>OZ021728.1:63563531-64311656 GCA_963978545.1 Linyphia triangularis
TTTAATACATACTGCTCCGATATGTCCAGCTCTTGTTGCAACGACGCATCAACGCAAAATACCCATCATGTACATTTGCACCATGAAGAATACAATACAACAAACCAACTTTTGCAAAAATTGATGGGGAAAAAAACGAATCGTGTAAACGGAGATGATTCACAAAACCGCCAACACTGACAGAGAATTGGCGCTTCCCCACAGAGTTATATTTACGATTTCAGGATTATCATGTAAACGCTACCTCTTAACCTGTTAACTAAGTTTGACGAGTAAACTCATCATGGAGAAGTGCCAGGATTTTTTGTCATGACGAGTATACTCTAGAGGTCGGAAATATCGATCAAAATAAATATCGATACTATATCGTTGCACAGAAAAAAATATCAATAAAATATCGAAATAACGATACATGATTTTTTTTTATTTTTTATTATTTGATTTTCAATTTTGCAAGAAACAATGTTTTTCGGGCAAATTTCTACTCTTCATGGTTGCTTTTTTGTAAGGTGACTACTTTTTCAACTGAAATGGATCTATTACAAAAAAAAAAAGTTATATTTTCGCTTAATTGGTGCAGTGATTTTAAGAAAAATTTAGATAATTTTCAATAGCTTTTAAGTGTATGGCAAAATAATGAATACTGGTGGCATTTTAACTGTCTCTCAGCCAAGTTCAAACTTTACTTTTGAAGTTTTTGAAAAGGGAATAAAGAAAATCGAAAAAACACATGGAACTACAAAACGATCATCAAAAAACTGAAAATGTTTGAAAATATCGATATATCGGTGACTTTTATCGATATTTCTAATATCGATATTTCTTAAGAAATATCGATAAAAGTATCGTCGTATCGATATATCGCCGACCTCTAGTATACTCGTCATGGGTAAAAAGTATTGACCATTGGCTATTTTAACTGCAATTATTATGAAAAACGAAACATATTCTCAAATTTCAAGATGTTTAGAATATTTTAAGGCCACTCCGGAATAAAACAGAAAATTATAAAATAAGAAAAATATTTGAGATAAGGGCATGCGTCCCCGCATGCACCGGCTGAAGCAGCTTTGGTTTGGTTGTGGGTTTACTGGTGCAAGAGCAACATCTAAGCTATACTGCGCCTCAGTTAAACAGCGTACTCTGTTTCGGTGAATACCAACCACTTCACAACAGGAATTTAAAATTTTAACTAAATATATTATTCTTGCGTTTTTCGTTAATTATGTAATATATGTTAAATAAATAAATATTAGTAATAAAATTAGCAATTTTATAAAATAAACCTATCTTTTTGATGCAATATTTTAACAGCGACACTTACTCTGTGCTTGACTACTACACTCGTCATCGATTGATTTTTGTGACACACAGAAATTCACACTTTCAAAACGGAGCGACATAGTTAACTGGTGAATGCCTGAGAGTAACTTTCTTTGTTACAAAAGAGTTTACAAAAGCATTTTAAATTTTGCATACATGCATAAATTACAGAAGCGAAAGTCATGCGCCGAATAGTGGTTAGTATATCGTTGCATAGAAAAAAATATCGATAAAATATAGATATATCAATACATTATTTTTTTTTTTTTTTTTTTTTTTTTTTTTTTAAATTTTGCCAGAAACAATGTTTTTTGTGACAAATTTCTACTTTTCATGAATTCCTGCCAAAATTGTTTTACTAAATAAATAAATTATGAAAATTGTTTTTATAAATAAATAATGAAAATTATTTTTATAAATAAATTATATTATCAATCAGAATAAATAAAATACATTTGAATGTCAATACATAAATTCACATTTATTTTTAAAGAAGAAATTTTGAAAAGTAGTTTACCGCATATTTTGCTGATAGATGTTTTTAATATTTAAAATTAGATGCAAATTCCACTCACATGTTGGCAACAGAAACGGCGCTATGTTAAGGACTACTTATAAATGATCTTATCCTTCCATCACATTATGTTATTTTTTTGGTTAGGGTGCCATTTTAATTGTCTCTCAGTCAAATCCAAGCTTTAGTTTTGAAGTTTTTGAAAAGGGAATAAAGAAAATCGAAAAACACATGGAACTAAAAAACGATCATTAAAAACTAAAAATGTTTGAAAATATCGATATATCGGTGACTTGTATCGATATTTTTACTATCGATACATTTTTTAAAATATCGATAAAAATATCGTCGTATCGATATATCGCCGACCTCTAGTCCAGATCCTTAGAAAGTTTGTTGGTTGCATTGGATTTTCCATCACGCAACAGGTACACTAGGAACACCGCCATCATTGCAACAAGATTTCGAATTCCAAGCAAAAAGGCCTTCCGTAAGGAAGGGGTAAATGCCTTACATTTGTACCTCAAATAGTAAAAAAAACCACTCGAAAAATGAGACTATCCTTAATAATCGTTTTCCTGGTTCATTTTCCATTAAATTAGAGATTGCAGAGTGAATGGTTCACGAGACCTCTTGCATTCTATGTCGTTTGTTTTGCTTCCCAGGAATACGTTCACAATTCAGGGTAGGAATCAATTTCACTTTCGAATCGAATAACTAAAATGTTTTAAAAATTATTTTGGTAGTTTTCATTTAATTAATTAATAATGATTTTCGTATTTATAGCGATGCTTTACATTCAAATAATCGAAAAGATTACTTAAAAAAAAAAAAATAGTTTTAATGAAACTCCAAAAATAAAAAATAACAGCCCGAAAAATGACTAAACCTATAAATACAATTATATCCATAAGTTAGATTATTATTTATAAATCATTGGGTTACCAATACTAATAACAGTTAGGGAACATTAGAACTATGAAGACATTACAAAGGATGTGGATTTATTGTCATGGTGGTTACGTGACGGTTACAAATGTAAACTTAAGAGGAGCCCCAATATTAGTAGGTAAAATGTAATTGTTGCTTTGAATTTATTGGGTCTTTGCATCTAAAAATTACATACTATGGCGTTAAAGCCATTGAGAAGCGAGCTCAGACTCCAATAAATTAGTGTATTACGCTTTAAGTACGTTACGTTTAACGAATTCAAAACGACCCTTGGAAGAAACGGATTTTAAGAATAAAGGGAGAGAGAGAGAGTGATATCATTACCTGTCTTAACCCAGAGTTGATGAGAAATTATTCCAGTGAATTAATGGAGGTTTGACGAATTTCCTTTACCAAGGTAAATATCCTAAAAAGTTAATAGCGTTCAATAATATGATAAAATGATTCACATGCAATTGTATAATTTATTTCATCCTGGAAAAAGTGGAAGGTTTTTTTTTTTTTTTTTTTTTTGCTTATCCTGTGGGTAGGGAAGTTTTGTGTTCAATTGTAACAACACAATTAACTCCCGAACAATTTAGATTTAGGAGAGAAATCTCTAGATATATAAGGCAAAGCCCTCACTCACTCATTCACTGAATCACTCACTCACTCATCACTAATTCTCCCACTTCCCACATAGTCACAACTCTGAAAATCGGCACAAATATCAACAATGGTAAAAATAGAAAAAGTAAGCTATTCCGATCTCGATTAACCCACTTTAAGGGCTCGAAAAGGGGTTAAACGTTCCAAACGAGGAATATTCGAATGTCCTACTTCTCATTTCGTAACAAATCTAAAATTTGGTGCGAATATCAATAAAGATAAACGAAGAAAAGGTAAGCTATTCCGATCTCGATTAACCCACTTTAAGGGGTGGAAAAGGGGTTAAACGTTCCAAACGAGGAATATTCGAATGTCCCACTTCCGACATGGCCACAATTTTGAAAATTCGCTTAAATACCAACAATGTTAAACATAGAAAAAGCATGCTAATCCGATCTCGGTTAACCCACTTTAAGGGGTCGAAAAAGGGTTAAACGTTCCAAACGAGGGATATCCGAATGTTCCTCTTCCAATGTAGTCATATATCTGATATTTGGTGCAAATGTTAAAAGGGCAATTGTTAAAAAAATAAGTCATTCCAATATCGATTAACGAATTTTTAAGGGATGAAAAGTCGACGCAACATTGAAACTATACGAGGATTAACTTAATGTCTCAATTCTAATACAGCTACTACTTTGAAATTTAGAACTAAGAGCAAACATAAACACAATAAACTATTCCAATTTACTATTCACAATTATAAATTTCGTTTAAAATGTCAACGAAGGAAAGTTCCTATTTTGATAAATCAATCTGTAGGGATCGAAATGTCAGCAAACGTCTGAAGTGTAGAATACCTGAATGTCTTTTGATCGCTAAAATGCTAATGGTAAAATTTCGTAGAGCAGCACGGGTATTCAGCTAGTGTGAATATATAGAAAAGAAACAGGAGAAGGAATTGAGTTTCTGAACAGGTTTCACAGTTTCCTGCGCTATTTTGTGGGTGGTCGAGTATTCTATTAAGTTGGCGGAGCGGAAAAGTATTTTTAATCTAAGTTTTTTCTCAATTATTCAGTTGATATTAAAAGGAGAAAGAACTGAGTGATTTTCACACGAAAATTAAAATTTATATTAAAGGACAGTGTTTAGTTCTTGTGGAATTTAATTTGTCTTGTGACTGTGACTTTTTTTTTTCTACGGAGCAGGAGTTTGAGTAAGTTTGTAAGGATGTTTGTGGATACCACTACTAACTTTTTTGATTTATAAGTCACGACAAAAAATTTGTTCTTACTTTTACTTTTCTTTTTTGGAAGTAACTCCTAACTTCCAGCGCGTGTTTAAAACTAATGAATTCTGGATAGAAACTAGAATTATGAAGGTATTTGTAATATTACAATTTTGTAAGATTTGTAGAGTGTTTAACAATAAGAGTGTTTAGAAGTTTCTTAGTTTAATGTTACTTCACTGCACAAAATATTTAAAAGTAGTTCTAATTCTAAAGCAAGTAATGAAACATAACTTTCTTAACACTGTACCATTTAAATTCAAAATATTAATCTGTATTTAAAAATTTAGATTTCGGGTAAAAAGTCATTTGAAATGATTTTTGGAACTTTTTGTTATCATTAGCTAAATTTCCACTGGAAATATTATAACTAAACACGTTTTATTTTACGCATTTTGTTCTGAGATCATTTGCTAATTATGATTTAAAAGGCAACAAAAGAAAAGTTGTTTTTCTTCCTCCTGGGAGGGAGGAGATTCTTTCCTCTGTGGAGATATAGTACTCTGATACGAAATTGACGCTGGAATGTTGGTTTGAAAGATCCAAAAACTCATATATATACCTTCTACAATATCCAATTAAAGACAAACAATACGTTGACAAGGAATTCAAAACTTCATTTGGCTTACCCGAATCAATAAGCGGGTTCTTCTATAAGATTCTATTTCAGGAACTTTACCTTTCTATTTTTAGAGGAGAAGCGTGAAAAGTAAAACATGAAATGGGCTTTCAGAAATGTGAGATAGCGGATTTTATATTGAATTTTAAAAGTACCCTTGGGTTTTTGGAAATTTGCTGTCTTCCTTTTCTGTAAAATGAACTATAGAAAGCCATATTTTATAAGAAATGTATCAAAAAGTATGGCATTTATCCTGAGGGAAAAAATGTATCGCGTATGGTATTTAGCTATGAAAGATATTTCTAGGGTTGGATAAATCTAAATTATTTTTTATTTGAATGTAGAGGCAATCCGGGCGAAGTGGCCAAATAAAGGTTTGCTAATATTTTAACCCACTGACGGTCATGCACGTATATATACGACATTTGATCCCCAGTTTTTCCAGCAAGACACAACATTTTTAAATTTGGAAATTAAATTTAAAATAAAATATTTTTTTTATATTTTTATTAGGATGATAGTTTATAACCTATCTAAAACAAAATAAATAAAAATTAGTTAAAAAAATTATATATTTGAATTAGAAATATAGTTTAAAAATTGTTACAGGGAAAACAACTATAGAAATTTGCCCATTCCCATGACCGTCAGTGGGTTTTAAGCTGATTTGTAATAGCAGGTGAATAGAAAGGGAAGGGAATCTGGAGATATATCCCCCCCCCCCCCTCGAAATTAATTTTTACTTTTAAAAATTTGGGATGTCTTGCTACAAGTAAAAGTTTTATTTCGGAAAAAGCAGTAGCACATTAAAAAAAAAAAATAATACATATATATTTTTTTTTGGGGGGGGGAGAGGGGAGGGGATATATCCTCTTCCCTTCCTAAAATATGTTATAACTTTTAAGAAATAGGGATTGTAAGTAATCTTGGTTGCAAATAAAAGTGTTATCTTAGGAAAAGCAGTGACAAGTTAAATACATATTTTTTCGGTTGAGAGGGAGATGTATCGCAGACACCTAGCTAGGGTAGGGAGGGAAGTACATTGCAGGCAAAAAAACTTAATTTGCTTTAGTTTAAAAAATTTAATTTAAAAAATATCCTTAGGATTTTTAAATTACCCCATTCAATTTAGAGAGGGGGTGCAAATACCCTTTGGAAATATTTAACTGGCGAACACTGTATATATATAATACAAGCAAAACAAAATGAAATGAAAAACAGCAGAAATTTGGAATTTCATCAGGTTTTAGCCCAAATTTCCAAAAACGTTTAAATCCAAGAACTGTATCAATAGACATACTCCCACCCCAAAAGCTCAAGAGAAGAAAGAAAAAACTTACGAACCAAAATGCAAGAAACAGGAAAAATCTTCAGATTGAAATTACGCTTTCATTTAATCATATGTAGTGACCTAGTAAAAATCTAGCATTTAGCATACCTTAGTTAACAAATGGGGCTAATTTGAAGTATTTGGTGACCTTGGTACTTTTGTTGCAAAACCTCCAAGTTCAAATTTGATCATTTTAATCGAAGCTAAAAGATAGTCTTCCTATAGTTAATAAGAAAGTATTCTTCCAGTTCATACGAAAAAGATTTTTTTTCCTTCTACTTTATTAACCAAGTGGGGACCTTCAATTGGATATATAGCATAGAATAGGCATTCATAGTTTAGGCTGCACAAAATTCACAAGGCTTATGATCATCATTTATTACTGCTATTTAAACTTTTCCACTTATGTAAATTCTGATTAAATAATTAGAGATACATTCAATTTGATTTATAGGATCTGTTGGTAGTTTTATTTGAGAGTGTTGATATTAAATAGACAAATGCAACTTTTTTTATGAGTTTAAAAAAAAAAATCTTATTTTGAAGAATTGAAGTAATGAACTTGCACATTTTACAGTTTTAAAACTTTATTTTTTAAGAAAGAGTTTAATATATAAACAATCTAATGACATTCAAACAATAATATGCATACTTAACATGCATAGGAAATAATTCATTTTATTCAACAAAATTTAATCCAAAAACAAAGCATCATGGAAAGAAATATGTACAGCAGTTGAAATTTTTAAAAATCAGCTATTTCGATAATAACATTGATGACCTCTTAAAATTAATCAAGTTAAAAGAAACTTAAAATTTTGATGTAGGTCTTCCAGCCTTAACAAATATAACTAATAATACCAGTTATCCTTACAGGTAATAACCAAAGAGAAGCTAATGGTGATTGTGCTTTTTGAAAATAAGAAAATTTACAAATATCAAGAAAGCTATGCAGCAGAACAGATAGGTTTCCGACATCACCGTAAAAACAAAATAAAAGGTAAAGGGCGATTCCACGGGAGACGATTTTTGACATAAATTTTTAAATCACAGTATTTGTTTCTTTTTATTATACCAATACAAAGAGAAAGATATAAATTTAATAATAAAAAAACTTTTAAGAACTTAAGTTATAATTTGAATTTTTTGGCGCGATCAGAAAAAAGACTTGATGCAAACCATTCATCGACATTTGATAATTTTTCCACAAAATCGCTACTACCGGTGGTTTGAGGTTATATTTCACTGATAAATATTGAAGTTATAACATTTGTTTATTGCCTTATATAAAAAAAACTAAATATTTATTATTTTTCTAACAATATTAATTAAATAAGAAACCACTGTTGGTCAGTTGCACCAGCGATATAAAAGAAATGAAAGTTTGGTTTTCTTAAAGAAATAAATTGGTAATTTTTTGAAACTCTGTAGAAGTAAGAAGAAATAAAAGGAAAACTTGATTCAGTCGCAATAGAAGGTATGTTGTCATTTTAATTAAAATTAACGTTGACTAAAATGAGTTGCACCCTCGATCAAAATATTAGAATCACGGGTGTAACAGTTATGACTCTTACGATTACATTGTTATTTGTTATATATTTTTCATTTATTAAGTTTTTAATAACTTCATATCTTATTTTCTTATTTATAATTACTGATTCCTATTTAATAAGAGTTTATTGTTAATTTTTTACTTTTTTTGTGTAAATAGATCAAATGAAATGGCAGAACAACAGCAAAAGGAGACTGCTTCTCAAAAATATAGGCGAAAACTAAAGGAAAATCCTAAACTTCTTGCAAACCATCTCCGTCGAGAAAGGGTCGCCTTTCTCCAAAAATTTCTTTTATATTTGTATCCCAAAAACAAATTGAAAAAGGAAAAACCATGTTAAATGATAGGTGGAAAGAACTAAAAAATATACCAGCCATTCAATCAAAACATTTTTTTCAATTTGAGGAGGGTAAGAGCATTTGTGTTGCACGAACGTCGAAGTCTAATTTGAAAAGCAAATTAGTTTTGACAAATGCTACTAAAAAAAAACGTGGAAAAGTTGCAAAAAAAGTTACGCGTTTCTGATGTTTACAGCGATTCTGAAAATGAACCTTAAGGCTGATAAATCACCGACTATTCCAAAAAAATAATTTATTTAAGTTACATAGAAAAGTGCTAATTAATGATACAGCATCTATGATCTCATATCTTTAATTTAAAGTTACATGGAAATGTTTATATTCACTACAGTGAGACGTGTTGCACCAGCGATAATTATACGTTGCACCCGCGACTGGATAAAAAGTGAATAATTTATAATATTTATTTCTTTTAATAATTTTATTTATGTTAATAATTAGTTTGTTTTGTATTCTTTTAAAGAATGTAAAAATAATTTAATAAATATTCCATAAGTAACAGACTTTTTTCATTCTAGCATCATGACCTTTAATGGTGGGCCGATTTCGTTGCACCCGCGATAGCACTTTGAACCTCTCCTGAGTCTATTTATACATTTTATTAAATGTTTTTTATATTAATTTTTGTAAAACAGATTACAATATAATCCTGCGACTAGTCATTTCTTTCAAAAGAGTTTTTATTTTCTTAGTAAGAAGCCTTGAGTGAGTCTAAATGTTGCACCCGCGAGTACGGAATCGCCCTAAAAGTGATATAAATATAGATATCACTTATTAATGCAATTGCATAAATTGTTATAAAAATACATTAAAATCTAAAATCATATGCAATCATGGCAGGAACAAATACATAAAAAATATAAATAATTTGAAACAAGAACTTCACCCTTTGAACAGACTTTATACTTTTGCAATGTTGAGAAGGAATTAAATATACAAAATTTACTTATCACAATTTTTAATTAGTACAAAACCAATACTAAAACATTAAAATTTACTTTTCTGGTTAATTTTTTTTTACTAGTCATAAAAAATAGGAAATCAGTTTCTTCTAAGTAACAAAGATTTTGAATCAATATAGAAATGTCTAATAATACATGTGATTTACATTAAATTGACAAAAAAAATCCATTAAAAAGGCACTAAATTGAATAAATACAATATTAAGAATAATATGTCATTCATCATATGGTTCCAATCAGGTGAAAAAATCAGGATTATTCTTGTTAAAAAAACATAAAAAGTTATAACTGGGTTATCAATTTTTAGACACTAATTAGGATACAAGTAAAAAACCATTTTACCCATTAATAACTATCTCTACATGAATCTGTACTGTTAAAATAATGCAAGGATTCTCATATTTTCCATCTAAAAAACTACTTCGAATATTCATAGTCTTTAAATTTAAAAAAAAAAAAAAATACAATAGGAAAAATTCAGAATGTTGATATATTGAAGTTTTTAAAAAAAATTATAATCCGAATAAATAATTATATAATTAAACAAAGGAAGTTACTTAAGAAAAAATTTAAATTGCTAAGTCTAGAAGCTTTTCCATATTGATTCCTAATGAGCAAAAATCTGTTTGAATTATCTAAATTTGCAAAAAAAAAATAGTTCCGATTTACATTTATAAGTAATGTAAAGAGCATCAAAATTGAGCCAATCATTTTGAAACTCTAGGTTTTAAATAGACTATAAAATACAAAATATAATATATCCATTCTTTCATACCAATAACTCAAATCTTATACTATATAAAAGAAACAAGCAAATATATATTTTTAAAATTTAGATGTTTTATTAACGATTTTAAACTAATACAATAAAATTAATAAATGGAATGTCTTTTAAAAATAAATTGATAGGAAATACTTTTCAGTTTAATTAAGCATATTAAAAAAGCTCAGCATCATTTCACACTTACAAAATTTGAGCGTTTTAACATATAAAGATTTTAAGTTCAACACAGAGAGAAACTTAAAGACATTGGAAGCAGTGCCTTCAGGCAATATAAATAATTTATCAAAAAATAAAATGAACCATTCATTTAATTATCTGGTCTCCATTTAAATAAGTTATTTTCAAAACTCTGTCCGCATTACAATTACAAGGCATTCCACAACTTAAATTTCCCTTCAATTTCAAAAAAACACGACATAACTATTGCTAAGGTGAAAAAGCTCATTCAACATCAAAAATCACTTGGGCACATGGGCAGGCTGTTATTCCCAAAAAGGACGCTTTCGTATAGCACTGCAACAATCATAAATACTCCATACCAAACAAGAAGTATAATGCCATATCTTTTGTCTAGCTTCCAGTTGTTCAGATGAGTGGCCAGAAGTAAAAATACAACAGTTAACAATAAGGTTAATGTTGAATAGGTGAGACCTGTAAATGAATATAAAATCATAAATTTATGGTTATATTATAAATATTTCTGTCTGAAACAAATAATTACAGAAAATCAAAGTAAATTAACACATTTAGAAAATTAACAAAAATTTAATAAATAGATAATGAAATGAAAAAGAATACAGTAATACCATGTTTTCAAAAGCAATAACAAAACCAACACCAATAAACATACTATTTAGGGATTTCAAAACAACATATAACATGTAATTTCGATAGTTTGCAATGCAGCAAAATTTATTTTAAAGGGCTATTTCATTACCATCAATCAGTAATCAACAAATCAGTAAGAAGTGTATTAAAAGTGTACCTAAAAGTATATATATTTTGTAACAATTTAATTATTCATACTATTAATATAATAATTATTATTATTATAATTTATTTTCTATTTGTCTCTTCTGATAAATTTATGTAACTTAGATTTTTGTTTCTTCCTTCTATGTTATTTAAAAGTAAACAGCACAAATTTAAATTGTAAGAGGATGTTATTTTAAATTCAAATTTATTAATTAACTTTAGAATGTAATAATACAAATTTAATCCATTACGAATCACTTTTAAGACTTTTTTTCTAAGCGCCCCAAGTTTCAAAAAAAAAAAATCATGGTTGGCACAATTTAGACACCAATTGGTAATGGTAACTAAGAAAACCTTTCAATAGCACTAAATTGGCAATAGTTGTTATACTAGAGAAATTAAGGTTTTTGTGTCATAACCAAAATTATTTAGATTCTAAGAAAAGAATTCAGAATAAATTTAAAAAAGAAAGATATTTTATATGGGCAATAAATTCTTTTAAGTTTTAAGCAGCAACAGGAAAATATTTTGTTAACTTTTTAGAATTAACCGAATGAAGGCAAAATTAAACAAGGACATGTTCATGAAGGCCCTTTTAAAAAGGGCATGTTTAATGTATATACAAGTAGAGAATACTTTAATGCGAGTACAAAAATTGCAAATGACTTATTTGTATAAACACACACACACACAAAATCACAAGATTGTGTAAAATTATTAAGCTATTTTTCAAACTTTGTATAAACGCTTAATGTAAGGTTTCTGCCAAAATAAAATGTCACAAATCCATGATTTTTCAAGACTGAAGCAAATAATTTTCCATGACTCAGGAAGTCAAATGGGAAAAAAAAAAATAATAATAATAATAATAACATATACGAATTTTACTAACACGAACATAGTAAGTAAATCAATGTACCATAAAATGAATTTTATAAAGTTTTATTTTAAATTAAGTAATAAATCCTTGTTTGAGTAACTTCCAAATCAGAAGAAAAAGGGAAAAATAATTTTCTATTCTTTGATATTTCAGGTGTTAAAAAAGTTAATCAATCTTTAATAACAAAGAAGTATTTGAAGAAAGAATGAGTACATAATAATAAATTATATCATTTACAAAAGTGTGTTTTGACAAACAGTGACAAAAGTGTGTTTTACAAAATGTTTTGATATCAATAAGTCAAAACAGAAGAAAGAAAACATAAAAAAAAAAAAACATTTTGAAAAATATAAACACAAGCTTATCAAAACTGTTCATTTCAGTTCTCATATTATGAATTTTTTTTCCACCAATGAGACCTTACTCGTGTAATGTCACAAATTTGGAGTTCAGAAATGTTTTCATTGTCTGTGGTTTTTAACTGTGACCGTTGTTTCTGTCAAAACATAAAAACATAGATGAATATTTGATTAGCTGAATAGCAATCAGACGTTTATGACGTCACAGTTTCGTGATTTTACTTAAAATTTTAAGAAATTCATGAAATTCACAGTATTTCCTTGATGTACGGCCATTTTTTTTGCTCAAAATCATGACTTTAAATGACAAAATTTAACCAATGTCCAAATTCATGACTTTCCATATACACAGAAACCCTGTAAATGGCTTAATTTAAATTAGATTTCTGTTTCAGCAGGCTATGATTTTAATATATACCAGTTTTGTTAATGAAACAATATTTATCTTTATGCCACATAATAAAAATATAAATAAAAATGCAATCCCAAATCATACAAAATACTTGTAACTTTAAGTTAATCAAAGAACACTTCACAGAAAATAGAAAAGTAAGTAGGTTCTAAACTTGTCACTTAAACTTACCTTTACTCCTGACAGTTATTTTTGAACCAGGATCAGCAACGACAGTTTGAAGAAACCATGGCAAACCTAAGCAAAGAAGAATGTCAAAGACATTGCTTCCTATTGCATTTGAGACAGCCATGTCACCAAGACCTGTAAAATATTTTAGCAAATTTACCCTTTATAACAATATAAAAAATAAAAAAAATTGATTACTAATAAAATAGAAGTTAAAATATATAAATAAGCACTTTTCACAATAGTAAGTAGTTAACTCAAGAAGAAAATAAATATAATATAAATAAAATAAATATAAATAAAAATATATACTAAACAAGTGAATACAATTAAGTTGAAACTTTTAATCACACCCATCAGATGCTCGAAAACATATTAAAATTCCATAATACATCAAATTATCTGTGAATTCAAAGAAACTGGTTACTCATTAGCTAAAAACGGAATGGTCTTTACAAAGTTGCTTTAAGTTTTATTGATAGTAGGCAATATTCCTGATGTTGATAAACGAGTGAATTAAATAGTTCAGGAAATTTTGTTTTGCATGTTAAAAATTGGTTTCTGTATTAAGTAAAGATAAACATGCCAGAAAAAAATTGCTTTTCTATGCAGGAAAGGAAAAATGTTTGTGAACTTAAGCTTAGTCAGAGTAGCACAGAGGGTTGTTAGCGTAAGGTTAATGATGCATGAATACATTTGTTAAATACCCAAACAGTACTTTTTTGTACAAGTTAGAAAAATTTGCAACCAAAACTTTGGAACTAAAGCAATAAGTTTGACATTTTCCGGATTTGATTTTCTTTGTCCTGTTGATGGTCTAATTTGTCGCTCAATGCCTTTTAACTATTTTGTCCATTATTAAATTTCTAAAACCATTAGTTAACAGAAGATTTTTTTAATGATAGTCAACATTAAAAAAATACAAAAACTTTTCAGAGTTACCATTACAGATTTTCCAAATTTATACAAAAAATATTAATGTTTATACTTTGTTCAAACTTGGATCCTATGCTGAAATGCAGCAGTAGACTTTTTTTCTATAACCCATTATGTGACTAGGACAGAACCAAAATTCACGAAAGTTGTTCTAAATGTTCCTAATAAATTGCTCTTCCAGACACAGTGACTTTCACACATTCAAGAAGCAAACCTCACTCAAAGAACTTTTTATCTTCCCACATATATACAGTAATTTACTTATCATCAAATAAAAATAATAATAATTTTCTTCTTACACCATAAGTGCTCTCTATGTCAATATTTTTATACTTACAAAGAAAAGAAAATAGTTATGAGATGCTCATTTCCCCACCCACATTATTCCATTGCGATGAAAAGAAGTAACTCAGTGAAAGCAAAAAATGGATTGTCGTCCAATAACAAAAACAACAATCCTTCAACTGTCATTAATTGAATCCATTATAATTTAGAACTATATTACTTACAGAAAAAGATTTCTTTTTAATTTGCCATGCATTAATGTTATTATACAGTTGGCAACTGCAGATTGTATTCAAGGTAATTTCATTTTCAATCTATTACAACAATTTTCAAATTAGCATAACCTTCCATCCTTTTGAAAACATGAGGAATATGAGATATTATGTAACACAAATTGGACAACTGTCAAATCATGATTTATGCAGTATACATTATGGAAGGTAATAAATTAAAAATCCGTTTTTGTACCTGAATTAATGGGCCAAAAGTTAAATGAGTATTATACAACAATATTTCTATTTTAATATAAAAGTTGAGCAAAAACCCAATAAGTTAAAGTTATTGAACGAATTATCGTTGAATAAATGTGGCATTGCAAAAGTATCTGTACTTACCCTCTCTTACAACTATAAGACTAGAAATTGCATCTGGAATACTTGCACCAGCTGCTAAGAATGTTAGACCCATTATGGTATCTTTAATATTCAATGTAAAACCTAGGAATGAAAAAGTGTTTGCTAGTTAGAGTTATTTATCTTTATCTCAGATGGCAAAGAGCACTGTGTCATCATTACAAACAATATACAAGATATTCTGATGGATTTTAGAGTACAGTAAGTAAAATACAATTCAAACAAAGGCTGTGTTTTTAGTTCAAAAAGTCTTAGGATGAAGCTGTTTGTATCCATGTGTCTAGTTATTAATTTTCTATAGTTCTATATACAAATTTCATTGTTAAAGAACCATATACTAATTTATTTATACAAAATCTGTTAAGTTTCAATACCCAATTTTTCACCACTAGAATATTTTATAAATATTAGATTTTATTGAAAAAGTTTTATACTACACAGATTTAAAAATTTTGAAAATTAATATTGTATCTATTAACATATAAAGATTCAATATTTAAAATGCACTAAAGATATTTTTGGAGAAATTAGTCAAAATTATAAATCTTTTACAATATTAACAATCTGACAATAGTCCAAAAAAAGTACTGTACATGTTAATGTTAATTTTAGACAATATTTACCAGTTTAAATGCATACAGAAAAATATTAATAATTTGGACTGATTTTTCTATAATGGAACTTATTTCCCTTTTTTAAATTGTAGGTGCTATAAGCTCCTTGTATGAAAAATTTAAAAAAAAAAAAAAATTATGTTTCGTTTCAGATACCATTAAAAAGAATTATTACTGAATTTAAATTATAAAAAGAGTAATCACTTTTTGATTACTTGAAATACAAATTATACTCTGACTAGCTGATTAACTGTGCTTCACAGTGAAAATTTTACTAAGTGTATCTTATAAAAACTGATGAAACAAAAGATTTAAAGAAGAGTTACCAAGATTATTAATTAACTTTACCAATTACTACAGAATTATTTTTATGAAGAACAGTGTTTTTTTAGCTTAAAGTGTCATAACCAATATTGAATAATTAGATTAGCTAATAGTAATGCAGCAAATATCCTATGTCGATTACTTTTATGTTCGAGTAAAAATTCTGGTTTAGTATCGCAAGCTTCTACCTTAATGGTATTTTGTATGGATGTGGAAGATTCATAGAAATCCACTTGAACATGGCTTAATTATAAATCAACAAACCTTTAATTTTTAAAAAATAATGTAATTTAAAAAAAATTTATCAATGGCGTAACGAAACAGTGCCATCTTTTAGTTTTAGTCAAATACAAGTTATAAAATTTCATAACCCAAATTTTAAAAAATATTTTAATCTTTACAAAAAAATGCTAAAAATATTTCAACTAACATATTTTTATAATCATAAAAGTAACTTTTATTTTTTTTCTGCGAGTAAGGAATTCGGAGGGATTGGTTTTAAAATAGACTGGCAAAATGTAATTAAATACGTCTATTGAGTAAATAAATACCTGACCAAATGAAAATCATAATGACAAACCAGGTTCAATTACAAGTGGTGCAAAATGTACTCAACTGGACAATGTACTATTTGCAAACATATATAATTAAAATATTCGTTTTTAACAACTACAAAATGAGAAACTGAACTTGCCTACGATAGTTATCATCCAGACCAAAACATATGAACAAATACCAATCCACACACATGAAGAGATAAATGTAAGGAAAAAGCATTTTTCCCATTTGCGTTTTCGGCAATCCGGGATGGTGAAATAACAACAAACAAGAAGAGGCAGAGATGTCCCCCACAAGAATTTTCTACATTTTCCTTTTGGTGGGGAAAAAATTGAGATTTCTTCTTCCTCTGCAGGTGGACTTGGGGATTCTTCACATGGCGATTCTGGAAGAAGTAGTTGTTTTTTTGTAAAAAAATTTTTTTTAAATTTTTTTTTTCTAAAAACAAGAGGGATTTTTTTTAGTCTGTAACAATGACAAATGTATTTTAATGCAGTTGTTGCAATTTCATTTTATAGTCAAACCAAGTTAGATCAATTTATTTATGCACTCAAGCATCAGATCATTATTGTAGTTGAAAATTTAATTAAGGTACACATATACATTAGGAATTTCAAAATTTGACTCAAGTCTGCATTTTTGTTTTAAAAGTTTCCCGAATTCATTACCTTTAAAATAATACCATTTTCTTTCTCAAACTCAATTTACTTTTTAAATTACAGTGGATTTTGTATACCTGTTTTGTATCCCTTTCATTAGTGTAGTAAACTTCAAACGATTTTTCTGAAGAATGAAATTTTGGTTAATAACTTCATAATAAATTATCCGATTTACAAAATTCTAATTTTGTTCTGAAGACACAAGTTGTGAGTGTGTTTTCTATGGAGAATCTAACATATATTGTTATAAACACATTTTTTATGAATATTTTAATCTTAATTTTTTGTTAAAAACTATGTATTTTTTTTTTAAACTTTTTATTTAAAAATTTATAATTAAATAAATATTGCATCCAAATTCAAAATCCTCCATAGGAACATGCGTCAATATAATATATTTCATTTGCAGTAAAAATCATACCTCTAAGTTAATTACAAGTTTATTTATGTATGTTCTTATAATGTCCTAATTTATCACTTTAATTGCAATTAGCTGATTAAAAATTTGACGGAAAAATAAAATTTATATTTATAAATACATCATTTTTAATACTGATATACTGCCAAAAAGTTTGAAATTATTAACTAAAAATTAAAGAAAATCATCTCAATTGTATATGCATACCTTAAGTAACCCAAGGAAGAGGAGCTATTGCACAGATCAATTAAAGATTTAGAAGCTAATTAAATAATATCATCAGCAGTAGAACTCATTAGAAATATAGTGTTTGATTTGTTAAGTCAGCAAAAACACAGATTGTGGTAATGTTAAAACAGAATGAGTTTCAAGATACAATATGGAGTATTATTGAATACTAAATGATTTGTAACTGTGGGCAAGTTCCAAAAGTACTGACATATGGAAAAAAAGTGGTGCAATGAAGCATGTGAAAAATTAAGTAAAGGGAAAAGGTTGGATCAGATACGCTTAAAAGCATGGGTGCCAGCAGTTTTGTTTTCAGGGGAGAAGATGGCACCCAAGTGAGTGCAGTTATCTAAATGACATTTTCATCAATAGTTATATGCTAAATTTCTTATCCAGAGAATGTTTTAAAACGTATATCATATTTCTATTTCCACTGACTATTACTCCTTTTTTCTCAACACTATATTTAATTTTCAAAATTCAGTGAGCCCAGGTTTAAAAGGATTTAATTTTTGTGGTAGTTTGAAATTATAATAAATATGCATTTGTGTAAATATCCCAAGTCTACATATATAGATACAAAAAGTTAATTTTCTGGAGATAACTGAGTGCAAAGTACAAAAGGTCAACACCCATTCCTAAAAAAAAAAAAATGATCAACATGTTACTCATTTATCAACATAGTGATACATCAACGTAGTAAAAAATTTTCATTGTTTTTTTTTTATATAACAATAATTATTTGCAAGCTTTTCACTTGTGTTTTATGTGCTATTGTAATGAAGCTTGTCAAGCTGAATCTTGGGTACATTGATAACCAAAAAGAATATATTGTACATAGTCTGCTGTTATAAAAGCTTATACACTTGTGAACAAAAAATTTAATGTAACAAGAGAAACATGAGCTGACTGAGAAATCATAGAACATTGTTTCTCAAGTGGTGAAAGCCCAAATCAATTGCTACTTACACGATGTTGATGTAGCAATATTGAGTCGAGTTGGTCAAGAAATAGTCAGAAGATATTCAGTAGATGAAATTAGTTTGTCAGAGTATGTTAAGAGTTATGAGATACAGAATAATAAGAAATTACAACACTAATTTGAGGTGATTCAGTGAAAAAAAATTTGGCTAGTCAATTACTGGGTGATATGAAAAAAAGGTATATGCATTGGATGTGAGCAAAGTGGTTTTTTGTAACTTTGTGTGAAATGTAAGGAAGAGAAACTTGATGTAAACTTTATATTTAGGGTAATTTAAATTTTGGTATTTGTCAAAGTATTTTAAACTGCAAAAAGAAATGTGAAGAAGTTTTTGAAAAAAAAAAAAAAAAACTTTTAAGAAACGTTTTTAAAAATATCAGTATCAGAGAACTGTTAGAACATTATATTCTGTGACAATATCCTGTTTTGTATATGTTTAAAACACCTGCATTAGAAAGTTCCTTATTTTTAGGCTTTTCTTATTTATTTCAATTGCTCTCTCTACCCCCCCCCCCCCTTCTTTTTTTTTTTTTTTTTGTTATTTGAAGACAGCATAATGCTATTTTTGATTCAATGGACTCAAACATTAAGTATTTTTTATTTAAGCCTGTACATCAATTTTGAAGTGCGTGTCATGTCAGCATATACTAAACTGCATATGATGTACAGCACCAGAAACATTCAAGTACTGAAAATTATTTTAATATGAGATATTCTCCCTCTCATAAAGGTTTTATATAAAGGGCTGGCAATATAAATAAATTACAACACTGTAAATATGAAAAAAGACAGAAGTAAAGAAGTATGTGTATCCATTTTCTTGCTTATTTAGGTGATTTTACAAATACATATTAACTTAACTTTTTATTTTGAAGAAAAATATCTGCATCCCAGAAGAAAAGCCCACTATGTCCAATTTTTTTGAAATTTAGGTTTTGGCACCATCTTACATAACACTTGCCGCTCTTTCTAGTGAAATGAAATTTGCTTTTTGTGATATAGTGTGCTTTCCTTTCGGGCTACAGATATATTTACAGAATTTCGACCCAAATTTTTAACTTTTTTAGAGTTAGTTACACATTTAAGCTTGGTGTACAACAGTTTAATATTAATTTATTGGAATAAAATTTGCTATACTAACAAAATAAGCAAAAAATGAAAAAGGAGAGGATTAGAGTTAAGATCAGATAACATTTTATTTTTTACCTCAAATGAAGAATACCCTAACATACATTATGAAAAGTTACTAAATTAAATTATTAAATCAAACTACACTGTGTTACCTAAATTAATGCTATTGGAAGGTTTGAAAACTGAGTTGCTTTCCATAAATGCTTGAGTTAAATCAGGAAGAGGATGATAAGAAACACCATTAATTGGTTCTGACACTTGGCTACCAATCCGAGAAAAAAAATTTAAACTCTTCACCCAATTTTCTACACGCTGATTGAAAAACATGAATACTATGTATGAGATGTATGTTCCAAGGAAAATAACAGATTCTATCCTGAAAAGACAGAGAACTATGATAAATAGATATCTCTTAACATAAATATTTTAAATCAGTATAAAAATCTATTAAATTTTAAAGAAATGATATTTTTTACTTCAAAAATATTTTATCTTCTTACAAGTACACAGATGTGATAAGACAAATAAACAATTAGCTGAAAAAGACTTTTTTTTTGGTGTCAGAAGAAAAAAGTAATTAAAAAGAACATCAATAGTAATTTTCTGATGTTCAAAAATTTTCAAAAAATGTCATGTATTTATTAAGAAAATAATTGCAATCTCAACTATTAGTATTTAATATTTTTAAACTTTTTACAATTCAGGATATACTGGAATTTCCAAGTTTTTCAAGAGTTTTAGTTGAAAATAATTCGATTTAAAAAAATTAAGATGTCAAATTCACATTCAATTAAAAAAGAAATAATAAACATAAAATGTAACAAAATGCAACTAAATGTAATGAATTCATAATACACATCAAGATAATGTTTTCAGAGAGGAGGATTTTTAATGAGCTGCCCCATTTTGTTTTCTTGTAAAATAAATTTTAAAATGTTTAGAATTTTTGTATCCAAATTTGTGATGCAAAAGCCAAATAAAAAATCAATTCAAAACCATTTATCCATTTAAAAAGTATTTAAGTATATTTTTTAAATTTCATCACAATTTTAACATCTTTATAAATAGCTGCAATTAGCAATTTTTCTAACTTGAACAATCTTTGAATAAAATTAACAGAAAACTAAACATACCCATACATGAACTCACCATGTGACGTTTTCATCATGTAAGGCAAATAGAAGCACTAAAATACTAATTAAGTAGAAAACACAATCTCGAAACATTGGCCACCAATTTAAATAAATTACCTGAAAGGAAGTTCAAACTTAGAACTAAATAGCAAAATATCTTATACATTACAGATACAATACACTGCACCAGTTATAAATAACTCATGACATCAAGACTATCACAATGATAATCCATCGGCCTCATATAATTCCCTTTGGTACAAGAGAGTAACTATGTTATTTCAAGCCAACATAATGGTTGTATATGTGCTTAAAAGAAAGTTAAGTGAAAGTTTGTTGATTTCAGCCATGTACTCAACTTTTGACCAATTTTGACAAAATCTTACTGAATTTTCATGAAGGATGGACTTATCACATTAGCTTAAGTAAAAACGTAATTCTAAGCTCTTGTTGATGCATTATCTTTGGCAAGCAGAAATTTGCTAATTGAATACAAAAAATAAATAAATACTAAATTAAACAATTTAACAAAATGTCGGCAATGTCCTTGACATCAAGAAGATGTTCTCAAAGAAAAAGAATTTTAATGAAAGCAGCTTAATTTTTTTTTTTCAGGAATGGTAGAAATACCAGAAAACTTTTACAAGTTGTTACTCAACTAACAATGCCATACAGTTTTGTACAATAATCAATTTTATGTATATTTATAAACCCATGTTTATAAGCACCTTCTAAGATAAAAACCTTAAATGCCAAAAACACTTCTACTGAAAGTAGGCTTTTCAATTTATGGAAAAATTAGCAAATGCAAATAACAAGACAAGTGGACAAGTGACACTATTTGAAGCCTATGAGAGTTTGATGAACTGAGGCATAAAATTTTAAGGCCTATTAATGTATTTTAGTCTTTAAAAAAAAAAGGAAAAAAAAGATGCTATTATTTCTAAACAGCCAAATAATGGATGACAACAATCATGTACGCACTGTCAGCAAGTTATCTATTTAAAACAAAAAGATTATGACTAATAGAATAAATTCACTTGTGATGATCTCATGTACAAATAACAGATACAACACCTAGACACCAGAGATCTCTTTTGTCTAGTGGTGAAGACACCTGTCT
This sequence comes from Linyphia triangularis, assembly GCA_963978545.1. NCBI lineage: Eukaryota > Metazoa > Arthropoda > Arachnida > Araneae > Linyphiidae > Linyphia > Linyphia triangularis. The sequence continues at coordinate 63,585,619 of OZ021728.1, forward strand.
ACAGATCTAGGAATCCTGAATTCGACTCCCCATTAACGCACATCGCTACATTGGTGAATACTGGACATCAAAATCATGCTGTCATTTATCAGCGCCTTCTGGAAATACTGCACTTCAACACTACCACCTCAGCAAGCAACCTCCGGCGACTCACTGCCACAAAGCAACCTCTGGTAACTCACTGCCACACGCAACATACTCAACTCTCACGCAAGCAACTCAATTGTTCACCCTTGTGCAACTCACTGGTAAGGGACTATGTGGTGGTATTGTGTACAAATAACAGATACAACACCTAGACACCAGCGATCTCTTTTGTCTAGTGGTTAACGCGTCTTTCTACTGATCTAGGAATCTCGAGTTTGACTCCCCATTAGCCCACATCACTACACACTATTGGGTTATAGACAATACAATGTGTGCTCCTAAGATTGTATTTTAATATTGTAATACAAAATTTTCATGCAAATAATTGACATAAAACAATAACTGCAAAAACTCTATTAAAAAACAGCTTTTAACAATTCAAAATTGTTTCTCTTTTAGATTTCTGGTCAAAATTTACTGTAATTATACATATATTAATCTTATTATATAAATTAAAAATATAAAATGATTGGCAGCTATTCAACCTATATACAATTATTGATAGAACAATAAAGCCTATTTTCATATACATATAACTTATATCCCCTTATTGTTTTCATTGAAAAACAACTGAAGTTGAACAAGTTATATTAGTTACTTACGCGACCAGCAAATAATCCACATATTCCAATCACAAATGCAATATTGTACACAGCAGACCCCACTACAGTACCAATGCCAATATCGTCCTAGAGAAGAGAAGGATATGTTATTCAAGTGAAAATGGAACAAAGTTCTTTAATAGCAGATCATAATTTTGGACCCAGAAGTAAAATTACAAATCAACATGAAATATTAAAAAAATTTTAAGCTATTTCTTGACTAGTTAAGTAATTTTGGCTAATATATTTAGACTGTGCATGTGTGAATAAGAAGCAGCTGTGGCTAAAATATTAGGAATGTAAAGAAAACATAAAAAAGAATTCACTCCTTCCAACATTGAGATAGTAATGGCAATCTTAATTCCCTCTACTTATTAATTATTAGTAACAGGTCAAATTAAGTGCTTTTAAAGGGGTGTGGTACCGAAAATAAAAAAAACTTTATTTATGTACATTTTTACGTCAAAAATTTATTTTATGTATGAGATACTATTTATATATCTTTGAGAAAATGTTTTTTTAAATATTGTGTTTTGTTATTTAAAAAAAATTTAAAATCCAAGAAAAATCCATAATAATTGATGTTTGCGTATTTTGATATAAGTCAAGAAAAAATATTTTTTTTTTCAAAGTGAAAGCTTTCTGTAATACATAATTATATAAAGAAAATTTTGTCTTCACAGAATTTTGATAGGTAAACTAAAAAAAATTCTCAAAGTTAAAATATTGAAATTTTTACTTTTTTTTATGTTATCTTTTACGCTAAAAATTATATTTTAAAACAGAATTGAAAAAATAAAATTCTGTGAAGACAAAATATTTAAAACTATATAAATTAAATGCTCCAAAAATTTGAATAGCCAATTGTTAATGGTTCTGGAGATATATCGATTTGAATATGCAACATCTGTGAAAAACACTAGTGCTCGAAAAACGCACTTTAAGCAGACGCTTCAAGGTGTTACGCCCATTAGTGATGTTTAAATCACAGGTAATTTTGTGGCGTTCTAATCACCGGAGGAATAAGATAAAAACATCATTCTCTTCAGGAATGTATGAACTATTTTTTAAAATCAGAAAAAAAATTTGGGATTTTTGAAGAAATTTCGGTACCATACCCCCTTAATTTGGACACACACACTCAATAAACTAGTCAGTTCAAAACTTTGGAATGGTCACACCAATAGACATGAAATATAAAGAATGGAACCAAAATCTTTCAACCCTTCTCTTATTCCAATTCACTTATGATAACATTCTCGCAGCAAGAATTAACACAAAAATTCGTGCATAGATTCACTTTAAAAACTAAAGGGATGATATACTATCTTTTCAAGCAACAAAAGCTGTAGGGGCAAGGTAGCTGTCTTACAAAAACCAGAGTGATGCAAAAGCAACAATATAGTATTTGAAGAATAGCAGTTTACTGATAAAAAAAAATTTTAAAAAAATTTAAAAAAAAAAAAATTGTATGAGTACAAAATATTGTCCCACTTTACAAGCAGTTGCATATAATTAAATTATAAAAAAATGTAAATTAGTGTCAATAAATACAGAAAAAATATTATGTATAAAAGTAAATTAGTGTCAACAAATACAGAAAAAATATGTATAAAAGTAAATAGTAAAAATAATGAGAGATATTGACTTGTTTCCACAATATAATGCAGAGAAGGAAAATAAGTAAAATGCATGACCAACCTTAGCTACGAATACTGCAATAATTGCAGTAGCAAGTTCAGGTGCAGAGCTCCCAGCAGCCATGAAAGTGGCACCAGCAACATCAGATTGAATATTGAGCACTATTTGAAAAAAATTCAAAATTTCTAATGAGTGAGCACAATTCATAAATATACATAAAAAACAAAAACAATTTGAAAACAACAACAAAATATTTACATTTCACTTAATTAGATGTCTTTAAAAAATTGTAATGTTAAGCATCTTCCTAAATACATTCTTATAATATCTAGTATGAAAAATAAAGTTACCTGCCACTTTTTCGAGAAAAAAATAGTTATATTGCAAATAGTTAATACTAATGATACTAAGAACATTTGCTTAGACAGGTAATTGTCATATTGTTTTACACACTTTCACTAAATCAATGATATCAGAAGATATGTCAACGTTATTTTTCTTTTCTACATTAAAGTATTTAAAAAAATCTTACAGGAGAAAATCCAGTGAAGGTCTAAACAGCTCATTCCAGTCAATATCAGAAAAAATACACCAACATGAAATTTATGGAATATTAATTTTCTTCAAAATAAATTTCTAAAAGACTTTTAAAAAAAACTTTTTTTTTAATTTAGCAAAATGACACTTCTTAAACTAGGGGTGTGGAATATCGCACAACTTTCAATAGCACTATATTACTGATGTGGATTTGAGTCAATCACACCATTTATATATTTCCATCATTTGTTTAAAAAAAAATGGCCAAATTGGCGATATTTTTTGCGATAATTCTTATATGTATCTTACAAAAGAAAAAAGAAAAAGAAAAAAACTTCGCAAAAATGGTGATTTTGGCGATAGATTTTTCAATAATTCTTATATTACCCTTTCTTAAAAGTGAAACTGAGAAGAGGAGAAGAAACGATTGGTAATGAGCTATGTTCTTTTTATGGAAATTTCGGAGATGGAGATGTTTCGAACACCTTAAAAGGCGAGCAACGATTTTGATCAAAATCGTTAGAGCCATATTTTAGCAATCATTGAAAAACATGATTTTTTCAATGGCAGCTACTTTATGTGATTGAGCGATCGATTTTGACGAAAACCTTAATGGTAGGTCCCATGGCCACCACCTACCCGCACACGAAATTTGAACATAGTAGGTCAATTTGTTCGGGGGTTATGGTGACCACAGACAGACATTTTTTCTAGATTACTTTTTTTAAATCAGGATGTTTCAAAACGTGGAAAAATGCAAAGAAAATGGAAATCTTTTTGACCGAATACTATACTTTCATTATTTTATTATTATATGTATAAATATGGGTAATTGAAAGTAAGAAAGGTAGTTGTTGAAACCCAAAGAACTTTCCTCCAACTATTTTTCTACAGCTCACATGAAAGAGAAAAATATTCTTCTTCAAAAAGGTCTAAAAGGTTAAAAATATACTACATTTGCAAACGTATACATTTTTCATTTCTAAATTGAAACTGTGCAAGTCACTGAAAAGATTTACTGAATTTGATAATTTCAAGCGCTAAAGTTTAGTTTTAAATAATAGGGAAAATGTTAACATATGGTAGGAAATGTGCTATACAGAAAAAATAAAAATAACTACAATTTTAATAATAAACATCTTAACAATCATAGTAGAAAATAACAAAATACTTTAAAAAAAATTTATAAAAAAAAAAAAAAAAAAGTACTTACAATTACATAATTTTTCAAGCGAAGGCACAAAATATTCATCACATATAATGGCAAGACCTAGACACATGTACAAAGATACAAAAATATGAAGAAGTAGGCCTCCTTTTCGTCTAGAATCATAATCGATTAAAGGACGAGGAAACTGCTCGATGTCCGGAGTAGAACAATTTACATTTGGAACCAATTCTCCACTAGAATCTATAAATCAGAAAAGTTAATAGAAAAATTAAATCCTTTTATTAGGTATTTCTCAAATACAACCAAAACAGTATTTCTAATAATGAAACTTGTATAAATTAAACATACAAATTGTAATTAACAAAGTATAATGTCTATCAGGACTTAAAATTACATATGATCATTAATAGATTAATTATATATGATCTATCAGAAAGTATTACAAAATGTATACTTTATTCATAATTGGTGCTTACTAGTTTCTTTGACAATGACAACACCTAAAGGTTTTCTGGAATGTAGTGAAGTAGACAGTTTAGCCTTAGTCTCTAATGAGGACGTAATATCATTGCTGTGCAGTGAAAATGGAGAATACAGATGATACATAAGGCAGAAACCCATATAAATGACTGTAAGGGATGCAATGACATCTTTTCTTTCCGCCATTATATTTCTGAAATGAAAAATATAGGTATAATCAGGGACGACGGGAATGGGAGGCGTAGGGGGCAACTCGCCCCCCCAAAGTTTTAGAAAGTTGGACAGTCGGCAAATTTTCAAAAATTTTATCGAGATTTTTCTTTTTCTAAAGTCGATCAACAATAAAATTGAATTCAATAAAATAAAAAAAAAATGAACAAAAATATTAAAAATATCTGAATGCAGCGTGACCCGAGTTTGACGAATCGGCATTTTTACAATAGAAGTCTATAATAGGGGAGTCGGTGTCTTTTTTTCCGGCTACAATGATGGACTGCGAACGCAAATATTACCATATAAATATTACCATAAGATTTTAGAAAGGCTGGTAGTCGGCAAATTTCTGAAATTTCATCCCTTCTTTTAAAAATCCCTACTGACGGATGTTTCAAAACATATTGAATGAAAAAAGTACAAATAATTAAACTCATCATTAGTATTATAAAATTGTGATCACAATTCCGCCTCAGTTGACGGTCGGCAATTTTGAATTGGAGTAAGTATATCCTTTTTGACAGGAACTTTAAAATAATCTAATCATTGATATCTTCACTGACATTAGATAACTTTGATGTGTTACAGTAGATGATATACTTGTATTTGTGGTACGTCAGACAACGCCTCAAAAACCATGACATACACATTAAAAGTCATTTACATAAAGTATGCAATGTACATCATATGAGTTAAAGGTTTTATACAAAATTTCAAAACACCAAAATTTTTGTATACGAAAATTGACCCGCATTTTACAAAGTTATTGCAATTAATGTCAAGTAGAACTCCATAAATGATGTTATGTACAGGATGGTCATAAAGAAACTTTGCAGATATATGGATGTGTAAAGGCAGTCTCGTTCAACAGATCGAGATGAGATTTCAGGTATAGTTAAGAGATATGGGGTCGGAATTCTGTGAATTTCTGCAAAATGGCGCTCACGATTACCCTGGTTATAGTTACGAATAGCAACGCCTACTTTTTCCTATCGAGAAATGATCCCCGCATGCGAAAACCCTAAAGAGCGTTGGAATGGTACGTGTATCACAAAAAACGGACGCACAAAATACAGATCTGCGAACTGCCAACAAAAACACGATCGGAGCAATGGAGGCCGCTCACTAAATATTCAGCTAAGAAAACCGATTAAATTGCCTGTGATTGCACTGATGTGAACTTTGATCTCTGTCAAATGCAAATTTCCATCGTGCGCCTCAATCGCGTTTTTGTTGGTCGTTCGCAGAGCTGTTTTTTTTTTTTTTTTTTTTTGCGTGATGCGTCCTTTTTTTGTGATACACGTACCGTTCCATCTCTCTTTAGGGTTTCCTTATGCACTGAACATTTTGCGACAGGAAAAAGTAGACGTTGTCATTTGACAATTTCATGCATGTATTAACTATAACCATAACCGTGAGCGCCATTTGTTGAAATTCACAGAATCTAGAGCTCATACCTCTGAATAACTATACCTGAAATCTCATCTCGATCTGTTAAACGGAACGGAAGCTAGAGCCCCATATATCGGCAAAGTTTCTTTATGACCACCTTGTACTTCATATATTGAAAATGCATTCCCAAAATAATGCATGCCACTTGTAAACTGGAAGGCGATATCGAATTTATTCTTACAAAATAATCTTTGGAAAAGTGTTGAAAGGTTTATTATAATATTATCTAAAATTCTTAATGTTCCCCGTGCTCAAATAGCTGTGGACTGACATTGTCCAATACAACCAGGTTCAGTGTATTGCAAATTGTGAGTATCCTTTCACTCCTATCCTCGATTTTTGAAGCAGTTTGGCCTTTGTGTTGCCCTTGCGCAAAATAAATTTGAAAAACAACCAACCAACCTATCCTGGATTTCACCACTTTAATATTCGAAACATTGGGAAAAAATTGTCTTTCAGATAAACTAAGATTTTTTAGTCTAAATGCCTTTAAAAATATTTCAAATTGGATCAATAAATCTCAAATTAGGATCATAAACATTACATGTTGGTAAGGGAAATGGGGGTGGGCTTATGGAAATTTCATGTTGACAGTGATGTTTCTCTTGCTTTGAAGATCAAATGTGCAACTTGTTCTTCCTCAAGATCGGATTAACACTAGATTTGAATACCTCCCCCCCCCCCCCACACACCTTTCCCAAAAATCCCCACAAGTACTATTCCTTATATAGTTTGGTATGTTGTGTTAAAAATTATGGCATGCTTTTTTATAGAGTATTTTGTCACTAAATTCGAAGTTCAATTAGTTGTGAATAACTTACCTTTTTACACATAAATATTATAGTTTGGTTTAATGCTAAAGTAATTCATTTCATTTTAATTCCGCATAGGGGGGGGGGGGGAAACTAGCATTTTCAAGTTTATTTTCCTTCTTGAACAAATGATTATTGTTCAAAAAACGAGTAATATTTGCAGAAATTATTGCTGAAAAACCATACAACATCAGTGAAAAACCACACAAAAATCATTAAATTAAATCCAGCAATTTTGATAAAAATATATACTCGAAGTAATTACTTTTTAGAAGTAGGTTCCTGGATTGAATCGTTACAAAAAAATTAAGTTTGACTATTGACACACATTTCAAGAAAAATCAAAATCTTTTCTTTTTTAGTTAGGAAAATGTGTTTAAAAGTATTTAAAAATTAAATAATTAACAAATCATTTTTAATGATAATTGTCTTTTGCAATGCAATTATAGTGTCCATGAACGTCTACATGATTATTTGCAGGGAGATGTAAGGCTACAAAAGTTTTTGTTTAATCCTTGATTTTTCGACGATGGGAATTGGATTTCCTAATTGGATGTTAGTTAATAATTGCTCATTAATGTTCTGTTCAAATTGATGAATTAATATCCATATAAATTTTTTTCTTGTAAATTTTACCACTTTTTTTCCACGTTACTTTATTTTTCGAAACCCAGAGGTTAAGGAGAGCAAGTGCATGTTTCTTATGTCCCTGACATGTATCTATTATAAAAATTGCAGTGTTCGCGTAGGGAATTTTCTGTAGTAGCAATAGTCAGCCAGAATTTTAAAAAGAAGAATTTTTAAAGAATTTGTTTTTTGATCAACCTTTATACAATTCATTATACAAAAGTCACCTATTTGATCAATAATTTTCATCTATTTAATTTCGTGTTAAAGTGCTATTTTCCAACCACTTTTACACGTTTAATTATTTTTTTTTTCGAAACTGCAATTTGAAAATTTAAAAAAAAGTTGTATCGAAATGAAGCACTTGTACTTTTCAGTTTACTGAATTGGTTTAAGATTGTGGGGGGGGGGAGGGGGAATTCTATCTATCTGCAAGGTATAAATATCTCCCCCCCTGCCCCCAAATAAAAACGCTTCCAAAAATAATCTCCTTTGTTTGGAGAGGAAGGGTTAATTTACTAAAAGGAAATGAAAAATTAAATGAATTTGAAGGAACTTTAACTATAATGTGATGGGAATTTACTTAAAATTTGACATTAAGTATGCATTAATAAAATGCCATAAAATACTAAAAATTGTTTAGACGGTAATTTAAAAATAATTCAAACTAATTTCACATTAAATAAAACAATTCACAATTAAATTTAAAAAATGCATTAACAATTAGTTTTACATTAATTAATAATTAATTATGCAGTAATTATTCATATATTAATTAAAAATTATTTATACGTTAATTTTACATTAATAAAAATTAGTTAACAATTTATTAGCACCTTAATTTATATTTTCTACATTTACACCGGAAATGCCTTGATTTCATTCGGCAAAAGGATGTCTACGCCCCCCCCCCCCCCCCAACCAAAATTCTTAGCGACGGCCCTGGGTATAATACAATACTAGCCTGCATCACTAAATTTTTTTCGACAATTCAATGCATATGAAATTTCTTGAACATAATTTTATGAAATGATTATTTTAAAAACTTGTGGCAGCATGCTTTTTGGTTTTTAATATGTGAGTCATTCTCCAAAAGTGTGCATTATGCAACACAGCAAGAATTATTATTATTAAGCTTGACGTCCACTATCGTTAAGCAGAGCAGATCAGAGCGGAGTGGATTAGAGCCAATTACAAGGCTGTTTATGGTTTAAAAATAGCATTCAAAATTTATTTCAGTTTAATAGCTGAGAAGTAAGTAGCACTTTAAAATAAAAATTTAATTTTTTAAAAAGTTTTTACAAAATAAAGAAAAACAACTCTACTCTGTAAAGTCAACTCTACTACAACAAACCATGTAATAACTTTAAAAAGTTATCATATTGTAAAAACTACTTTATGTATACTTTCTTATTCGGGTTAAATGAAAATGTAAAATAACGATGTGGATTAAAATATTAAATAATCTTATAACATTTTGTTCTCCCAAATTGTGAACCACTTTGAACATCAGCACCATAGTCAAAGGAATATTTAAAAGATATTTTGAAGTGAAAGCATAATTCAAGTACTTTTCTCACTAATATTTTCCAAACCTCTTTTCAAAGTGTGTATAGCTATTGGTGGTCTACTCACACTCTTAAATAAAACTTAAATTAAATACTTAGCTAGTGATTTTTAATTTAACATTTTTTAAATTATATTGTGGTAAAAAAAAAAAAATCTTTAAAATAACCTCCGGTATATACAAATACAAAAATGACAACAAACTACAGGCGTAAGAACCACCTAAAATGATCCAGTTTAACTTCCTAGTAACAATCCTTCACTGCAGATTCAGGTGTCTTCTCAAACTGTTTGCTCTAGTGCAATTTAGGATGTGGTTTGGCAGATTGTTCCGATTACCAACCACTCTTTGGACTATTGTAAAAGAAATATTCCATATTCTCTCGGTTAAATTGCAATTTATAAAACTTGTACTCATGACCTCTTGTCCAGGATTTAGATTAGATATTCTTTTTCATAAATCCTAACATCACATTGGGACAATTCTCTGGATAATGCACGGGAAATTTGGGCTCTTTATACTAAAAACCGTAAGCAAATCAGAATTGTAAAATTATGAGTAATCTAGTATGCATGTTTATTTTTAGTTGAGGGTAAAGTTATACAGAAAAAGGATTATTTTAACTTGATCAAATATTCATCAACAAGCCATCGACGCAAAGGACACGTACCTTTTGCGTGCATCAAACGTTATAAATGTAAATTTGACCTAAAATTATTTTTTTCCCATGTAACGTTTCCTTCAACTAATGTTATATAAAACAAAAACATGACTATTAGATTCATCATAATTTTAAAATTCCGATCTGTTTACGATTAAGAAAAAGAGCCAAAATGTGCCTTGCGTCATCCAGAGAAATGCCAACAAGCTTGTTTTTTACTTGTTAACCGATTTCTGTTAACCGATACCCTTAGGTCATTAATAATATCACATTCATCTTAAAAATAACAGGTAGCATTCATATTTCTTTAGTCGAAGTGTATAATTTGAAATATATTAATATTTAAAAGGAATACTCGATTTGATTGGCCAATAATGACTTGTTTAAATTCTTTGCAGATTTTCAATTGGTTCCTTGAAATAAGTCCCCATAAAATTCAAGTCCTCAGCAAAAATTTTTATCTTTCCCATTAAATTAATGCTTGATAAAGCCTTGTTTTAGATAGTTTTGTACTAGAAAGAGCAATAAATAAATAGAAGATAGCAATAATAACTTAAAAATCGGAAAATATGGCTGGTGTTATCTTTTACCTCGAAGGTACTGATGAAAGTATTATTGTAAAATAGTTACTGGTACATAAAAATAGTATATGAGTTAATAGATGTTAATCAGCATAAAAATTACAAGTAGCTGATACCTATTATAAACATAAATCATCCTGGCAATGTAAATACAAGTTTATAAGAACCTCTTAACACATTGCTTTATAAAAGAATCAACAATATCGGTGAAGTATCGTGTACATTATTTTAGCGTGAGTGGTCATTAACGTTTTCAAAGAAACAATTTGATATTTTTCCAAAAGCGCAAAACTCTATATAAAAAGAAATTAACAGATCATATAACAACTTCTTCAAAAATAAAGAGCAACATTTTCAAAGTAAATCTGTTGACAGCATAAACATTTATCAACTATTGAACCCATGTTCAGCAGCGCATTTAAGATTACAGAGAGGAATTACATTTTTGAAAGTTCATCAGAGTTAGATATTGTATTCTATTGATGAAGGATATAATGAAATCTAATTTGGAAAGCAGAACTCGGCACGACACAGCTCGTGTAATTGATCGGTCTGGTGATAAATCGTATTACACACACCCATCGTAGAAATTCCAATGGAGCTTTTTTTTACATTTAAATCCAATTTATCAACAGATAATAAAGAGAATTGTTAAAAATAGAGAAATACGTTTTTAAAAGAATTACTTTCAATAATTGTACCTTAAAGTACGACGACAGAAAAGTCCCCTCTCACATAGCACCAAAATACTTTCAAGATAGAGAACCATCCAAATAGACGACTATTCACAGAGCAGGGTTGGCACGGTTTAAACCAAATGTTTTTTTTGGTTTTCTCCCCTACCCCCCCCCCCCCCCCTTTCGCCCAGGTAAAAAAAAAAAAAAAAAAAAAAAAAATTTAAAGAATAATTTAAAATTGTATTTTTATTATTTACAATTAGATTTTTCAAATTATTTGATGTTGCAAGTAACTTCTACTTTTAACCAAAAGATTTCCATTCCAAAGATTTCCATTTCAAAAGGAATTTATTGAAAATGTAACAGTTATAGAAAGATAGCGAATGCAAGAAAATGATAAAAAAAAAGTTTAATGCTGATGTATTGAAGGAAGTTAATGTATTTCTTACTGCAAAACAACTACAGTGAATGTTGAGAGAATTTTTTCTTTTTAAGGGCGCTATCTAGTCAAATCGAAACTAGAAAACGATGTCAGCGCCTCTACAATGGGTGGAGCAGTAGGCGTGTGCAAAATTAACCGAATCACATCTTCAATTTAGGTTAGGTTTACCCACCCCCGCTACTAGTAAAGAGTTCGGCATTATAACGGTAGTTTTTTCTTGATTAAGTCTACTATCAAATATTCATTTCACAAATATATTAGTCAGAAATTTTTTTCAGTTCCATTATGACTAGAAATAGCTATGGTTATATTCTTTATTTAAAATACACGTATTGAAATTTGAACGGGAGAAATCCACTTAGTATCTCTTTCACAGCCAGAAACCAAGGCCACTTCGAAAGCGTCATAATTCAAAATACAGCTGACTGCAACATCAGCATTTTTGCTTCTTTATATTTTATTGATTTATTTGCAAAATGATCACGCTGTTTTATTTAAAAGAAAAATAATGATTCCAAGCAGTGGATTGATAAGTAATAGAAATAGTGATATATCTAAAAAATAATAAGTGTTTTATAGAAACAACTGAGAACGGATAATTAAAAAATTACAAAATAAAAAAAAGTTTTAAAAGTGGATTTTTAATAATTTTTTTAAGAGGACAAGTTTTCAATTTGTCTTTCTGATCAACATTAATTTAAACATGAAAAAAACTGAATCTGAAATAAAAAAATTTAAAGTATACGTGAAATGAAAATATTATACAATTGTCGGATTTGCGTAAAAAAATTGTAATTAATTTCGATGAGGTAAAAGTCGTCCATCCAAATAAAGTTGGCCCTGACCAAGTATTCCGCCAACTAATAAGGAAATTAGACACTGATTGATTCCCAAAAACAAAAATCAAGCCCCCCCCCCCCCCTTCTTAAATTGCAATGATCCTACAGTTTATCTTTTCAAATATGTATTACAAATCAGTCCTTCACAGGTCAAGACCCACCTTTTTAGAAAGGTAAACAATGGCGACCCACTTTTTCACTACATCATTGATTTTAACATTACTTTGGATTACCCATAAAATAACTTAATTCAAATTGTAATTTAAAAAAAAAAATATTAAATGTCTTAATTTTTAATTACTAAAAATAATTAAATTAGTTAAAATTACTAAATATATTTCCAGTTCTTAAAAGTAATGCACACTTATTGTATGGTTTGAAAAAGCGTATAATTCAATGGTAATTTTTAAATTGCTTTTTAGTTACAAAGTGGTAAGAACTGTGATAAAACAATTTAGTATTGATAGACGTGTCACAAAATTATCGCTCAGCCGCTGCTTATTAAATCCCCCCCCCCCCATTTTGGTATTTCTTCTCACTTCCACTTTAAGTATATGAAAAACTCACAGGTTTAAAAACTACTCTCGTATAAAAAAACTGGTTCACGACCCATCAATGGGTCTCAACCTACAAAAATATATATATATATATATATATTTTTTACAATCTGCTGAGTAATAATAGACTGCATACCGAGAGTAATAAAATAAATAAAAAAAATATATCTAGATAAATGTCAGTCGATTACTCAAATAAAATTAGCTAAATACAAAAATATTTCTATAAATCACTGGTATTGCAATTTAAATATTTTTACACAAATATTAACGAATATTTTACTGAGTAATCAAAAGTGGACAATATTTTAATCTTTTTGAAAATTTTAATTATTCTTTAATGATTTGGTTCCTTATTGTAATTGAAGAACATATGCGTATACAAAGTTTTATGAAAATCAATTGATTTGTACAGACTCCTGTAGACTGTTGTAAATGTTGTCGATAGCTGCCTTACACATTTTGTCAATCATACATCACTTACGTGGCATTTGACTATTTAATGAAAAACTATTCTTTTGCGAACTAACATTTGCGAATACTCAAGGTTTCTGTACCTAGTACGGTGCATCAGTTAGCACCATAAATACATACACACACATTATAAAAATAGTGTAGTGAAACTTTTTACTTTCAATTTCCCATATGTAAGCATAAGGCAAGGAACGATGTTCAAACTTTATATATGGCCCAGTGGTGGCCATGGGACCCGTCATACTAGCGTAGTATGAGGATGAGTCACCGTTCCATGTTCTAAAGAAAAGTTTCAGATTTCTGTCCGGCACAGCAAGGAAAGGGTGCCAAATGATGTTCTTAAAGTACATATAAAATTTTATTCGAATGGGATGTCATCTTCTGCTTCCGGATTGACGTTAAAGAATGCAAATTTTGAAGAAGAAGAAAAAAACTCTCTTTTTGATGTTTTATTACTACAGGGATGAGAGTGATCAGAGAGCAAAAAGGAGGAAGCCCAAAAATTGGTTTTAAAAAGAAAGCGGAAGGGACGATACCCAAAAGTTTCATCAAAAAAGTTCGTGGAAGGAATACACACAAATTAATCAAAAAAAAAAAAAAAGTATGCAGGAAGGATGATTCAATAATTTTAAAGATATAATGACATTTCTCATACTATATAATAATTATATTTCAAATATTAGAAGCTTGTGAAGTAATCTGTGAGGAAAGGGGAGCCAAGAGGGAAAATCTTTTGTTTAGATATGAGGAAAAGTAAAATTTTTGCAGTAAAAACTGATACAGATCATAAAAATGCGGATCCTCGAAAAAGGGATGAAGACAAGGAAAATGTTACATAAAAAACAAAAAAATCCTCCAAAAGGAGGAAAACTCTCATCTCTGTGTTACACATAAGTTTAAATTATATATATATATATATATATATATATATATATATATATATATATATATATATATATATATATATATATATATATATATATATATAATTAAATTATAAGAGTTACTTTTATTTATTACAGTAAAATGTTGACAAAAATTACATTTTTATTACTATTATAATATTTCAAATAACGCGAAAATCCTTCTTGCCATAGAATTTCGGCATGTCTTTTCAAGACTGCGTTTAATTCTTTTTATGAAGCCTTCTCTCTCAGATTTTTTGCGCTCTGTGGCTGAAGTTTCTGACACAGTCTTGATCGCATTTTCAAATATTGTATTACAATATTGTGTAAAGACAGTTCTCCTTCTGCCTTTTTCAGCAACAAACAATTCGATATCTTCATCAGGAATGGATCACAATAATTGTGGATCAGATATAGTCTCTTGACAATCAATGAGATAGGTGTAAGTTGATGCCTAAAATTTTTAATAGTGGGGAGTTGAAACAGTTTTAGTTTTATTTGCATGAATGATGTGGAATTTCAAAATGCGACGGCTGCCATTTCATGGTTTAAAGGCGGTCAACATTGCGGTCAATAAATTTACAGGGTGCGCAAGGAAACTTTTTCTTTGAATTACTGGATCTATTTTAGTTTTCAGTTACATGGACAAATACCTATAGTTGCAGTGATGAGTTTGAACAGGCTACAAGAAGAGTGAGTTTTTATTGCAAACCAAAGCGTAAACCCTCATGGAAAGTTAGACACATACATGGTTCGTACGTTTGTAAAAAACATTGAAAAGTGCTTGAAAACCTTGAATTCTTTAAAAATACTTTCAAAGTGTTTAAATTTCATTTTATTTTCTAAAAATATAGAATCTTAAAAAAAATATGTCAACAAAGTGAAAAAAATCTTTGAAATTTAGTTCAGCCAATCAGCAACTATCCCCTTTGATGATTACAGCGCTGCGCATGCGCAACATATTAGGAATATCCGATCGAATCACGCGATCCCTTGTTTTGATTTTATATCGTGTGTGCTAATTTTTTGCGCACTGTCTAAAAACGGCAGGGAAATGCATTTTCAATTCATTGTGTGCCAAAAATGTCATGATGGGAGAAAGTGCTTTAAAAAGCCAAAGAGCAAAAAGCATATGGATTTAGTTTCTATAAAAAGTTTAGGTTAATGAGGATTGTTCGAACTATATTTCTAATGATAACAAAATACCCCAAAGCAGAGATTTTTCACAACAATCAACGTCGTCAGCCCGATGGAGGCCTATGTAACTGAAAACGAAGTTTTAGATACTGAAATACTATGGACAAATGGACATTGAAAAACATAAAAAACCATGGCTCTTGTAAATTAAATGAAAACATTGATAAATTATGTAATTGCATGTTCACCGATATAGTGTAATTGCATCTAAATTTCCATGTGGAGAAAAAAAAACCTGCATATTATGCAGTATTTGGAATCAAGCCTTCAGAGTTAATTGGATGACAGTTGAATAAGTAAGACTTTTGTATTATTATTTGACAAAAGTCTTAGTATGATGAAACAAGAAAATCAAATGGATGTTCACGTCTAATATTGGCGTAATTACCAAGTGAGTACTAGCTACATTACTTCTGTTTTTAAGAGACATAGTACGGCTTCTGATATATTGGAAGGTGTTTTTTTTTTGTAACCTTAACATTTTCTTTATTGAAACTTACAAAATAATTTTTGGTACTTACTCGATTTGAACATACACCGTTTGCCAATAAAAAATAAAAAAATTGGATTTTTTTTTTATTGTATTTGTGTTGATAATGTATCCTTGAAAAGTCCTTGAATTTTTTTCTCCTTCAAGTGTACGAACCATGATATAGAATTTGATTAGCTCGAGTTAGCCATCGACCATAAGATATTTTACCTAAAGATTTGTTTGCTAAATCCTTAGAAAATATGCCTGTTAAAATCGTTGAGGCTATATGTTTGTCCTGTGCTAATACCTTTAATAAAAAAACTCGGGTAAACCTCCAAATTTGTCAACGTTCACGTTAGTTCCATCCCACCTAAATGCCACCATAGGTTTTCTAATTCCAGGAAGAAATCAGTGATTCAGATGTGCTGGATGATGAAGTAATATAACCCAAGAGCATCGACATAGATCTTTCTGTGAAACGTATTTTTAACAATTTTCGAAGTGGATCTGTGAAGAACTGCTGAAGCAATAACTGTCCCAGCCCTATCCGATACTTCATATCTATTATACACGTTCTTGAAGAATGTGCCTGGAGTACATCGTCACTGTCCAAATGACTAGATTCAGATAAAGTTGAATCATTATAGGCTTCTATATGTTTACTTTTTGAAGCTGAAACTGTGATTTTTACTTCAGAATTTCCCTTCTCAAAGTGTTCTTCCATTTTATTCATTACTAGTTTAATACCCATGCTTCGCTACGAAATTTTAACATGTGCAGTATTTTAGTTAGCTGTGAGGTCTCGCGTTGCGAAAACCTGTCATTCGTGTATAGGTCCCAGTTTTTGACGCTTCGCCCGCAGGATGTTTCATCGCTACGCAAAATCGAGCTCGCTTCCTTCGCTCAAAGGTTCATTGCTGCGTAAGCATAAGCTAGCTTCATTCATTAAAATCTACTTGCTACGTAAAGCCTTAATATTGGAAGCCTATCCCTTGTCGAGAAAAAAAAATTCTCCGTTAATACAATAATACAACACCCCTTTAAGATTATTTTAACACGTGTTTGTGAAAAGTAAAATTAGAAGCCAAAACTTATTATATTGAAACTTTCAGAGCTCCAGGCCTATTAAAAGTCGCTTTTTGTGAAAAAAGTAATTAAAAAACAAATTAAAATTTTAACATTCTTTTTGTCAGTCTAATTAGAAGGCCAAAGCTACTTGTGTTGAATATTTCACAACTGTAGCTCAATTACAAATTTATATGTAAAATACTTGTTAATTAATTAAAAAAAATTAAAAAACAAATAAAATTTTAAAATTCTGTTTTTTAAAAATCCAATTAGATGGCCACAACTACTTACGTTGAAAATTTCAAAGCTGTAGCCCTATTTAAAATCGTTTTGTAAAATATATATTAATTAAAGAAATTTACTTAAAAAAAAAACTAAATAAAAGTTTAAAATTATGTTTTTCAAAAGTCCAATCAGAAGGCCAAAATTACTTGTGCTGAAAATTTCAGAGCTCTACTCCAATTTTAAGTAGGTTTCTATAGATCCAGAAACAGATAGACAGACACACAGCTTGTTTTATTATTATAGATAGCAATATCTAAATCTTCGACCACCATTTTGATCGATTAGGAATTTTAATTCTCCGACTGGTACATTTTAGTGCCTGGGACAAATGCACTCATAAATTTTCTTAAACTTGCAGGATAAAATGTCAAACAATACTTACTAGTCTTCTAGAAGGATTTGGATAAAGTCTTCTAAATTCTCCTTTTGTATTTAAGAGTGAGACTTAAAAAAGATGCGTTTTAAATTATGCGCCTTCAACATCATGTTTACTCGTTTGACAGTAGGATATGGAAACTCTTGACCATATTTTTTTGGTCTTTGCCACGACAATGTCCTCTATTTCCATATACGAGGTTTTTTGTTAGTTTCATTATTACGTTTTATCTTATGCCGGTTTCAGTCATAGAACTTTCTAACATCATCGTAGACTAGTAACATAATGCATTTAATATTACTTAAATCACCAAAAAATTAACATTTTCACTTTGAAAGAGTTCGATCCACGATAATTTTGTTTTTTTTTAAAATGACACAAACCAGCGCAACACAGCCTTACCTTGTTGCAGGCGGAGCTATACGGGAAACACAAGCCCCCCTACCACATCACCACCCACACTTCGCAAGGACATCGGAAAAGATTGACATTGCAATTGAAAACATTTAAATCTATAGCTGAAAATAATAATAATTTTTAAAAAAAGTAACAAGAAAGGCTTCAAATAGTGGAGGCAGCAAAAATAATTTTAAAGTAAATTCCCTTTCAAAAGAGACTGTATATTCTTTAAGATTGTATCAAGTAGAGTTGTGTTTGCACTTAAAATCTGATTTAATGCAATGAACACATAGCTCGCAAAAAAACAATACACACATTGGGTGCGAGAGATCGTAAGTCTTATTCTAAACTCGTGTGCTCTTTCATTTTTGGTTTTTAAAATTTTATAGCTTATGAACAGACATATGAGCAGTTAACCGAAAGAGACTGCAACATTCACAGGCGGCCAGCAAACATTTTTTAATGGAAGTCAATAATATGCATTGTAAACTTTTATGTGCAATCGCAACTTATTTAAGCGATTTTGTGCTCAGTTCGAGTTTTCCTAGGGTTTGATCACTACTAAGAAACCACAGATTCTTTGCTATGGAGTAACTCTTTTTTGCATTATCACCGGCAACGAATCTAACTACCAAGTTTCAATTTGATTGGATGATAACAAGTGAGTTTAGCCATCCGCAAATTTTCCGGCCACAAACAAACGACATAGAATTTAATGTAAAAGGATTTAAAAACTGGGATTATGGAACACCGTACAACTTTCAATTACACTTAATACCAGCCATGGTGCAATTGACCGTTTTTCATTAATTAAAAAAAAAAAATTTCAATTTGGTGATAATTATCTCATTGACAACCTCTTCCCAAAAAAAAAACCACCGCCTAAATGGAAATTTTTACAATAAATAATAGATAAGACTTTGATGTAAGTGAAACAGAGGTGAAACAGTCGCTGATGGGCGATGCTCAAGGAAAAAGAACTTTGTGAACTCATTTTTTAACTGTTTACACCATAATCGAAATTCTAATGGGATTTTGGAGGTGGCGGATGAGATTTAGTGCACTTACTTGATTGAAACCGCTAAGATCAGTTTTTTGACAATTGTTGAAAAACTTAAATTTTTCAATAACAACTACCTTTTGCACATGCGCAATTTTCACGAAAACCTTAATGACATCAGGTTCCATGGCCACCGCTAACCCGTATACAAAATTTAAACATCATAGGTAAATCCGTTCGGGAGAAATTTTGACCTCGCACACAAACACATCGGACACTTTTCTAGACCACTTTCTTGAACTCAGCTAAATGTGTGGTATTGCAAAAAAAAAAAAAAAAAAAAAAAAAAAAAAAAAAAAATATTAATAATAATCGATTTTTTTTTTTTTTTTACCGAATGCAATTCTTTCATCAGTATGTTAACGTATGAGCAATTGAAAGTAATAATTTACCCTAAAAACAAAGTTTTTAAAATTAATCCTTTATTTAGATTGCCAACTTTTATGTGCAACTAATTAAAATAATTTTGAACTCAGATCGACTTTTCATAGTGTTTGACCACAATGTAAAAAAAAAATCATTCATTCCATGCAATTGAACTAACACCTTTTTGCCTCCAAAACTTAAGAAAATGCATTGTCATTGATAGCGTGTCCATCAGCCAAGTTTTATCTCGATTGGATGAAGGCAAGTAGATTAATTAGTCCTCCGAAGTGAAAATTGAAACGTGTGTAAAAGCTACCTTTTTAAACGATAGCACCCAAAACGATAGAAAGCAAAATGTCATTGATAACGAATTCATCCGCCAAATTTAAGATCGATTGGATGAAGTGGCCCTTAACCCTACAAAGCAACAATAACAGCGTTTGTAATAGCGTCCTTTTAGTGAAAGTCCCCAAAACTTGATAGAATACATTCTCACCTAAAACGAATCTGTCTGCAAAGTTTCGGTTTGATTGGGTGACAGCCCAAGGCGGTTAATTAACTCTCCACATATTTATCTGCCACAAACATAACCACACACAAAATAAATCGAAGTGAATATAAAGGATTTAAAAAATATTGTTTAAATTATTTGACCAAAAATCACATAAATAAAATTATCCAATATCGTATTCTTTAGATTTAGTCACTTCTTTACAACTGGCTAACAATTAAAAGATAAAAGAATAACTAAACTCCATCCCAAGCGTAGAGCGTAGTAGAAATCGTACCGTAGAAGAAATATTAAATGTACTTGTAAACATTGAACACTTCGTGTCGGCCTAAAAATGCAATAAGAAAAAAAGAAGGAAAAAAAAATAACTCCAAATGGTGCCTCTCGTTCCATGAATGAAAAAGACAAAACAAACCTCATTATGTTTATACTTTTCTTACAACTGAAGCCATTATAAGTCACCTACGATGTATTCATGCGCGCATTCAAGAAAATCATAAAATTTAGAGTAATTAAATTGTAGCCGTTTAAATACAATTCTTAAAATTATAAATTTTGGACCATTTGAAAGAAAATGAATAATTCTACAGATTGCTGCATTTATTTTTTTCTTTTTGGTGTTGTAAAGAATTTTTATTAGCGTTTGAACTTCAACTTGAAAAGATGGAATTTTTTGAAAATATTTAAAAAATACTTCTCAATAAAATACTAAGCCATCATTACGCATCACCTTAAAAAATATTTCGAATTTTTTTATGGTGAAAAAATAATTCGAATATTTTAAAAAATTTTAGCACAGTGTTGTGATTATTTATATGAAAATCTCCTATACTTTAACATTGAGATTCAAAATGTAGGTGGCGTGTGTCGATAACAGCCTTAAGTTGTACAACTGTTGCGAAACAGCAAAACTTGTATTTTTTTCTGTTCAAAATTTTAAATCCAAAATTTGTTTTAAATGGAATAAAGAAATAAGAATTTAGTTTTATTTTTATTTTTTAAGAAAATAAGTGATGAGTGAATTGAGGGATGTTTTTGTAAATGAAATTACACGGATAGGTACTATTGAACAATAAGTTTTAATATTCATCTAATAGATATATTAATGTTTTATAATTATTCAAAATTATTAATTAAACTTAAATTATAGTCAGCATTTTAAATTTGTTTCTAAAATAAAGTTTTGTGTTTTAAAAACTTATTTCTATATCTTAAAAATATCATTTTAAACAATTTATCACTATTACTGATGCTCCTAAAAGCAATATTCTATGTATTATGTTGTAAATAATTACCATTGTATTATACTGTATACATTGAATTTAAAAAACAAAATTAAGTATTAAAATTATGATTTGAATATCCACATAAGAAGCAACAATTGTTTATTTACTTAGTTTAAATTATTTTCAAAAGAAATACTGTTATTTGAACATTAATTGTTCTAGTTAATGTAAAATTTTATTTATAAATATGTATCCAAGTAATTAAAAAGGTTTAAAAACAAACCCGGTTTAAACCACACAAAAAACGGTTTACTTGTTTGTTTTTTTTAACTGGTTTTTTTTTCCAACCCTGCCAGTAGAGTACCAAAATACCCTTTATATAAAGTCCTCTGACGCTCTCATGAAACTCCAAAATACTCTCTGCAATAGAGTACCGAAATAAAAAATAATTGACTTCGATTTTTAAACAAATAAAACGATCTGCAACTATAAATAAACTACTCAATACAAACGGAAGTTTTAACCCCTAAATTGGTATATAATTTATCAATTTCGGTTTAGTATATAGAGAGAAAAAGGGATAGTTCCACAAAACATCGTCCAGAAATTATGTATAAGTCAATATGCAAAAAAAAAAAAAAAAAAAAAAAAAAAAAAAAATTGTATGCATACATTACCTTAACAGAAACACTAACAGAAATTTAATATGCTAAAGTTTATTTCGCTCACAGCAAGGGTAATAATAATAAAGGAATAACAGAAGTTTTGCAATTAAATAAGCAAAATAAGGTTTCAACAGAACAAGGTGTCACAACAGAAAGAAGTGATGAAAAAGACACAAATCCATGTGTTAATTGCATTTTCATCATTTCATTCCCGGACACCCGTACAACAAATATTAGTCAAACAACAAACCTTTTTACTTCAACAAAGCGACATCTCAAATTTCAAGAGTATAAATTATATGCGTCCACATCTTCAAGAAAAAGAACATCAATAAAATTATTCAATAATAACAGTACATTAAAAACCTTACAAACGTACATAAAACGCGTCAGCGTGTTTTTAAAATTGCTATCTAATGATCCAACAACAAAACTGATTTTTGTCACCCACGAATTTTAGAAGCGACTACACAAAAAAATTGTTTCGTCACGCCAACCTCGCCTCATTCCGCGAGAATTGTACATCTGTCGCAGTCTTTCACACACATAATAGAATTGAGAATTCCATGCATGAATAACTTCAGCAAAGAAAATTGTTTTCCACAAATGCAGACGCGCGAAATATATTCCGTTAAAATATATATAAGGACAGGGAAACTACCAGAAGATCGAAATTGTCATGCCATGATAAAACCTGTAGAATTGGCTTGGCGGGACATAAGGCTCGCAGGTGATAAATATCACTTTTCATCAATGATTAGTTGAACATAAATTATATCATAGACGGATAAAGAAAAACTTTATAAATTTAACGGGGAAATATTGATATAGGTATGAGCCAAATGGAGTCTCTTTTCGAACCAATTACGCATTAGAATAATTAAGTTTATTTTATATAAAAGTGTACAGATTTTTAATTTATTTTCCAAGTCGACCTCAACCCGAAAATATACATACTAATATACTCATCCGAATGAAAACTAAGAAAAGCATTTTGATTAGAATGTCACTTGAAGTTTGAGTTGATGACAGAGCAAGCGGAATTGATTCGTATGACAAAAGCGTTTAGTCTGGTAAAAATTATATTGAAAAGCGACAATAAATAAAAAACTAAATTTGGATAAACAATATGAGCTAGAATGGAAGCTGGAACACAACACATTTTGTAAATTATTATAGTTCCTGGAAGCTAAATTGGGTTAGCAACATTTAGACGAAACATGTTGAAACATTGCTCGTGCAGAATGCGTATTGAAACAGCAATTTTTTCTTAAATCGCATCTAGGATACACAATTCCATTCAATTTACCATCCAATTCGCCGTACCATTCAATTTCTTAAGGACAAGACAATATTTGCAAAATATATTTTGTTTCCCTTAATTTAAACACTGTTAAACTTTCAGTAAAAATGCATTAAGATAAAAGGTTCATCTATTTATTTTAATGTAATCGAACTCTAAGATGACATATACTCTAAAGCAAGTAGTCAGCTTGCAGTTTTTACTTTCAATCACCTATATGTATATATTCATGGGTTGATGTTTGGAAACAAATCAAACGTCGTCTGTGATTGGCAGACTTCCCGCGTCTTCCGGTTACTCACTTCCGGCAGAGTATCTAAGTTTGTTTTCAATGCATTTGTCATTTCGATTCAAGGTTTGTTTTGCATTTAAAAACTCAAATGAGCAGCGACTATTTTCAAAAATTGGAGCTTTTAGCTCAGATGAGATACAAAGAGAAATTAATTTTAGATGGGAGGGATCGATTTATCCGATCCATTGGATGTTTTTTTTAAAGCAAACTGTTTGTTGACGATACCAGACATAGGCCAAAAGTCTCGTTTGGATACATTTAAAAGTACCAAATTTTGTTTTAGATACCCTATTTGATGAAATAAAGATTTTTTTTGTCTCAAAAGTTTCAGCTCATATGATATAATTTGTCATTTTAAGACATAAATAATAAATTTAATATTAACTTCATTTGCTTGACAGGTTTGTAATTTTAAAGATTAGGCTGTATTTCTTGGCTATACAAATTTATACAGTACTTTAAACTAAATGTCATGTTTTTTTTGTTTGTTTTTTTAAGGTGTTAGAGTGAATTATTTGTGTATGTCATTAAAAAAGGTGTACTATAACTTCAAATGGTGTCTACTAAAATATTTAAGGGTCATTCCGTGCAAAGATGAACAAATTTTAATAAAGAATCTAATTTATAGAATTTTTTGTACAAAAAGATTCAAAGTTCATTCCTGGTAGTTCCTTTTTTTTTTTTTTTTTTTTTTTTAATTAATTTCTAAAAGTGGACAACACTCGAATTCCGGTTGAGTTTGTTCAATTTTGATGGAAGTGGGTGGTGCGATTAAAAAAAACGTATAAAATAATTTATTTTTTGCCAACAGTTATATTAAGGATTTTTTAATTACTATATTACTTCAATATTAAAAATTATTGATACAAGTATTTCATTGATTTTAAAATGGATAATTTTGGGTAACATACCAGAAATGTGATTACTTTCATATGATATTAAAAAAAAATTTAACACATATTTGTTAGTATATATTTTTCTTAGTTTTAGATACGTCATTTGTTGTCAGTTTTAGTTGCAATGTTATTAAAGACTTACAATTTTTCTAATCAAGCCTAAGGATATCAATTTAGAAATTTTTAATTTTATATTATGTAACAATATTGATTTCAATATTTTGATATCAATAGTAGTGGTTCTTGCAAACCCATCTTAAAAGCTTATACCTGGTAAAATGTGAAAAGGTAAATTTTTAATTCATTCAATGTGTACAAACAAAATTTATTCTATTAGTCCGAAAGACGACTGCAATTTTTGAACCCCATCGAACATCATTTTGAATTTTTTATAGAATTTGGAGAAAAGTGAGTAGATTACGAATCCACTGGTTTGCCGTGGCAAAAATGGCCAAAACTGATTAGAAATCGACTTGGAATGAATTGAACTAAAATCCGATTGTCAAATATGTCATAACGTGCCAAAAAGAGAACAAACTTTTTCGTCTGGAACCGACTGCATTTTGATTTTCAATGAAAAAAAGCGCAAACGATTTCTGATCTCTGGCTCGGAAAACTTGTATCCTTTAAAAGTAAGCCGAATTGGCGACATCAATTACGTCATCAGTGATGTAATGTTTATTGCCAATTTGGCTCATTTGTGAAAGAAGCAAGTAAGCCATAGCCACACATCCGAATCGTCTGTAACCTTCTTAATTTAAAATTAAAGAGAGAGTGTTACCAAATAAAAAAAATGCTCATTATTTGTTAAGTTAAGGGGCATTTGGCAAATGGATTTAGTTCAACTTATTAAAAGTCGATTTTTGATCAGTTTCAGACCAGTGGATTCGTAATCTACTCACTTTTCTCTAATTTCTATAAAAAATTCAGAATGATGTTCGATGGGGTCCAAAAATTGAAGTCGCCTCTCAGTCTATATGAGCATACTATATTTCATACCACATTCCATACCTATATTTTATACCACATTGCGGAACGAAGCAACATCGCCCTGACTTCCTTCTTAACTACACTTGATTCATTATGATTAAAATTTATAACTATGAATAAATACTAAGACTCAGAAAGACACAGTTTGTATCCACAAACACGGAGATCAAACACCAACCGGGAGTTGCGAAAAGTCTCCGTGGTCTCGTCCGGTTTACAGCGCCATCTATGCACCGCTTCTCACTTCAAGTCATGAATACATAGGGTAATGAAAGTATGGCATTCGGTCAAAAAAAAAAAAAAAAAAAATGTCGATTTGTTTGCTTTTCTCTACTTTTTGGAACATCTTGATGTCAAAAAAGTGATCTAGAAAAAATGTCTGTCTGTATGTGGTCAGCATAACTCCCGAACAAATCGACCTGCGGTGTTCAAATTTGGTGTACGGGTTGGTGGTAGCCATAGCACACATGTATCCAGTTAAGTACAGGTAAGGTTTTCGTCAAAATCGAGCATGCGCGTAAGGTAGCTGTCATTGAAAAAATCAAGTTTTTCAGTAATTGCTAAAAAACGGCTCTAACGATTTTGTTCAAAATCGCTGTGGTAATGCCTCTTAAGATGTTCTAAACTTCCCCACCTCTGAAATTCCCGTAAAAATGCTTTAACAGCGTAAAAGTTGAAAAACGAATGTCTTCAACACAGAGTCTTCATTCCTTGAGCATACCTCATTATTGGTCGTTTTTTCTTATCTAGTCAGTTTCACTAACAATAAAGGATAATATAAAGATTATCGTGAAATATATCGCCAAAATCACCATTTTAGCAGAGGGTTTTTTTTTTTTTTTTTTTTTTTTTTTTTTTTTTTTTTTTTAAAGACCCATACAAGAATCATCGCAAAAAATATCGCCAAACTGGTCATTTTTTCTAAATGAATGATGAAAATATAATAACAGTAAATAACATAATTCCCCGTCAGTATTATAGTGTAATTGAAAGTGTGCGATGTTCCACACCCCTAGTTTTTCTAGTCTTTCAGTGTAATTACGTATAATTACATTGTAACAGTAAAAATTCTAAGCATTCTATAACCAACCATTGTGGTTTTTTCATCAGTTCTATTTTATGCAAAAATACTTCGGATTTATTGTTATGAATCCAACACAATCTAGGGGTGTGGAACATCGCACAACTTTCGATTACACTATATTACTGATGTGGATTTGTGTCATTTATCGATTTTATATATTCATCATTTGCTCAGAAAAAATAGCCAGTTTAGCAATAATTCTTTTATATGTCCTGGAAAAGAAAAAAAAAGAAAAAGAAAAAAAAAAAACTTCGTTAAAATAATGGTGATTTTTGGCAATATACGTTTCGAAAACTCCTATATTATCTTTTGTCATAAGTGAAACTGAGAAGAGGAGAAAAAACGATCGTTGATGAGCTATGTTCAAGCAAAGGGGACACTGTGTTGAAGGCAAACTTTTTACGCCATGAAAGCATTTTTACGGAAATTTCGTAGTTGGGGATGTTTAGAACACATTAAGAGGCATTAGCACAGCGATTTTTATGAAAATCGTTAGACGTTTTTTAGCAATCATTGAAAAAGATGGTTTTTTCAATGGCAACTACCTTATGCACATGCGCAATTTTGACGAAAACCTTAATGGTAAGTCCTTGGGCCGTTATCAACCTGCTCACCAAATTTGAACATCGTAGGTCAATTTGTTAGGGAGTTATGCAAACCACGTACATACAGACAGACTTTTTTTTTAGATCACTTTTTTGAGTTCAGGATGTTCCAAAACTTGGAAAAATGCATAAAAATCGAAATTTATTTTTTTGACCGAATCCTATACTTTCATACCCTATGTATTACATATGGGTAATTGAAAGTAAAAACAACCCATCATAATCTCAAGACTTCATGCTAATTTTTTGTCAATTTCTCATGTTGTAATGCAAAGGTGCATTAAATTCGATCTTTCTAACTGAATCTTTTTTACACAACCATACTTTACAACTTCTCACTTTTAAAATTTCCTCACACATTCCAACTAATTGGACGATTAAAATGCCCAACTTTCTGAACAAAAATTTCACAATTCATGAATCAGCTGTTTTAAAAGTAAATAGTCATTTGCACATCGTTTCTCAGTTTGTTAAGAATACATTTGCATAGTTTCTAAAAGATGATGGCACTGTCAGGAAGTATGCACTAGTTCTATATATTCTCTATAAAATAATAAAATTCTCTCTTTTCTAACAAATACTAACACAAAATATATAGGATTTACTTTTAAATGTATCAAAGGCATTAATTGCTAGCAAACAAAAGCTAATTTCTAGCTACGATGTTCAAATATAGTATACAAGTCAAATGTACCCATTAGACGTAGCAATAAGGATTTTATAGAAATTGCGCGGAACGGGGGAAAAAAAATAGGTTGTAGTGACTTATTAAAAATTGCACTGGTAAAAAAAAAGCATTAAAGATGAAAATAACTAGGGGTGAAGAACATCGCACAACTTTCAATCACACCTATAATACTGATGCCAATTTGTGTCTCAATCATTTCATCATTCATTTAG
Organism: Linyphia triangularis; assembly: GCA_963978545.1. Lineage (NCBI taxonomy): Eukaryota > Metazoa > Arthropoda > Arachnida > Araneae > Linyphiidae > Linyphia > Linyphia triangularis. Next base: position 63,613,699 of record OZ021728.1, read on the forward strand.
AAAAAAGGCCAGCTTGGCGATATTTATTTTTTATCATAATTCTTGTATGGGCCAAATAGATGATTTTAGCGATACACTTATTCTTTCTTATAAGTGGAACTGGATTGAGAGGAGAAAAAGCGATCGTTGATGAGGTATGCTCAAGGAAAGAAATCTCTGTGTTAAAGTCATCGTTTTTCAACTTTTTACGCAATTAAGGCATTTTTTGGGGAATTTCGGAGGTGGAAATAATAAAAACACCTTAAGAGGCATAACCACAGCGATTTTGGACAAAATCGTTAGAGCCGTTTTTTAGCAATTACTGAAAACATGATTTTTTCGATGGCAGCTACCTTACGCGCATGCGCGATTTCGACGAAAACCTTAATGGTAGGTCCCAATACCATCACCAACCTGCACCCCAAATTAGAAAAACGTAGGTCAATTTGTTCGGGAGTGATGCTGAACACAGAAAACACACACAGACATTTTTTCTAGATCATCTTTTACTTTCAATTACTCATATGTATACATAGAGTAATAAAAGTACGGAATTCGGTGTAAAAAAAAAAAAAAAAAAAAAAAAAAAAAAAAAAAAAAAAAACGATTTTTTTTTTTTTTTTTAATTTTTCACCGCTTTGACACACCCCGATTTCAAAAAAGTAATCTAGGAAAAATGTTTGTCTGTGTGTACGTGGTCAGCATAACTACCAAACAAATTGACCGACGATGTTCAAATTTGGTGAGCGGGTTAGAGGTGGCCATGGGACAGACCATTAATTAAGGTTTTCGTCAAAATCGCGGATGCGCATAAGGTTGAAATCCTGATAAAATCATATTTTCAACAATTACTAAAAATCGGCTCTAATGATTTGATTCAAAATCGCTGTGGTTATGATTCTTAAGGTGTTCTAAATATCCCCCCCCCCCCCCCCCTCTGAAATTCGCGTAAAAATGCTTTAATGGCGTAAAAAGTTGAAAATCGAATGCCTTCAAACACAGAGTTTTCTTTCCTTGAGCATACCTCATCAACGATCGTTTTTCTTCTTTCCTCAGTTTCACTTTATAAATAAAGGATGATATTAAGGATTACAGAAAAGTATATCGCTAAAATCCTCATTTTAGCAAAGTGTGTGTGTGTGGTTTTTTTTTTTTTTTTTTTTTTTTTTTGCACGTGTAAAAATTATTGCTAAAAATAACGCCAAACTGGCCATTTTAATTCAAATTTGAGAAAATAAGAAAATGGTAAGTAACACAATGTCAAATTTTAGTGAAATTACCAATGTTATATAGTGTAATTGAAAATTGTGCGATGTTCCACACTACCTAGTTTGGTATATAATTGGAAGTTTTTGTACTCAAGTTATAATAGGTGCATATTTTTTGTTATGAAATTTTTTTCTTGTGGTAAGGAAGATTTCTTTTCAAAAGAAACGAAAAGGATTTGGATTGCAAACCTAAATCTCTCTACGATATTTAACCATGATACTTATTGTCACTCTCAATACAAAGAGTATAATATGTAAATCTAATATTGCTGCCGCTTAAGCCATTTTTTTTTCTTAGAGCGAAGATATGTTTATTCACAATAAAATATCCATTGGTCGTATCTTTCTCATTTAGAACATAACAAACGCAACAAAAAGAATTGATATCTCCAAAAAAAAAAACTAGACGTTGTAAAAAAAGCCCGCCAAGTAAAATAATCAGTCAGAAAAAGTTGTGAAATCTAGTGTTTGCCGCCAAGCGGCCAAGTTCAGTTTCTTAGGAGTACTTGTACACAATGAGCTGGGATTATTAGGGGAAATCCCCATAGGCAATCAGCACTTGGCAGGCTAGAGGGGTTTTTTTTTGGGGGGGGGGGCGGTTCTCCAATTAATCTCAATTCAGTGCAACGGTTGCAAAGTAGCTGAAGCAAATGAAATGAAATTAAATCCGAAATAACTCTAGCCTGCCAAGTTCTAATTGCCTATGGGAATTCCCCCTAATAATCCCAATTTAATTCATTGTGTTCGAGTACCCCCAAGAAACTAAACACAGCCGCTTGGAGGCCAACATTAAATTTCACAACTTTTTCTGACTGATTATTTTACTTGGCGGGCTTTCTTTTTACAACTTCTAGTTGTTTTATGGGAGATATAATTTTCTGCTCCTAAATTGCAACTCAAGGTTAAATCAACTCAAGAACAAAGAAATAAGATGAGTAACCAGGGCGATCCGATAATTTCCCATGCGACACGGGTGTTAGTAAATATCGGACTGATAAAATGTGAATGAACATAACAAGCTGTAAGTAAACAAAAATTAGACTGAGATAAGTATTGTAGTTGATTTCAGTAGATGAAGACAAAGAACACTTTAAACTCTCGTCATAAAAAAATTGCCCACGAAAACAAAGATTTTGCTATAAATCCTTTATGTGCATTGGTAATTTTAATGCGCAAATTCAACTTATTTGAGCGATTTTGAATTCAAATCAAGTTTTCATAATGTTTAACAACTACGAAGAAAACCATCAATCCCATGCCATCAGAGTTCGCCACAATGCTTGAAACCGGCGTGAACACTCATTGAAAATCAATTTCACGCCATAGAATAAATCTCATACACTACAGGAAAAAAGTAGAAGGACAGTTATATTTTGTAATTTATGCTTTGTATTTCGATCCTCCTGATCTAAATCTTTTTTTGTTATGTAGTTTGGCTATTTTTTCTTTTTTATAAATGAGTAAATTTTATCTACCACTAGTAAAAATTAAGGAAAACAGTACTTAACGATTTTTGGTGTGTGAAAATAGTAGAAGGACAAGTGCTAAAATAATTTGTTTTGGAATATTGTAAATCTCAAAGGTAGGTGTTTCATTCTTTTTAACTGTTTTTGTTAAGAAAAACATACTATTTTATTGAAAATCCGTCGTTTTCATCTTTTTAGAATGTCTAGAGAAAAACCTTTAAGTGAGTTTGAAAAAGGCCAAATTTATGTCTACAAAAACGATGGCAAAGTTGTGAGAGAGATTGCACGCCAGCTACATATTAGTCCAAATACTGTTTCGAACTATATAAGAAATCCTAGTAGTCAGGGAACCAAAAAGAAGACTGGCAGACCTAAAAACTGACGCAACGCGATCCAAAAAAAATCATTCGGGAACTAAAAAAAACGGATGGAAGTATTGCCAAAGCTCAAAATAATGCAGGCATCACACACGTTTCAAGAAGAACTGTCTACAACTACATAAAAAGGTCCAAAAATTTCGTATTCCGAAAAAGGAAGCACCATCCCAAATGGAATGAAAGGCACATTGAACACCGACTGCACTGGGCTAAAAACCACATGCCCTGGACGTCAGAATGGACCTCCGTTATATTTTCAGATGAGAAAAGATTTAATTTAGACGGTCCAGATGGCTACAAATACTATTGGCACTGTCTCGGTACTGAAGAAAAGACTTATTCTACCCGACAGATGGGAGGAGGGAGTTTAATGGTTTGGTTGGCAGTCGGGTACGGAGGAAGAACAAGCCTAGTGTTCCTGAGTGGCAGGCAGAAACACACAGATTACATCCAAGTCTTGAATTCAGATCTCCTTCCCTACGGCGTTGAGCTAGGCGGAAATGACTGGATTTTTCAACAGGACGGAGCATCAATTCACACAGCTAATGGGGTTAAAAATTGGTTTGCAGCAAATAATGTTCGGGTTTTGCCATGGCCTGCTAAAAGCCCGGACCTCAACATTGTAGAGAACATATGGGCAATGATTGTTCGTCGCGTTTACGTGGAAGGCAAGCAGTTTGAATCTATAGTTGAGCTTCGGAGAACTTTGAATTATGTATGGGACAATTTCTGCCAAACAGAAATTTAAACTTTATATGATTCGATGCCAAATCGAATTTTTGAAGTAATCAAAGCCAATGGTGGAAGAATTCCTTATTAATATGACTTTTATTTGCATTATTTAGAAGTGTCCTTCTACTTTTTTCACAGAGTATGATGAAGTCAAAACTGATTTATTGCTGTACTTGACCTGTATTTTTTTTGTTTCAATTTTCGGATACAGTTATCTGTTTGTAATTAGTAATTTAAAGTGTTACTCATTAAATTGTTATGGAAAAAATCAGTGTTTTTTATTTATAAAAAAAAATCATCTGTCCTACTTTTTTCACGATTCACGCATATCGACACATCACGGTTAAATTTTTTAAAATATTCGTCCATTTTATAAAATCAGATATCATATTCTAGCCGTTTTTCGAAGCGCGGCGTTACAACCCCCCCCCCCCCCTCTTTATAAAAAAAATAGCGTCCTTTCTTGGGAAAAATGCAAAATTTTCGTTTATTTTCCAACGGAATACAACATGCGGATCGCCCCCTTCGAAACCCCTTCGAATGTCACGTTTGAATGCGCAGGCGTCTGTCACGCCTGCGCATTCAAACGTGCCTCGCACAGACCATTGACCGACTGAAGTCATTGAATGGCTAGTGATGCCATGTGCGTCATTTTAGGTGGATTGTAGGGGGCCGTTCCACAATTTCCGAGTGCCATTTCGCAGGTTAATTAGGTGTAATGCGCCGGCTTTTTACCAAGCTTTCTTGCACAAAATAAAGAAAAAAGGTAACCTCAAGAGTGAATTAATGGAAAACGTAGATTAACACTATGTCGTCCGCACATCTAATCGGGATTTTTTTTTTTTTTATTATTATTATTTTTTTTTTTTGTGGCGCCGGTAGAACTGGTTCAGCTATTTAGATTATTTAATCTATGCATATCACCGGCGTTTCTTCGAGGTTTGCGGAGTATTTATTGTAAATCGTTAAGTTTTACTTCTCCGTCATTTGCGCGATAGTTTTCATAGTGTTGCAAGCATTTTCCCGATAGTTTTCGAGGTGTCGCCGACATTTGACCGATAGTTTCACTGGACACCAACGTAGTGTCTCCGAACTGCATAGTGTTAATAGTTAGTTTAAGGTTCATAACCATCAAGTGTTTTCAGTAAGCGTTTAGTAGAATATATTTCCGCTCCGATACCCAAAATCGCGGTCGTGCATCACTGTTACTGTAATAGTATTAGTTTGTCAAAAAGCTTATTTTGCTTTAGTTTTTTAAAAATTTAGTTTAAAATATATCCTTTGGATTTTAAAAATACCCCTTGAAATTTAGAGAGAAAGGGTGAAAATACCCTCAAGAAATATTCAACTGTAAAACACTGTATGCCATTGACTAACTCCCTTCCCCCCCCCCCCCCTAAAACTTTATAAAATACATTGCCATTGTGTTTACCTGTCAAGTTTCAGCTCGATTGGAGGACTGCAAGTGAGTAGATTAGCCCTCCGATTTTGCGCACCACAAACAAAATCGAAGATAATTTAAAGCATTTAAATACATCAAATTGACATAATTTCTTGCATTTCATTTGTTTGCAACCTCAACAGGAGAAGTTTTCAGTTATTAAATATAGCTAAAATGTACAATGTACATGCTTGGATATGGCATTATATCTGGATCTGACATTTAGTAATGAAAACGGCCTTTTAATGACAGAAACCAATACTGGACAAAAATGCATTGTCATAAACAACAAATCGATCTACCAAGTTTCAGATCAATTTAGTGACGGCAAGCATTAAATAGCCCTCCAAAGATGTTAACTGTCAGAAACAAACATGCAAACAAAACCGAGGTTAATATAAAGGCTTTTTATTTTAAATGCATTCAATTGTACATTAATAAATAAAGAGGAGATTCCAAAAATATGTCATGTTTATTCCAAATTGTTCGTTTAAAAGAATTGAGTTTTGCTTTAGAAACGCTTCAAGTTAAGCATACTCTTATAGTATACAATGTCATAAGATTTAAGGCAAGCAGACTTTGAAAACGTAAACAGTAGATGCAATACAATGAGAAATCAGTAATCGTCTTTCCTGCATACAGGTTAAGTTTAATAGTATTTTTCTAAATGAACGAAATATGAAAGGAAGAATTGCAACAGACGATATTACAATACCACACGGCTACCGATTTTCTAACATCTGGTTGCTTTATTAGATGTAACATTGAAATATTTTGAGCATGGAAATGTATCTGAGTTGTTTTAGTATCCATGACTAGAACCTTGCACTTTTATTGCACAGAAATCCGATAAATTTCTAAGAGGATCTTATGTCAGTGGTAATCTAAAGGAAAATACAAACGGACCTCTTCCTCACCCCTAAGTAAAACTATTTTGTTTAGTAGTAGTCCCAGAGGTGACAGCAAATCTAGGTAACTCATTAAACATCATTCTGAAACTCAATATAAAATGTAGAGAAATAATAGAAGAGCAACCAGGTATAGTTGTCTCAGGCGAGGTATGTAAGGAGTGTCAAAAGAAGGAAAAAATACTAAAGTATCAGGGGAAAAAATATATATTGATAAAAATACTCGGAGGGATGATATGGTAAAATCATTTATGCCTGCTAGATTAAATGCGCCCAACAGAAGGTTCTAAATGTAGAATATTTCAATGTCAAATTTCCCATACAGTCAGAAAGCTGAAAATAGCAAGTATATGAAATACGCAAGTAACTACGCTATAGAAATTTTATTAAATATCGTCAAGGAAAGGGAAAAGGGTAAAACTTAATGCATGAGGAATAACATAAACCACTTTTCCAATAGAGCCCGAACGCTAAAAATAGAGAAGGGGAGACATGGTCTAGGAGTAACACTTTTTACAAATTTAGCTGTGTCATTTGAAGTGCAGCTGATTTTGGTATGGTTCGAATACTAGAAAGACGACTGATTTCTTCTTTTCTACTAATATATTTAAGTATAATTTTCAGGGTAAATGCTTTTCTGGCGCTTTGCCCAAAGTGCCACCAACACAAGGCCTCAGCTGAGCACATCATGGACGGTTTGGGTCTCTTTTTGTAGGAAATTAATTCTTCTACCCTTCTCTTAAGAGACTTTTTGTAAGTCAACGGATTCCTTGACCTGGTCTGACTCCGTCAAACTGGATTGGAGATTAGAAACAACAACAAAATTTATAAAAAAATAAAATATTTTTGGTAACAGAAAATAAAATTAAAACTGAAGATTAAACATTTGATAAAGTAAAATAAGAAAGTTGATTGCAGATTTCTTCAACTACTGTCAAGACAACTGTTCTTCATCATTATATCAAAGAACATAATTCTCAACGTCTGAGCTTCAAGACACATAGGTGAATTTTTTCTAGGACCCAACTGACCCATAACTGCACACATCTTTACAGTTTCTTTGAATTTGATTCAGTATTATCAGACTTCTAGAAGTTACAATTTCTAGCGTAACGAACAGATAATATCAAGACTTTTATAAATTTGAAAACACAGTATAGGGATTAGGATGATATAATGAGTCATTATACGGAAAATCAGGAATTTGATTAAAATTTTAAAATAAAACCATTCTTCAAAAATCTTGATACTTGATATAAAGGGAGATATAATTAAGAGCTAGCTAATGCTAGTATAGTGGTTGAGATAAATATATATATATATATGATTTTTTTTATTTTTTATAAATAAAGTAATGTCGACGGATGTAACATGAAGTATAAAAAAACTGAATAATTATTTAATGAAATTAAACTTAATATAAAAGTTATAAAATATAAATCACATTACTCTTACAACTAGTTAAATATCATAGAACTTAAAAAGTGACAAAATATAATAATTTAAGTGCAAATTTTTAATTTTCATAAGATTTTCGGAAACAATATTTTGATTGTTTATTACTGAAAAAAAAATATCTTACTGAAAAAGAATAGAACAGTGTGGAGTAATCACCTGATACAGAAAAAATAATCTTATTTTTTTTTTTCAGTTCTAATTTTACAAATATTTTTAAGTTTTAAATCCTCAAAAGATAAATGCAAAAAAAAAAAAATATTTTGAAGGAAAAGATGTCTTATTTCACCTCTTAATTGACTTCAATAAAAATTAGATTAATAATAACCAAGAAAATTGGAAGAAACTTTAAAAAAAAAAAAAATTACAAAAAAAAAAAAAACGGGAGAAAAAAAACAGTTTGATAGCATTTGCAGAGAATCATATTTATTTAAATATTCAAATTTCCTAAATTCTAATTTCAAAACATTTTAAATCAAATATACAAAATATAACTATAACAAAAAGTTCCTATAATGTATTATGTCGTTTATTGTTTTTTAAAGATGCTTTTGCAATATATTAGAAAAATGCATTTCAACAAAAGTAAAAGGTACCATTTTCTTTCACCTGTGGCCAACATGTTCCACTGATGTGACAAAACAATAGTAGTTTTTTGCATGAGATGAATTCTCTTTTAGATTTTATTTCATGATAGTTGCAAAACAAAGCTATTTTGTCATATATCTGAGATTCCAACAATTATTTTATAAATTTAATTGATAATTTAAATTCTATTGAGTTCCACAGATGTGACACCTCATCTCAACCTTTTCTCTGTTGAGTCCAATAACTTGATAAAATTAGTCATAAATAACTTAGTCTGTAGCTTGTTCTTTGTATCTGAACAAATCATCTGCCAAACGTATGATTTCTTTAACAAAACAGTATATTACTGCCAACTACAAAGATTTAATGACACTTTTTGGGGTGTCCATGGATGTGACCTATTGTCCGAGTTACAGGTGTTAAACTTAAAATAAAATTGACATAAAGCTTAAACTTAGAACAGTTAGAAATGTGTTTTAAAACATAAAAATGCAGTCTAAAGAATTTAAGTCTATTTAAGAGGAAAATATGATTTATAATTAAAATATTTTAATGCAATTAATTATATCAGTGATGCTAAGGTTGCTTATATCTAAAAAAAAAAAAAAAAAAAAAAAAAAAAAAAAAAAAAAATTATTAGTGTATTTTTTGTAAAAAATGCTAGCTACACAAATTCCTGATTTTCTATAGAATGACTCATGTACACAAATTCTTGATATTCCTGGCCAGTTACACAAATTCCTGATTTTCTATAGAATGACTCAGGTAGAGATCATCTGAACTTCTATATACATTGGCAGAGAAGTAAAAAAAAAAAATCTGATTGCTAAAAATTAAACTGCATCTGCAAATATTTTCAACAGTCAGTGGTCATAGACCCAATAGAAACATGGGAAATGGGTCCTTGGTTGTTATAACTTACAGTTCACTAAAAGAATAACCATACTTACAGTACCATTTGACCTACTACAAAATTCTTATATTTTACAATTTTATATCTTAGTTTTGAATTATTTCTTTTGCAAATAGTTACTTTTTTATATTCAACAATAAAATGATCAGAAATAAATGTGGAATATATTTTTACTTAAAAAAAAAATCACTTTTTCAATTATTGAAAAACAGGGCTGGTTTAATTTCTTTCAAACATGGACTTACTTAATACCAAAATATTTTAATATAGATGCAATGAATAATTATAAATAATTATGGAACTAGTTATTTCTATAAATAAATTTCAATGTCCGTTAAGGGTTGCAGTTCTATTAACAACCTTTTAATTCGGAGATTTCATCTAGAGCCACTATTAATGCATTTTGATATTAAATAATAATCATTGTGTAAAATTCATATTACGGTTCTGTAAAAATTCATTGCTTTTTATCAAGGATTTACTCGAAGTTCATATTTAGACGACAATAGTAGAACAGATTTTTAAAGAGATTTTAGATTAAAATACATTTTTTTAGCTTATGACCAGTGAAATTTTCTTTATATTGTGTTATTTTTATCAAGTTTTTCATGGAATGAAATATGGTTACTGTTCAGTAGCAAATTCACTCTTTAATATTTCTTCAAGGACTTTTAGCTTCCTGCTCAAATAAAGTTTGTGAAAATTTGTTACATAGAAAAATCAAATAATTGTCCCAAAAAACGGAACAGATGTAGTATAGGACAATTGAAAAAAAATTTCGGGTGAATCCTAGCACAGCCCACCTCGTGGCGTCTTTTTGGATTCTCGTCAAACGAGTACTGATAACGTCGCCAATGTGGCAACCTAGACGGATTATGGTGGAGAACTGTCTAGAATTCGATGGCCGATGATTCCTACATGGATTTTATTCGGCAAATCATTAACAAGTACCCTCCGCCGGTAAAGGATTAGCTAACACATTTATGGTAAGTGTTAATTTTTTTTTTAATATTATTATTTCTGGCCTTTAAGTATCGTTTTTTAATTGAAAAATAATATTAATAACAAATATTCAATTAGTAGTCAACTTGGCGAGATTTCAAATAAGTCGCCAAGAGGTGGGCCCATCTAGGATTTTACCTTTTTTTCATTTGGCGATTAGAAAATTCACCAAAAATAAAAACACAGTTACTAAAATAAAATTAAAATATTAATAATAAATTAAACTAAAATATAACTTAAAATAAAACCAGTTGCCAAAAACAGCATTTATCTGGAAAAAAACTACCAAATAAAATCTAGGTAAAGAAATGTCTAATACTACATCTGTACCCCAAAAACAAATTATTTACAGTGTTGAATGACAGGTATTCAAAAAAAAATTTCAACAAAATTTTTTCCAACATTTTTTTCATTTGTAAATTAGAAAATTCGCCAAAACTAAAAAGAGAAAGGTAGAAACCTGTTTGGCGAACCTTTAGGAGAGCGGTAGCATCGTGGCTGCGCCAACTACTAATAGGGTTGCCCCATCGCCCTTATGCGGAACTCCTTCCCAAGTTAAAGAAATGTCCTATACTACATCTGTACCCCAAAAACATATTATTTACAGTGTTGAATACCTGTCTGGGGACAGGAAGACTGAAATATGTCAACCATTTCTACCAAACAGTGAAGAATGATTACCCAATTCTAGATGCCTCAAATTCTATCGCATAAATAACAATGGAGTGACTGATAGTACATGCTTAATATAGGTTTGAAACTTGCAATAAATATTTAAAAGAACTCCTTCTTTATTGTGGAATTATAAAATAACCCACAAACATTTTCGGAATATCCACATTTTCAAAAGACGTTACAAATACTACTGACAATAGTACATGAAATGAATTGATTCCTATTTATTTAATGACAATGTGTACAAATGCTTTAGAAAAACAACAGCCAACTATCTTACTTGGTTCATTTTTCATAAAGATTAATTTATCAGTGCAACATGGAAAAGGTCAAGTAGGATGTTTACTGTACGAATTCAAAGCACTACACAATCGATGCAATGCAACGTTTATATACGATTTTCATGTACAATCAATAAAATATCAAATCAAATACATTTCTAGACTTAAAACTTATATATATGTACCTTCATTATTGCTCCATTAATGTAGAAAATGTTCCCGAAAGGGAAATAGGAACGTATAACCTACACGGTGCAAATTCAATCTGAAAGAAATCATAACAAAACTTTTCCACAAACCCCTAATCAAAACTAAACCTCGAAGATCCAAACACACATGTTCACGTTAAAGTTGAAGTGTTTTTTATAGAAGTTATAAATAGAGTTAAAGATACCATACGTCATAGTTAACTGTTTTAATCCTTGTAAATATAAATATGCTTTCTCATTGCCTAATGAAACCAGAAAATGCTAATGTTTTGAAAGGTGTGTGGTGATTGGTCACAACGTATTCACAAGAAAATAAAATAAGCACTGCGATTTGTAAATGAAATGTGAAAATTCTAATATTTGGTTGGTTGGTTGAACTCCCGGCTAAGAGTGGAAAGGAAAGACTTTGTGAACTAGCACCTGTCTCCGCGTACTTGTGTGAGAAAACCACATCTCTGGAACAGGTTGAGGTAAAAAAGGAATTTAAAAAGAAGGGGGGGGGGGGGGTCAAATCCATTCGGTGCAGAAGGAATTTTGTAATGTTGCCATTTCAATGCTTTCTCCGGATGAAGACGTGGACACCACAAACTCATTCTAATATTTTTAAATGTACATATTGTTACGAATTTTGTATATTTGTAAATATTTCGTAGTGTTAATTTTGTAAATAGATAAGTTTCTGTACATTTCGCATAAGGCAATGCAATGATTTGTATCCCGGCAATATGAGTGTTATCGCCTGATAACGAGTTTTACAGAGGTAACTCTGGGAAGCGAGTTTCAAGGGGCAGGGCATTTAACATTATGGTAATGGGAATCTCGCTAAATTGGCGAGATAGAGCCAAGTTGGCGATGGTTTTAGCGACTAATTTTTGTCGCCAAATTTGGCGAGAAATCGCCAAATGTCGCCAAACTTGGCGATCATTTGGCGACATTTTCGGTACATGTATCCCATGTATGTACATGTATAGGATTTTTCGACTACTGTCTGGAAAGTTCTCCAAATTTCTCTCTCTGGAAGGTTCATGAAGATTCGCAGCCTCCCCTATATAAACCTGGCCGTGAGTGAGTCAGTTAGTTAGTTGATTTTGAGTCACTGAGTTAGTTGTGACTCTGAGTTAGTTGTCTCAACGTTCATTGTGAGAGCTGTATTCCTGACTTGAGTTGTTGACTGTTTTTGAGTCACGGATCTAGTTGTTAGCTGAGTCCGTTAGTTGACTGAAGTTAGTTGATTTTGAATCACTAAGTTAGTTGTCTCTCAACGTTCATTGTGAGAGCTGTATTCCTGACTTGAGTAGTTCTTGGATTTTGAGTCACTGAATTAGTTGACTGGAGATACTGAGCATTCTAAAGGGAACTGTTTTGCATTGTCTTTTGCGGCGATTTAGCAGTTGTTTGTCAAGTTTTTAACTGCTGTTTTGTGCTCTATTGATGTGAAAAGAGCTGTATTGTGTCTACTAGAACGAGAAGTTCTGGAGCTGTAAGAGAACTGTGAAGAGTTATTTTAGAATAAATTTCTGCAAGTTTTGATCTGCTTTGGCGTCAAATCTTTCGAACCCGTACAACGCAACAATATGATTGGTCAGAAGTATGTCACAAGTATTGGTACACACACATATGACGTAATATTTTCTGACAACTTAGCTTCTTTTAAAAGAAATCAAGCATTTAGCCCCATATAAATCAAATCGTCTCTCATTGAAATTTAAAGAGAGGATTACCATCAAATAAAAAAAAAGCTCATTATTTGGCAAGTTATACTCTCCGTCCCCCTCTACAGACCAGTATATTCATAATCTATTTACTTCTATAAAAAAATTCAGAATAATATTGATTGCAGATAAATCTAAACTTGCAATCACCTCTCGGACTATATATTTACTACTATACTTTAGTGCCAGTATACCCTGTGGTGTAAACTTCTTTTCAGGCGAGCACTTTAGTGTTATAATAAATTTAAATGCTTAGAGATGAGGGTGAAAAAGGTGCGACCCATGGTTCATCAATCAAAGAGCCGCGACTACGAGCGACCGAGTCAAATTCGCACACAAATAAACTTTATTGAGACAAGTGGGTCAACAACTTAAAAGAGTCAACATTTTAAGATGATTATTATGATGCAAATCTGATTTAAATAAAAAAAAATTAACTTACCTTTGAAAACGACGCTAATATTTTCATTGCCTGAATGAAAAAAGTGGTCCATTAATTTTTGTCTTGTCCAAGGGCTTCTATAATTTAATTTTAATCACAAAGTAGCCTGGTGTTGCAAAGACTCATCAATGAGTATTGATCCTACTTTTTGAGACTTTGTGCATCAGGCTCGTATCGTTTGCTAAAAGTTTCATTGCTATGTAAGCACCAACTTGCTAAAAGTTTCTATGAGAAAAAAAAAAAAAATCTAAACCCTCTTTGTGAAAAAAATGTCTAAATTGATACAAATCCCCTCTCCCATGAGGAAACATGTTTTTTTTCCTATTTCAGGGAACAAGAAAATTTTTCCCTGGTAGGACAATCTCCCCTTTCAAAAAGCAAGCAAAAAAAAAAAAAAATACAACATTCCCCTCCCCTTTTTAAAAATACTCGCTAGTTAATACAAATTCCCGTCCCTATGAAAGCTCCCCATTAATCATTTTAAGATACAACAATAAGATACAACACAATTTTGCAATTTCATACAATTTCGAAAGCAAAAGGTTTCAACTTGGTTCATACTTGCGCTTTTGGATGATAGTTCGGCAAATTATCATCAATCAGCGGAATAAAAAATCCACTCTTCACCAGTATCAGCCAAAAGCATAGTTATCACATTACAACAGAGCACATACATCGTAATCATCTAAAACTGCAAAAAATGAAACAAGATAAAAATCAAACTGAAAAAAAGCATACAATTCTAATTATTTGGGAGAAATTTATGCCAAATCCCAGCAAAGAGAAGAATGCAACACCTCTATTTATAAAGGGTTTTTGCCGTCATCGGCATAGAAATTGGTTCACAAAAGGTTTGATAACTTACCACCAGGCAGTCTATTTAATGATATTTTTGTTATCTTTACGGGGCACACTATAAATTGCAAAATAAATTAATACAAAAGCTTAAAAATAAGTTTCAACATTTTTATTATCAAAAGCAAATTTAAAGGTTGAATACTACTTATGTTTCAAATTTCACTTTTTCAGATAGTGTACGTAGTACCTATACATTGACAGTATTATTAGTGTATACAGTGATGTAAGTGCCAAAATGTGATTTTGGAGCACTGTCGGAGCAGTAAAAATACGATTTTGGAGCAGCAAAATGTGGTTTTGGAGCAGTAAATTATTACATTTAAATTAGTGATGCAGCAAATATTTTTGTATATTTCAACCTTGATATTTCAAATTAATTTAAAGTAAAAAAAAGGTATAATTTGTTCATTATATATATACGTTTGTTTTACATTAATTAATTTGATTGCATTACTCAAAAAATAAATTAAAAAACATGACATTTATTAACCTCTTTGCCAACAATTAAAATATTAGGAAGTTTTCAATGGTGACATGATATCATAAGGTTCGGGGCACAGCATGGCCCTAGTGTTGCTTTTGCGCCACAAAAACTAACCAACCAATCATAAGATTCGGTTCATCACTGAAAGTTTTTCGAAATAATCTCAATTAGAGCTACTTTTAACAACTGATGAAATAAGATTTTTTTCTTTAAAAACTCTAGTCTGCCTAGTACCAATTACCTATAGAAGTTCTTCCCAATAATCCAAAATAATTTAATTCGATACAAAGTACTACCC
The DNA here is from genome assembly GCA_963978545.1 of Linyphia triangularis. Lineage (NCBI taxonomy): Eukaryota > Metazoa > Arthropoda > Arachnida > Araneae > Linyphiidae > Linyphia > Linyphia triangularis. The sequence continues at coordinate 63,628,787 of OZ021728.1, forward strand.
CCCCCCCCCCCCCATGCAAAAAAAAGTGAAACAAAACTGCTTAGCAGCAAGCATTAGATTTCATAACTTGTTTGGACTGATAGCTTCACTCAGCAGGGTATTTTAGGGCTATTTGTTTAATGGAAGATAATTTTTTTTAACTCAAAAAAATTAAAACCTCTAACTGAAATTTGACAATATACTAGCATTTAATTTATATAAAAAAATAACTTCTAATGTAATTATATAATAAATTATAACAAGGCAAGCTGAAAAATAGTAATATTTGTAGTGGTTTGTTTTCTAACACTCCATTGTCTAAATGGATTATAGAGGGTTCCCATGTGAAATCTCAAGGTCAATGGAAACAAAATGATCTTAAGTCTGTATTTTGTGTAATACATACAAAAAAAAAAAAAAAGACACATTTGGTTAGTTTTTTTTTTTAAATATGTGCCAAAAAATAATCATGCACTCTTAAAGTACTAAGAAAAATATTTATTATTTTTAGTTACAAACAGGCAAGAAAAAAATATCCAAATTGGATGCATAAAGATTGATTTCATGCCTTCTACAGTTAGAATAAAAAGCGCGAATCCCTGGTTGGTTGAAGTTTAACGGCGCAAGGGGCATACTGCCGCGAATCCCTGATCTTTCCTATCGCTAATTTAAAGGAACAAATATTTGTAAATACAAGAAATCCTTACTTTTTTTAAAATAGAGACATAGCTTAAATCCCCCCCCCCCCCCCATCCTCATTCCAGTTCTTAGTAGAATTTCTAGTCTACATACGATACGACTTGGCGCTTTTTCTGGGAATTGGCTACAATAAAAAAATGACATAATATGCGTTTCCCCGTTCGTTGCCAAGTCAAAATCATGATCCAACATCCAGGGTTGCCAAAAAATCATTTACTAATAGTCACCAATCCTTCCAACCAGTGGCGGCTCGTGGGTAGTAAAAGTGAGGGGGCCCGAATTAAATTAATTGAAAAAAAAAAACTTGTAAATATCAAAATACATGAATTTCATGTAATTTTGCAAATGTTACTCAAATACACATACAAACAAAACTACAAGATTAATAACATAATTAAATTATCTAAATAAAACTTAATAAAATAAATATTTCAATAAAAAGAATTATTGTAACAAAGATGGCGTTTCGTTTGAGCATGGCGGACGACACTTTGAGTTATAATGCCTTTACACCTTCAGGACTTTTGAAAATTAAAAAATGGAGTAGAGAATTCATAGGAAAAAAATATAAAGTTTGGGTTTCAAATTATTCATTCGAACTTAGAATTAATGCATATCTATTTATTAATATTTCAGTAAGAAATACTCATTCACGGTTGAAAATTCACGGTGTTTGAAGCAATAGACGCCTTTATCCTTTTGTATGCAATATACATCCCCTTATACATAAAACATTCCACAGTCCATGCGTTGAGGATTTAAATGTGAGACTTGCCTTCCTCAAATGGTTACCAGTGGTCAGTGATTATGACTACCGTGGACAGTGTTATTACTTTTAGAATTGCTCGAATACTACTGGGTCTTACTCTAAGATTGAAAAAAAAAAAGAGTTGGAACACACCTTTTTGCTCCCTCCCCCTTATAACTAATCACCTCTAAAAATGGATTGAAAAACATGCTATAAATATTTTATATTTTTATTAGATTAAGAATACTTAAGAACAAATTAAATGAGCTCATGTTGATGAAGATAAGTTTAAAAGTTCAACAACCCTGAAGATTAAACTTTTTTAATGCAAGATACCAATATTTTTAACATCATAACATCATTTTATGCACAATAAAGGTGGCAGATTTAGATTTTTACAACTTCAGCCAATACTGTAGGAACATAAAGCTCCTTATTCATAAGGTCCTTGATAACTTCCGAAGTTAAACGAATTACATAAAATAAGTGAAAGTATAAAAACGATTCTGTATATATAAAAAAAAGAAAGCCAAAATTTAGAAGTAAATGTTAGGAGTGAAAAAAATAATTTAATAACACAATTAAAAATTCAGTAGAAAACCCAGTGAAAAAAAATTCTATTAAATATTACATAAATTATATATTTAAAAAAAAAAAAAAAAAAAAAAAAAAAAAACTCACAACAGCTATTTTCCCTTTTGTAACTTTGGAGTAAATATTTAAATAAAGAATTTTATTTGATTTAAAAAAAAAAAAATGAATCGCTTAAAGGATCTAATGAAATTTTTTAAAAGCTTTGAATGTGCTATATTAACAAATTTGCAATCAGTTAAGTTTTTGTTATGTTGACCAGTTAAAAATTTTAAAATTAAATTAATACTTGATTTTACAAGACTATTTGGGAAAAAAAAGATATCTCGACAATTACCTGTGACGTTTATTTTTAACAGATCATTATGCGGTGACTTAGTTCTAGTAAAATCACTCATTTTATGAAGAATGAAACTTTTTACTGTCTGTATAGAAATTCTTCTGTCAAAGGTATCGAATTGAAAGTTACGTTAAAAATTGAATATGATGCTAAATATCTGTGTGAGTGGTAAGACAAATACCCACTGCCGAACATTTGGACGAAATTTAAGTACTCAAACTTTTTTCGGGGGAGAGGGGAAGGGGAAGAAATTATCGAAACAAAAGCAAATTGCTGAGGAAATCATACTCATATATTTTGCAAAATAAAGAGTGAAATTTTAAAAAAATCTTCCCTTCGAGAGCAGAGAAAGCAGGGGTGTTTTGGTAATGTGATACTCATGGTATCACATTACTAAAACTCATTGCAAAAACCAGGATGGTCATACGAAAGTCGCAACCACGGTTTTCTACCCCCTATAGTTTCAAATTCAAGATCGTCTGAAGAAGGGGTCATTTTGTCCCCAAGCTGTGGGGGAAAACTAATATCCATTGAAGAATGAGGGGAGACAGGGGGGGGGGGCGTTTTTGTAGAAAGGATAGTGATTGATTGACATTTCTACGAATTTGTGACAAGAGAAATGTTGCTCAATCCACAATCGTTAATGTGGGGAAGCCGATGACTGCTTCAATAATAATTTCTCCAATTTTTTTTTTTTAAATTCCACAGCCAAACAAAATATAGAAGTGGGACTTAGGTACAAAAAAGTGAGGGGGCCCGGGCCCCCCCCCCCCCTGGCCCCCTGCACCAGCCGCCACTGCTTCCAACTAATCACCATAGCAAGTTCAAATCCCGTTTTACCGATGACTTAGAAATTAAGCCCGGAAGTGTGTGGGGAGGGGGGAGGCTGTCAATTGGATTAAGAAGTTTAGAAATTAAAAAAAATATTCGAATTTTCTTTAAGGGGGTATGGTACCGAAATTTCTTCAAAAATAACAATTTTTTTTCTGATTTTAAAAAATAGTTCATACATTCCTGAAGAGAATGATGTTTTTATCTTATTCCTCCGGTGATTAGAACGCCACAAAATTGCCTGTGATTTAAACATAACTAATGTGCGTAACACCTTGAAGCGTCTGCTTAAAGTGCGTTTTTCGAGCACTAGTGTTTTTCACAGATGTTGCATATTCAAATCGATATATCTCCAGAACCATTAACAATTGGCTATTCAAATTTTTGGAGCATTTAATTTATATAGTTTTAAATATTTTGTCTTCACAGAATTTTATTTTTTCAATTCTGTTTTAAAATATAATTTTTAGCGTAAAAGATAACATAAAAAAAAGTAAAAATTTCAATATTTTAACTTTGAGAATTTTTTTTAGTTTACCTATCAAAATTCTGTGAAGACAAAATTTTCTTTATATAATTATGTATTACAGAAAGCTTTCACTTTGAAAAAAAAAATATTTTTTCTTGACTTATATCAAAATACGCAAACATCAATTATTATGGATTTTTCTTGGTTTTTAAATTTTTTTTAAATAACAAAACACAATATTTAAAAAAACATTTTCTCAAAGATATATCAATAGTATCTCATACATAAAATAAATTTTTGACGGAAAAATGTACATAAATAAAGTTTTTTTTACTTTCGGTACCGCACCCCCTTAAGCCATAAGAAGGCTATGTATTTCTTAATTATTGAAACCAGGCAAGAGAGCAAAACTAAACCAGATGCACTAAGATTGATTGTGTGAAAAATACAATACTTGTATTCTATTTTTAGCACGGAGCCTCGGTAAAAAAATCATGTATTCTATAAGTATAAAAAAAAGTATTAATTTTCTATAAGTAAAATCAGCCAAGAAAACAGATTTAAATCAGATGCACAGAGATTCATTTACTACTTCTTTATAGTTTGAAAAACCTACAACAAAACTGAGAGGTTGTAATATGTATTTTCAAGTGCGAACCCTTTCCGGCACGTTAACTGACGAAAAACGCACTTGAAGTGAAAAATACTCTTTATCACTTTGTTGGCGACGTTTCATGATAATTTTGAAAAATTTCGAGTCAAAATTCTCGCAAAGTAGTTTTTGAAGTAAAAAAAAAATATTTTTTGGCGCAGTTCGGCGCAATCTTAACCGAAAAGAGGTTTTTGGCGCAGTTTGGAGCAGGGTAATCAGTTTGGCGCACTTCGGCGCAATTGGAGCAGCTCTTGCATCCCTGGTGTATAATACACTGGAATGGTTGAATGGGATTTAAGGTAAAAATGAATGACTTATAATTACACTCTCAAACACATTTCAGCAGAGTGAGCTTTATGTTAGTAAGGGGAACTGTTCCAAGGAAGTCTTCTTAGGACATGGTGAGAATAGTTTCGAGTTATCAATCCCTGGAATATATATGTATGAAAATGATATGAAAGTATATGAACCAGTTGTGAATGTTAAAATATTCTAATGTACTGAACACAAGTCTTGTACTTGTTATGTCACACTAACTGTTGTTTCAACTCTGTTTCTGTTTGCGTACAGGAAACCATTGAACTAAAATTTAACGGTGGAATATAGATTCCATAACTATTTTTAAAATGAACCCAAATATCTCTGCACATTCATTGCAGATATTTTTCTGGTTTGAATACTTGAACCCACCCACCAAGTGCTTTGCAAGTGAGCATGGTGTTGAGGTACAATTTTTGTCCCTTCAATTTGATTAGAAATATTATCTTTAGGAAAGACATCAGCAAGTAAACAACTTCTTGCTTAACCATAGCTACTGATCTCCCATGCGTAATTTCTGGATAGAAAACTAGTGGTTTCTCTCTACAAGCAGTTGATGTTGATTGAATTACCGACATATTATCTCCCATCCTATGTTCTGTAATTGGTTGCTCTTTGTTACTAATAGAAAATATACTACATTTCAGGAGACTTGCTAATATAGATCACTATGATTATTTCTAAGCCTCTTTGGGCATCTAGTCAATTAACAAATGAGTGCTATCCAAAAGTTACAATTAGACATCAGTGACCATAGCCCTAACTGTTGTCCTTTTATGTAAAGTGTACTTTAAGGGTTTTAAATAATTATTCTCAAACTTTGCTAGAATGGAATGTTTACCAAATTAGGTGGGCAGAATCATGTCAGCCATTGGCTGATACATTAGTAACAGTTGTAAAGAGAAGTTTCAGAACCAAAATTTATAAATGATGCTAAGTGTAGTCACACTGCAACATCACATTAATTTTATAATTTTTATTTAACCATTTTCGAAAATAAAAGAATAGTATGTTTTAATATAAATTTTTATTTTAAGTACATTTATAATATCGAAAACGTTCTTTACATAAAATTCCATATAAGCCAAACAGTTGCTTAAAAACAATTTACGTAAATATTTAAAAATTTTACAAAATATTACATTGAACAAGATCACAATACCAGCTACACCGTGACAATCCTTTTATAAATATAACAATTCACTTGGAGACAGCAATATGTACAATAGTCCAGGGAGTAAAATGGTAAATTAGATGATGAGAAAATAGACATAATACATACCTTATTCACCAAGTACCAAAATAATTTTAAATTATTATATTGGCAGCAGGTTAAAATAAATATAAGGTAAACAACAAAAGAAAAGTTTACAGGTTTAAGAGTACTATTTTATATCTATATCTTACTATTAGCTATTTCATATCTTACAATTAGACAAAAATTATCTTTGTAACAAAAGGCAAGAGTATTCTGGAGAACAAAATTAAATGTTTTGCAATGGCAGACAGTTGGCCTTATGAATGAACTACCTAGCTGGCAATATTAGGGATTAACATCAACAATCCATTCTATTAAATACAAATGAACACAGGACCCTCATTATTGTCACACTCACACGATCAGTCATATCAACACAAAAACATTACAACTAAAAAAAAAATGAACATTTTGTGAAATATTAGCAGAGATTACTAACTTTATTTGATTCGACTAGCATAACTTCTTTCCGCTTATTCATTGCTTCAATTGTAAAAATGGAAGACAGCTGAACTCATATTCAGTCCTTTTCAAGATAAAATAAAATTTATAATCGAAAGTCAATCGTAAAGATGTTGCAAGTGAAAATTTTATGATTTAGTGACAATATCTATGATTTGATGCATAATACTTGCTCAGCAAAAATATAGTAAGGGATAAATATCAATGGACTAAAATAAAGAGACTACTTAGATACTACAGTACAAACAGAACTAACGAATAGTTGTTTTTTTCATAATAATCAAATTGACAGTTTTTGTGTTTGGCCTTTGATACAGTAAAATATCCAAAATATGGACTTCCAAAATCTGGACCTTTCCACCCCATCTTAAAAAAAAATTAAGGAAGTTCGTCCGTATCCGAAAGTGATGACAGCTAAAATGAAGTGGTTGAGGATAAAATCTACTAGGATCAGTTAGTCGAAATATTAAGCCCTGCAATTAAAAGACTAGAGCAAAGAGATTATTTCAGAATCGGAAATAATGAGGATCCACAAAAGAGGAGAAAAATCTAGTCAAAACTATAAAAACAGCTAACCTCAAAACAAATGTTTTTAAGATTTTTTTCTAGTTTATTCTATTTATATATTTTATTTCATTGATTTTGTGTATGAATAATGACGTTCTAAAATTCGGAATTTTCCGAAATCCGGACAGGCGATTCCAGATACTCTACTGTATATTTATTTTAATTTAATTGTTAAACAGATTTCCAATTCAATTCAGTACATATTGAGATTTATAATACTAACATGAAATGTGCTGATGGCTCAAGGGAAATAATTTCTAGTCCAAATAAAGTTTTACTTATATTTCATTATAATCTTTGAAAATATTATTTTATTTCTACTGATGAGTTGATATATTTTTACAGTAGTTAAAGGAATGAATGGCGTTGCCAGACAAAATAATAATAACACTACACATTTAATGGGCAGTTACTTGGCAGAAATATTAATAAGAAGTTTTATATGTTCATTTATGGTTATTGTTAATGACTTAGATAAGTAAAACTGATAACATTCAATGCAGTAAATAGAAAACATTTGACCATTCTTACTGACACTGATTGTAATGTGTAATATGCAGTTACACATTACAATCTTAGTAGTAATGCAGTACTTAGAAATGCTTTAATCATTTAGATAGGCATTGTTTTACCTTTTGAAAGTCAAACATTTAGACTCGTAATATATTGGGGTTCAATTACTAAGTTCTATTTGTGAGTATCACAGTACTGAATAATTTTTACTGGGGTTTGTTGACAAAGATAAAAAAATAACTAGGCTTTAAAATCGTTTAAACTAATCTTATGATTTAAGGTAAAACAATTTAATTAAATGTACTAACTAATATAGTAAAATCTAATGTATAAAATATTACTTTTTAGAGACAAGTATAAAGCAGGAATTTTTGGTTTAACATTGCACAGTGTGCAAACAACACACATTTGAACTAAAATATTTTCTGATTTCAAAGTCATACTATATATTTAATCAAATAAAAATTATATAAATAGTTGTACATAATATAGGTAGAAAAGGCTTTAAATATTAACCATGAAAATATAAAATATTAAATCAGACAATTAAAGTAATAGATTAATAAAATAAATCATTAAATTTATATTAAAATAAAAATAATAAACTTAACAACTTTTGCCCTTTAACTAAGAAGGAAATATGTGTTAGTATCTTTGCAATTCAATCCTAAACTCATTTTCTTTGTTCATTTGGTTTCCTTCCACATAACTTCGTATTAAGGGCAAAGTAGTGATAGTCTTAAAAAATGGGCAGACTTGATGAATTTTGAAACAATTAAGTTTTTTTTTTACTGCAAAATATTTCATTTTGATTACCAAAGCTAGATATACAAAAAAAAAAAAAATTCAGTTTTTCAAAATTTTTTTTACAAACAGTCTTCAAATACGAAATTATTGCCTTCATTAATTTGCCAAACACAAAAGTCAAGGAGCAAAAAAATAACTATTTTTAGCAAGTGGATAAAATATACAACACACAGGGAAGTGCTGTGTTATACAAACAACTATGTACGTATATTGGACAATGGAGAAGACTAGTTCTTAAAACAAATAAGCACAAATAGTCACGTAAACAGCTCATATATATATATTTCTAAATAACTAACATAAATATTCTCAAGCATTATTTGAAAAAATATTTTTTTCTCGTCTAATTGTGCTTTCTCTCTTTTGAATGTGAAAATGTAGTTCACAAAACTATATGAAAGGCACCATTTTTCTTTAACTCTTAATCCAAAATTGTAGTGTCAGCGGAGGGTTCTGTAAAAAAAAATTACACAACTTTTAGAAATAATATGGTAACCTTGTTTGGATACTAATTTGAAAAAGCTCAAAGTAGAAAATAAGATTGTTTAATTAGATATATGAAAAATTGGATTCCAAAAAATAATAATAAATGTAGTCATATTTTCCATAATACAACTTAAAAAAAAATATAATTGAAAATAATTGCCCTACTTTATCAAAGTACATAAATATATGAATTAATATGTTATTATTGAAAAGTCCTATTTCTATGATCAGCAATCCGTGATTCACTTGCAACCCTTTGGCTTACTTTAAGTAGCCATTTACATACAATTTAAAAAATTTCAAAATGAATGTTTTACATTTGAAATCATGTAATTTTTAAGTTGATATTTTGAAACTAATATTTTTCTATTTGAATTGTCTAACGTTCCAGGTATTATTTAACTTTTTCAGTGCACTATGCATGCATACATTTTGAGATTATATTTTGTTATTTGTAAATTTGCGACATTTTCAGTCCCCATGTACATGTATAGTACTTTTCGACCAGACTACGATTTTTACCTCCAAATTTTTATCTCTAGAAGATTCATGAAGTATTGACTTCCTATATAAGACCGGCCGAGAGTGGAGTTAGTTAGTTAGTTGACTGGAGTTACTGAGTTAGCTGTCTCTTAAAGAGCATTCAGAGAGTTCCAAAAGTGAACTGTATTGCATTGTCTTTTGCGGCAGTTTTTTAGCAGTTGTGTTGTCAAGTTTTTAACTGCTGTTTTGTGCTCTATTGTTGTGTAAAGAGCTGTATTGAGTCTACTAGAACGAGAAGTTCTGGAGTTGTAAGAGAATCTGCGAAGAGTTATATCGGAATAAATTTCTGCAAGTTTTGGTCTGCTTTGGCTTCAAATCTTTCGAACCCATCCACGCTACAATATTATGCAATCATATTTAATTTTTCTATCAAAGGTCAAGTCTTTTCAAGTAAAAAGTTCACAAATGGACTATATTTCAGGGATGAGAATGACTAAAGACTGAAAACATACGCGAGCAAAACAATTGTACCATACTTTATACGCAAAACATATTTTAAGAAGTAAATTATCGAAAAACACTGCACGATAAAAAAACTATACAATAATAATTAATAACTTAACTATAGTTAATTCAGTAAGTAATAAAAAAGAAAAAGAATACCAAATAATTTACATTAAAAGTTTAATTAACAAACAAGTTTAACACATCATCAAGGCCATCAGAAATCTAAAATTAGGCATTAAAACATATTTATGGTCTGTACATTACCGTGATGCAAAATTCCTCCAAAAGAAATATGAGAAGAATTATATTTAATAACCTTCTAATAAAAATTAGCAGCTAAAAAAACATACTTCATTCAAGCTTCATGGATTTCAAGGCTCATCCCCAAAGTTTTCAAGGATCCCTCCTGCAATGCCCACTGACATAGCGGCTATCACATCAGCGGAAACCTAAGCAAATGACAGCAAAACAGCGTTGCAAATCCTGGCAATAGCTGCTTTAAAATAGCTTAAACCTAGGTGAAAATTACCATCATGCCGCCGCAAATCTCAGCAATCATATTAAAGCAACAATCAGTAAACTAACCATCCCACCAACGTAAACATCAGCGTTAGCATCCAATATATCGGTGGAAATCTCTGCAATAGAGGCGATTATATCGACATAACATTCAACAAAATTTACTATCACAACAACGAAAATTTCGGAGGTAGAGACAATTATAGAAGCGTAAACCGTCAGAATAATGGCTATTATATGGGAATGATACTCACCAAAAATGAACATCACAACAACGTAAATCTCGGCGATAGCATTCTCTGTAGTAGCGCAAATCTCGGTAATAGCAGTCCTTACATCATCGTAATGCTCAGCAAAAATAATCATCACACATCAACTTAAATAATGCTGATAAAGGTCGGCAATTTGTAGTATAAGTGGTCATGACATAGGAAGTTTGGGAAAGTCTGAAACGTGCGTAGGTTCCGCTGTTGTGTGACTTGCAAGCTCAATAAAATTGTAATACAGATTTGTATCAATCTTAGGAATGATCAAAATTTCAGTAAGAAAAGAGCGGAAATCTATGTTTCAGCTTAACTGTATGATGTCTTACAGGTACAAATATATGCAACAGCATCAGTGGTTATTATTTTAGAACCCAACAAAAATTATCATCAAGCTACAACGTAATTCTCTGTAACAGCGCTGCCATAACCGCGGAAATACATGGTAGAAAAATATTCTCTTTTTTGAAGTGGATGCCAACATTACAGACGATTTGAGAATTCCATAAGTTTTTTGGCTATGATTTGAGAATTCGATGCATTTTCCAGCAATGCCAATAAGCATTATGTTGTGAGGTTGAACATATTTTTTGAGAATTTCGTTTCGAAAACAGAAGAAAGATCTCTTTTCTTTGGCGGAATTTTCGAAAAGAAAAGCAAAAATTTGCAGTGGAGGAAAAGATGAAATTGTAGGAAAAAAGTGGAGGTTCAAGAGAAAAAATTATAAAAAAGCAGATTTTCTCCAAAATTACAAAAAAGCGGAAGAATCTCATCCCTGATTTTTCTCCATTCACATTCTTCACAACAACAAAACTTAACAGCAAAACTTTGAAACGAAAATAAGTAATCTTTTTTTCCAGAGAAGAATGAGTACACGCTCGCATTTGAAGAAACATTTGTGTGTAAGTGTTTTAATTAAATTTTTTTTTTGTCATGTATTAAGAAATAAATCACTATCACATCTCTTACGAGGTCCACAAAGATGTTATAAGTGAGCATTATACCAATTAACAATAAATCAAAAAATAAATGCATATTTTTATTCTTAGAAAATATGAATAAAAACTATTTATAGCAGTATAATTTCTTTACAATTAATCATAATTGCATTAAAATAAATAACAGAATTAAAAAAAAAAAAAAGCTTTAGTTGATCTTCTACAAAAATGATTACTAAAGCAGTGTTATTTTAATATCAATAAAAAATATACTTACTAAATCTTTACTGTGTGACAACCATATCCTTTTCAAGCAATGGTTATCAGGAAAAAATTCTCCATTGCACATTACCACCAACTTATATAAAAAGTAAAACAAATCAATCAATAATTTATATACCAAATAATAGAAATGTTCTAAATTTATTTAAATTAAGCAAATAATGCTTTAAACATAATTTTTACAAAATTCAATGATGAATATTTTATGACAAAAATTATCATTTGCTTATGAATGTACAATAAAAAGCATAATTATTATGTAAAAAATGATGCAATATTTTTACTATGTAACGATGAATAAATAACAGCTATTATCTTCTTGACTTTACCTAATTAATAAAATATCAAAAAATAAGCTAGCGAAAAACTAATCACATTTCTATAACTCATTAAATATTAACCTTTAGAGACTAACATTTTTATTATTTTTAATTTTGGAAGAATTTTGAAGTTATTTTTAGTTATCCTTGATCACAAATAACCAGTAAATGCTTTGGAGCAGTGGGACAATATTTAATAAGTATTAGAATTATAAGCATAATAGTAAGTATTGCCTAGCTCTGCAATAAAATAAAAAATTTCGTAAATGAAATCGTTGGATACTTTAAAGTTTTATTGTTAACAATAGCAAAATACTGTTTTTAATTACTATATAAAAAGCACAGGAAAATTATTAAAGGAAAAGTATTACAAGTTTTTACTCATACCAGATATATTGGTAATTTTTTAAAAAATTTTATTAAGAACAGAATTTTGAAATTTAAATGATTTTATTATGGTTTGAAACTTAAATGCCAGGATTTTATACACCTTAAAAGCTCCTACTTTAGGCTTGGTACCGTTGGAAATCATTACTTTAAAAAAAGTGCTATATTAAAATTTTTAAAGCATATTGGAAACATATTTTATAAATAAAAATATAAAATTATGTAAGTTAGAAAGTATATGCTTTGTGAGAATCTAGCCTTGGCATTAAATTGTCGGTATGTTTTGTAATTAGCTGTCACTCAATTACTTTATAAATTTTTTTTCTAACATGGAGAGCAAGTAACTTGCTCAATTTTCAGAAGGAAAGGGTACAATCATAATACATAATACACCTATTTCCCTGTACAACATAAATGTGCAAAAGGGTGGTTTTCAAATTTGAGGCATTTTTTAAATTGAAATGGTTTTGAAAATAAATTAACCATTGTGTGTGATTAGCATTAGTTCTTACATGTTTTGTACATGTTTTCATAGACAGTAGCAATATTAATTTAAAATTTAGAATTGTGGGGTCCTTATAAGTTGCTACGGAACTAAGAAAACATCAGATTTGTTACCTAACAAATGTTTGAAATTTTTATATGAAATTACAACTTTTTGAAGTAGCAAATCAGGCTTCATAATAGGTATTTAATCTAAAATTGAAATTTATTTCCTATTTTTGCAATGGAGAAATTTTCATATTTTATTTATTTAAAAAAATGTCAGGGTGTTACTTTACTTATTATTAATTTAACTAATTTCTGAAATGTATAAAATGTATCCTCTTCACTCCGTAGGTTGAAATATGTGGACCTCATAATATTTGTTTGTAAAATTTAATGGTGGAAAAATTTGTAATTTCAACCTCACCTTTACATTTGGGGATGTCTGAGCTTCGTAATAAATATTATAGAGGGCAGCAAAGGCTTAATTTTCCTCAAGAAATATTTGTTTACAAAAGTGATTTTCTGAAAATGGCGATATCTCAGCGAAGTCGAAAACGTAAGTAATTTTCAGTATTTTAAATATTATTTATAGATCCAATAGAATTATTTCTAATTAAGTTAATCTTTCAACATCTGCTTAGAATAGTTTTGTTTGTAAAAATGTTTTATTGAAAAGTTGGGTCAAGAATTATAATTGGGTACACATTTGTGTACCTTCGTCCATTAGGCAGAATTTATTTTAATATGATGAAAATGTGTTAATAAGTAATTATTGTTAAAATTAGTAAATAATTATTGTTTAATAGAAAAATATTGTTTAAATGTATGAGCATGCTAATTGTTTGTTTTTACTCAATTAATTGTCCTAAAATGACATTAGAACATTGTACACTTAAAATTTGGAACAATTTAACAAAATATTAGTAAGCTGAGGTATTATGGTGTAAGTGCACAGAGTGTATGTAAAGTGTTTGTTTACTACTTTATTATTTAATTTAAAATTGTTTTTAGTTTGTGTGTCAAGTGTAAAACATTCTGGAATTTACATTTTTAAATTATAGAACTTTTTAACAAAAAATAAATAAATTGTAACTTAGTTATGTTTTAATTGCAGAAGTAGATTTAGTGTTTGTTTTGTTTAAAATTAACTTAATACAAAATCATAATTTTGAGTATACAGTATAGTAGTGATTAAGTATAATTCTAAAATATTATACAAAATTATTTTTTGTAGGCTTATGTATTCCAGATGAGATTCAGGCATTATTACAACAGAGTGATTTGTCTAAAGAGGAGAGAAAAAAAAGTTAACATTCCATAGCCTGCTGTAATTCGAATGTATAATATTTCGATGGGGGGTACTGATCTCTGTGATTGATATTTAGCATACTATCGTTGTGCTGTAAGAACAAAGAAATGGACTGTGCATATGTTTACACATTTTGTGGATCTAGCAATATCTAATTGCTGGATTTATTATATACGCTTTCACAAAAGCAATGACATAAAAAAAAATACATGCCCCTTTTGGAGCATAGAATGATTATTGCTTCATTTTTATTGAAGTATGAAGGAAATTTATCTGGGAGTTCTCGCAGAGGAAGGCCACGCAAACTGTCTAACTCCTCTAAAGAAGAATTTCCCGTGCCCTTAAAGCAATGAAAAGTTGTTCATCGTCCATGTGCACCAAGTGCAACATTTACTTAAGTGTGCAGAAAATAATTCCTTTGAAAAGTTCCATTCAAAGTAAATGTAATGAAATATTCTCAATTACTTAAAAAAATAAAGTGTTTAATAATAAAGTTTAATTAAAACATGTTAATACTTCTTTTACAAGCATTTTATCAATTGCAATATTCTTGTTATTTTGTGTAATAGAAAACTAGGGTCCACATACGTGTACCTAAAATTTTAGGCCCCCTAATAAACTTATAAATACAAATTTCTTTTTTTATAGTCCTTGATAACAAAATAACTCAATAAAACAGTAAAATATTTTTTAAATCATTTTGTTAATCTTCAGGGGTGAAGAGGGTATATATTCAAATAATATCGTAAATAGGTTTAATATCCATAATTTACATCCTCCTTTGTAATTCTGAGTCAAAAACTTTATTTTTAAGACTTTTATTTTTTCAAAGTAACAGACTTGACATGATTTGTGAGAGCAGGTGTTATGTGTTATTTCTTAATTAAAGTAATTGTTAGTTTTTCGTGGATATACTTGTGATGTATTAAGATCATGAAATTATATATTTTTTAATTTTTATTACTTATTTTTAAATCATGTCAGGGTTTGATATTTTTAACTGATAACAAATCTGACATGATTTGAGAGCAGATGTTATGTGTTTATTTCTAATATTAATTTAATTATTAGTTTTTAAAATAAATATACTTGTGACATTTTAAAACAATTTAATGTATACATTTTTTTAAGTTATTTTATTACTTTTTAAAATTATGTCAGATCTGTTACTTTTAACAGTCAGCAATCTTGACAGTTATTAATTAATAATAATTACTCTAAAGTAATAACAGTGGAGATTTTTTTACAACTATGTGCAAACTTTTTTAGCTTAAGACATCATGACTTAAATACAGTTGAGAGTTACTTTGTATATAGCAAGCAGTTAATAAGGCTACAATAATTAACTTTAAAAAGTTGCTAACAGACCTGACAACATAAAAAAATACTTCCCTTATGAAAACTCTTAAGTCCTTATAGTATCCCATCAGTTCAAGATTTTATTTCAAAATGGTTTCTTTTACATACTGAATCATGAAAGCAATATTAAAAAATGATGGCCCCATCCACTGAGTAATTTTGAATATAATTATCTTTGGTAACAGACCTCATATATATATCACAGACAACACAAAACAATATGTACCAGGGGAAAAAAAAATCAAAGATATTTTATAGATTTATTACAATATAGATTTTTTTTTTAAATAAATAAGTTTTTCAAAGTTATTTTATATGTTGGAAATTGGTAAAATATAAAAAATAAATTTTACTTTGTCCTTTTAGACAGCTTTTTTTCTAGGATTATTCTTTGTTAAAATTCATATAAAAAAGGCTTAAAGCATATTCTTATGAATACATCATAACTCTTAATAGTATGTATTTCCCCCCAAAACACACACACACACACAAAAACATCCAAGTCCACAGGTTATTAAATTTCAAAATAAAAAAAGTCTTTTATTTGACATCGAAAATGCCTCATATTTGATATCCACCCACAAATGAAAGTAGATTCTCATAATTTTATAAAGAAGTAGGGGTGTGAAACATCGCACAACCTTCAATTACACTATAATATTGACGTGGATTTGTGTCATTTATCGTTTTATATTTCCATCATTAATTAGACAAAAATGGCCAGTTTGGCGATATTTTTTGCCATTATTCTTGTATGGATCTTAAAAAAAAAAAAAAAAAAAAAAAAGCCAAAATGACGATTTTGGTGATATACTTTTCGATAATTCTTATATTATTCTTTCTTTTAAGTGAAAATGAGGAGAGAAGAAAAAACGATCGTTGATGAGGTATGCTCAAGGAAAGAGAACTCTGTGTTAAAGGCATTCGTTTTTCAAATTTTTAAGCCATTAAAGCATTTTTACGGGAATTTTGGAGGTGGGGATGTTTAGAACACCTTAAGAGGCATTACCACAGCGATTTTGAACAAAATCACTACAGCCGTTTTTTAGCAATTACTTAAAAACATGATTTTTTCAATGGCAGCTACCTTATGTGTACATGGGATTTTGACAAAAAACCTTAATGGTAGGTCCTTGGGCCATCATCAACCTGCACACCAAATTTGAACATCGTAGGTCAATTTGTCAGGGAGTTATGCTGACCACGTACATATAAACATAAATTTTTTCTAGACAACTTTTTGAAATCAGGATGTTCCAAAACGTGGAAATATGCAAAAAAAAAAAAAAAAAAAAAATTTGACCGAATACTATACCTTCATTACCCTATGTATACATATGAATAACTAAAAGTAAAAAGAGGAATAAATATTTAAATATCTAAAAAAAAAAAATTTATAAGAAAATCATCAAAAATTAAACTACTTACCTCTTTTTTAGATGTGTGAGGCCAAATTTTTTGAATAAGTTTCTTTAAATGAAAGACTTGGGCCCTAACAGAGCATCTGACAAACTTTTGAGAAGGATACTTTGGACCTTTATTGTTAGAGCCAGTTCTAACATAAAACATAAATATATATTAAACTGCTAATAAAAATAAATGCAGAGAAAAGACAAACATAGAAAATTATTGCATATGGAAACAGAAATCAAGACAGTATCACAGCAAAATGCATTAAAAAATAGGCTAATCATCCACTTTTTTTGCAGCAGCAGCAGAAAAAGAAAAAAAATTCTCCGAACATTAACACCATATACAGTAAAATAAATTTGCCAACAATTTTGGAAGTAGGTTAAATTATCCTTTTATCTAATCATAATCTTGATTTTTTTTAATGATTATAAAATGAACTTCATCTTAAGTTGCTACGACTACAGTTTTTAATATCAAAAACCCTATTTTAAAAAATGTAAATAACATAAATATAAATGCAAATGTAATGGCAATCTTCAATAAATGAAAAGAAATCATAATCTGATAGCAAATAGCAAGTTAATTTTCTTTGGTTATTGCTTTTTTATTGAATATAATAATAATGATTAAAGAATTCAATAAAAATTACAGACTAATCCTGCAGTAAGAGTTTGGTGTATAATTGTAGCAGTAACCTCCAAACATTTTGCTACAGGGTATTGCATAGTACGTGAGAAGTTCATAGGAAAATAAGCGACTCAGTTTTTTCAATAAGATTTCAATCCTATCTTAAATTTTTAGGACAACTACATATTGGTACTAAGATTACATAGTAAACATGATATGATTTTATCAAGAACAAACAGTTGAAAGCCAATTTCGTGGCAACTGGTGTATTTTGAAAAGGACACCTTCAATCATTTTTTATTTCATATTAAACTTAAATCAATTTCTTGCCATAGAATAAGTTATTAGAACAATTAATAAGATGACAAATTTAAATTGAAAGTGAAAAAAGTAAACATGACATTTGTAAAAGAATTAAAGTAAAAACCAACCAAGTTATCGGCGTTAAAGCCACACAACAACAGTTGAGAATCTCTGCTCTATTGGTATGGCCAGATCAGTAAAAATGTTTTTATTTGAATTAATGATTGTTTAGTAACTGAGAAATGAAGTATGAAAAATATCTGAAATCTCTTTTGATTAGAATTTATTTCTTGAAATTATGATTAAATGTTATGGAGGGAACATGGTTGTAATTTTGAACAATGCATGCAAAATTACAATTTGCACTTTAAAATATTAGTTTTTTATCAAAGGGTTTATTTTTGTAGGTTAAGCTATATATTCAGAAAATTTATATTTTAATTTGTTTGTCATTAAAGTTGGTTCAACTAAGTTTTGCATGACTGGTTTTCTTTTTCAGGGAAACCAATGCCATTCCTGATTCATTGCATTTTATGAGAAATATTGTGGATATAACAATGTTCTCAATATTGCAACTGTGGATTCAACTTAAGTTTTTTTTTAAACTCAAAAGATTTTTCTGTTGATGTTTTCCGCATATTTTAAAGACTGTTTCTTATTTAAGACTTTATTGATTGAACATTAAGTATTTTTAAGAAAATAAAAACTTTATAACAAATTATTTTTGGAAATCAGTCAGTCATTCACATTTCAAAATTGCATTGACTACATACACATGTGCTTATTAGCCTAGCTACCATAACCTAGTGTGGTAACTAGGGTCTACAAGCGTAAAAGCTGGAGCTTTTGTTAGCATGACGTAAAACACTGTGGATCTATTAGATCCACAGCGTTTTACATCATGCTACCAAATTTAAAATCTATTAAGCACATTTAAATTGAAAATGCCATTTTAATAGTAGGTTTAAGAATGACCACCTAAAAAAAATAACACATAATATCTCATCTGCAACAATTTTTGAAAAGTAATATTTAATTAGAAATTATATTTCAAGCAAAAGTTGAGAGCTCAAAATAACCTTTTAAAAGTAAAAACAAATTTGTTTGATAATTATATTTATCGTTATGATTTCAAAGTAAATACAAGAATAAAAAAAAAATGTGTGGAGGGAACACCATACTTTTAACAAATGTAATTTTAATAAATTTTTAAAGACTAAGCATAATATTTTAACAAAAATATATTTAGTTTTATGAAGTAAAAATTTTGCTTGTGATCTAGTTTCAACAATCACAAGTAAAATATCCCCTCTGCATCAGTAAAGTGCCTAAATTTTAAATCAAAAGTAAAAAAAAAATTATAAAGAAGTTGCTTTCAAAGAAAATACTTATAAGTACCAAAATATCATTTATACTGCGTGAGAGGGCACAGGATTTTTTTCATTATTTGAGATATTCCAAAATTAATTTTTAGATGATCAGGACCAGTTACCCAGGAATAATCCTGAACATAGATTGTGCTGGGAAAGAACCATAAACATAACATTTTATTTTTTGTTTCCTTAAACTTTTCAGTTTAGGACTCTCATAGTTTTTCCCTTGAACTTCTCACATAAATGACTGGTTGGAAATAAACATACTCAAATGGCTGTAGACAAATATGTATCAGTTCATCATGCATAAAATAATGCTGATTCGGAATAGGAGAATCAGCCGAGTCTTCTGCCATATCATCACCAGAATCTAAAATAAAATGAAATATTGCTTATTTAAGTAAAAATATTTCCACTGAGTAAAGACTAAATAATTGAAAGCTTACCTTCATCGCATCGTTTTAAACTTCTCATTTTTTCAAAATCTTGTTGCCTTTTCATTTCACCTGCAAAATATATTAAGGTTTTACAGCCGAGCCTCAAGTTCCTTTCTTCAGGATGAACATATAGTATTAATGCTTAGAATTAAAATGAAGAAAACGACTATGCTTTTATTGTTTCTATGAAAAAAGAATCGACTCAAATGAAGGATAAACTGTAGAACAATTAAGAAAACACATAAAATCCAAAATAAAAGAATAAAGAAAAACATTGTATAAGATATAAAGTAGAGTATCTCAAATCCAAAATCGCCAGAAATTCGGCGATTCCAGAAAATTACGGATTTTAGAACAAAAATATCATTCTAGGAGAGAGCGTCACAGTTCACTACAGTCTGCCTAACTGACAGGCGCCATTGCAAACACTTCCAAAGAATATCACTCCCCTTTTCCCTCAGAGAAAACAGGCAGAAGGAATACAGCCTCACTGTGACGGTCTGGTTGCGATCAGAGAGGCGCTGTGGTACTTGGAACTAGTATTGGATGATACACATGTCGTCGGACTGTGTTGTTTAGTGTACTACACTTTGCAGTTTAACATCTGAAGTATGCTCTTTACTCTAGTTCTTTAATTGCAGTGTCTAATACTTCAACTAACTGGTCTCTGGTAATTTTATCCTTTGTTTTCACTGCCATTACTTTTTAATACAAACGAACTTCCATAATATTTTTTAATGATAGAAATGGGAGGAAAATGTCCGAATGAAAGATATTTACTATACTAAATAAATGGAATATTATAATTCATTGCAAAAAAACCTACTTCAATTAAAAATAAGCAAAGTCACAAGTTATAATTATACCTTCAAAAATTTTTAATCTTGGCAAAAGGAGCACATTGCAATGAAATGTAACATCTTAACTATAATTCAAAGCAAACATGAAGTTATTTAGTATATTTAATTGGTTTACATTTTTCTAAAATCAAAACCAAAGATATTTGATTCAGAAGTGTAAAACCAAAATACATTTTTAAAACCCTGATTTTAAAGAGGGTAATATTTAATTTGTAAATTTGGCAAGAGTCAAATTAAATTTTTATTAAGTTCTTTTCAAAATTGAAGTTAATTTTTTATGCAAAATATTACAATGTTCAAAGTTAATAAAAAAAAATAAAAAAAAAAATTGTGATGTTAGTCTAAAAATCACACAATTGTTGACATTTGTCTTCATCAGTTAGTAATTGCACAATAAATCACAATTGTTATGGAAACATCCATTTTTTTTTAAGATGTGCAGTCACAAGTTTTATCTTCTTGCTGATAACTAGCCATTGAAAATTTTTAAAGGCAATAGTGTTATCATAAATTCAATACGGCAGTTTTTAACCAAGCAAACACAGACTTTCATTTCAAAAGCATCCAGTAGCTAAGTTTTATGTGGGGTGCATTTGAACTGATTTAATTTTGAAGTCTGATAGATAAGAACTCTAGCACAATTTCTAGCAGACAAGGATGCATTCTTGGTTAATTATATGCTAACTAATGCTTATAAATGTTAAATAAATTAATAATAAAACTAATTTTCCAACAATTAATTTAATGCATTTATTATAAAGTATTTTATACAATGGAAAATGATTTTAAATAATTTAATTTTTTTTTTCAAAAGTGGAAAATTACAAAATGTTTGTCACTGAAAGACAGATAATTGTCTTGGCAAATTGCATTACTCAATAATATAACTACAGATGGTAGTAGTAATCTATTTGTTGTACTTTAGTAAGATGTATGAATAATTCTTCTCAATTGGCACCATTTTCTTTTTTGTGGAATTGTTAAGTTCTTTGCTGTCAGAGGTATGTTTAATCAGAATAATTTTTCAAGCATCCACAGAAAATACTTAGGTGAGTAGAAAATTATTTATATTACAGAATAGAATAGATACATAATAATAAAATAAAAAAAAATGCACCTTTAAAAAATCGATACATTTACTTAAAATTTTTTAAACAGAATGTGCCACCTTCTAATTATGTTAGATTCATCATTATCCTGGCAGTCATTATTCTGGCAAATAGAGAACACAATGAAATCAAACCAGGATAATGATGCTTGTTATATCTATTTTAATTATATTTATAATAAATAAGTTTAAAAGTATCCCACTACTATTGTAGTTAAATTTGAATTTATTTTTTTTTAATTAACCTTTTTTTATGTAATTGAATTTTATTATTGACATCGGATTTTATTATTGGCAGAGGATTAGGTTAGGATATATGAAACAAATTATCATCTAACAATACAATTAATTAAATTTTGTTGAAGTTTCTTATCAAAATGATAATTAACTTACTATCCCAGAGACCAGGAACAACTTTGTACACAATGTCTTGAAGAGTTCTATCTATTTTTAAATTCAATAAAGGCTGAGTTTCATGTACTTTGACATTGCACATTGGACAGAACTTGGTTGTCTGTAGATATTTCACTATGCAGCTTTTACAAACTAAAAATATAAAAGAATTTTTTTTTTAGACACTTAACAAGGAAACAACTAAATGTAAAACTAATTTGGGTTATGAAATAAAATATGAAAATAAAGACAGAAATTTACAAGTGATTGATGGAGTCAAAATTTAAATTTAAGCACCAATTCAAAATTTATTTTCTTACTTCTTTTTTTTTTAAAAAAACATATTGAGTAATTTTGATAATTATAGAATAACTTACACTTTATGTTTTCGATTATTTGTTTTTCAACATAATCATCTAAGAATTTTTTCAACATAATCATTCAAGAATTTCTTCAACATAATCATTCAAGAATTTCTTAAAGGTATTTTAAAGATCTTAGTTGAATCTTACTTTTTGGGATTTTAAATTTGTCTTGAATAAATGTAACTTTCTTCATAAATAATATTTGCCCCCTATTTCTATCATTAACATTTAACACACACACACACACACACACACACACACAAAAAGACTTTTTTTTGCATTATACCACTTGATGCCAATGGTAAATTTTATAATTAAACCAATGTTTTGATATTTATATAATTGATACAAAACCAATGATTTACTATGAGAGTAAAATTAACACAGGAACATCGTGTCATTGAATAATCTGTTTTTAAATCTAATCAAAAAGTTCAATTGCACAGGGTTTCTAAAGAATAAACTGTCGTAAGTTTAGATTAGTGGTCAAAAATAAATGTGCTCTAGACATTTTTACATTTAATATAAGTCGGACACGCACTTGAAGTATGGTTGCTACAAAAATAAAATTGCTCACCAAGAGTTCTAGTACACATCAATCAACAATTCAGTTAATATAAATTATAGAAACAAGCTTGTTCTAGGATAATATCAACTACGTTATGGGGTCCTGGTTTGCCCAAAAATAAAAGATCAAAGAGAAACACCAAATAAAAGTTCAATTTAAGGTCTACTTGTAACTAGAATATATGAGGAAGGGGACACAAACTCAAAATGCAATTAGGTCTGGAGTCAAGAGTCCGGAATACAATGTTGCGCTTTGCTTAAAACTTTTCTAATCATCCTGCACTTGCATTAAATTTTTAGTAAACAGGCAACGTCCATTGCCATTTCTTTCAACAACCCACCACTAAGTGGAATTTTCGAATTCTGGTTTAGATGTCGCAAATTATTTTAAAAGAGTAGCTTCGAGACCAGGAAAGTCCTTCACTCATTTACACGATGGATCGAGTTTCAATGTATAGGTATCATCTTAAAATCATTTTTATTTTTCAAAATGGTTGAAAGAGTATTCAAAGGAATTCCAAACTTTAAAGCAACATCTTTCATGTAATCAATTTAACCCTTTGAGTTTAAGTGTATTCAAAATATGTTTTAATAATATTCAAAGCCAACGTAAACTAATACCACAGACTCGCACTTAAATCTAGAATGGAATATAAAGGCAAAAGGCTTTTTCCTTTCTGTACACAAGCAAGAGGAGGAAATTTCACACACCCCCATTATTGCTGGGAGAGAGGGTCCAATAATGAGGCGAGAGATAATGCAAATGGATTTTTACAGAGTAACAAGTAGAATTGTAAAACACAATGAAAAAGAAAAATCAGTTTTTTTTTAAAATTAGTATTTGTGGGTTTTCCGACATAAAAGAAGTACACTTTGAGATGTGGAAATAACTGTGTTGACAATATTAATCTTGGGACTTAATGAAAACTTCCAAGATAAACGATATTCAAATTTTAATTATCACGAGTTGACTGTAGTTTCAATTTTTTAATTAATTAAAACCACAGTAAAGATGCAGAGTAGACACTTTGTGATTTTTCAGAGGTTGGAAAGAGTTCTATATAACGGCAGCAACGAAACCTTATAAATCGTTTGGGTAGTCTCGATGACCACTGGTCTCAATATCTGCCAAAACGATTTTTCCTTCTTACTTCCGTAAATATTCCCTTGAAACATGAGAAAGGGGAAAAGGCGATGAAAGAGCAATAACTGTTTATAGATAATGATTATTTACAGGAGGCTTACATTGCTCTAATTAGC
The DNA here is from genome assembly GCA_963978545.1 of Linyphia triangularis. NCBI lineage: Eukaryota > Metazoa > Arthropoda > Arachnida > Araneae > Linyphiidae > Linyphia > Linyphia triangularis. The sequence continues at coordinate 63,653,069 of OZ021728.1, forward strand.
TGATTGAATTTTGAGGGGAAGGGAGTTGATTGTATCCCTTGATATTTTTTTTATTACAAAATATACCAGTTTGCATTTATATTTAAAAAACATTCATTATTTTTTGTATTTATTTTTTTACCTGAAGAGTAATTTGCACTTCTGAATCATTTTGAAGTTAATTTTGTTTGATTATTTTTTATTATTAAATATTTTATATTAACTTCAATTTTTTTTACCATGAAAAATCGTGAAAGGATAATTAATCCACTTGTCGTTTACCAATCAAGCTGAAACTTGGCAGGGAGATTGGTTGTTAATGATAATGCATTCAGCAAGTTTTGGGAGCAAAGGAAAAATTAGTCCAAGGTGCACGGAATCGATGGTTTTCTTAGTGATCAAACACTATGAAAAGTCAATCCGAGTTCAAAATTCCTTAAGTTAAAATTGCACATAAAAGTTGGTAGTCCAGCAGCAACTTATTCAGGGTGGCCACAAAATTCAGGAAAAAAAGTTCCCTGACAGATTTCTAAAAAATTCCCTGATTTTAGGGCAAACTTTTTTCCAAATTTCCCCAATTTTCTTAAGTTTTCCAGATGTCTAGACACCCTGATCAAATAGAGCATGTATTCTAAAGAGATAATATGCAATTTTTTAAAAAATAGTTTAGCTGGTAATGAAAAGTTTAAATTATTCCATAACATTAAACTTCTAATGGCTTACCACCCCGGTAGCAGAAAATGCGAGACGGGAGAGGGACGTCGCAGATTTTTCAGCAACTTGCAGACAAATCTGACATTTAAGAATTATTATATATATATATTTTATTTAGTTTTTTTTTTTTAAGTACGATTTGCAAGTTGTGTGATTTGAGTCAACGCACGTGCGCGATACTTCATTTTATGAAAAAGGACTCGTCGTAGTTTTGTGCGATTTTACGGAGATTGTATAGAAACATAATATAATTTGTTCTATTTGCTTTTGCGCGTTGGTGTGTAGTAGTTAGCTTCGCTAAAAGTTACGCTGATGTAAGGACCGCTATTGCCAAGAATCGGACGGGAGATATTGCCAATATTTACGTCGTTACGCGATGTTATCTTTAGGCGAGTGTTACACCAATATAATAACCACTATTTCTATGGTTTGCCCCTCAATAGTTGTCACCATCGCCGATATTTAAGTGGTTGCGACAGTCAATTTTGTAGAGTGTTACGTCATTATTGTAATCGTCTCTATAGCATAAATTTCCAGATTTCTACCTATATATTGGCTGCTAACGCCGATTTTTACGTTGGTATAATGGTCATTTTTGCGGATTGTTACTTAGATGTAATTGCCGATATTTGCGTCGGTAAGGTGGCCAAATATTTGTGATGGAGTAGTTGTAATTTTCAATACAGAATGATTAGAATTTTAATTTAAGATACAATACTTTTAAATGCTTCAGTTTTAATATTTAGTTTATTTTGCCAAATTTCTATGTTTATGTAAAACAGGAATTTTTGATTAAATTGACAAATAAAATGCTTATGTATTTTATGCAAACTTTTAAAAAAAAAATAATAATTACGTTGCAGATTATTTTCTAATACCCAAATTAGTGTCACAGATTGTCAGAAAAGTTTCTGCTACTGGGCTTACCACTACAAATCTCCAAGTAAATAGCGCCAAAATATGAATGAACGTGCCTTAAACAATACAAAATTTCCCTGATTTTCATGAAATTTTAAAAAGTTCCCTGACATTTCCCAAAATCAGAAAGCTCCCTTACATTTCCCTGGTTCTGTGACCACTCTGTTATTCTGCGACCCGTCGGGAGCAAAGAAAAATTAAATTTCTTGGTATGGACCTTTTTTTACAAAACTTTAATTTGTTCAAAATAGTATGGGTCTACTATCCAAGAAACTAGCCACTGTTCTAAAGCAATATTTCCGGCACAGAGTTTGCTATTAATTTTATTTTTTAAAAATCAAAAATATTTGTAAATGCTTATTAATTATCGACACCTCATTTTCTGCTGCAGTTCATGGCCTACATGATGAATGAAAATTCTAATTACTTTTCAAGGGCGTAACTGTAGTTCAATTTCGGGAGGGGGGGGGGGATTTTTTCACTCATCTAGGAATGCGAACATACATGTATTAAGTCACACAAAATTGTGACTTCTCGGACATCCCCCTTCCCCTGTGTCACGCTTGATTGGCCCCCTCCCTTAAAATTACATCACATTGCTGCTGCCTCTTACCAATCTAGAAAAAAAAATTCATCTTCTGCTGTTTATGAAATTTTAAAAAGTGCATATTTATGAAGCTTTGGAATTAATTCAGAATATATTCAACTTATTACAGATTAACTCAAATTAATGTGATTCTACCTTTTAAGGAGTTCTAAATATCACACTTCCAATATTCCCATAGAAATGCGATAAATGCGTAAAAAGTTAAAACACGAATGTCTGTAACACAGAATTCTCTTTCCTTGAGCATTGCCTATCAATGAGTGTTCGTCCTTCGTTTTACTTACAAGAAAGGATAATGTAATATAGTATTTCCAAAAGCATATCACCAATTTTGCAAGTGTTCCCCCCTCCCCTTCTTGTTTACCAATGAAATAATTACCGCTAAAATTATACTATTGTCAAATTGGTCATTTTTCTTCTAACTTAATGAAAAAGGTAAAGTACACCAATTCAAGGCAAAATTAAATACAGTGACCAGTCTTAACTGTAATTTAGAGTAGTGCTATGTTCCACACCCCTAGTTTTTTTTTTTTATCAATTTAATGATTAAAAAAAATAGTTTTAATCCTTCGAGGCCATTTTACCAAGAAAGCCCACCTGCAATAAGTTGGATTTAACTCTTTTTAAAATAATTTTAATACTATACATAAAATACATTATTTTAAACTTTTTGAAACTAATTATTTAGGTGGGATGGGGCAAGACAGAAACATGACCTAATTTTAGGGTTAGGGGATCACTTGAATGTGACATAGAAAGAATAAAAAAGTCAAAATTGTAGGTGATATACTTTATAAAACTGCCAGTTTGGTGCTAATTACTACAATGTCGAAAAAAAAGTGGTGAAATGTTTTTTGATAACCGTTACATTATTCTTTAGGGTAAGTGAATGCGATTGGATGCAAGTTCGACATGTCAACTTAAATAGATAAAAATAAAATCCTTTTTTGTACTACAACTATTAAGAATTATACTTGCAAGTTCTTATCCAAAGTTTTAAACAAATAAATTTGAATTGTTATAGATTAACTGGTTTTCAAGACAATTGTATATTTAAAATTTTACTGACTATTTCCGGACTGTTAAGTTATAAGTGGCATTTTCTTAAAAAATTTCTTCTAAAGAAAAATTTAATTAATGGAATTAATTACAAATTAAAATTTTATCTGATTTTCCTGATGTCTATGAAATTTTTTTTTATTAAATCAAAGTCTTTTTTATCATTGTATAGTATTAAGCTCTAAACAACAAATGTTATTTAAAACCCTATTCTAATTTTCGAAATAATACATTTTACCTGATTTCCTAGATATTAGCCAATTTTAGAAAATAGTATACTGTAAGATTTTGTCTCACTGATGGACAATTTTCATTGTCAAGTAATTATTTCTATACTAGCTGTATGCAGTTGCGGCCCGTGCATAGCCAGTACATTTGGGCTGCATCTAAATTTATTAGTTCAAAACTAAAATTATATATTTTACAATTTTCTAAAATGAAGATCCAATTTCTACGGTAAGTGAAAAAAAATCCGATAAACAGCATTCTTCTATACTAAACTTCAACTTAACATCACTAGACGGTAGATCGTCACAGTGCTCATAGGCAGTTTATCCATTTTGGTGGCATGAAAGCATAATGCTCGCCAAACCCCAACCCTGTAGAGAACAAAAGGCTATAAGGTTTGGCGAGAATTATGTCTTCACTCTGCTAAAATGGATTAATTGCCTATGAGCAAGGTGAAGATCTATCGTTTAGTGATGTCAAGTTAAGTTGGAGTTTAGTATAGCCTGAATAATTCATAAGAAAAAAAAACCACTTCAAAGTGATCTTCCTCCGAACACAGTAGCCGTGCGTTCCTAAAACGTGTTTTTGGAAGCCACGCTGGCATGGTAACCAATAGAAACCTTCCTTCCACACAATGTAATGACGGTGCTGCCGATCAGGAATCAATTCAAACTTCGGCAGCCATTGAGTATTCGATGAACTGATTAGCTCAGCATATGAGAATATGCATGGGTGGGGTGAGTGTGTTACCAAAACAATGTCATTTCATAACACCATTAACTGATTTGTAAGTTGAAAAGAAAGGAGGATTGATTTGGTTTTCAAAAAATATGTAAGTGTTTTCTTTCTCATCTTATTCATTTAAAAAAAAATTGAAAGGAAATTTTTATTTGAGTATTAAAGATTATTAAGATTAAAGACTTAGCATTCATGAATAATTGTGAAAAGTGTGTGGTGTGGGGGAAAACACATGTTTCCGGCTGCACTAGCATTTTCGATCATCGGCCGCCACTAGCTGAATGGCCTCGAGTTGAGGAGACCCGTCATTAATGTATAGGTTCCAACTTTTGTCTCTTCACGAACAGGCTCATTGAGAGATTCATTGCTACGCAAAAACAAGCTCACAAAAAGTTTAATTGTTATGCAAACACAGTTCACTTGGCTTGTTGAAAAGTTTATTGACGTATAGGCACAGGATCGCTTTGCTTGCTGAAAGGTTCATTGCTACACAAGCACAAGCTCACTGAAAAATTCATTGCTGCACAATCATAGGATCGCTTGCTGAAAGGTTCATTACTGAGCAAGCATAAGTTCACTTCACTTGCTAAAAGATTAATGGCTACATAAACCCTTGCTATTAGAAGTCTCTCCCTGTCAAGAAACCAAAAATGTTTCCCAGTTAATTCAATAACCGAGCCCCACTTCTCGGAGAATATTTTAACATTCTATTTATCAAAAGTCCAATTAGAAGGCAAAAACTACTTCAGTGGAAAATTTCAGAGCTTTATTCCTGTTATAAGTCACTTTGTAAAAAAATTAAAAATTGGCTAAAATAATTAATGAAAATTTTAACATTCTATTTTTCAAAAATCAAATTAAAGGTCAAAACTACTTACGTTGAAAATTTCAGTGCTTACACCAACACCTAGTAGCTTTTGGCAAACACACAGATTCTTTAATTTTATTATTATAGATGAGTAGTGAAATAACTCAAAAAAAGCAAAATGAAAAAAAAAAAAAAAAATTCATTGTTCAGAATATTTTAAATCCTAAATATATAAATAGTATTTGTGGTGTAGTATTTAGTTCATACGTGGGAATATTCTACGTAAAATATAAAATCCTGCTTGGTGGGGGAAAAGCAGGCCAAAATTCAAATCATTAAAAATCTTCTTAATAACATATAGTATTGTTGCACAAATTGTCTGCATATAGTGTAAATAGTGACGTATTATTTTAAAATTCTATTATAATTTATTTTATTTTATTTATTAACAGTGATTATACAAATTAGAAAAAGGTGGCAACACCTAAAGCAATCGAGAAATTTCGAGATGTTTCTTTTTCGACGAATTGGCTGGAAGTTTCGAGAATGTTCTCTCGCGCCAAGTATAAATAAGACTGGAGATCGGGAAAGTTTTCAGATTGACTTCGAACCTCGATGAGAGCTGATCGCTTTGTTTACCTACTAGAGTGAACTGTATAATTGCTGTATTCAAAGTTGTTCTTACTGAAGCTTGTGAGTGATTAAACTGTTGTCTTCGAATAAATTTTGTGCCTTTGAAGAGTGAATAAATAGTAGTTTTTATCTTAAAAACTGTGCCATCATTGCCTCAGCGGAAAAATTCATAACAGTGGTGGCAGCGGTGGGATCTCGTAATTTTGAATGCTGACAACTAGAGGAATGATGGAAGACCAAATGAAGCAGTTAATGGAAATGATTGTTGGAATGAAGGCCCAACAGGAAACCACCGCTGCCGAAATGAAAGCCAGTCAACAAGCTACCGCAGCCGAAATAAAAGCCGGACAAGAATCTGCAGCTACGGAACTGAAAGCCTGCCGAGAATCCACATCAACAGCTATAATTGGGATTAAAGAAGAAATGAAAGCCTGCCGTGAATCCACATCAGCAGCTATAATTGGGATTAAAGAAATGAAATCCGAGCTGACTACAATGGTGGAATCTACAATAATAGAGACTACTACAAGTGTTTTACAATCGGTAAAAGAAGAGGTTCTGAATGAAGTAAGAAAAGAAATCAGTGATAATTTAGAGGCGGTTAATGGGAAAGTTGACTGCTTGGGAGAAAAGGTTTCTACAGTGAAAGAAGATCTTGTGACTGTGAGGAATGAAATCGAAGAAAAGGTTTCCACCATGAAAGAGGAGCAGGAAAAGTTTCATGACGCTGTTGAAGAAAGGCTACGGAAAATTGAAACGGGGGAAGCTATGACCGTTGCAACGCCTAAATGGGATAATGTTTACACTCCCTTCATTGCGCCACGTTCCAACATCAAAGTGGCCACTTTTGATGGAAAGTCTTCCTGGCGCGTTTATCAAACACAGTTTGAAATGATTGCTTCTGCGAATGGTTGGGACGATACTTCGAAAGCATTCCATCTCGCGGCATCTCTTCGGTGAAGCTGCTGACATTTTACAGACACTACCTGAAGAGAAGCGGGGAGAATTCGTGGCGCTGGCAAGTGCGTTGGAGTTGAGGTTTGGAGAGCAGCATCTAAAGGATTACAACAGACTGCAATTGAAAGTGAGACAGCAGAAGGCCAATGAAACTCTTCAAGAATTAGTGTCAGATATAGAAAGACTGTCGCTCCTTGCTTTCCAAGACTGTCCCTCGGACGTACGAGATAATCTATCTCTTCAGTATTTTGTGGATGCCATCAAAGATCCCGACATACAGCAAGCTACTAGGATGTTAGACACCAAAGATCTGAAATCCACCCTCGTGTACGCAATGAGAGTGGAAGCCGCGCAGCTAGCTTCTGGAAAAGACCGACGATATGTGCGTGGTGCATCAGCCGAGGATTCTTCCGACCTTGTCACCAGCAAGCTTCGAGAACTGGAAAGCAAAATTGATAGAATGATGAGAAGCTATCGCGGAGCCAGGGATCGAAAGACAAGAGTCATATGCTGGCACTGCAAACGGGAAGGGCATTTACGCTGTAACTGCCTTGAATTGAAAAAGAGAAGGGATAACACTACCACGGAATCTCAACAATTGAATCTTAGAAGATGCCATCTCGCAGTTTAGAAGCTGCAATGTAGAACAGGTGAAGCCAAGACCAACCGTTTCCACGTCTCATCCCGTCAAGGAGGAAACCAGGGTTTATACGTGAAGGGGGAGATCAACGGAACTCCATGTCGTTTAATCGTCGATTAGGGAGCGAACGTAACGATCGTAAGGATGGACGTAGCTCGTTGTCTGAACAGTCGACTTCTCTACACAGCGCCCTCTGTTTCACTACAAACTGTGTCTGGTGGCAGTATCTCCGTGAACGGGAAATTGGAAGTGGACATTGCCTTTGGATTTAACACCTTCAAGCACACCGTTTATGTTGCCGAAATTGTAGATCAATGCATTCTCGGACTAGACTTTTTAAAGAAAAATGGAATTACGCTGAATTTTCAGAAAGGCAAGCTGCAAACATGGAGAGGTGAAGTTCCTTTACACGATCTAGACAGGAAAGAGCTGTGCGTATATCGGATTATGGCTCATGAAGACAATGCCATAGAGAATGCTGAAGAGTTCGCGAGGATCTCCAGATTTGGAGAGACAGAGTCCACATCTATGAAAAGTACCTCCCCAGCCCCGGAAAGGGAATCAAAGAAAGCAACCTTGATGAAACCATCCCAGGAAGTGGTTCGTGTGGGAACAGACAACGTTAGTGAACAGGAAATCGGCACCTGTGCTCCTGTTACAAGCGTCGAAGGAGTTCCCGGGATATACCAGCTGCACCCGTGAACGATTCCGGTGCAGTCACAGAACAGTTTACTGGAGATGATGCTCTGTTGAAAAGGAATGCGAACGCTCCTTCCAAACGTCTATGTCCAGAGAGCTGCCGACGTTTACCCAAGGCAGAGTTAAAGTTCGGAACACCCACATTTTCTGCTCAACAACCAACCTCAAAGTCATGCAACCAACAAGTCGGGGTTCAAAAACTTTTATCCCTTCTGTTGGCATTTGGGAGTGCAACTCAACGAGACCACCGGATTTTCTCCATCGCTAAAGATGTTCGAAAGAGACCTTAGGCTCCCCTGCAACCTCCACTTTGGACGACCACCGGACACTCCTTCCTCGCCTGTCCAGTATCTAGATGATCTGCAGGCACGTTTGGAAGCCGTAGATCGGTTAGCCAGAGAGAAAATCAACATCATGACAGAGTGCATGAAGACCACGGACCGTTCATTCCAGAAAGGTGACAAAGTGTGTTTATGGAATCCTAAACGTCGGAAAGGACTCTCCCCTAAGCTCCAGATGAACTGGGAAGGGCTGTATGGGGTCCTTAAGAAGATCAACGACGTCGGGGTAAGGATTCAACGGACACCTTCCTGTAAACCTAGAGTTGTACATTACAATAGGCTAGCCCCATATTATGGTAGAAGTGATTGAATGACCTTCCCTCTTAAGGACTTCACTGCCAGGGACGTGCAGTCTTTAAGGGGGAAATGTTGCACAAATTGTCTGTATATAGTGTAAATAGTGACGTATTATTTTAAAATTCTATTATAATTTATTTTATCTTATTTTATTTATTAACAGCGATTATACAAATTAGAAAAAGGTGGCAACACCTAAAGCAATCAAGAAATTTCGAGATGTTTCTTTTTCGACGAATTGGCTGGAAGTTTCGAGAATGTTCTCTCGAGCCAAGTATAAATAAGACTGGAGATCGGTAAAGTTTTCAGATTGACTTCGGACTTCGATGAGAACTGATCGCTTTGTTTACCTACTAGAGTGAACTTGTATAATTGCTGTATTCAAAGTTGTTCTTACTGAAGCTTGTGTTGAAGCTTGCGAGTGATTTAACTGTTGTCTTTGAATAAATTTTGTGCCTTTGAAGAGTGAATAAATAGTAGTTTTTATCTTAAAAACTGTGCCATCATTGCCTCAGCGGAAAAATTCATAACAGTATATTAAGGGTTAATATAACTTTAAGAACAACATTTTGAAAAAATATTATCCAATCCACCAGTATTTAGGCGGAAATTACTTATATTATCAGTATTAAAATTCATAAAATGTAAAATCTATTAACAAAATTACAATATGAATTATTTGAAAATAATAATTCCTTATAAAATTAATAATAAATGATTAACAATAATTCACAATAATTTTTCTATATTTGTTATTATTGCATATTCCTAACAGGTCAAAATAAACTTTTCTCGTGAGAGCATTATCAAACGTAATTTAATATATGTATTTTCTAGAGCAAAAACTATATAAGGGCTATTTATTACACTAGAACATTGTTTGTTTTTAAGATCTGAGTCAAGGAGCAATCTTTCCAGCAGGTCTTTCAAGGCACAAATGGAAAAATGAGCAAATAGTTTCAAATTATTGTAGTACATAACTTTTCACGAATTAGATGCTCTTCTTTCTTTTATCTGCTGAGAATAGTCAAACATTTAAAAAATTATGATTTCTACCATAGTTTTAAGTCATGATTTCCTCAAAATAAACGAAACTCGCGTAAATAATTTTACAATAACTTGATACTTTAAATCAACAATGAAATTATTCATATATAAACTATTTTCCATACAAACAGAGAGATGTTTGTATTTGAAAATTTGTGTTCTAAAATTCTATTTTATAAAACCTCAGAATCATTAATTTTTACTTACAATTTTTAGTCGATTATTTATTTGTATTCTCTTTACAGTTTATAAGTTAAACACTTAACTTCCTGTAAGATTTACTTGCAAGCTGGAGTTAAAGGTTAAAACCCTCAATTTAAATATCAAAATGCTATCCATTGTTATGAATTTTTGTATATTTGTAAATATTTAGTAGTGCTAATTTTGTAAATAGATAAATTTCTGTACATTTCGCATAAGGCAATGCAATGGTTTGTTTCCCTGCAGTGAGCATATCAACGCTTGATAACGAGTTTTACAGAGGTAACTCTGGGAAGCGAGTTTCAAGGGGCAGGGCATTTAACATTATGGTAATGGGAATCTCGCCAAATTGGCGAGATAGAGCCAAGTTGGCGATGGTTTTGGCGAGAAATCACCAAACTTGGCGACCATTTGGCGACATTTTCGGTACATGTATCCCTTGTACATGTATATAGGACTTTTCAACTACATTCTGGAAAGTTCTCCAAATGTCTATCTCTGGAAAGTTCGTGAAGATTCGCAGCCTCCCCTATATAAACCCGGCCGTGAGTGACTCAGTTAGTTGATTTTGAATCACTGAGTGAGTTGTCTCTCAACGTTCATTGTGAGAGCTGTATTCCTGACTTAGTTAGTTGACTGATTTTGAGTAACGGACCTAGTTGTTAGCTGAGTCCGATAGTTGACTGAAGTTAGTTCTTGGATTTTGAGTCACTGAATTAGTTGACTGGAGATACTGAGCATTCTAAAGCGAACTGTATTGCATTGTCTTTTGCAACGATTTAGCAGTTGTTGTCAAGTTTTTAACTGCTGTTTTGTGCTCTATTGAGGTGAAAAGAACTGTATTGTGTCTACTAGAACGAGAAGTTCTGGAGCTGTAAGATAACTGTGAAGCGTTATTTTGGAATAAATTTCTGCAAGTTTTGATCTGCTTTGGCGTCAAATCTTTCGAACCCGTACAACGCAACAATATCTATAGTATAACTATCTATACTATAAAAATTCTATAGTATAATCCTTTGTTTAATTGAAAATACACACAGAAAAATTTATTTAATTTAATTGTTTTTATGTTCTGAAGATTTAATATTGTGTTTTTATTTATGCGTATATTTGAATAACGTTTATGTAACTGCATGCAATTCATTTTTGCACATATATTTATACAATGCATAAGTAATTGTTGATTCGGGTCATACTATTCATGAATTGCCACTGAATGTCAAATGTAATCCCGTATATAGTCAATAAAAGTCTTTTTTTCATATTTTCTAAAATAGTGACCAGTCATTAAAATATGAAAAGAAAAAATATAAGGGGACTATGCTAACACTAAATTAAATGAATAAAAAAATAGCTTTCAGTTAAAATATAAAAATTAGTCCGCAAGAACAAAGTTTTTAGCATAAATCCTTTATATGCATTGCCAACTTTTATTTTATTTAAATGATTTTGAACTCTGATTCAGTTATTTTGACACTACAAAGAAAACCATTGATTCCGCGTTATGAACTAACTCCTTTTTGCCCCAAAATTTGATAGAATGCATAGTCATCAACAGCAAATCTATATGTCAAGTTTCATCTTTCTAGGATAAAGTGGGATAATTAGACCTCTAAAAAGGCAATAGAAGAATTTGTAAAAGCGGCCTTTTAGTGCAGCCCTCAAACTAGATAGAATGTAGATTGACAGAATGTTCCATAGAACAAACACACTAACAAAATCGAAGCCAAAATAAAGGAGGATTTAAAATCTGTGATACTTTTTCCGTTAAATGAGGCTGTTGGCAATATCCAAGTACGGTACGAATGCCGAGCCAAGAATTGTTTACTAAAAACCGCGCCAAATTATGGCAACCATAAACTGTTTAGTGGTTATTAAAAAATGGCAGCTGCTGCCAATTATTGGCGAAAATACTTTGGCACAGAATCCGTACCGTACTTGGATGTTTTACTCGTATTTTATAAATTGCCAACAGTCCCCTATAACAAAAAAGTACCAAATCCATTTTTAATTATATTATTTAATAGTAATTGAGGGTTATAAATGATGACAATGAATGTAATTCTGACTGGACATTTTAATAAAAATCCTCTATTGCCGAGTATAACTGACTATCGACACATTTCCAAATTTTTTTTAGATAAATTTCCAATACTAAGAATTTTTATACTTTTTAATTTACACTATCTTAATACTTGATAAGAAGTTAAAAGAATCTGGAAAACACCAATCAGATTATCAACTGCTTTTCCAACAAAATTAATCCACCAATCGCCACACCAATATAAGTTAATGCACATGCTATCCAAACCCATCTTTTCCAGAAGTTCTAACTATTCCCTCTCACAACAACGATCTTCCTACATTCTACACAGAGTCACACAACACTACCATTTTGAACGATTTATCGTTCCCACCATTGGTATGCCTTAGTCGCTGTAAACATAACGGGAAGCAGCTGTGTAATGGAACTCTATCCCAGAAATTTAACGTCTTTTAATAACTTCAGTGTATATTTAATTGCCATTCTACTACTTCAGCTAGAAAATGCTTTATTTACTGCTTACAGAAGTTCAATCCTTCAGAGGTTTAATCTGTTAATTTATTTTAATAGGTTTGTACAGAAACTGTTTGATGCTATTCCTTGACACAAAGTAAAACTTGCTGAAAATTCTCAAGTGTCTATAGAGTATCAATACCAAAAATACATTCGAAATTTGACACAGTAAAAATACTAAACTTCTTACATGTATGCAGACACTCTGTGATAGTAGTCGCATCAATGAAGTAACCAGCACAAAGAATGCATACAATTTGCGGGTTTAGATCTCGTATGCATACTTTGTGCCCCTGAAAAATAATAAAAGCGATTTAAAATAATGAACAACCTTTTACCGGCAAAGCAATTCATCTATATATACATAACGGGTAAATTTTATAAACGTATATCCACAATCCAAATTTTAAAAATTCAAACGTACCAACTCCATATCCTAAAACCAAAAACATTTAAGGTAAAACGGAACAGCATATGCTGTAAGAGTTTTATTCATAACAGACTCCATTGTCGAGCAACTAAAAACATGACAGTTTCATTTCATTTCACAAAAAAATATTACGATTTTTCGTTGCCATATTCATCGAAAACGTATAGACGATGCATCTAAAAATATAAATAAGAGTATATCACAAATAGAGTGCAAAAAAGCTCTAATCAACCCCTCTAAATTTTTTTCTCTCTTTTGTTGATTCAGACTTAAAATGGTTTTTAAACATGTGTTAAAACATGGACGTTATTTCTGTGTCAACAATAACAAACCCAGCCAAAAACTTGAGAATGAACACGCACTTCCGGTTAATCAGAATCGAATAGAACTTCCGGGGATTTCAATACTTTTTTTTTATATTTTATAAAATGTTTAAATGAACAATTTTTCGTCAATCATCTTCATTCTTAAAATTGTTACAGACTATTGGGGCAATATTTCTTATCTTTCCCATTTAATGTCTGTTTCGAAATCACCATTTGTCAAGTTTGGCAACAATGGGTTACCAGATACTTGAATAATTGCCTTTTTTGGGTATATTGTAATAAAATTTCGTTGTGTTGTAATTGACTTCATTATTTGAACATTTGCTGATCTCTAATTAGAACATCTGGATTATCATTATGTTTAATCATTTTTTAAAAATTACTTGGTAACGTTTTCTATTCCCTTGAAATTCCCAAAACCTTTATATATGTAGCCTTCCGAATAAAATGTATGGTTTCTTCGTTTTTAAAAAAATTCTCTATTTTGTTTGTAATATTGAGTTATAAATGTAAGTTTGCTTTACAAATGGTAGAAAACTTAGAAAAATGCTTTTATATGAAATAAATTTTAATTACTACAAAAAAAAAAACTATCCAAAAATGTCAGTTAAATGTAATCCCCCCCCCCCCCCCTTAACTTCTCCTTGACACTTACCCGTTGTTCCTGTATTTTGAAGCTGAATTAAAAATTGTAAATACCATTAGTTTTTCTGTGGAATGAGTTTTTATAGGGTAGGGTGATGTAACATGGGTATAAAAATCGCTGTTTTTTTTATGTTCAGCTAAAATTTTCTTGTCAATGTTTAACAATTCAATTTTTATTTACATTGCATATTTTGGGAATAAGAATACATAATTATGAAATTATGTTACATAAATATACTAGTGAGAAAACGGTTACGTGGCACTAGCCGACGTGTCACGAGCCAACAGGGAAAAATGGTACCACTAGCGCACAAACACCTGTTTATAAGGGGAAGGAAATCCGCTACAAGGTTGTATTCAGATTATCTGGCGCCGTCAGCAACACGAGGGCTATAATGCGCCGAAACTTTCGTCATTAGACAAGCCAACATACATTTACAAACACCCATGCCTACACGGGACTCGAACCCGCAACCTCGCGGTCTAGAAGCTAGCACGCTAACCACTATACCGTTTGGTCGGCTCCGCTACAAGGTAACATGGTACCAGAAGCGCACAAACTCTAGTTTCCCAGGGGCTCACTTCTTCATTTTACTGGAGCGAACAAAAACAGTTTTATTTAACTAAGTAAACGATAGGTTTTCTTTATTTTAAAGAGACAAATCTCCAAAACTGTATTTTTTTTTAGGGCTAAATTTGTTACTGAGTGTATGCAGTACATATTAATAGAACTTACAATGCCAAAATACGTATTTTTATGTTTTTGTCACATACTAGGTTTTTAAATTGGAGAGCCAATTCATATTTCTTATGATGAAAACGTTCTGTTTAAACTAGAAGTTTCATTCCGTTGCACTTTTGTGGCTTATTTTAAATTTTGATAAGTTTTTGGTTTTCATATGTTTAGTTTGATTGCTTTATTTAGAGTTCCTCATTTCCACTGTGTTCTGCATTGTTGTAAATTTTACATTTGCCAATAAAATGGTCTGCACGTTTTCAGTTTTACATGAATGCTCATCTTTTAATACAATCAGAATGCGAAATTTTTATACTTACCATCCCCATTGTTTTTAAGTTCACCACCTCACATATCTATTTTATATCAAATGGAACATATCCATATTATACAAAACGGATATGTAAGATGGTGTATGGACATATCCATTTATATTAAAGGCATATCATAAGTTTGATGGAAACATTGAAAAAATAAGAATATCCAACGGATGAAATTTTGTTTCGAAAATATTTATAGTAACTCTAAAAAAAAAAAAAAAAGGCATTGGTTATACCTTAACGAGTTTTTGCGTGAATGTTTTTAAGTTGTTGTAACCTTCTTCTTTCTGGCTTATTTTAAGGCTAAATTTAGCTTTGAATACTAGCGAAAATGCTTCTTATTTGGAAGTATGCGTAGATTCAAAATCAGAGACCTTTTTGAATTGTGTCTGAAAGAACGTTCTAATAATGATAAATCCAACGCAATTTTTTATCACATATGTAAAACTGTTGGGGAAATAATAAATTTTTCGACTGAGAATGATATAAAACAAAATTAAACGCGTGTACAGTCATTTTAGAAGTTTCAAACAAGTCTAATTAATTCATCCACATATGGGCATCCAAGCATTCCGTTTTACAAAAAATCAAGCAGATCGAAAAGATGAGATGCGGTTCAGTTATTGAATGAAAAAAAAATAAAAAAAATGCGATTCTTCTATAATTATACAAATTGCTATTATGGCGACACTCAAAAAGGCTATTATTATTTGGCAGCAATTTTGAAAAGAAGTCAACTTAAGTCCATCACCGCCAGCTAAAATGAAGAAAATAAATTTTTGTAACAGCGTGCAAAAAATTAAACTTTTTAATCATTTGGAATCAAAAATAGTGGCGAAAGTATCACTTTTTCGAGAGGAATGCGGGAAAGTAACTTTTTCGCACTAGTATAAAAATGAAATTTCTCGCACTCCTCGTGCGCAAATAACATATAGTCTTGCCATTGGAATGACATATTTTCAGAAGAAATTCCTTGACACGAATTGGCAACATTAATAAATATATATATTAAAAATATTTTTTGCCCGTAATTATAAAAAATATTGAATGCAACACATAGGAAGAAGGTTCATCGTTGCACAAAATCGAGCTCGCTTCGTTCACTGAAAAGTTCATTAACACATAAGCACAGGCTTACTTCACAAATTGAAAAGTTCATTGCTATGCAAGCATAGGCTCGCTTCGCTCGCTTAGAGGTACATTGCTGCTTAAGCAGAAGCTCGCTTCACTCATTAAAATCTAATTGCCACGTAAAGCCTTAATAAAGCTTCCAAACGTGCCTGGAGATCATCTAGATACTGGACAGGCGAGGAAGGGGTGTCCGGTGGTCGTCCAAAGAGGAGGTCGCAGGGTAGTCTAAGGTCTCTTCCGAAAATCATTTGAGATGATGTATATCCGGTGGTCTCGTGAGTAGCACTTCTGTAGGCCAAAAGGAACAATGGAAGTTTCTGATCCCAATCTTGCTGGTTCTTGGAAACAAACAAGGAGATATGATTCAGAATCGTTCAACCATTCCATCGGATTGTGGGTGCAGGGGAGTTGTACGAGTCTTTTCCATGTCGAGCAAGTCACACAGCCCAGTGAAGACGGCAGAGTTGAAGTTCGTCCCCTGATCGGAATGTATCAGCAGAGGTACGCCAAATCGGGAGATCCAATTCCGTACGAGGACTTCTGCTACGGTTGTGGCTTCCTGGTCCGGAATCGCGTATGCTTCTAGCCACTTGCTAAAGTAGTCCATGACAACTAGGATGTATTTGTTGCCATTAGTTGTGTGAGGTAGGGGGCCTAAGACGTCCAAAGCAATTCTTTCGAATGGTGCTCCTACGTTGTAACGTTGCAACTTTCCACGAGTTCGGGTCTTCGGTCCCTTCCGCGAATTGCATGCATCACAGGACTTGCACCACTTCTCCACGTCGTATTTTGCTTTGTCCCAGAAGAATCTCTCCCTGACTTTCTGAAGAGTTTTCGTGACACCAAAATGTCCTCCAGTAGAACTGCTGTGAAGTTCTTCTAGAACGTTCGTAACTCTAGAACTTGGAAGGATTAATTGCCACCGGAAGCTTTTGCCGTCATCGGACTCCCATCGACGGTAGAGTACTCCATTCTTCAAGTGCAAAGAGTCCCACATAGCCCAATATCTCTTCATTGTTGGGCTATAGCATGCAATTCCCTGCCAACTGGGTTTTCCGGTAGCCGCTTCCAGGAATTCAATGAGAGGTTTCAAGTCCTGATCTTCGACTTGACTTTTGCGGACATTCTGATCACTCCAAGGATCCACGTCTGAAGTAGTTGACTTGGAAGTTATTTTCCGAACGGCCGATGTGTTAACCCCAAACTTAGACTCGGCATTGGAACAAAACGTTCCTTTTCTGTGATGGATATCCATGTCGTATTCCTGCACCTTGCTATTTGTCCCTCTGTATTCTTGAAATTCAGCAACCAAGTCAGAGACGCATGATCCGTTCTTAAAAGGAATTTTCGACCGTACAAGTAATGATGAAAGTGCTCAACGGCTTTTACTATTGCCAGTAACTCCTTTCTTGTGACGCAGTAGTTCCGCTCGGATCTTGACAGGCTCTTACTAAAATAAGCGATGACTTTCTCCTGTCCTTCAATTTCCTGGGAAAGAACGGCGCCCACTCCCTCATTGCTGGCATCTGTATCCAAAATAAAGTCCTTGTTAACATCGGGAAAAGCCAAAACAGGCGCGGATGTTAAAGCGTTCTTCAGTTGATTGAAGGAGTCGTCACAGTCGGCAGTCCATAGGAACTTCTGCTTGCTCTCTGTTAGTCGATGCAAGGGTCTGGTGATCTTGGAGAAACCTTTCACGAATTTACGGTAATACGTGCACAGGCCTAGGAAGCTTCGCAATTGATGAACGTCTTGCGGTCGAGACCAAATTTGCACAGCATGGATC
The DNA here is from genome assembly GCA_963978545.1 of Linyphia triangularis. Classification (NCBI taxonomy): domain Eukaryota; kingdom Metazoa; phylum Arthropoda; class Arachnida; order Araneae; family Linyphiidae; genus Linyphia; species Linyphia triangularis. The sequence goes on from OZ021728.1 coordinate 63,670,866, forward strand.
TTGGCTGGATCTGTGCTTACTCTATCGGATGAGATGATGTGTCCGAGATAACTGACTTTCCGCCTAAAGAGCTTACATTTTGATGGGCTAAGTTTCAAGTGGGCTTCCCTAAGCTTCAAGAACACGTTCTTCACATTTTGCAAGTGTTGATCAAAACTCCGCCCGGTGATAATGATATCGTCCAAATATACCAGACAGGTCTCGTAGGAAAGTCCTCTAAGCACAGTCTCTATTAGTCGCTCGAACGTAGCCGGTGCATTACACAAGCCAAACGGCATAACTTGAAACTGCCATAATCCTTGGCCGGTAGTGAAGGCAGTCTTCTCACGATCGTCGGGATGTATCTCCACTTGCCAGTATCCACTCTTCAAATCCAAAGTCGAAAACCACTGGTTCCCTGATAGAGTGTCCAAAGTGTCATCAATTCTTGGCAGAGGGTAGCTGTACTTTTTCGTAATTTCGTTCAGCTTCCGGTAATCCACACAAAACCTGGTGGAACCACCCTTCTTTCGAACGAGTACGATTGGAGAGGCCCATGGACTTGAGGAGGGTTCGATAACTCTATTATCTTCCATTTCATGTAACAATCTCCCGACCTCCTCTTGTTTTGCAAATGGAAGTCTTCGAGGATGTTGTTTAATCGGTAAATGGGTCCCAGTGCGAATTCGATGATGTGTCAGCTTCGTTCTTCCTACATCTTTCGATGACATGGAGAAAACGTCCTGAAATTCTTTTATAAGGTTTCCGACAATCTTCTCTTGCCTTCTTTCCAACCGAGAGTCCTCGAGAAGCTGGTCCACTAAATCCGCGGGTGGTGCGGTCGGAAGCTCCTTCGATCCTCGTTCGATGCTTGTAACGGGTGTGCAAGTGGCAATTTCTTCTCCTTTCTTGATAACTCTCTTAGAATCACCGATGTTGGCCATTCTCACATGCACCACCTCTTGAGAGAGATCCACAAGCGTCGCTCCTACAAGCACTCCTTTCGGGACGCTATTCGATGATGGGAAGTCCGTTACTCCGAATCGGAAGGCCTTCGGGAGCTCTGTTGAACCTTTTACAACCAAATCTGTCATGGAGGGGATAGTGATGTCTTCAAGAGCTACTATTCGATATGCACACGGCTCTTCCGAGTCCAAACCGAACAATGGAACTTCTTCTTTCCCTGTTTGAAGCTCGCCTTTCTCGAAATTCAAAGTAATTCCATTTTTCTTTAAAAGGTCCAATCCAAGAATACATGGGTCAATAATTTCAGCGACGTAAACGGTGTGAGTGTAGGTGTGAAATCCAAAAGAGATGTTGACATTTAATTTCCCATGCACAGAAATTTTGTCACCAGTCACAGTTTGTAGTGAAACTGAAGGCGCCGTGTAAAGAGGTTGGCTGTCCAGGCGCCGGGCTACATCCGTCCGTAAGATGGTTACATTTGCCCCGAGTCAACTATTAGACGACAGGGAGTTCCATTGATCTTGCCCTCCACGAATAAACCATGGTTTCCTCCTTGAAGGGATGAGATGTGATAGAGGCTGAGTGGGGCACCACCTGCTCTACACGGCGACCTCCGCCTCGCGAGATAGCCGCTCTTTAGTTTAACTGCTGAGGTTCGGACGAGGGTCTGTCCCCTCTCCTGTCCAATTCAGGGCAATCACGTCTGAAATGTGCTTCCCGGTTGCAGAGCCAACAAACCACTCTAGTTTTTCGATCCCTTGAGCCAGGAATATTTCTCATAATTCGCTCCATCTTGTTTTCCAGTTCTTGAAACTTCTTCGTGAAAAGTTCAGAGGAATCGTCTGTCAATGTTCCACGTACGAAACGCCGATCTTTTCTAGAAGCTTGCTGTGCGGCTTCTACTCTCATGGTATAGACGAGGGTGGACTTCAGATCTTTGCTGTCTGACATCCTGGTAGCTTGCTGTATGTCGGGATCTTTGATGGCATCCACGAAATACTGAAGAGACAGGTTATCTCGTACGTCCGAGGGACTGTCTGGGAAAGCGAGGAGCGACAGTCTTTCTATATCCGATGCCAATTCTTGAAGAGTTTCATTGGCCTTCTGTTGTCTCACTTTCAATTGCAGTCTGTTGTAATCCTTTAGATGCTGCTCCCCAAACCTTAACTTCAACGCACTTGCCAGCGCCACGAATTCTCCCCGCTTCTCTTCAGGTAGCGTCTGTAAAATGTCAGCAGCTTCACCTCGAAGAGATGCCGCGAGATGGAATGCTTTCGAAGTATCGTCCCATCCATTTGCAGAAGCAATCATTTCAAACTGCGTTTGATAAACGCGCCAAGACGACTTCCCATCAAAAGTTGCCACTTTGATGTTGGAACGTGGCGCAATGAAGGGAGTGGAAACGTTATCCCAATTAGGAGTTGCAAAGGTCACAGCTTCGCGAGCTTCCATTTTCCGTATTCTTTCTTCTACAGCGTCAATGAATTTGGCTTGCTCTTCCTTTAAGGTGGAAACTTTTTCTTCGATTTCATTCCTCACAGTCACAAGATCTTCTTTGACTTCCGAAATATCAGCCTTCGTTGACTGAAGCACATTTTCCGTGCGTAACGTCCGTTAACGGACGCAGCAGTCGATTCCTGTTTGGAGGCTAAAATTTGAATGTCCGACGACGTTGCTTCTTGACTGGCGGCGATTGCGGCGGCGAGTTCGACGTTAGTCGTTTCTTGGCGGGCTTGATCGGCGGATATGGTAGCGGCGAGTTCGGCGTTAGTCGTTTCTTGACGGGCTTGTCCGGCGGCAATCGTAGCGAAAAGTTCGGCTTTCATTTCGGCTGCGGTGGTTTCTTGGCAGGCTTTCATTTCGGCTGCGGTGGTTTCTTGGCAGGCTTTCATTTCGGCTGCGGCGGTTTCCTGGCAGGCTTTCATTTCGGCGGCAGTGGATTCTTGTTGGGCCTTCATTCCAGCAATCATTTCCATCAACTGCTTCATTTGGTCTTCCATCATTCCTCTAGTTGTCGGCATTCAAAATTACGAGACCCCACTTCTGACACCACTGTTATGAATTTTTCCGCTGAGGCAATGATGGCACAGTTTTTACAGTATAAAAATATTTATTCTCTCTTCAGAAAACTCACAAAATTTATCCACAGGCAACAGTGTAATCGCTCACAAGCTTTAGCAAAAACAACTTCGAATACAGCGATTATACAAGCTCACTCCAGTAAACAAAGCGATCAGCTCACCTCGAAGTCCAAAGTCAATCTGAAAACTTTCCCGTTCTCCAGTCTTTTATATACAAGCGCGTGAGACATTCTCGAAATTTCCAGCCAATTCATCGGAAAAGAAATATCTCGAAACTTCTCGATTGCTTTAGGTGTTGCCACCTTTTTCTAACTTGTATAATAGCTATTAATTAATAAATAAAATAAGATAAAAATAAATTACAATAGAATTTTGAAATAATACGTCACTATTTACAATATATACAGACAATTTGTGCAACAATATATTTGCAAGATTGTGTTTAAAATTCATGAAGTCACAAATTTGGCAATGTATTGAAAAGAATGGAAGATGAGAAACCTAACCATTAACCGAAAAGATAGCCGACAGTTTAAATAAATTTTTGTATCTTTGGCTGTGGTATTTCAATGCAGAAGTGAATTATAAAATCGGATAACATCAAGTCTAATTTTCATAATGCAGAATTTTTAGTACATAAAAATATTTATTCTTAAAAATGTAGTTAATTATATTTTATATATAATGAGTTCTCGTTTAAATGTATTTTTAATAAATTTGAAAATATTTTATGTTACATTTTTTTATACACTTTATATAAACATAGTTAAAATACATGTGGCAGGTCCCTGAACCAACCACACCTTTCAAAGAAATAAAAGAAATTACAAAACAGCAAAATGACCAAAACATTATGAAATTTATAAAACCATACAATTTATTTGAAGATATAACAATGAAAGTTTTTATCAATCTCATTGACACAAAATTATGTGGAAGAGTATAAGAAATAAGTTTTTTTAAAGGCATATAATAAATAGTAGCACAATTTAAAAATTCAATACTGTACACTAAAGTAGGAAAAGTTCTGAAAACTAAGTTCAAAGTTAAAGTGCACTTGTTCCATACATCAGCAAAAACCATGTATATTTAAAAATACTATACAAATGTAAATATATATATATATGTATATTTAAAATTTAAATCTTTATATTTTCTTTAAAAACACTATCACATACTACTTTGCAACTTCTTAAAATAAACAATATTAATTTTTGCACAACACATGTCCTATGCATAATTACAAAGCAAGATTTTTAAAAATGAAAAAAATTTGTCACTACACGGTAAAATAACTTTAATGTCTTTGTTGGAATAACAAAATTTGTTATCTTTAACTGCTCTTGTAGTTTTCTTTTCAGGTTTGATAAATGCAATTTCAAAATCTTCGGCGTATTTGTGAGAAAAAAAATATCAAAATTATAACTTTGAATTGCTTTGGCAGGTATTAGATTACTTTGAAGAAATATTGACATTTCAATGGATGGGCTCATTTTAAGCGTTTCTTATGCCAAGAAATATATACACCGAGGATATTTAAAAATTTTAGTAGCAATGTCATTTTTGCTATACTAAGACATTGTGTAAATGAACAGCAAGAAATTGTGAATTTATACAATCGACAAAAGTACATATAAGTCTTATTAAAGTTTTGGCAGGAGTCGGGAGTAGTTCAATTGCCCTGAAATCAAGTAGTAAATATAGTTTTAAAATTGCATAAAAATCCTGAAAAGATAACTGCCTAGAGGAAGAAAATATTTCTTCTACTCATACTAACAAATATTTTTCAGCCAACTGCAAATCACTAGAAAGAAAAGCAGATGATGCAAAAATGATAGAAGTTATAAAAATGTATTTGTATTGAAATAAGAAATGTTGTTATAAGATCAATTATTAAAGTCAATGTTTTAAATTATTCTTCAAGTTAAATTATAATTTAACACACACACATATATATATATATATATATATATATATATATATATATATATATATATATATATATATATATATATATATATATATACTAATATTTTAATGTATTTTTTCTATATTTTAGCATTTAGGTATAAAATATAATCATTTTTATATAGTGGAAGTGACATGTTTAGAGAAATACAAGCGTCGTTCTATTAATTAAAAAACAGATAAAAAATAAACGTTTTAAAATGTCTAGATAAATTTGTATTCCCAAGATAACTTATTAGTAATTTTACATATTTTTGATAAACATAATTAACTAAACATTACAAAGGTCACATACCTTCCGAATAACATTGGCAAACGAAGCTATTAAAATGTTCCAAAACATTTGGTACTTGGAGTAATATTTACCTAATAGTATAATTTATGTAACAAATACATAACGAGTGACTAAAAAGATAACCATATTTGAAAACATATGCAGGTTACAATTGAATTACAGTAATGACAAATAAGACAATACACATAACTTTTAAGCAATAATGAAATTCTTCATTTTGTGCAAAAATATTTTCAAAAACAGAAGAACATCTTCCGAAACTTTGTAGGATGAATTTACCATTATACATAATCAATTTATAATAATGCATGATCATAACCTCGTTTTTTTTTCAGTAGCATATATAATTTTGTAAGAGAATATTCTAAACATGTCTTAGAAAATTAAAATTCAATAGATTTTTTTTCTTTGCTATAAAAATGTATGAGGATTTGCTGAATTTTTAAAAATTAAAGGTAAAATACCTTGTTATTAAAATTTTATTACATGCTATTTCTTTTTAACATTGACAACCTAAATGTGACTATATATCATTAAAAATGCATACTATAAAAATATCATAGTTTTGTAGAAAGCTAGTTAGTTAAACTATTTTTAGAAATAGGCTTAAAAATTATCGTTGTTAAGAATAGAGCCCTATAAATTATGTGGTGTCCCCATAACTTTAATAAAGCACTGCATTGATAATAATGAAATTATGGGGACACTTTACGAACGACTTGGGAATTATGCATTCAAAAGGGGAGGGAGAAAAAATGTCAATAGAAAATACATTTTAGAAACACTTTATTTTTTTCTTAACACGCAACAGATATCTGAACGTGAAAATAATTTTACAATAAAAAAAAATACTAAACTTGCTTTTCATTGTTTCTGAAACTCATCCTTGATCCAAAATTTGTCTATGTTTTTATAAACATTTAATGGACACTTGTTTAAAACAGTTAATTAAAATTAACAAGTATAAATTGTTGATCAGAAAATAAATTGTCATTCACAAAAGTTTGCAGTTGTAAAGTCACATTTTACTTTCCAGTTGTTTTCAAATGAACAAATTAACTATTTTAAGGGGGGGTCATTCCACACGAAATCAACCAATAAAAAAATAATTTTTCAACTCAATGTGTAGGAATGTTTTAATATTTTGTCAGCGTGTTGAACTTACTTCTGAGATGAAAACAGTGCGATTAAAAAAAAATTCCGTTGATTCCTTCCATAGTTACGAATTTTTTAAATTTTGAAAAATTCCCGAACATTGCATAGTTTCACAATCTTTAAATGGCTGTAACTTTGGAACTATTTGACCTAAAGGGTTGGTAATTGTGTCATTTTGTTCAGTTTTTTTCTGTCTTTCATTGAATATATAACATGATCAACTTACTTGAAACAATATTTTTTTTTGTAAATTTAACTTATACATTTTTCACAAAGGCGGCCCTAGGTTCATTTTTCAGGGGGGGCCATTTTAAACTTTAAGTACGTAAAATGTATGCACTATGTAACCTAATTGTAATAAACTAACTGCTGATTAAATGCTTGATTGCAATAAGTGTAGAATTTTCTAAATTAGTAATTTTCATTAGTTGCAGAATTAAAAAAGTTAATTTAAGCTTGAATTGCTCTCCTGAAAAATAAGAAAAAAGTAAAACAAAGAAATTACAAAAAATAAAAATAGTTAATAATTGTTTTACAATCACACTTCTTTATTCTTTGAAAGCCTAAAGAACAAAATACAATTTCCTCTGCTTTGTTTTGGCAAATATGTCTATGACACAGCTCACATCAATGTTTATGTCTCTGTGAGTATGCAACAAGCAAAGTCCTGCTAACCTTTCTTCCCCCATTCTAGCTCTTAGCCACGTTTTCAAGCGTCGAAGGGTAGAGAAACTTCTTTCAGCAGAGGCAACGCTAACTGGTAGTGTTGCCAAAATTTTAAGTAACTCGTAAATAGTAGGATATACATCTTTGTCACAAGCTCTCATTGCATCTATGGCAGAAGTGGGGAGCTTTTCTTTTTTTTTTCCATTTCTCTCTCCATAGTGCTAGCTCACTTTCAATCAGAATAACACTCATTTGTGTCAGTCCTAAAATTGGTATGAACTTCTTTAATAAGTTTTGAAGCTCGTTGCTTTCTGATTCTGTTGGCTTTTCCATATCGGAGGTTGGAATCAGTAATCGAAGGCCAAAACAATCCAAATTTTCTTTTGGAAATCTTCCTATTAGGTCTTCAATTATATTATCCAATAAAGGTATGTAAACCGAGATTCTAAAATACTCTTCTGGTATTTGAGTATTTCTTTTTAGAGAAGTATTTAAAAATGCTCTCATTTTTTCTTTTTGAAGACATATTGTAGATATTCGTCACTAATTACACGAGGTAAAATGATCACGAAATCTTTAAACAACGAATAAAAGTGTTGCTAGTTCAACAGATTTTTTTTTTTTAATAAATGGCCTGTCTAAACTAGTTATAACAATGACACAGTACCGATTCCATGCCCACGTGACAAAAGTCACACACTAGTCCAGACATCACGTGTTGAAAAATAATTACCCTCGGCGCCATGGTTGCTTAGAAGAGCATGGTTGTTCCAAAAAGGGGCAGACGCCTCCGGGAAAAAGGAAATCGTCGTTTGGGAAGGGGATGGTCACTACCCGAGTACTTGTGTTGTGTACCGTGTATTGTGTCGTGTACGTAAATACAGGCTAGGGAGGAAGAGCCTTCAAGGGGGGGGGGGGGCATGCCCCCCCCCCCCCCCCTTGAAGCCGCCAATGATTTTTCAAAAACTTGAAAACGGAATTTTTAATTTTTTTGAAAAAAACATATTATATTTGGCCATCTCTTAGGAACATTTTCACCAAATTTCATGATGGTACTCTTATTTTATCATAAACAAAAAAAATTATATCTGTATGTAGGTTTGAGTATTTTTAAAAAAAAAAAACTATTATCTGATTTTAAAATGTAATTTGAGTATAAATTCATATCTAAAATAATAATATTTTCCATTTATGCAAGTTTAGCTTAGTTACTAAACAAAATATTAGTATTTATTTTGTTATATTTTATTTATTCGGTAAAATTAACCATTTTATAGCAAAATTTTTTCCAAACTGTCACAGTACTTTTATTACTATTCTACGGTAATAAAAATATCTATTCTATATGTTTGTAAATTCTGTAAAACTCTTGCACATTACCATTTAAACTTAAAGGTTGTAATAGGTAAGCAATATAAGGTGGTGAACTTCAAAAATAAACCGTTTACTTACATTCTAATGCTAAAAGTTTGCTAAGTTAAACTCCCACATTGCTGCAATGAAGCAGCCATCTTAAAACAGTATATTTTTTTCTGGAGCAACATTTTTGTAGCTCTTATCATCTCCCGTTTTGGGACTTAGCATGTTCAATCTGTTGCAGTAATAGGATTCAATTTAGACAAAATAAAGTTTTTTGGAACTGATGGTCTGCTTTTCTTGGATATGTGAATGATATTGATGGTCCTTTTGGATGAAGGAAAGAAACTTTAACCTCTTCTTTAACTTGATCTTTTAAAAGAATCATTTTTTCCCATTGACAATTCTTTTCAGAAAAAAAAAAATTGATTGTCGTTTTAGATGTGTTATTTGGTTACCAAACTCTTGCTTAAAATCTTCAAGTGGTTTAGCAATGGTCTCAAAGGTGCAACGATCAACAATAAACCATTGTTTATACGTGATATTTTTCATCATTCATATCTTCTGCAAGACATCCCATCAGAGCTTCTTTAAAATCATCAATTTTGGAACAGTTTTCATAGTTGTTTAAAACCCATGACTGTTCTGGAGTTGATTGCACATAATGTTAGCCATGCATTCATTATATGTTGTAAGAGGATTATCAGATTTAGGTAATTTAATTTTACGCAAATTACCTCTAGCAATCATCAATTTAATATTCTGGTAAGCTCTGCAGAGACACACAGAATGTGTACCACTGACACCAACAATCTTAGTTTTTCGGTCTCAACTCTGCAAACTTTGAAAAGCCAATTAACTTCTCATAAGTTTTCCAAAATTAGTCTCATTTGGATATGAACTGTCTTACCTAAAGCATCCTTCCCCACAGAAACATAGTCCTTTTTCCCAGGCATTTGTCTGCTTACTTCATCATCGTCATAAAAATTCTTTACTGAAACAGTTGTTTGAGGAGATAAACTTTTACCAAGTTTTGAGACTGGAATCGACAAGACACCTTTTTCTTCAAATAGTGTAATAAATGGCAGGCTATTATTTCATCTGAATATTGATATTTACTTACATGACTAGAAAACAGTATTTTACACTCAAATGGGCCACATTCGATACTTAAATTGCTTTTTAACAACATGTATTTTTTTTATATAAAAATTGTGCAGACAATCATACATGGGCAATTCTCTGCTTTAAGCACAAGATAAGTTAGCTCTTTTTTCTACTCATAAATTAGATTCTAAAATCATTATCAATCTAGCAATTTTGCTTTGTTTTATAAGGCTCTACTTGGTGACAAAGTTATCTGGAAAAATAATTATTTTAACTAGGTCACGTATGCATTTATATAGTCAGACGCACAGGACACGTACGTATCCTGTGCGTCAGACGATATAAATGCATATTTGACCTAGTTAAAATAATTCTTTTTCCGTATAACTTTGTCACCAAGTAATATAATATAAAATGAAAACATAACTATTAGATTCACCTTAGTTTTATAAATCTTATCAATTTACGAGTAGAAAAAAGAGCCAAAATGTCCTGTGCATCAGCCAGAGAGTTACTCACAGAATTTTTTTCCCTATGATACCATGGGAGTACCATCTTGAAATTTTGCAAGAATGTTTGTAAAAGATGGTTAAATATAATATATTTTTTTCAAAAAAAATTAAAATTCCGATTTTAAATTAAAAAAAACAACTTTTTTTAATTAAAAAAATAAATATTGTTTAAAAAACACTTTGTCATGTGTTATATATTTTATTAAAGACAATATAAAACTGAATAAACTGACATAAATTTCAGCTCTCTAGGTCGATTAGTTCTTGAGTTACAACCATTAGATAGTTAAATGATGCAAAATTTGTGAATTTTTCAAATTTTCAAAATACATAACTTTGAAACTAACTTTGAAAAAAATCTTAAAATATGATTTTTTTAATTCAATGTACTAATACTACATTTACACCAAAAATGAATAAAATTCATTGACCTGCCGATTTGACCATTGGTTGATTTGATGTGGAATTACCCGGGGTTTAATCATAACTATAGACACTTTTATCAAAAATCTGGACAGTAAATTACCATATTAGAGAATCACTGGTTTTAAAATGTCTTGATAAAGTTGTATTCCCAAGAAAACTTTAGTTAGTTATTTTACATATTTTTGAAAGACATAATTATCTAAACATCATAAAAGTCACATATCTTCAGAATAATATTGGCAAACCGACCTATTAAAATAGTACAAAACATTTGGCACTTGGAGCAATGTTTGCTCAACAGTAAAATTTATGTAACAAACACTAAACAAGTGACTAAAAAGTTTACCGTATTTCAAAACAAACTCAAGTTACAATTGAATTACAGTAATGACAAATAATACAATACACATAGCTTCTATACAACAAATAAAAATTAAACAGTATAATTGCAATTTTAAAGAAACGATATAATATAGAACTTAATGTTAATAATAACAAAACTATGATATTAACAAATTATTAAGTCTTAAGTAATTTTTTGAATTGTTTAATGGGGGCTTCTGCATTTCCCCTGAAATGTATTTTTTTTTTATAGAAATTAACTACTAAAGCATGGATGGAATTCAAAAGTAGATATTTGTGTCATATAATAGGGGTGTGGTTTCGAAAAATTTATTGGATATTGTTCTATAGTAGAAGTTGGAAAGTTTTTTTCCTTTCTCCCGTAAAATCTGGAATCTGTCAGAAGTCCCCTTTTAATATCAAGCAATTCCTTTATTAAATTTCTTAATTAACTAAAATTGAAAAATTCTTTTGGAAAAGAAAAAACATTAAAACAGCTACAATAATTAAACATATGTAAAATGTTTTTTCATTTATAGCAGTTAAAAACATTAATTTAGTACTATGCTGTGAAAAAAAAAAAAAAAATTAAAATTACTTACTCCTATTTAAATTTACAAGTAGTAGATAAATAGCTTATTTTACTGAATTAAACATCCGCTCGATTCTTTTAATTCAGTTCCAAACTTTTGAGATATTATGGAAATATGATCCTTAGTCAATAAAGTATCGGGATGATTATCACCTAAAGTTTCTTTGCTTTTCTGCAAAACATATTGAAAAATCTGCAAAGCTGTCTTATAATCACCTTTATTGACAAGTACCACAGCCATGTCTTGTCTAACTTGCAATGTATCTTGATGATCTTCACCAAAATGAGCTTTTCTTTTCTCAAATACATCTTCGAAAATTTTTAAGGCTTCATCAAGTTCACCTTTCCTGAAATGCACCAAAGCTAAATCGCGAGCAACATTTAACGTATCATGATGATAAAGTCCTAAAGAAGCTTGTCGCTTTTCCAAAACTTCTTTGAAAATTTCAATTGCCTTGTCATACTTTATTTGAGCATTGAGAACTAAACCCAACCCATGTTTGGTCTCCAATGTATCAATGTGTTTATCACCTAAACAAATTTCTCTAATTCCAAGAACATCTTGAAAATTAGTCGCTGCTGCATCATATTGGCCTTGTTTATATAAAACTTTCGCCTCTTGATTACGGGTTTTTAAAGTTTCAGGGTGAGTAGGGCCTAACTTTTCCGTTTGAATTTTAATAATTTCTCTATAGAGATTTAGAGCATCACTGAATTTTTCTTCGTTTTGAAACATTGTGCTCATTCGATCTAAAAGAAATAAATACACATCTGCGTACTCCTTACTAAGGTCGAGAGGTGATTGAGCATCTTTGTTCACAATATTGAGATTGGCGTTTTTGTTAATCAGAAATTGAACCAATTCTAAGTTACCTTTAGTTGCTGCACGATGAAGAGGTGTGTTGCCATCACCGTCTGGCTCGTTGACATTCACTCCAAGAGCAAGAAATAATTCTAGTACTTTTTTAGTGTTTTTACCTGAAGCAGCTGCATGTACAGGCCTTGTATTAATTTTAGTATTTTTGTAAATATCTGCACCTTTATCAATTAAAAACTTAGCAGTTTCCAAATGCCCCAACAATGCTGCATAATAAAGTGGAGTTCTGTCAGAATCGTCGCCATCCTCAATACTCGCACCATTTTCAAGAAGAACCTCTATCACATCTGTATTGCCATATTCAGCAGCAATATGTATTGGTTTCTTACTGAAAGTTAAGGCTTTAGCATTAATTTCAGCAAAATGTTCAATAAGTAACCTAACAGTTTTCACATTACCTTTCCAGGCAGCATAGTGCAGAAGAGTCCAATTATTTTCATCTGCTTCATCAACAATAGCACCATTTTTCAAGAAAAACTGAATGGCACTGTTCTGACTTTCCCTGGCAGCAATGTGTACAGGTTTTCTGCCACAAATTTTATCTCGTACTTGGATATCAGCACCTATACCTTTCAAATTACTTATGACACATATATTACCACGTTTAGCAAAATGGTGGAGCAATGTCCAACCTCTGCTGTCAGTACAGTTAATGTCCCTTCCTGATTTCAAGTACTCTTGTACGTCTAGCAAATCTCCATTTAGAATTTTATCAAAAGGGCTGTCAATGTTCCAATTAATTTCACTATTCAGACCAAAGTATTTTGCCGTAAGTATATATAGAAGAGCTTCAGCTGGTTCTTCATCAAACGAAGAATACAAAATCCTTCCACAGCGTCTTATATCTTCAACTGAAGATGCAGCCTTCATTTCAAATTCTTTACCAGCATCAGACAATACATAATAAGTTTGTGCATATTTATCTGTCTTGAATCTAAGCAAGAAAAAGTGTTTCGAAAAGTTGAAGTCAAAGTTGTTTGCTTTGTCTCGAACGCCTTCTGGAATATCATCCCCCCACCCTGAAGCTAAAATCTTACCATACTCTGCAGCATCTAAAGAACCTGTTTTGCTTTTCTCCAAAAACTCATCTTTCTTATCCCAATCTAGCAGCACGTAGTGCCAGGCACATTTACCTTTGTCCTTTCCTTTCACAGAATAGGTGAAATCAAATATCCTTGGACTGAGATTTCGAATTATGCAATATTGAGCTACTTCCATCTTATCTTTTGAAAATGACCCTGTAGAACAGTTCACATTATTAAAATGCTGTTGCATGATGTAAAAGAAAGGCTATTGCAAAGCTATCCTTACTTGAGTTGATTGGGTGTTGTGAGATTTTTGCTCGCCTACTGGATGCTTTAACTAAAACTTACTTGAGTAAATATACCAGTTAATATAATAATGGAAGAACGAAAACAATAACAATTGGTAAACCGCTTATCACTCACATCACGTGTTACTAAATAGAGGTCTTCGATATATCGATACAATGATATTATTAATGATATTTTTTTAAAAATATTGATGCATAAAATCTCGATAAAAGTCACCGATAAATTGATATTTTCTAATACGCATGAAGAGAGGAAAATTTGTGATATTAGGCGGGGGGGGGGGGTAAATGTTTACCTACAACCAAGGAGGTTAGAAGAGAAGGAGGTGTGAGCAAACTGGAAAACCATTCGAAACCGGTTGTACCTATGAAGCAGGTTTATCGCCGTTTTCGCCAAGCAACTAAGCCCTTTTCGACGCCAAACTCCCAACTGCGCCAAGCTTAGTTGATTTTCTCTACCAGCGGTTCCTACCCCCACGGACCGCGAGTAGTGCGGTACTGGGCCGTGGACTCTGGTAGAGAATCGATGAGATAAATATTATCGGAGCTTCAGGGTTTAAGATGGAAACAATCTAGCCACTCGATTGTATTTTTCGATGTTGTAACGAGTGAATAACATCGATAGTGAATAATGCGTGAATTAAACAGCATGGCTAAGTTTTAATCTAGATATTGACTCTCTCAATGACGGGGGATAAACAATGTAAAAAATTCCGATGATTTTTTTTTTTAAAACTTTGGTCACTTGTTTTTTAGTTTTCTAATTGTCGTAACAGCCAAGTGCAATCAAGTTCCTCACTTTATACAAAAATATAATTTAATTTTTCGTGTACATTATATTTTTTTTCATAATATAGATAGTTGATCCGAACAACTAAAAAGGTTAGAAACCGCTGTTTTATACAATATCATTTTTCTCTTTGTCAAAGAGAACTTCTTCTGTCCCCCCCCCCTCCCTTCTCCCAATTTGTTTGGGAAGTTGTTTGGGGGGAGAATCTGTGTTGAGTTAGTATTATTTTTGTAGCTTTTATTATTCTAAAGCAATTATAAAATGGACTTGTTTACTGTTTAACATTGCTTTATAAGCAGTGGCGTTATTGACTTGACCCCAATGCGGAAAGGGGGGTGATGTCTGCTCAGGGGACCATAAAGGATGATACTTTTGTATCGATAAACAAAATTCTTCTAAAAATCATTAAATTTTTTTTTCTGAGAATAGCGATTTGACCATACAAGTATAATATACGAGAAGGTTGAAAAACAAATAATAAGATGTAATATGCAGGTGCAAATTTGGAAATTATGGTAAGTCACAATATGTTTCAACTTATATCAAATGATTGTATTTCATTCGTTCTGACAGTTACTTACAAATTATTACCTTTTTTAAAAAATTGTTTATATAAATTTCGATTTTGTGTGTGTGTGACCTACAAATCTGCGAATGGCTAATTAACCCTCTTACCGTCATCCAATCAGGCTGACCAACCTGATGGCGGTGTGGTTAGCGCTCTGGCCACGCATGCCAAAGGCCGGGTTTGAATCCGGGTTTTGCCATGGATGTTCGTTGTGGTTCAGAATCCACGTTAAGCTGTAAATCCTGGCCTGATTAGCCGTTATTGTGCATAAAAATAGGTCTTTGAGCGAACCAACCAACCAATCGGGTGAAATTGGTCACATAGATTCGATATCGATGACAATGCATTTTATTAAGTTTTGGGGGCTGTCACTTAAAGACCGCTATTGCAGACACTACATTGTCACTTCTAATGATTTTTTTTATTAACATCTGTCATCCAGTCGAAATGAAACTTTGCAGATTGATTTGATATAGATTCCAATACATTGTATCAAGTTTTGGGGGCTGCCACAGACACTCAAAAAGATCGCTTTAACACAGGCTTCTATTATCGTTTCTGAATGCTAATAAATCCACTTACCGTCATCCAATCGCGCTGAAATTTGATAGACAGATTCATTGTCATTAAGAATGTATTATATCAAGTTTTGGGGACTGACACTATTATAAAAGAATGCTTTTACACAAGCTACTATCGTCGCCCTCTGATGACATCACACTTCATCCAATTGGACTGAAACTTGCCAGATAGACTCGCTGTGGATGAAAATGTATTCAAGCAAGTTTTGAAACTAGTAAATATTTCGGAATAGATGTTGTTTTTTCCCCTTAGTGATCAAACATTATCAAAACTTGATCTGAGTTCAGTGACTTAACACATAAAACATATATATAAAGGATTTATATTAGAAACTTTGTTTTTATGAGTTATAATAGTAAAAAGACTTCTTGAATTTAAGATGTTAATGAGATAAATAATTAAATCATCGAACAGTTTTCTTTCGGTACTTCAGATATTTACCCTTTAATAAGTTTACATTATTAAATAACTCAAGGTGGTTCCTCTAATCTGGCGCCGTAATTTCTCTGTAGTTTGTAAAAGTTTAGATAAATCTGTTAATTTTCAATTCTGAGTTTTATTATGTAGGTTTATATAATAATGTCAATATAAACTGATGATAATAATTATTGTTAACCGTTTCAGTGCTTTTTAAAAGCTTTTTTTTTTTTTTTATTTGCGTTGCAGTATTGAAATTATTCTTAATTAATTACTGAATTCAAACAAAATTCTCACAAAAGTATTTCAATCACGCAAAATATTCCAAAAACACATAAGAGCTTCATAAGTAATAATATAAATTAAACCAAAGCAACGTAGATATCTGATGACCCATGATATTACAATAATAATGTTTTGTAAAACTATTATAACAAAATTCGAATCGAAAAAGAGCATCCAAAGTTTTCAATAGAAAGCCAAGTTTTTTCCATTATTCCTTTTCTTTTCAAACATAAAGTTCGAAATCCAAATACCTTAAGAACTAAGAAAAGAAGCCGCCTTGTTCATCGACAAGTCGTAAAACTTCTGCTTAGAAATCCCAATAGCAGGGGGCTTTTCTCTGTTCCTATTCTTCCCTCAGGCCACGGAGTGATAATGGACTTGTTTTCGGACCCTTGTACCCATCGTCCGTTACAAATTAACAAAGAGGGGCGGTTGTCACCCGCCACCAGGGGGGGGGGGGGGGAAACCGGCTCTCGCATCTCGTTTCAGGCCCACCCACAGTGGACCCTCAATTGCCCTTTACAAATTAGCACCGAGAAGTCTTCAAAAGTAAGCCATTGTAAAAGCTACGATTTAGATTTCAGCGGACATTAGGAATTTGACGCACGGAAAACGAAATAATCAATCGAAGTAAACAACCAAAAACTTTAATTAATATTTTTTAATTTATTTTTTAAGCTTTTTTTATAAAGTGATTTTAAATAAGCGTAGAGCTCTGAAATTTTCGACATTAGTAGATCTTGCCTTCTAATTTTGATTTTCTTAAACAAAATGTTAACATTAAAAAAATTTTTATTTAAATTTTTTTAAAGTTTTTCTTTATAAAGTGACTTCAAATAAGCGTAGGGTACGAGTTTCAGTGAGCGAAGTGAACATATGCTTGCGCAATAAAATTAACCTTCCAGCGAGCAAAGCAAGCCTGTGAGGGCGTAGCAAAGAATTTTTCAGCGAGCGAAGAGAGTTGTGTTTGCGTAGCAACTAACCTTTGAACGAGTGAAGCGAGCCAGTGCTTATGTGTCAATAAACTTTTTAGCCAGTGAAGCGAGCTGCTTTTATGTTACAATTAAACTTCCAGCAGGCGAAGCGAGCTTGGATTTGCGTGGCAATGAACCTTTTTTCGAGTAAAGCCCCAAAAGCTGAGACGAGACCTATACACCAATGATGGATATCCGCAACGAGGAACCATGCAGCTAGTGTAAAATATTTCCAATAGATTACGAAACGATTACATTACATAGTGTGCAAAGGTAAAGAAAATATTGGTATCCATTTTTTTAAAATATTGGTTGGTTGGTTGGTTGGTTGTATTCAGATTATCTGGCGCCGTCAGCAACACGAGGGCTATAAAATGCGCCGAAACATTCGTCATTAGACAAGCCAACATACATTTACAAACACCCATGCCAACACGGGACTCGAACCCGCAACCTCGTGGTCTAGAAGCTAGCACGCTAACCACTGTACCGTTTGGTCGGCTTTAAAATATTGAATCCATTTTTTAAATTTTCATCCACAACGAGTCCATCTGCCAAGTCTCAGTTCAATTAGATGACGGCAAGTGGGTTAATTAGCCCTTTGAATATTTTTCCTCGGTAACTTTAATAGTAGAAGATTTCAGTCATTAAATATTGCTAAAATTTAACATGTTTGAATTAAGGTTTGTATCTGGATAATAGTACGTGAGTAAAGGCTACTGATAATTCTAACGTAAGGCAATAGAAACGCATGTAAAAACTGCCGTTGTGTGACAGTCCCAAAACTTAATAGAAAGCATTCTCATAGACAACGAGTGCGTCCGCTAAGTTTAAATGCTTAATCTCATGATAGGAAAAGGGTTTATAAGTAAACCAAAGCGTCAATAAAAAGCATACGTAAAAGTGGCCTTTTAGTGGTAGTGACTCGCCTAAAAATTTGATTGAATGCATTGTCATCCAAATCGAATCCATCTGCCAAGTTCCAGCTTGATGGGTGGATGGCAAGTGGGCTAATTAGTCCAATATTAGCGTGTGTAAAAGCAGTCTTTTAGTGATAGTAATAGCCCCCAAAACTTAACTGAGTTCATTGTCATCAACATCGAATCAATCTGATAAGTTTTTTCTCGATTGGATGACGGCAAATGTGTAATTAGCCCTCCATCGATTTGCACTTAATCATACAAAATCGAAGTTAGTGAGAGGGATTTAAAAACCTCTGAATATTGCTTAATTATTAGCTGTGAAGAGTAATACGCATACCATTTGATAGTTCAGGTCTTGAACTATAGCCTACAACCACAGAAATTGCTTTTTTAGAAACTATATTAAAAATTTGGCAGAATTTCAAACCCTACCCACGTTTTTTCCCGTAGAAGAGCGTACTAAAAAGTCGGTTTGTATAGGCTTAGTTCAAGTGAGAGTAGGGTTGCCAAAGTCTGCTTCTTCGCGCCAAGCTTGCTCGGACCTCCTCTCTCTTCTAACCTCCTTGACCTACAACGAAACTCTGGGGGGGGGGGGGGATGACGACCGGGTTGGCAGAAAGCTGGCTTGGTGGGTCGAAAAAAACTTTTTCGAAATCGCTTTTCTAATAGTTCGGAAAGGGGTTCTCTTTGAGTAGTTCAATAAACACGGTGTTAACTATTTTTTGATTGGTTGATATCTTCTGTCCCCACATCCCATATCGCACATGATATTTGGAAATTTGGTTAATGAAGTGCGTAGCTTTCTTAATTATTCTTTAAGTCAACAAGAAATAACGGGGTTTTGGATTTTGCAGGAACGGTTTACCCATAGCATAAAATTATACCATGGCAACCATGACCGGCCAGTACGGATACAGGTGTGCTATATTGGCTATATTATCGCATTGTTTTCTACAAACTGGCGACAATCGTAAGTAAACAAAGGCTTGGCAGCAAAAATTATGCCAATTTCTCACCTTCTGGCGGGAAATCTTTCTTTTCATTGTCTTGCTTTATCGAGAGTGCACGTGAGTTATTTTTTTTAATTTCTTTGAATTGAAATTATTTAAAAATGAGATTGTTTGTGATTGGGGATTCGATGATCAAAGGTTTGAAAGAATATTTGTTCAAAGAATTACCAATTTATGATATACTAGATCTTGTGTGTTTGCGTGGTGAACGAATTGAAGGATTGACACGTAAAATTTCCTCTCTGGACAATACATACGATTGGGTTTTGGTGCATGTTGGCACAAATAACACCAGTCAAGATGTTGAATTGATTATTCAAAAGTATAATTGTCTCTTTGAGGAAATAATGCGTTTAAATCCAAAATTCAAGGTTGTTGTTTCTGCGATTTTGCCTCGTAATTATGGGAAGTACTTTAAAGGTACACCTCCCATGCTTTATGAACTAAATCGTAAGATTAGAGATATTAATGCTCGAGTAGAAAGGCTTTGCCTTGTCCGAGAAACGTTTTTCTTTTGTAGATCGGATAACTTGTCTTGGAATCGTTATCTACATGCTGATGGACTTCATCTGAACTTCCAGGGAAATCGTCGTTTGGCTCAAGTTTTCGGGTATGCTTTGAGTTCCCTTGTTGGATCGAATTGCAAAAAAGTTAGTGTAAAAAAGGTTAGTGATTTCTCTTTTAAGTCTGCTACTTCTCTGACTCCATTGTCTCAATTGCCAGCTACTGAAGTTGTTCCTTCTTTTCTGCCACCCAATTCACTAATTTTATCTATTGTTCCACCTCCACTGCTACCTACTCCTCTAACTTCTGTTTTGACTTCATTACCATCTACTAAAACAGTAACAGCTTCTCTTGTATCTGCCCAGCCATCAACTGTACCTATACTACCTGTTGTTTTGCCCTCACAACCACCTACTCTACCTATTATTTTGCCTCCACTGTCACCTACACTTCCCCCTTGTGTGCCTGTGCAGTCAACAACAGTAGTTTTTACTGCTGTTTTGCCTCCTCATCCACCTACTGTTCTGCCTCTTACCTTGCCTGCTCTTCCAACATCTGTTTTCTCTCCCCAACCTTCTGCCATAACATTTCTAGATCTATTGCCACCTACTTTTGCGCCTATTCGGATAACTACAGCAGTTTTACCTCCTCTTGTGTTTCCCCAGTTACCTGCTGTGCCTACTAACCTGCCACTTGCCTTACCTGCTCTTCCAACTTCTATTTTATCAAGACAGCCAGCTTCTAAAGCTGTACTTGCTGTTTTGTCTCCACTAACTTCTGCTATAACTATTCTACCACCTACTTCTTTTGTACCTGTGCGGTTAACTACAGTAGCTTTGCCTACTGTTTGGTCTCCACAGCCGACTTCTGTTCCTACTTTTTCCACTTCAGGATCAAACTCTGAATCTCCTTCAAGGCCCATAAAGCCAACTACAGTATCTTTATCTTTTTTTCCTACTATCTTGCCTCCACGACCATCTGCTCTACCTTCAGGATCGGCTATTAAAGCTGTATCTGCTACTCTACCTGTAGTGCCATCTACCTCCTCCTTTTGGGAAGTTCCTTTTTTACCTTTGCCTAAAGCTACTTTTTCCCTGGTCAGAAGTTTCCTTTTGTACTTGATGTTCCTATGCTTGCAGCTTCTAGTCCTGCAAGATCTTTATCTGCATGAACGACTCCTGCTTTCACTGTATGGAAAGTTTCTGTTTTGCCTGTTCAAACAGCTCTCTTGCTCTCTTTCTCCAGGTTTGGAAGGTTCTGGTTGTCATTCTTTGGAAGAACTGGCCTACATGTTTTCCACTTTTGGAAAGTTTCAGTTTGTGTTTCAGCCTTTAATGTTGAAAATTTCTAAACAAATTCAGTCAGCTTCTGTATCAGATGCTTATAGTTCTTTGGAACTACCTACCAATGTTTCTAACTGTTTTCTAGTTGCCAGTACAGTTTTGAATGATGCTTGCTCTTCTTTGGCAGTAGTTTCACATATAACAGGAGGTGGGCCTGGGAAAATTATTTATCCTAGGCAGTGTGATATTTGTCATAGAACTTATTCCAAACAGTCTTCATTTAGCCGTCATCTTAAAGATTGTAAACGTGTTCTTGCATATCCAAGTCAGTGTGATCTGTGTTCAAATTCTTATTTAACAGAAGATGAATTCTTAAGCCATGATCAGCTATGTGGAATTGCAAAAGATTTAAATGTACAAAATACAGTTAAATTGAAAGCTATAGGTTTCAAAACTAAACCTAGCAAATATCCAAAGCAATGCGAATTTTGCCAAAAAGAATACAAAACTCAACCATCTTATAGTCGTCATGTCAAAAGTTGTACTAATGCTATTAAAACTATTTCATGTCCTCTACCACAAAGTGACTTAAAAATTAGTCACCGAAAAAAGTCTTCAAAATTGATTGTTATGTATCCCAGAAAATGTCTGAATTGTGGAGTATTTTATAAAAGTAAGCAAACGTTCTACAAACACAAAAGGTTGTGTGTTGTTCGCTCAAAATCTGAAACGCATACATGTATTTTTTCAAGTTGCGGGGAAGCTTTTCATTGTATTGGCAATTTACAGAAACATATGCTAAACAATCATAACCTAACTAATCTAAGGATGCTTTCATTTGATTCAATGAAGAGTGTACAAGATTGGCTTGAATTGGAAGGCACAACAACATTTTGTTCCTTTAAAAAGTTAACAGGGAGTAAGGTTAAAGGCTCAAAGGTATATCATTATTATTGCTGCCAATTTAATGTATCTAATCGAAGTGTAAATTCTCAGAAATGTGTTTCCCGCAAAAATAGTAAAGGCACTCTACCTACTCACTTCAAATGTCCAGTTAAGATTTCTGCTTGTGAAGAAGGTGGCTTAGTAAGTGTTACTTACTATCCTAATCATAACCACTATGTTGGAATGGCAAACATTCGATTTCATCCTTTAAAGCTCAATGTGCGTGATTATATAAAAGCTCAGCTGGCTTTATCAGTGCCAATATCAAAGATTCAGGAAAATTTAAGGGATGGTTTGGGCGACAGAGACAGTAGAGGTATGATTCCTGTCCGAAAAGAATATTTTGTAAACCGAAGTTTGCTTCAGGCCTATAAAAACAGATCCAAAAATGCTCTTCGTCCTAATGTTGATATTACTTCTGTTTCTGCTATGGTAGATAAACTAACCAGTGAGAAATATAATCCTGTTTTGATTTTTAAGAAGCAAAATTCTGGAACTGAAATTGGCCCTACAGATTTGGATAATTTGCCTTATTGTGATTCGATATTTGCCTTGGGAATTCAAACTAAAGAGCAACAGGAAATGATGTTAAATTCAAACCACAGGGTTCTTTTCATTGATGCAACCCATCATACTAATCAATATGATTTCTACTTAATTAATGTCATTATTCCTGATGAACTAAAAGAAGGGTACATGCTGTTGCTCATTTTATAACAAACTTGCACAATTTAGAAGTAGTTACATGTTTATTTAAAAGCCAGGTGTCTTAATTTAAACATACATTGTATCATGACTGATGATGATGCTGTGACTTGGCGAGCTTTCATGGCTGTATTTGGCTCGACAGTAAAGCATTTACTATGCAAGTGGCATCTCTCCAAAACATGGGGAAAGCAGTTAAGCACGAGGGTATCCTGCCCCGAACTTAGGAGTAAAATCGAAGAACTCTTAACGAAGTGTCTAAATGAAAAGTCATATCCGGTATTCTGTAAACTTCTTGGAGAACTTCTGGAATATTATTCCCCCAAACCCAAAGCTTTATACTT
The DNA here is from genome assembly GCA_963978545.1 of Linyphia triangularis. Lineage (NCBI taxonomy): Eukaryota > Metazoa > Arthropoda > Arachnida > Araneae > Linyphiidae > Linyphia > Linyphia triangularis. The sequence continues at coordinate 63,693,851 of OZ021728.1, forward strand.
TATTTCATTAAAAATTATTTTGAAAGGGTTACAAAATGGGCAGGATGTTACCGAACGTTTCCACATGCATCCGCTGATACAAACAATTACTGTGAATCGTTCCATAATCAGCTAAAGACTGTTTACTTTGAAAGGCGGTTTAACCGCCGCATCGACAGTCTTCTCGAAGTATTATTTAAAATGGGAAAAGATCGTTTTCTACAGCATACATATAAGGTACGTATCGCTGGTGTTCCTTTGAAAGCAGATTCAAAAAACAAAAACAAACATGACAAAGGAAGGCGAATTTCAGATGAAGATGTAACTAGTTGTGATCACAATTCGTGGAGTGTTCTTTCACAGACAACAAAACATAAGAATTACATTGTTACAAGGGTGAATGAAACATGTACTTCAACAGATTTCTGTTTTTTTTAATGTGTTCAGGTTTGTTGTGCGTCTTTATGCAGTCACTTGTATCACTGTACCTGCCCTGATATTGACAGCAACAACTTGTGTAAACATATTCACAAAGTTCACTCTTTTCTTAACTGTCAGAGTAACGTTACATATCACACTGACGATTTTGAACCAGAATTAACTGAAGATATTAAACCTAATTCACCTCTGCAGTGTAAAGATGCAAATCCCACTTTTAGTGTTAACACTCCTCATTCAAATGAGCAACGACGACAGAGAATTCAAACAGCTTGCAAAAAATTAACTTTCAAGTTGTTAGACTTGATTGAACATCCAAATTTAGACGAGTCTATGTTAAAAAATGTCTTGTCATCCTTAAATACTTTAGTTTCAGGCTGTCGTGGTGTAATCAATTCCAATATTAGCAATGAACTTAATCTTGTTGACTCTTTTTCTAAAGTACCTCCTAATCAGAAGCTTCAATGTCAAAAAAATTTGTTTAAAACAAGCAATAGATGCAAAAAAGGACAATCCTTAAAAAGGAAATTTAATAATGGTAAGAATTCATTTAAAAATGATTCTAGCATTTTAAATATTCCTCCACAAAAGCGCATAAAGGTTGGCTACAATTATTCATTTTCACAAGACTTGCAAGGCAGTTCTTTAAAAAGTAAGTCTGTTAGTTTTATTGGTTTGAAATCCTTAGATCCATGCATTGATGAAAATGAAGAAAGGGAATTAAAATCTATGAACCCTGATTTTATAAAAGGATGGTTGTATGATGATGTCATCAATTTTTATTTTCAAAATTTATGTTTAAACAGTACAGAGTTTTGTTTTGAAAAAGCTTGTGTTACGCAGTGACTAATATCCAATGGAGCTTACTCAATTGATATATTTGCAACTAATAAGGTGTTGCTTCCTGTTCTTGTTGAGAACCACTGGGTTTTAATTGTCATAAATAAAGAAGAGGAAGTACTTTACTTTTTGGATCCAAATAGTAGTGTGTGTAAAAATACGTATCAACCTTTATTAACAAATTTATCAAATAACCTGAACCTTAGCTTGCACGTTTGCAGCCCTATTCATTGTTTGCAACAGGATACAATTAGTTGTGGTGTATTCATTTGCTATTATGCTCATCAACTACTTTATAACCTGAGTTTAAAAGCATTTGATACATTTGAATTTCGAAAATACATCTATGATACTTTAACAAGCTCAATGTTTGTGGAGGAAATATCTCCAAGTATGGCCCGAAATAAAAGTAAGCATTTCCAATTACCAATTAGTGATAGTAAAGATATTTCAGTGGGTTTGTTGAAGGTCAATAACGTTTCAATAACTTCTTACATGTTGAAATCCTTAGACACTTCAATCACACAAAAACAAGAATTAACTTATCAGTCAGTTTCAAACCAATTTAAAAAAGGATTCCTCTATGATACTATTATTGATGCTTTTATTTTCAAAATATCTGAAAATTTTAATGACTGTCAATCATTTACATGTGTAGATTCAATGCGTCTTTTACGAAGTAAAAATTGCTTTACTTATTCTCAGCTGGAAGAGTTCAAGAGTGCACGACTGATATTTATTCCTTTCAATGTAAATTGTCATTGGATGCTAATTATCGCTGATGTGCAAAATGCAGTGTTGGAATTTTTAGACCCATTACATCAGGCCCCATGTAAACTAACTTCCAAACTATTGAGTAATTGGTGCCTAGTGCTAAATGAAATAAATCCTTCTAATGGTTTTCGCCCTTTAATTCCACCTCATGTTATCCAAACTGATGATTTTAATTGTGGTGTTTTTACATGTTTTTATGTGTTTCAGAAACTAAAGAATGGTGCTTTAACTAGTGATTTCAACACGCAGAATTTTAGGGCATTTATATTTGACTGCATTACTAAAGGCGAATGTAATTTTGACTTGTATTAATTTACATGCAATCATGCAGTTCATCTGATATGATATATGTATTTACTCCAATATATATTTTAATTCATGTTTTGCTGTTATTTAACTAAATTTATAAATGGTGTGCCAAAAGTAATTTTGTCTTATCCTATGCCAATAAGTGGATAATAAAGTTGGCAAGTTATCCTGTAGAGTTTCAGATTAAAAACTTATATTTAACTGAATGAAAAAATATTAATAACTACAAAATAATAGTACTAATAATTAATAAAATACTAAAAATAATGTTATTTAATTGAATTGTTCTAATTTATAAGTTGTTTGTTAAAAGTCACTTTATCTTTTATAATATGCATTGTCCTGTGCCAAGAAAGGGGCATTAAGCTGGTAGTTAACAAATCTTTTTCTGAAGTTTCAGACTGACTAAGAAAGAATATTATTTAACTGAATGAAAATTTATAACTAATACTAAAATAATACGACTAATACTAAATAATAGTACTAATAGATAATACTAAATTAATAATACTAATATATAAAACTAAAATAATTATACTAAGAAGAATATTATTTAACTAATTATATTAACTGAAAGATTATTAATAACTAATACTAAAGTAATAGTACTAATACTAAAATTATAGTGCTAATACTAAAATAAATATTATTTAACTAATTATATTAACTGAAAGATTATTAATAACTTATACTAAAAAGAATATTATTTAACTAATTATATTAACTGAAAGATTATCACTAACTAATATTAAAATAATAGTACTAATACTAAAAAGAATATAATTTATCTAATTATATTAACTGAAAGATTATTAATAACTAATACTAAAGCAATAGTGCTAATACTAAAATAAATATTATTTAACTAATTATACTAACTAAAAGATTATTAATAACTAATATTAAAATAATAGTGCTAATACTAAAAATAATATTATTTAACTAATTATATTAACGGAAAGATTTTTAATAACTAATATTAAAGTAATAGTACTAATTACTAATACTAAAATAGTATAATATTAAAAATAATATTATTTAACTAATTATATTAACTGAAAGATTATTAATAACTAATACTAAAAAGAATATTATTTAACTAATTATATTATTTGAAAGATTATTACTAACTAATATTAAAATAATAGTACTAATAGCTAATATTAAAAATAATATTATTTAACTAATTATATTAACTAAAAGATTATTAGTAACTAATACTAAAGTAATAGTACTAATACTAAAATAATAGTGCTAATACTAAAATAATATATTAAAATAATATTATTTAACTAATTATATTAACTGAAAGATTATCAACAACTAATACTAAAATAATTAATAAACTATTAAAAAGAATATAATTTAACATTAAAATAATGTTATTTTACTGAATTATTCTAATGCATAAGTTGTATTTTAAAAATATTTTTATCTTGTATAATATGGGTTGTCCTATTTCAAGAAGATGGCATTAAGCTGGGTTGACAAGTAATCCTGTGAATTTTGACTGAAAAGGGCTTGTGTTTGTATGTTCATTTTAAAAATGACATCAATCACAAATATTTTTCAGTTGACTCACGGCAAGACATTCAAGAGCCAAAGAAAGCAACATTATCAACTAATAGTATTCACATTTTAGGGCATTTATACTTATTTAACTCTGTTACCTTACATGTAAGTATGCTGTTAATTTGGTATGATATACATATTTAGTCCAATATGTATATTTTTTAACTCATGTTTTGCTGTTATTTAACAGAATTATTCTGATTTATAGATGGTGTGTTAAAAGTAATTTTGTCTTGTAATAATGTATGTTATCCTATTCCAAGAAGAAGATACTAAGCTGGCTGTTGGCAAGTCATCCTGTGAAATTTGAAGACTGACTAAAAAAAGGTTTGTGTTTGTATGTTCATTTTAAATATGACATCAATCACAAATATTTTTTTGGTTGACTCACAACAGGACATTCAAGAGACAAAGAAAGCAACAAAATCAGCCAATATTCATTGTCAATTATAAATATTTAAGAAACTCCTTGTAAAATATAAGTGTAATTTGATTTATATTAAATCCATTTTGTTACTTGAATAAAGCCTTTGAATAATAAATTTATATTAATTATTGATCCTCAAGTTTATTTTTGCTTCCCCCCCCCCCCCCCCAAAAAAATATATATATATGCTGTTGATTTGTTTAAATCAACTATGTACTTGAATGATCTGTGCAGAAGATTATTAGAAGTTATTGCACAGGGTTCCCACAGTCATTAAAAGTACTTAATATTTTTGAACTTGTTTTCAAGACCTTGAAAATACTTAGAGGTACTTAAAAGTCATTGAAAATGCTTAGAGGTCCTTAATTTTTGTGGATGTTGTGTGCCTAACTGCAAAATTTATAAAAATACAACTCAGACTTGCTATCCCCGCGTGAACGCCACTTATCCGCATCGTATCAGAATTCTGACATATTTGTATTAATCATGCGCCAACTGATACCTTTTTTGGTGGAATATACTTAATTAAAAATTTATATCCAGGCATGATGCCTGGAAACAAATTTTCAAAGGTTCTTAAAAGTCATTGACTTTCTTTCTGTGATTTAAGTGGGAACCCTGTTTGATAAAATTCACTCAAAAGAAAGGCATTTAAAATCTTATAATATAATTGAATAAACTCAACAAAATATTTTACTTTAAATGCTACTTCAATAGGGTGAAAAATTAATGTTGTGGTTAAATAAAATTATTGTAGGACTATTATTGAAAATGTATCAATGAAAGAAACGCCGCTTCTAAACCAATTGAATTATGTTCTTGTTGATTGAGGTAATTTAAAAATGCTGTTATCTGTAACATTAGTAATTTAAACTGAGGTTTTTGCTGAAACTGGGCCTTTAGTGTGAAAACTTATTTCATTAATTTTTTTTTTTCTCTTCACTTATGCATATCCAATTTAATAATATTTTAATGATGTTGGGTTGTATGTCGCTAAATTCCTGCTTCTGTGCACATTGGGATATGCTTTCACCTAAGAATAAGTGCTTCATTGGGAAGAATTTAATTGCCTTAGATTCATTGAAATGGGAAATTATTACAAACGGATATACCGAACATATACAGTTTAATGTCAGAAATCAACACTTGTTATCTTATAAGGTTGATGACCTCTGGTTACAAAAACCTTCCTAATTTAAGAGATCAATGAGATACTATTTCGACTTTGTTATAGAAATATAAAATCATTTTTGGTTCAAGTTTAAGCAATCTAATTTTTGCCTTTAAACAAACATGGAATAGGTGCAGTAATTTTGGTTGAAAACATCAAATTGCAACAAAAGCCTTGTAACAGTGTTGTGAGATTGGCAGAACCGAGGTATAACAATAGTCAAGAAAAATCTAAGTGTGTGGAAGCCATTTTAACCACAAAATGAGAGGGTTAGGCAGGAGTTATAAATACTTGGTTTAATATATATATTTTTTATTATAACATACAATGTTAATACTATCATCACCCTGCTACATGACATTTGAAACGACTTAATGAAAAAAAAATCCAATTTTCTCTCTCAAGCACTAACTGCTGTCTGAACTAAGAGAAGGTCTTCACGTTTATGAAACGTCTAGAATACAGAGAAATCGAATCTGTTACTACATTTACGAGATCACTGGAAAAAGCTGTCAAATACTTATTACTACGACGCATAGCAAATTAACCTTTTTGAACATGCTTATATGACTGAGTAGATTCCTAAATGTTATGCATATCTTAGTTAATGTAAATGCCAATACTTTCTGCTCGGAGATACTTCTTTAAATGTCAACAATGTCATGAGTCAATTTATATAATTTATAGACAATACTCATCAATTTTTTCTCCAGATAATACTTTCTCATCCACAATTTTTTTTTTAATCGATCAGTAAGATCTTCAATCTCATATCTAACAAATTTTGTTTGATCTGGATTGTGCCAACTTACACACAATCTTTTCGACCCAACTTTTACTTGATTAAAATTTATTTAACTCTGAAAAGTAGTTTAGTTATAATGTTGATATACTAAAAGAAATATACAGTCCAACACCGTTAACTCGAAGTCGATGGAGCCGCTGAAATTGTTCGCTTTAACCAAATTACGAGTTAAGCGCATAAATTAACGTTAAGTTTTAATTACGGAGAACTGCTTTTAATTCGCGTTAAACGGAATTTCATGCTAAGCGATTTCGCATTAACGGGGTTTGGCTACTTTAAGTTTAATTTTTCCCATTTTCTTGAAATCTCCTAGGATATATCCCAATAATATATAGTCGACTAGCTGGGACAATAAAGTATTCTAAAATCGTACAGTCAACTGGGACTATATGTTGAAATATAATTGTTCTTCTATCGATATGACGTCATCATAGTACTATCTATGTATTATAAATATAATTCTTGTAATGTACATCTGGCAGCATACAACGGAGACTGATTTGGTTGTTTACTCCTGCCAATATTGTTGTAATCTTATACCATTCAAACGTCCTTTTTCTATTCATGTTTAAATAAACCATTCACTCAAATATACATTCCCTCTCATTGCGAGTCATATCTTTTCACGTTATCAGCACGAAGCTCAAAATTTATTTCATCGCAAATCGAAGATTGAAGCGGATTGAAACTTAGCCGACGCCGAAGCCCGCAACGTGGCTTTACTTTTGAAGTTGATTAAAACTGCCGACGCCGCAACTACGTGCTCGCAATGGGAGAGGATTATCAACGACTGCCGAAGTTGAATGGAGAAAACTATCACAGCTGGGCAATACGCGCCCGTGCTGCAATGACGCAGAAGAGATGTTGGGATGCTGTGGAACCGGGATACGGAGCCGAGATGTCCGACGATCAACGAAGGCGAAATGACGAAGCGCTGTCACTTATGTTTCTAATTGTCGAGGACAACTACCTTGATGACATTGGCCACCTTATGAGAGCGAGAGAAGCTTGGACCGAAGCAAACCGAAGATTTAGAATAGGAAAGCTTAGTAGGAGCATGAAGAAAAGGCTTAGTAGAAGGAATGTGAGGAAAAGGCTTAGTAGGAGCTTGAGGAAAAAGCTTAGTAGAAGGAGCATGAGGAAAAGGCTTAGAAAGAGGAACAGAAGCAAAAGGCTTAAGCAAAAGGCTTAGAAAGAGGAACAGAAGCAAAAGGCTTAGGAAGAGGAGCAGAAGCAAAAGGCTTAGGAAGAGTGGAAGCAAAAGACTTGGAAGTAAGTGCAGAAGCATACGATTTGAAAAAAGTAGGGCAAGTCAAACAATTAGAAGTAAGAGCAGAAGCATAAGTCTTAGGAGAAGCGGAAGTAGAAGGCTTGAAAGTAAGTGCAGAAGCATACGACTTAGAAGAAGGAGCAGAAGCATAAGATTTAGAAGAAATCTGGTAAGCAAAAGGCTTAGAATTAGGAGCAAGAGCAGAAGCATAAGACTTAGAAGAAGTAGAAGTGAAAGGCTTAGAATAAGTAGCGGAAGTGAAAGGCTTCGAATAAGTAGTGGAAGTGAAAGGCTTCGAAGAAGTAACGGAAGTGAAAAGCTTAGAAGAAGCAGTGGAAGTGAAAGGCTTAGAAGAAGTAGCGGAAGCAGAATGCTTAGAAGAGAGAGCAGGTGAGAAAGATATAGAAGGGACAAGAGCATTTGGTGAGAATAATGAAGAAAAAGATTTTGGAAAGGAAGTAGTACAGGACTGTTGAGAATATCCTAAAGATAAAGAAGGGAAAATCTCGGGAGAAAGAAACCGAGGGATATTACATACCTTAAGTTCCTTACCTATCAATGTCTTTAGTGTCTTTGCGACATCCTTCCCCATCTGTGGATGACCACGTGGTCCGAGATGAAGGCCGTCTCTTCCCAAGATAGGCTCGTGCAACCTGTAATAAAAGAATGCCTCACGGCCTAGGCATAGCTTTTCTAGCCTATAATTAATGTATTCGATTTTTTTATTTAAGGAAGGCAGTTGGTTCACAAACCTATCCCTTTTACCAGCCTCTTCTGGAAAACTGTTCTCCTTACGGGTAGGATACCTGAAACGATAACCCTGACATCAGGGTTAAAAAACAGTATTTCCTCAAAGAGACAACCATACTTTTCTAACATGGTCTCAGTGTGATCATGATAGGTATTGTTTGTACCAACATGCACAAAAACCCAGTCGTATTGGTTGTCCAAAGAGGAAATCATATCCTTCAACCCTTCAATCTTGTAACCTGGATACGGTTTGAGAAAAACATCATGATCAAGCAACTCCTCCGTTAAGAATAACCCCAGATTCTTAACAATGGAATGGTAAATTCCTAGTTCACGTTTATGGGTTGGCGCACTTTTGAAAAGTTGGCGACAAAGCCAGAATGTGGCCAATTCCGAATTCCAATATGAAAAATTGAGAAACGAACCAGCTCCATGATTTGTAGTATAGGAAGGTTGAAGCCAAAGCACGTCAATAAAAAATATGGGGTTGCCAAATTCAGAACTGTATCGCCTACAAAACCACGCCAAATCGGCTTGGCGATATTTTAACGTCAACTAGGAATAGACCCTAATAGCAAAGGTAAACAATAGAAAAAAAAGCGTAAATATTTGATCAAAAAGATATATGAATGCAAATAGGATTAACAATAAACCACAAAATAAGTAATTAAAGCACAAAATACTAAAACAAGTAATGGCAAATCACACAAATATAAAAGCTAATAAAAGAATTAACTCAAATAAAAAGGCAGCACAAAGAAGTACGTCTCTTTAAAAAACCACGTTTTTCTACAGACGTGATCAAAAAGATGACTAGCAGTGCAGTGCAGACAATAGTCAGGCTCTGTGAGTCAGGCCTCAGGCAAGTCAAAGATACTATAATAACCCTTCGGGTTAAAGATGGCAAGCTTCCATAGAGATAATGTAAAATACTTGAGAGCACATGACGTCATTGCAGGGTTTCTACATTGGTAAGCTTATCGCTCTTTTTGATTTCACTTGGCGATTACATTTTATGGTTTCTCAGAAATCTTTTATCCAAAAAAAAGAACAAATCTGCCTAGCTTATTAAACTTTCACTTAAAAAATTTACACACCCAACCAAATTTTTGTTAATGTATATTTTTAACTAACATAATTGAATACTTTTTTAAACAATATTAATATTATATTGAACCACTACAGCAAAAGTTCCATCCTGTAATGCAATACAAATCCTAATATTAGATTTGGGGTTTTTACAGCATATTCCAATATTGGTGAACTTTTAGTAAGTTTTCGTAATAAATATGAACATCAAGAATTAACAAAATTACTAATTACAAAATTATTGAAACACATTCCAGAAGAAAATGATTTCGATAAAGTTTCCATGCATTCTTCGAAGCAGTACATTAGGAAACTAAAAAATATCTAGTTATTGAGTGCAAGAATTTAAAAATGACTTGCAACTACAAAAACCAATATCATTTAGCATGTACTAGTTTAGAAGAATTTAATAACAGTTGACAATAATCATTTAGCTTTATTAATTCACAAAATAAAAAAACCGCAATGATAATTGAGATTGGCGTCAAATTTCAAAAAATCATAATAAACACATAATAATTGCGTGCATTTTTGCAACTAACAAATGATAAACATTCTTTCAAGCGATGTCAAAGTAATAAAAAAAGAAAAGTATATGAAAAAAAGCAACTATATTTAGCATAAAAACTAGCCTGCTGAATGAGACGAAAAAATAAAAACAAACGATTAAGAACACTAACCATCAAGTTTCATCACAACCATCAACACTGCAAAAAATGTCCTGTTAAAATTCTCTTACGAAAATTCTATAATCTTCAGAATATTACCGAAATTTATTGTGCACAAAAGCGAACAATTTGAACAAACTTGAATAAATAATATGTTACTTTGCAAAGTAGAATCCTCCATTTTTGTTCTGCTATTTAAATCTCCCACGAATTCGACGAAATAAATCTGATGTTCTTATTTGTTTGTTTAAAAAGCACGATCGCCAAAGTAAGAACAAAGCTCTGCGCATGTCTGGAAATCGGAGCAATTTGGCGAAAGTTTTGTGCTCTCAACTATGAAAATCCGCGAGATGGCAGCACTTACGTATCGGCGAAGCTTGCCTTCTTATAGTTTTAAGTTCTTTGGGCAAGTGCCACTAATTACGTCATTTATGTTACCATCGTATCCAGCACTTTCAGATTCCAGGAGCAGGAAGTTAACGTGTCACGTGACTAGATGCGCGCGCAGTCGTCTCCAAACAGGGTAACATGTCACGTGACCATGCGTAAAATATTACTAGAATGTGCATTATTCCTTGAACTAAAACTTACTTGAGTAAATATACCAGTTAATATAATAATGGAAGAACGAAAACAATAACAATTGGTAAACCGCTTATCACTCACATCACGTGTTACTAAATAGAGGTCTTCGATATATCGATACAATGATATTATTAATGATATTTTTTTAAAAATATTGATGCATAAAATCTCGATAAAAGTCACCGATAAATTGATATTTTCTAATACGCATGAAGAGAGGAAAATTTGTGATGTTAGGCGGGGGGGGGGGGGGCATGTTTACCTACAACGAAACTCTGGGGGGGGGGGGGGGGATGACGACCGGGTTGGCAGAAAGCTGGCTTGGTGGGTCGAAAAAAACTTTTTCGAAATCGCTTTTCTAATAGTTCGGAAAGGGGTTCTCTTTGAGTAGTTCAATAAACACGGTGTTAACTATTTTTTGATTGGTTGATATCTTCTGTCCCCACATCCCATATCGCACATGATATTTGGAAATTTGGTTAATGAAGTGCGTAGCTTTCTTAATTATTCTTTAAGTCAACAAGAAATAACGTTCCAACCAGTTTTGTTTTGTTTTGGAACTACCGACTGTCTATTTCTGCCACTTATAAAGTGCTAACACAGCCAAATACGTCTCGTAATTTTGAGCATCTAGAAGAATACGAGATCGAAATCTTCTAGTGTAAACCCCTTTCTCCGACCCCACCACACCAACGAGAGGACATTGAGGACACGACAGATTAAACAGGGGTCAAAGTGACAAAATATATAGGATTTTTACAAAAAAAAATATAGGACAATATAAAACATCAAATAACTGCACACAGTCTCTACTGAACTTTAAAATTAACTCGTAACATATTTCATTAATTAAAACTTTAAATGAAACGTCATTGAAATGAACATATAAGACAAACTTAGGAGGACTTTCACACAGTACCAATTAACATAAATTATCCTTTTTAACAGAGAAATATCTATAATTAAGTACTTAGAAAATAACTGTCTCCCTTTAAAACTCATTATACTGAATTTAAGAGACTAGAAAACACGCCATTAAAAAAAGAATCGCCTGATCCTGAATATGTCATCCTTTATTCATTATTACCTCAATATTCCACACACATCCTTAGTATTCATCAATAAATAAGTTTTATTAATTACATTATTTGCAATCTTGTGTCTTCCAGCATCTATAAATGCTTAGAACTGCCCCAATTTCTTTTAAGTATTTTCTTTTTATCCCTATTTCCTGTTTGGGTTAAGATCAACTGTACGGTCCTCCTTGGCGACTAAAAAAAAAAATCGCCAAATTGTAAATGACATCAAAAGGCTGTGCTGCCAAATCCAAAATGACGTCAAAACACATTCGGCGTCGAATCGCCAACTTGCAAAAAGTCGCCAAGGGGGACCGTACAGTTAATCTTAACCCTTGTTAGCTTTTCAGTCTTTTTTTGGTTCAGATTTACTATTTGGTGTCGGATAGATTGGCGGCGAAAAGTGGACGATTTAGCGCCGAATGTGGCAACCCGTTGACTTGGTTTTCCTGCACTTGGACAACATAACGTTTTGACGTCATTTTCAATGTTAGTGACTTTTTTGAAAATATCGCTATCCGACACCAAACAGTAAACTTTAACCCTTTTGTTTCCTGACATCAATTACTGACTGTGCATTAGAAATGTCGTTTTTTCAGTCCTGCAAGTTTTTTATATCCGTTGTTCCCGAGGCAGAGTTTAGTTTCTGGATAGCTTTCTTTTTCGCTATCTTGCTGCATTATTACCAATTAATTACTACATTGAGGGAGAAAACAGATCAGAAATTCAAGCCCGCGTGCTATGAAAAAGTTTCCATGTTTACACTTCACAAATCTCGCGGTCTAGTTGAATCGAGTTGAGTTGTAGGTTGTGCAGTACGTGACGTTACAAGAAATAAGAAGCAGCCGCTTGCAAACATTGCTCATGTCTCTTTTACTTACGATCGCGACAAAGAATCCGAAATATAAAAAATCACAACAAACGGCGCCGTTATTACGAATTCGAAGAAAATATAGGTCGAATCAACGTAGAAATATAGGATATATAGGACAATTAAAAAATATAGGACAATATAAGACGTTTTTTCCGATTTTTTAAAAAATATAGGATTTATAGGACATATAGGACGTCTGCGACCCCTGATTAAAGGGCCTGATTCTGATCTCAGGACGAGTCGAGTGAAAAAGTCGAGTAGCTCGTTCGCGGGATGGAGTCCATTTCTCGCCTCATAGGCACCAGCCCCCATTAGGTACACACCGATATTTGGTGGACGAAGGCCCGAACCGTGACCTCCGATATTATGGACGTTATTTCTGTGTCAACAATAACAAACCTAGTCAAGAATTTGAGAGCGAATTCGTACTTCCGGTTAATGAGAATCGAATGGAACTTCCGGTGATTTTCAATACCTTTTTTTATATTTCATAAAATGTTTAAATGAAAATTTTTTCTTCAATCATCTTCATTCTTAAAATTGTGACAGACTGTTATGGCAATATTTCTTTTCTTTCCAATTTGATCTCTGTTTCGAAATCACCATTTGATAAGTTTGGCAAAATTTGGCAACAACGGGTTACCAGATGCTTGCATAATTGCCTTTTTTGGGTATATTGCAATAAAATTTCGTTGCGTTGTAATTGACTTCAGTATTTGAATATTTTACAAACTGATCTTTAATTAGAATATCTGGATTATCATTATGTTTAATCATTTTTTTAAAAATTACTTGGTAACGTTTTCTATTACTTTGCAATTCCTAAAATCTTTATAAATGTAGCATTTCGAATAAAATTTATGGTTTCTTTCTTTTTAAAATAATTCTCTATTTATTGAGTAATAACTGAAATTTGCTTGACAAATGGTAGAAAACTTAGAATAATGCTTTTATATGAAATAAATTTTAATTTCTACAAAAAAACTGTCCAACAAAAAGGAGGTTAAATGTATTTCTCCCTTTTCTTCCCGTTGTTCCTGTATTTTGATGTGGAATTAAAAATTGTAAATACTGTTACGAATTTTGGTATATTTGTAAATATTTCGTAGTGTTAATTTTGTAAATAGTAAAATTTATGTACATTTCGCATAAGGCAGTGCAATAGTTCGTCGTTAGTTTGTTTCCCTGCAATGAGTCCCTTGATGCTTGATAACGGGTTTTACAGAGGTAACTCTGGGAAGCGAGTTTCAAGGGGCAGGGCATTTAACATTATGATAATGGGAATCTCGCCAAATTGGCGATGGTTTTGGCGACTAATTTGTGTCGCCAAATTTGGCGAGAAATCGCCAAATATCGCCAAATTTGGCAACCATTTGGCGACATTTTCGGTATATGTATGGGTACATGTATCCCATGTACATGTATAAGGACTTTTCGACTACAATCTGGAAAGTTCTCCAAATGTCTACCTCTAGGAGTTTCAAGAAGGTTCACGTACGTTCACCTCCCCTATAAAAGCTCAGGGAGCGGGTGATGGAGTTAGTTCTTGAATTTTGAGTCACTGAGTTAGTTGACTGGATATACTGAGCATTCTAAAGCGAACTGTTTTGCATTGTCTTTTGCGGCGATTTAGCAGTTGTTTGTCAAGTTTTTTTAACTGCTGTTTTGTGCTCTATTGAGGTGAAAAAGAGCTGTATTGTGTCTACTAGAACGAGAAGTTCTGGAGCTGTAAGAGAACTGTGAAGAGTTATTTTGGAATAAATTTCTGCAAGTTTTGATCTGCTTTGGCGTCAGATCTTTCGAACCCGTCCGCGCAACAACTGGTGTCAGAAGTGGGATTTGATGCCGATTACCAGAGCAATGGCGGAACAAGATTAAAAATTTCAACAGCTTTTTGCTTTCATGCAAGAAATGAAGAGATGCCAAGATGAGATGAAGAAAGGCCAAGACAAAATGGAGAAGAAAATGTCCGAAGGGCAAGAAGAGATGAAGAAAAGCCAAGAAGAGATGGAGAAGAAATTATCCAAAGGGCAAGAAGAGATGAAGAAAGAGATTTTCTCTGTCCAAGAAGCGATGAAGAAAGAGATTTTCTCTGGCCAAGAAGAAATGAAGAAGAATATTGCTGCGATCTCTGCCGGACAGGAGGAATTAAAGTGTCATCTTTTAACAACTATGGAAGAAAGCGTGAAACAAATAGAAAACAAATTTGAAGGCAAATTCGAGAATGTCGAAAGGAAGTTTATTGATTTAGGGAAGAAAATAGAGATTCTGGAAAAGAAGAATGTAGAAGAAAATTTGGATGATATAGAAGAAAAGATAGACCAAATGTTAGAGAAGAGACTGTCGAGCAGAATTCTTTCGGGAGATTTGAAATGTGTACCAGTCACCTCCCGACCTTCAATTAAGCTTTCGACTTACGATGGAAAGTCTTCGTGGCAAGTGTACAAAACTCAATTCACAATTGTCGCCAACGCCAACGGATGGGACTCCGTGACAAAAGCCTGCCAGTTAGCTGCATCTCTGCGAGCTGAAGCTGTAGGTATACTACAAACGCTTTCCGAAGAATAACGCTTGGACTTCAACGCACTTTCAAGTGAATGTGTGAAATTCGATTCGAGAAATGTGTGAAAGACTACAGCAGGCTGCAGTTGAAATCTTTCCAACAGAAGCCTACCGAAACACTCCAGGAGCTCGCCACGGATGTTGAAAGGCTCTCCCATCTCGCCTTTTCGGACTGCCCCGCTGAAACGAGAGAAATCCTGTCTCTACAGTAATTCGTCGATGGCATCAGGGATGTAGAGATACAGAAGGCCCTACGAATGGCAGATGTCAAGGATTTAAAAAGTGCTTTAGTATATGCCATGAAGTACGAGGCAGCCCAGCAATCAACTCGTAGAGTACGCCATCCTATCAGGACTGCTACTATCCAGGAGCCAGAACGCCCAATTGCTGCTTGCATGGATGAATTGATAAGAGAGATCAATAACTTGAGACGAAATATCCCGGAAAAGAAGCAGAGCCAGAAGTGCTGGAACTGTGGAGGCGAGGGCCATATACGGAGAAACTGCCGAGCCCGCCAAGATGCTGGAGTTAAGACCGCTCCCAGGAGGGAGGAGGAAAACTAAATTCTGGCCATCTCGCGGGGCGGAGGTTGCCAGTTGTTGAGAAGCCCCATCTTAGAGCTCTACAAATTTCTGCAATGAGTGGCGGCAATAATGGAATCTTCATTATGGGACACATAAATGGAGTTCCTTGCAATATGATTATCGATACTGGAGCCAATGTGACCATCATCCGGAAAGACT
The DNA here is from genome assembly GCA_963978545.1 of Linyphia triangularis. Taxonomy (NCBI): domain Eukaryota; kingdom Metazoa; phylum Arthropoda; class Arachnida; order Araneae; family Linyphiidae; genus Linyphia; species Linyphia triangularis. Next base: position 63,709,783 of record OZ021728.1, read on the forward strand.
TGGCTCAAGAACTGGATGGAAGACTCATCTGGACACCGCCCTGCGTTACCCTCCAAACTGTATCCGGCGATAAAATCATCATCCATGGAAAAATGAACATCAACATCACGTTCGGGAGTGCTTCTTATCATCACACGGCATATGTGGTGGACATTATGGACACTTGTATACTCGGACTGGACTTTTTAAAGAAATATAATTTTTCCTTAGACTTTAAAAACAATGAGCTGCATTCAGTTTCTGAAGACATAGCATTATTTGGAATCAAAGATAGTGAAGTTAAATCAGTACATCAAATAATAGCTCAAAATGACATCGCATTACCCGCAAGAACAAAACTATTACTTCCTGGATACGTAACTGAAGATAAAAGTTTCCGATATGGCATAATGGAGTATCCTGAAAATCACAACAGCCCCAAAAGAGTACTGGTAGCCTCAACTCTCGTCGACCTTTCAAGGACTGCCATACCTATGAGGGTTGCCAATGTGAGTGATAAAGCGAAAGTCATAAAGAAAGGTGAAGTGTTAGCCACCTGTACTCCAGTAACTTGCATAAATCGAATTACCAATCCTCCAGTCACTGTGTCTTCAGAGAACTTAACATCAGAGCTTCTGCAGAATGCACCGTTAAACAACAAAGAAAGAAGTGCTGCACAACTGATCATCAAAGAATTCCAAGATGTCTTTTCCCGCACATCCTCGGATGTTGGACGAACAAGTTTGACGCAGCATAAAATTGATACAGGAGACCACCCACCTATCAAGCAACACCCAAGACGACTACCGTTTGCCAAACAGGAAGAGGTAGGAAGTCTTCTAAAAGAAATGCAAGATAGCGACGTGATTGAACCTTCAGCCAGCCCTTGGGCCTCTCTCATCGTCCTGGTTCGGAAGAAGGATGGTTCAACTAGATTTTGCATCGATTATCGGAGGTTGAACGATGTCACGAAGAAGGACAGTTACCCTCTTCCCAGAATTGATGACACTCTGGACATTCTTTCTGGAAACAAGTGGTTTTCAACACTAGATTTAAAGAGTGGATATTGGCAGGTTGAGATACACCCTGATGACAAAGAGAAGACAGCATTCACGACCGGAAAGGACTTTGGCAGTTCAAGGTGATGCCATTTGGATTATGCAATGCTCCAGCAACATTCGAACGCCTCATGGAAACAGTGCTAAGAGGTGTTTCCTACGAAGCCTGTCTCGTTTACCTCGATGACATCATTATCGTGGGGCGTAATTTCGAGGAACATCTTGAAAATTTTAGGAAAGTGCTGCGGAAATTAAAAGATGCCAACCTGAAGTTAAGTCCGGCCAAATGCAAGTTATTCCGAAATGAAGTGACCTACCTCGGACATGTCATCTTTGCCGAGAGTGTTTGCACAGATCCAGAAAAAGTGTCGGCAGTTAAAGAGTGGAGACGCCCCAAAGATGTACATCAATTGAGGAGTTTCCTGGGGCTTTGCACCTACTATAGACGATTCGTGAAGGACTTTTCTTACATCGCAAGACCCCTTCACAGACTGCAGAGAGCAAGCAGAAATTCTTGTGGACAAAAGACTGTGAGGATGCATTTGACCAACTGAAGGAGGCTTTAACATCTGCACCTATCCTGACGTATCCTCAGCCCGATAAACAATTCATTCTTGACACGGACGCGAGCAACGAGAGTGTCGGTGCTGTTTTGTCCCAAGAAATAGACGGTCAAGAACGAGTCGTAGCATATTGGAGTAAGTGCCTATCTAAACCGGAGAGGAATTACTGTGTCACCAGGAAAGAGTTGCTCGCCATAATTAAAGCTGTAGAGCATTTCCATCATTACGTTTACGGCAGGAAATTCCTGCTCCGTATGGATCATGCATCGTTGACCTGGCTTCTAAATTTCAAGAATTCCGAAGGTCAGATAGCCAGATGGATAGAAAGACTCCAAGAGTATGACATCGATATCCGTCATCGGAAAGGATCATCACAAGGAAACGCAGACGCCCTGTCTAGGAGACCCTGCCCAGAGAGCTGCCGATATTGTTCCAGGGTTGAGGCGAGTTACAGACTGATCAATCCGGTAATACGCCAAGTTACATCTTCAACTTCATCGGATCCAGACCCGTGGAGTGACGGAGAAGTCAGAAAAGACCAATTGGGAGATCCTAACATCAAGCCAATAATCGATTTAAAGGAGTCTTCGAATGCCGCACCTACTTGGCAGGACATTTCCATCTTTAGTCCTACATCAAAGCAATATTGGGCCCTCTGGGACTCCCTCTATATTCGAAACGGCGCGCTGTACCGGAAGTTCGAATCTGATGATGGAAAGACATCCCGATGGCCACTATTACTTCCAAGATCCCGAGTCCCAGACGTTCTTAAAGAACTTCATAGTAGTCCAACTGGAGACCACTTCGGAGTAATGAAGACGTTGCAAAGAGTTCGAGAGTGGTTCTATTGAAGTAAGGCGAGGGCTGACGTGGAGAAGTGGTGCCGATCATGTGATGCCTGTGCAGCCCGGAAAGGACCGATGAAACGCAGTCGAGTAAAACTGCAACGTTACACCGTGGGAGCTCCTTTTGAACGGATTGCGTTTGACATCTTGGGACCACTACCACGATCTGCTGACGGCAACAGATACATCCTTGTTGTCATGGAATATTTTACGAAGTGGCCCGAAGCGTATCCTATCCCTGATCAAGAGGCTACCACCGTTGCAGAGGTAATGGTTCAGTGCTGGATTTCCAGATTTGGAGTGCCTCTTCAGTTACACTCTGATCAAGGAAGGAATTTTACCTCTGCTGTAATGAAAGGACTTTGTGATCTACTTGGCATTGACAAAACACAGACGACGCCTTTACACCCACAATCGGATGGCATGGTGGAGAGGTTTAACAGAACCATCCTCAATAACCTCTCACTGATGGTTTCGAGAAACCAACAAGACTGGGATCAGAAGTTACCTTTGTTTCTTCTGGCCTATCGCAGTGCTGTCCACGAGACTACCGGCTATTCCCCATCCCAGATGCTCTTCGGTCGTAACCTTCGTCTGCCTTGCGATCTGTTGTTTGGCCGCCCTCCAGATGCACCTTCATCGCCAGAGGAGTACGTCGAGGATCTTCAGGCACGGTTTGAAGATGTGCACAATTTTGCCCGAGAGCGAATCCACGTGGTGACGGATAAGATGAAGACCAGATACGACACGAAGGCTACAGGACATCAATTCCACGAAGGTGACAAGGTTTGGTTCTGGAACCCGAAACGACAAAAAGGACTCTCTCCCAAACTTCAGTCTCATTGGGATGGTCCTTACTCAGTCCTCAACCGGCTGAATGATGCCGTGGTCCGAATACGTAAGTCACCAAATTCTAAACCTAGAGTCGTACATTACGACAGGTTAGCCCCTTATTATGGCCATAGTTTGTAATTCCCATAGTGTGTAATCCCCATAGTTTGTAATCCCCCTAATGTACAAAGTGTATATAGTTATTAAGACCATAGTCACATGTGTATATAAATTTTTAAGTTTATTGTTTATTTAATTATTTATTTATTCAGTAATGTTTCTGTCTTTCTGTATATAAATTAGTAAGTTTAGTAAGCTTTCCTTTCCTGGAACTGTACTGCCCGGGACGTGCAGTCCTTGGGAGGGGTGTTGGTTTGGTATATTTGTATATATTTCGTAGTGTTAATTTTGTAAATAGTAAAATCTATGTACATTTCGCATAAGGCAGTGCAATAGTTCGTCGTTAGTTTGTTTCCCTGCAATGAGTCCCTTGATGCTTGATAACGGGTTTTACAGAGGTAACTCTGGGAAGCGAGTTTCAAGGGGCAGGGCATTTAACATTATGGTAATGGGAATCTCGCCAAATTGGCGATGGTTTTGGCGACTAATTTTTGTCGCCAAATTTGGCGAGAAATCGCCAAATGTCGCCAAATTTGGCAACCATTTGGCGACATTTTCGGTACATGAATGGGTACATGTATCCCATGTACATGTATAAGGACTTTTCGACTACAATCTGGAAAGTTCTCCAAATGTCTACCTCTAGGAGTTTCAAGAAGGTTCACTTACGTTCACCTCCCCTATAAAAGCTCAGGGAGCGGGTGATGGAGTTAGTTCTTGAATTTTGAGTCACTTAGTTAGTTGACTGGAGATACTGAGCATTCTAAAGCGAATTGTTTTGCATTGTCTTTTGCGGCGATTTAACAGTTGTTTGTCAAGTTTTTAACTGCTGTTTTGTGCTCTATTGAGGTGAAAAAGAGCTGTATTGTGTCTACTAGAACGAGAAGTTCTGGAGCTGTAAGAGAACTGTGAAGAGTTATTTTGGAATAAATTTCTGCAAGTTTTGATCTGCTTTGGCGTCAGATCTTTCGAACGCGTCCACGCAACAATACCATTAGTTTTTTTCTGTGGAATAAATTTTTATAGGGTAGTGTGGGGTAACATGGGTATAAAAATCACTGTTTTTTTTATGTCCAGCTAAAATTTTCTTGTAAATGTTTAACAATTCAATTTTTCTTTACATTGCATATCTTGGGAATAAGAATACATAATTTTTAATTATGTTACATAATATGCTAGTGAGAAAACACTTTATAAGTACATGTTTACTAAACCCATTTTACCCCATGCAGATGAAAATTGGTATAGTGTGGGGTAAAATGGGTGTACATGAAAATCACAGAATAAATAATAAACCAATGGAAAGCACAAGCCTAATGAAATAGGAAATATAACATATTAAGCCATAAAATCATTAAAATCTCTTGTTTTAGTCTGAAATTGGTTAATACGTCCAACTAGAATGTTTTTTGATAACATTTGCATTTAAATCCCATTCTTCTCCATATTACACTTAATGACTGCAAAATACTATCATTATTAATATTCAAAATATAGCAAAAATATGTCTCCTATTGTTGAATGCTGATTTGTTTAAAATTTCTGTTGTTTGGCTATTTTCAATGATGTCGGTGAGCACCACATCCAAGTAAACATAAAACTTGTCAATCTTGGATTTTTTAAAAAATTTATGTCATACGAGTCTTATTTGATTTCCATAGTTTTTGCAATAAATTCTTTTTTCCCCCTAAATACCATTTCTCTCATGTACTCTAAATATGTAGGCCCATTTTCATTGGTCTTTGCTTTTAGGCCTATACCTTATGATGTACTTTCTTTATAAGACAAAATGTTTATAAGGTTCAACGACCTATTTTTATTCACAATGACAGCTAATCAGGTCGGGATCTACAGCGTAACGTGGATTCCGAACCACTATGAACATCCATGAATTACCCGGCATTCGAACCAGAGTAGATAGAAAGTGGGCATCCTGAGCTAGGGGCGGTGCCGGTGCAGGGATGAGGAATGATGACGTCACCGGAAGTGAGGGTGGCCGGATATGACGTCACCGGAAGTCACGCGACCGAAATTTGAGTTGAGTTGTTTCCTCCTGCAGCTTTTTAGTTTTGGTTTCGTTACAAGCTGTTTGTGTATGACGTCATAATTTTTTTATATAAATTTTTTGAGCGGTGGCAACACTTTTAAGTTCCGGTTTACCTTAAAGGCGGAGTTGAGTTGTTCTAGGGATGCTTCTAAATAAAAACATTACGATGATAGGATTTTATTGCTTGACGTCATAGTATTAATGTAGTGGGTATGACGTCATGACATGCTTAACGTTAAAAGTTTTGAGCGGTGGCAACACTTTGTAGTTTCGGTTTACCTTTCAGACAGAGTTGAGTTGTTCTAGGGCTGCTTCTAAACGAATAATTTAGAGATATAGGCTTTTATTACATGATGTCACAGTGGGAATCACGTCATTTGTGATTTTACAAAGTTTAGCTTTAAGAGAGTGGCAACACTTTTTAGTTTCGGTTTATCTTTAAGACGGAGTTGAGTTGTTCTAGGGCTGTTTCTAAATGAAAATATTCAAGTAATAGGCTTTTATTGTGTGACGTCACAGTGGGAATGACGTCATAACTTGCTTTATGATAGGGGTCGACAAAATACTTGCTTGCGATTGGTCGGATTTAAACACTGACTAAATGGACGCTTGTGATTGGCTACACAGTTTAGTAAGATAGTTTTCTAGAAAATTATAGGTAGTGGCGCCATCTAGGGGTGAATTTAAGAGTCATTTACATTAAATTTCTAAGATCAGAGATATAAGCAAATAAAAATCTTAAATCGTGAGACATCTTTTAAATTTAATAAAAGTGAAGGCCATTTGCTAAGGGTCTTAAAGAACATTAACCCCGAGCTACACGTGACATTTCAATATTTTACCAAACAATTGTTAAAATATCGACTATCGGACGTTGCTTTCATGGTAACTCATCTACCCCCCCCCTTCCCTAACCAATTTTGAATAAGCTAATTTGATAGACTTCAGAAAATGTTCATTATTTAGAAGCTAAATTTTATAAGTGAGGACCCACCTCCAGCCCCGATACCTCTTTTAGGAAGAATCGGTATCGGGTCACTCCTCCCTATAAAAAGAAAAAAACTTATTCCAAAGAACGTATATTTCTTTGAAATATGAGGTCACTAACCAACCATCCGATACTGAATTTCATGAAAATTTTAGCCTGTCTAAAAATTTTTTCATGAAAATTTTAGTTTTGAAACAAATTATTTAAACACTAATGTAAAAAAAATATTTTTAATAGAAATTTTTACTAATATCTAGTTGTATGTAGCTTTTTCTGAAAAAACTTAATGAATTTCATGAAAATTTTAAAATACCCTTAACAGGTTTCATGAAAATTGTAATTTTGATTCAAACAAATTTAACTTTAGTGTTACAGTTTACTCTTCATACAAATGTGCAGAAATATCTTAATTTTTTTAACTAACATATCTTTCTTTATGATGTTATTACCAATGACTCCCAACGGCTCCCAATTGGCTCTCAATGGCTCCCAATACCTGTTAAATGCTTCATAACTGCTCCCAATACCTGTTAAATGTTCTCAATACCCGCTAAATGGTCCCTAACTGCTCCCAATACCTGTTAAATGCTTCCTAACTGCTCCCAATACATGTTAAATGCTCTCAATACCTATTAAATGCTCCCTAAATGCTCCCAATACCAGCTAAATGCTCTTTAAATGCTCCCAATACCTGTTAAATGCTTTCTAATTGCTCCCAATACCTGTTAAATTCTTCCTAAAAGCTCCCAATACCTGTTAAATGCTCTCAATACCTGTTAAATGCTCCCAATTCCTGTTAAATGCTTCCTAACTGCTCCAAATACCTGTTAAATGCTCCCTAACTGCTCCCAATACCTGTTAAATTCTTCCTAAAAGCTCCCAATACCTGTTAAATGCTCTCAATACCTGTTAAATGCTCCCAATACCTGCTAAATGCTTCCTAACTGCTCCCAAGAACTGTTTAATGCTCTCAATACCTGTTAAATGCTCCCAATAACTGCTAAATGCTCCCTATCTGCTCCCAATACCTGCTAAATGCTCCCTAACTGCTCCCAATACCTGTTAAATGCTTCCTAACTGCTCCCAATACCTGTTAAATGCTCCCTAACTGTTCCCAATACCTGCTAAATGCTCCCTAACTACTCCCAATGGTTCTTGAGTCCCGATAGTTCAACTTTACCTTAATAAATTTGTTTGAAATTAATCTGTCTATGTTAGTTATATTAATCAAGATAGTTTTTATTGTACAATGATACTTACTTAAGTTGATGAATGGCAACACAGAACTAGCTGCTAATGCTGAATAGAGATGTGATAACTGATTTTGGATACTGTAATGCCTAAATAAGAGAGAAAAAGTAACATACTTGAACATCTTATAAGTAAGAATTCAAAAGTGAACGTGAAAATTTACTTTACGAATAAACATCATGTCTTTAAAATGTGTACGAATATCACTAAATAAGTTAAAAAAGTAATATACTTAAACTCTCTACGATAAAAAGTTTAACATTAAAGTGAAAAGTTTACTTTACACATAAAAATCACTTTAAGATGTGTAAAAATATCGCTAAATAAGAGAAAACATAACATACTTAAAATTTCTAAGATAAATATTTAACCTTTACGCGAAAATTCCCTTCTTATATAAAAATCACGACTTTAAAATATGACATGCAAGACAAAAGTATCATACTTAAACTTTCTACGACAAATAACTTTAACATTTACGTAAAATTTTACTTTACACTTAAAAATCCCGACTTTAAAATATGTAGAAATATCGATAAATAAAAGAAAAAAATTTACATACTTAAACTTTGTACGACAAATAACTTTGACATTAACGTAAAAATTTACTTCACATATAAAAATCAAGACTTTAAGATGTGACGTGTAAGAAAAATTAGCATACTTTAAATTTCTACGACAAATAATTTTAACCTTTAAGCGAAAATTTACTACATACATAAAAATCATGTCTTTAAAATATGTAAAAATATTGCTAAATAAAAGAAAAAAGTAACATACTTAAACTTTGTACGACAAATAACTTTAACATTAACGTAAAAATTTACTTCACATATAAAAATCACGACATTAAAATGTGACATGTAACAAGAATCAGCATACCTAAAATTTCTATGATAAATAATTTTAACCTTTGCGTTAAATTTACTACATATATAAAATTCATGTCTTTAAAATAACTCTAAATAAAAGAAAAAAAGTAACATACTTAAACTTTCTACAACAAATAACTTTAACATTAACGTAAAAATTTACTTTACACATAAAAATCACGACTTTAAATTTGACATGTAGGACAAAAGTATAACATACCTATAATTTCTACGACAAAGAATTCAATCATTGCCATTCATGTCTTTAAAATGTATAACGACAACTCTAACTTTTTTAGAAAAAAATAAACACTAAAAATTTACAAGGCAAAGAATTTAAAATTGAAAGTGAAAATTAACTTTAAATGTATAATCATACTCTTATATCAATGATAAATAAGATAAAAAAGAAACTCTAAAAATTTATAAGGCAAAGAATTTAAATAATACGCGAAAATTTACCTCACATATAAAAATTATGTCTTTCAAATGTGTAAGAATAACGCTAAATTAGAGAAAAAGAAATACTAAAAATATTATAAGGTAAGGAACTGAAACAATACGCTGAAATTTATTTCACGCATAAAATTTTTATCTTTAAATAAATTGTCTGTATATATTGTAAATAGTGACGAATTATTTCAAAATTCTTTTGTAATTTATTTTTATCTTATTTTATTTATTAATTAATAGCGATTATACAAGTTAGAAAAAGGTGGCAACACCTAAAGCAATCGAGAAGTTTCGAGATATTTCTTTTCCGATGAATTGGCTGGAAATTTCGAGAATGTCTCACGCGCTTGTATATAAAAGACTGGAGAACGGGAAAGTTTTCAGATTGACTTTGGACTTCGAGGTGAGCTGATCGCTTTGTTTACTGGAGTGAGCTTGTATAATCGCTGTATTCGAAGTTGTTTTTGCTAAAGCTTGTGAGCGATTACACTGTTGCCTGTGGATAAATTTTGTGAGTTTTCTGAAGAGAGAATAAATATTTTTAAACCGTGAAAACTGTGCCATCATTGCCTCAGCGGAAAAATTCGTAACAATATGTTAAGGTTCCATATTAACTCGTGCAATAAATGCTGACTAAGGATTATTTTACTTATCAATCTAAGAAATGTGAATTGGGGAAAAATATTAAATAAATTGTAGATATTAAATACATTATAGATACCATTCAAGTTATGAAAATCACCTGCAAGACTTTTTAAACATCTTATGATAATTTGAAAGAAACTTGCTAATTATATGTAAACTACATAACTTTTTATATTCTAAAAGGAAATCACAAGTAATTTAGTTATCTTTTTTCATGGTAACACTCATATTCAATTACATGTTTTAAAATTTAACATTCTTTACATGATAATAGTTATAAATTTTTTCAATCTCAGATGCGATATACTATTATTTCTAATATATATGTTATGAATTGTGTAAAGTTTTTAAAAGAGTATATACAAATCACCAATCAGAAACATAAAAAAGTAACTTCATTCAAACAAATTAAAATAATAAGATATTTCCCTTAGTTTAAATAGTTAACTACTCATGTGATAGAATATACTTAGAATATGTAAATACTGAAAAAAGTTTGCTAGGCAAACTTATAGAATTTTTTTAATTTTTTTTTTTCGAAAAACTAGCATAAATTTGAAAAATGTATAGTTTGTTACTACGTAAAATTGAACATCATCTGGACAGACTAAATTATACGTGAAATTTTTTATTTGAGGGTTGTTGACAATATATCATTAATATAGAGATTTTTAACTTCCACACATAATTTCTAAATAACTTACACATAAATTTCAGAATACTGAAACGGAATGGGTTTTACAAGACGCTTATTTTGTAAGATGAATATTCAGTATTATTATAACTGAGCAAAGTTCATTTCAGAAAAAAACTTGTAAAAGATACTTATATTTTGAAAATAGTTTAAAATATCCTTTTAAATTTATGAATGATCGCTTTCGAAAGACACAAATAAAACTGATACTATTCATGATAATTAAAGCATGCATAACATTAGTCAAACAAAGTTAAATTTTTATTGCTTGTGACCGATAACTTTTCAGTGAAGTAGAATTTGCATAGGAAATTTGTGCAAACTTTTTCAACTTTTAAACCAAGTATCATGTAAAATTATAAATTACGATAGGAAATAGCATACTTCATAATCTTTAGAATCAGAACAAGTCTTGCAATTAAGCAAAATTTATTTCTCAAGGAATTGAAAGCATACCAGAGAAGTCCTTAATCAATTCGCATCTTTTCTCATGTTGCAAGAAGATATACTTTGTAAAAGATCGTCGTAGCACTTAACCAAAATCAGTAAAAATAAATATATTTTCTATGGCAAAGATAAAACTTCACAACTTAATTACTGAAATTTAGCTAAGTTGCATATGGTTTATTCACATAACTCGCATATGCTTCGAATGTTGAAATATATTTGTCAGTTGAAATCAAGCTCATCGAAAATAAATGCTATCTACATTTTTCAAGTCAGAAATTACTATTAAATAAACTTTACATCCAAAACATTGTCATGTTAAAAAGAAAAATCTACAAAAATGTAAATGATAATTTTACTGTTGGTACATAAATGATGAATAATTTATGATTTTATTCTAGGCAAACGTTTTATTGTCTAACAGAGAACTAAAACTTTAGCAGAAAAACGAAAAAATACCAAACTTAGGCATAACAAATTTCATGAAATTCAGGTATAATGTGAGAAGTTTTACTGATTATATATATATATATATATATATATATATATATATATATATATATATATATATATATATATATATATATATATATATATATATATATATATATATATATATATATATATATATATATATATATATATATATATATATATATATATATATATATATATATATATATATATATATATATATATATATATATATATATATATATATATATATATATATATATATATATATATATATATATATATATATATATATATATATATATATATATATATATATATATATATATATATATATATATATATATATATAGACGGGGAATTGGCCTCTTATTTTATTAAGTAGTTTGATATTGAAAGAGCATACTGCGCGCGTGCATCATGCGCGGCGGATATACAGGAAGTGTTTGATTTAGAGTTTATACAGTGCTTCTGGTCCATCTCGCCAGAGGGCGCTGCCACAATGATAGGGGAGAATGACTGTTGGTTCCCACAACTCGGTCATCCTGACAACTTCCTCGTCCTCGAGGACTAGTGTAGAGCTAAATACTGTGATTAAATGTTTAACTGAAATGAAAAGACATGTCAAGTAATTGAAATTAAAAGAAGAAAACATATATATACAGATTGTTTAGGACTCTAAAAGATTGGAACAAAAGTCCTGAAAAGTAAAATTTGCTAAGTGCAGTTTGACAGTCCAATTTGGAAAGAGTCAAAGTTAATGTTCAGACCAAGGTTTCATGTGGTCTGCAGCAGATGATGTAATATTTGGTCCTTCTTGTTGACCTACTTTGACTATCTCATATCCATCATTTCCTTTCACAACTGTCACTTTATAAGGTTCTATGAACTTTGGTCGCAGTTTCAAGCCCGTTCCGAACTGAGTTCTCTGTATTGCCACCATATCGTTGACTTTGTAAAGGTGCTGCTTCTTTCTTTTGCGGTTAAACTGCTGACGGTTCTCCTGTTGTATTTTCAAGATGTTGTTCTTCGGTTCTTCTCTCATGTTGTCTCTGTCTTGTATGGTGCTTCTTATGTACTCATCATCAAGTATTTCTTTAATTTTCACATCTTCCTTATTCTTCATCTTTACGCCAATCATTAGTTCAAAAGGTGTATACTTTGTGCTTCGTGAAGTAGAGCTGTTGATAATTCTTTGGACTTCAGAAACAAATTTGTACCATTTGGTAGGGTCTTCTGCAGCAAGTTTTGCTAGAACAGGAATCAGTAGAGAATGTATTCGTTCAATCTGTCCATTTCTGCGGGGAATTCCGGTTGCTATTTGGACATGATCTATCTCCTCTTCTCGCCAGTATTTTTGGAAATTTGTTGATTGGAATGCTGATCCTCGGTCGGAAATAATTCGGGATGGGTTGCCAAAAACATTCTGTTGTAATTTTAATTTATCCAATGCATCTTTTGCTGATGTAGATTTGACAGGATAAAACCATGCAAATTTAGAGAAAGAATCAACCACTGTAAATATATGATTATAATTTTTGTGGGTAGAATTAAGTGGTACAACAAAATCGACATGAAAAGTGCTGAGAGGAATATTGTCTTTTGGTATTGGATGCAATAGACCTTCAGGTTTTCCACGTTTCCTGTTGTAGAGTATGCACTCTATGCAGTTAGCTATTACTGATTCTATTTGATTTCTTGCCTTGGGTATGTAGTAATCACGTCTTAAGACTTCTTCGGTTTTTGCTGTTGAAAAATGACCTTTGTTGTGTATTTCTCGGAGGATTTCTTTCTGCATATCTTCGGGTACGACGGGTAGTTCTCTTCATTTCTCGTATTTGTATAAGATTCCTTGTTTCAATAGGTAATCGTTGTTTTCACCACGTTCAGTTAAACTTTTTATGTTTTTTATGTGATCGTCTTCGGATTGCGCTGCCTCGATAGTAGTTAGAAAGTGGGGCTCCTGGGCCATGACGCAATGTGCAATGGTATGGTATGGGGGCGTGGTTTTGACGTCACCGGATGATGACGTCAGTTGTTCTAGGGCTGCTTCTAAGTGAATAAGTTAGAGTTATAGGTATTTTTGACGAGTGACGTCACAGCGGGTATGACGTCATGACTTGCTTTATGTGAGAGATCGACAAAATGCTTGCTTACGATTAGTCGGTTTTAAACACGTGACTAAATGGACGCTTGTGATTGGCTACACAGTTTAGTAAGATAGTTTTCTACTAAGTTTAGGGTAGTGGCGCCATCTAGGAGTGAATTTAAGAGATATTTGCATTAAATTTCTAAGATCAGAGATATATGCAAATAAAAAAAATATTAACACGACTTTTAAGTTTAATAAAAGTGAAGGCCATTTGCTAAGGGTCTAAAGAACCCTAACCCCGAGCTACACGTGACATTTCAATACTTTACCAAACAATTGTTAAAATATCGACTATCGGACGTTGCCTTCATGGGAACTCATCTACCCACACCCCTTCCTTAACCAATTTCGAATAAGCTAATTTGAAAGACTTTAGAAAATGTTAATTATTTTCAAGCTAAATTTTAAAAGTGAGGACCCACCTCCGGCCCGATACCTCTTTTAGGAAGAATTGGTACCGCCTCACTCCTCCCTATAAAAAGAAAAAAACTTATTCTAAAGAACGTATATTTCTTTGAAATATGAGGTCACTAACCAACCATCCAATACTGAATTTCATGAAAATTTTAGTCTGTCTAAACATTTTATCATGAAAATTTTAGTTTTGAAAATAATTATTTAAACACTAATGTAAAAAAAAAAATATTTTTGATAGAAATTTTTACTAATATCTACTTGTATGTAGCTTTTTTCCGAAAAAACTTAATGAATTTCACGAAAATTTTAACGTACCCTTAACAGTTTTCATGAAAATTGTAATTTTGATACAAACAAATTTAACTTTAGTGTTACAGTTTACTCTTCATACAAATGTGCAGAAATATCTTAATTTTTTTAACTAGCATATCTTTCTTTATGATGTTATTATCAATGACTCCCAACGGCTCCCAATTGGCTTCCTAACTGCTCCCAATACCTGTTAAATGCTTCCTAACTGCTCCCAATACATGTTAAATGCTCTCAATACCTATTAAATGCTCCCAATACTATCTAAATGCTCCCTAAATGCTCCCAATACCTGTTAAATGCTTCCTAATTGCTACTAATACCTGTTAAATGCTTCCTAATTGCTCCCAATACATGTTAAATGCTCCCTAACTGCTCCCAATATCCGCTAAATGCTCCCTAACTGCTCCCAATATCCGCTAAATGCTCATTAACTGCTCCCAATACCTGTTAAATGCTTCCTAATTGCTCCCAATACATGTTAAATGCTCTCAATACCTGTTAGAAATTAATCTGTCTATGTTAGTTATATTAATCAAGATAGTTTTTATTGTACAATGGTACTTACTTAAGTTGACGAATGGCAACACAGAACTAGCTGCTAATGCTGAATAGAGATGTGATAACTGATTTTGGATACTCTAATGCCTAAATAAGAGAGAAAAAGTAACATACTTCAACATCTTACAACTAAGAATTCAAAAGTGAACGTGAATATTTACTTTACGAATAAATATCATGTCTTTAAAATGTATACGAATATCACTAAATAAAAGAAAAAAGTAACATACTTAAACTCTTTACGACAAATAACTCATTAAAGTAAAAATTTACTTTACACATAAAAATCACTTTAAAATGTTTAAAAATATCGCTAAATAAGAGAAAAAAGTAACTTACTTAAAATTTCTAAAATAAATATTTAACCTTTACGCGAAAATTCCCATCATATATAAACATCACGACTTTAAAATATGACATACAAGAGAAAAGTAACGTGCTTAAACTTTCTACGACAAATAACTTTAACATTAACTTAAAATTTTACTTTACACATAAAAATCCCGACTTTAAAATATGTAGAAATATCGATAAATAAAAGAAAAAAGTAACATACTTAAACTTTCTACGACAAAAAACTTTAACATTAACACAAAAATTTACTTTACACATAAAAATCACGACTTTAAATTTGAAATGTAGGAGGAAAGTATAACATACCTATAATTTCTACGACAAAGAATTCAAACATTGCCGTTTATGTCTTTAAAATGTATAATGACAACTCTAACTTTTAGAAAAAAGAAACACTAAAAATTTGCAAGGCAAAGAATTTAAAATTGAACGTTAAAATTAACTTTACATGTACTATCATACTCTTATATCAACGTTAAATAAGATAAAAAAGAAACTCTAAAAATTTATAAGGCAAAGAATTTAAATAATACGCGAAAATTTACCTCACATATAAAAATTATGTCTTTCAAATGTGTAAGAATAACGCTAAATTAGAGAAAAAGAAATATTAAAAATTTATAAGGTAAGGAATTGAAACAATACACGAAAATTTATTTCACACATAACATTTTTATCTTTAAAATGTGTAAGAATAATGCTAAATTAGAGAAGAAAAAAAATAATATACTTAAACTTTCTTCGACAACAATTTAAACAATACGCGAAAATTTTATACACAATTATTTTCTTAGGTTAATGTTAAATAATGGGAAATTTAACAGAATAAAAATTTCAAAGATAAAGAATTATAACCTTTACACGAAAATTTACTTCTCATATACAATTAAACTCTTAGGTTAATGCTAAATAAAAGAAAAAGTAACATACTCAAAAATTTCTAAGATAAGCAAAACGTAAAAATTTCATATCATGTGTTTAAAATGTAACATATAAGAGAAAAAAAATAACATACCTGAACTTTCTATAGCAAAGAATTTAAGCGTTAGCGTAAAAATTTACTTTAAATATAAAATTCACGTCTTTAAACGGGATGATAAGCATGTGACAGTAATTAGCCAATCAGGTTAGCGGTAGGTGATACGCCACTTGCCGGCATTTTTAGACCGGAGGATGAGTCACGCTAAAACTTGTTCAAACAGGTCGGGAGACTTGTACAGCGAGAACAGCAGCATTGACGCGCAAGCAGCGGGTGATGCTGCGGTGTGTCAGCAGGTCTTTGAGATTATCGTTTTCCTACTTTGTCTTTTTCATAATGAAATGTTTGTGAAAACTTGGAATGAATGAAGTGGATTTCAAAGACACATTAGTAAGTGAAGGTAGAATTCGCATGGACTTTCTTCCAAAAAAGTATGATTCACTTGGAGAATTTAAAATCATTTCTACTTGAAAACTTTTCTATTGTCTAAAATATTGAATATTGTTCAAACTCAGTGAGATTATATGCTACAATACGTGTAAAACTTAACAAAATTGTTACATAGAAGAAAAATAGTAAGAGATTTAAAATAAATACTAGTTATAGATACTCCAAAGAAAAAATTTCACCTCTACTTTTCAATCGGAAAATCAAAGCAAGTTGGAAATTTATGTTACTTCAAGAAAGACTTAGACAATTTACTTTGTAATAATATACGTTAAGGTGTCATATTAACTCGTGCAATACATGCTGACTAAGGTTTATTTTACTTATCTAAGAAAGGTGAATAGGGGGAAAATATTAAATAAATTGTAGATATTAAATACATTGTAGATATGCATTCAAATTTTGAAAATCACCTGCAAGACTTTTAAAACATATTAAGATAAATTGAAAGAAACTTGCGAATTATATGTAAACTATATAACTTTTTATACTCTGAAAGGAAATCAGAAGTAATTTAGTTAACTTTTTTCATCGTAACACTCATATTCAACGACATGTTTTTAAAATTTAATCTTCTTTACATGATAATAGTTATTAATTTTTTCAATCTCAGATGCGATATACTATTATTTCTAACATAAATGTTACGAATTGTGTAAAGTTTTTAAAAGAGTATATGCAAATCCCCAATCAGAAACAAAAAATCTAACATCAATCAAACAAACTAAAATAATAAGATATTTTACTTAGTGGAAATAGTTAACTACTCATGTGATGGAATATACTTAGAAAATTTAAATACTGAAAAAAGTTTGCTAGGCAAACTTAAAGAATATTTTTTTTTCTTGTGAAAAACTAGCATAAATTTGAAAAAATTTAGAGTTTATTACTACGTAAAATTGAACATCATCTGGACAAACTAAATTATACATGATTTTTTTTTTTATTATTTGAGAGGTGCTGACAATATATCATTAATATAGAGATTTTTAACTTCCACCCATAATTTCTAAATAACTTATACATAAATTTCAGAAAACTGAAACGGAATGTGTTTTACAGGACGCTTATTTTGTAAGATGAATATTCAATATTAATATAACTGAGCATAGTTCATTCCGGAAAAAACTTGTAAAAGATACTTATATTTTGAAAATAGTTTGAAATATCCTTTTAAATTTATGAATGCTCGCTTTCGAAAGACACAATAAAACTGATATTACACATGATAATTAACACATGCATAACATTAGTCAAATAAAGTGGAATTTTTATTGCTTGTGACCGATAACTTTTCAGTGAAGTAGAACTTACATAGGAAATTTGTGCAAACTTTTTAAACTTTTAAACCAAGTATCAAGTAAAATTATAAATTACGATAGGAAATAGCACACTTCAGAATCGGAACAAGTCTTCTAGTTAAGCTAAATTTATTTCTCAAGGAATTGAAAGCATACCAGAAAAGTCCTTATTATTTCGCATCTTTTCTCATGTTGCAAGAAGACATACTTAGTAAAAGATCGTCGTTGCACTTAATAAAAATCAGTAAAAATAAATGTATTTTCTATGGCAAAGATAAGACTTTACAACTTAATTACTGAAATTTAGCTAAGTTGCATATGGTTTATTCACATAACTAGCATATGCTTCGAATGTTGAAATATATTTGTCAGTTGAAATCAAACTCATCGAAAATAAATGCTACCTACATTTCCAAGTCGGAAATTACTATTAAATAAACTTTACATGTAAAACATTGTCATATTAAAAAGAAAAATCTACAAAAATGTAAATGATAATTTTAGTGTTGGTACATAAATGATGAATAATTTATGATTTTATTCTAGGCAAACGTTTTATTGTCTAACAGAGAACTTAAACTTTAGCAGAAAAACGAAAAAATACAATTTTTATATCCTATCTTGCTAGTCGAAAATTGAATTTATTAGCTGTTGTAATAGATTTTTATTGTCCAAATTTCTATAGTTTTTTTTTCCCAGTGCAATAAAATTAAGTTCATGTGTAATGATTAGGTTTTTTTTTTTTTTTTTTTTTTTTTTTATGAATCTTATAAATTTAATGAAATTATTATGACCTAAGAGATTGAGTGAACTGAATAAATCAATGATGTAAATTTAAACAGTGACTTGAACTGATACATACTATAACTGTAAAGAAGTATGACAAAGTGATAGATGAAGTAAAAATAGAAGTTGAGTGAAATGTGTTGAAAAAAGTTGAAGACGACAAGAAATTCGTAATTGAGAATTATCATTGACTTATATTAACTTCGTTTTTCTTGCTTATGACAAGAAAATACACTCTTTCTTATTAAGAACCAACTTGATATCTTATCATAGAATGACAATGATGAAATATCTATACATTAAAAAAAAATTAAAAAATACCAAACTTAGACAGCAAATTTCTAGAAATTCATGTATAATGTGAGAAGTTTTACTGGAAATATAGAAGATACAACATTGAAAGATGTGAATGTTTCGTAGTACTTTATCAGAAAAAAAAAAAAAAAAAAAAAAAAAATGCGTTGAGGTTCGCTTAAAAAATTTTAGGAGAAAGTTTAAACAAAATTTAAAATCAAACATGCTTTCAAATAGGAACACATATATTAAAACTATAGCACATTATACAATTTATATTACGTTATCTCAGTTGTATCAAACTGAATAACATGAAAAACAACCACAAACTGAATAAACATGAAAATTATCAATATATGTGGAAAAGTTCTTCTTCTTCGTATAAATCGATAACTTTTATACACTAGTTCTTCATCAATTAATCTTCTAAGTAAATCTTTCAAAGGTAAAAACATACTTATAGCTTTGCATTTCTAACAAGTTAAATTGTACATGTTTCATGTGAAAGTTACAAAATTTTATATATTTTCATGGAAAACATATAAAATTTTAATTTCACGAGAAGCATGTACAATTTAACATGTTACAAATGCAAAGCTATAAGTATGTTTTTACCTTTGAAAGATTTACTTAGAAGATTAATTGATGAAGAACTAGTGTATAAGTTATCGATTTATACGAAGAAGACGAAAAGTTACAATTTTTCAATACATACGACAAGTTTTATAACTTAAACATACATTTATTGAAGTGAATAAGTTTCAGTATTTAAATATACATATTGATTTGAAAAAATTCTTTGAAATATATATATATATAAAAAAAAAAAAAACTTTAAGTGTAAATTGAAATTTTTATAAGTTTTCAACAGTGACTTATTAATATTTAGAAAGAGGTCGGATATCTTCAACTATTCTACACCTGATTGGACAACACTTATAATGTGTATGAGAAAAAAAATTCAATTACTAGATGAGAAAAATTTCCTTGTAGGAATCAATGAAATTGGATAGTTATACTTTGGTTCGAAGCAATTTTCGTTTCAAGCATATGATTTGTTGCTAAGTTGAAATAAATACACTTTAAATCAATGCTTAGTATCTTCTTTTATTCTTACTATGATCATTCTTATATTGAAGGATGATTTTTCGAAAGTCAATATATTTGAAAAATAAATATATCTATAGTGTAACATATAAAGTTGAAGTTACGTGGAATACTATTGGAATTAGCATTAGAAATTCAATCAATCAATTTATTTATGGGATATTGACCATCACGTGAATATCTCCCCGCAACATTGGTTGCTCTTATCGGTATATGATTACGCATGTTTCGTGATCTTAACGTACGTCAATGTGTTATTTTTTTTATATGTGAAAAAAGGAAACTTTTATACATATATTGATAATTTTCATGTTTATTCAGTTTATGGTTGTTTTTCATGTTATTCAGTTTGATACAACTGAGATGACGTAATATAAATTGTTTAATGTGCTATAGTTTTAATATATGTGTTCCAATTTAAAAGCATGTTTGATTTTAAATTTTGTTTAAACTTTCTCCTAATATTTTTTATAGCGAACCTCAGCGCATTTTTTTTCTTTTTTTTTTTTCTGATAAAGTACTACGAAACATTCACATCTTTCAATGTTGTATCTTCTATATTTCCTGTAAAACTTCTCACAATATACATGAATTTCAAGAAATTTGCTATGTCTAAGTTTGGTATTTTTTTTTAATGTATAGATATTTCATCATTGTCATTCTATGATAAAATATCAAGTTGGTTCTTAATAAGAAAGAGTGTATTTTCTTGTCATAAGCAAGAAAAACGAAGTTAATATAAGTCAATGATAATTCTCAATTACGAATTTCTTGTCGTCTTCAACTTTTTTCAACACATTTCACTCAACTTCTATTTTTACTTCATCTATCACTTTGTCATACTTCTTTACAGTTATAGTATGTATCAGTTCAAGTCACTGTTTAAATTTACATCATTGATTTATTCAGTTCACTCAATCTCTTAGGTCATAATAATTTCATTAAATTTATAAGATTCATAAAAAAAAAAAAAAAAAAAAAACCTAATCATTACACATGAACTTAATTTTATTGCACTGGGAAAAAAAAACTATATAAATTTGGACAATAAAAATCTATTACAACAGCTAATAAATTCAATTTTCGACTAGCAAGATAGGATATAAAAATTGTATTTTTTCGTTTTTCTGCTAAAGTTTAAGTTCTCTGTTAGACAATAAAACGTTTGCCTAGAATAAAATCATAAATTATTCATCATTTATGTACCAACAGTAAAATTATCATTTACATTTTTGTAGATTTTTCTTTTTAATATGACAATGTTTTACATGTAAAGTTTATTTAATAGTAATTTCCGACTTGAAAATGTAGGTAGCATTTATTTTCGATGAGTTTGATTTCAACTGACAAATATATTTCAACATTCGAAGCATATGCTAGTTATGTGAATAAACCATATGCAACTTAGCTAAATTTCAGTAATTAAGTTGTAAAGTCTTATCTTTGCCATAGAAAATACATTTATTTTTACTGATTTTTATTAAGTGCAACGACGATCTTTTACTAAGTATGTCTTCTTGCAACATGAGAAAAGATGCGAAATAATAAGGACTTTTCTGGTATGCTTTCAATTCCTTGAGAAATAAATTTAGCTTAACTAGAAGACTTGTTCCGATTCTGAAGTGTGCTATTTCCTATCGTAATTTATAATTTTACATGATACTTGGTTTAAAAGTTGAAAAATTTTGCACCAATTTCCTATGTAAGTTCTACTTAACTGAAAAGTTATCGGTCACAAGCAATAAAAATTCCACTTTGTTTGACTAATGTTATGCATGTGTTAATTATTATGTGTAATATCAGTTTTATTGTGTCTTTCGAAAGCGAGCATTCATAAATTTAAAAGGATATTTCAAACTATTTTCAAAATATAAGTATCTTTTACAAGTTTTTTCCGGAATGAACTTTGCTCAGTTATATTAATATTGAATATTCATCTTACAAAATAAGCGTCTTGTAAAACACATTCCGTTTCAGTTTTTTGAAATTTATGTATAAGTTATTTAGAAATTATGGGTGGAAGTTAAAAATCTCTATATTAATGATATATTGTCAGCACCTCTCAAATAAAAAAAAAAAAAAAATCATGTATAATTTAGTTTGTCCAGATGATGTTCAATTTTACGAAGTAATAAACTCTACATTTTTTCAAATTTATGCTAGTTTTTCACAAGAAAAAAAAATATTCTTTAAGTTTGCCTAGCAAACTTTTTTCAGTATTTAAATTTTCTAAGTATATTCCATCACATGAGTAGTTAACTATTTCCACTAAGTAAAATATCTTATTATTTTAGTTTGTTTGATTGATGTTAGATTTTTTTGTTTCTTATTGGTGATTTGCATATACTCTTTTAAAAACTTTACACAATTCGTAACATTTATGTTAGAAATAATAGTATATCGCATCTGAGATTGAAAAAAATTAATAACTATTACCATGTAAAGAAGGTTAAATTTTAAAAACATGTCGTTGAATATGAGTGTTAAGATGAAAAAAGTTAACTAAATTACTTCTGATTTCCTTTCAGAGTATAAAAAGTTATATAGTTTACATATAATTCGCAAGTTTCTTTCAATTTATCTTAAGATGTTTTAAAAGTCTTGCAGGTGATTTTCAAAACTTGAATGTATATCTACAATGTATTTAATATCTACAATTTATTTAATATTTTCCCCCAATTCACCTTTCTTAGATAAGTAAAATAAACCTTAGTCAGCATGTATTGCACGAGTTAATACGCCACCTTAACGTATATTATTACAAAGTAAATTGTCTAAGTCTTTCTTGAAGTAACATAAATTTCCAACTTGCATTGATTTTCCGATTGAAAAGTAGAGGTGAAATTTTTTCTTTGGAGTATCTATAACTAGTATTTATTTTAAATCTCTTACTATTTTTCTTCTATGTAACAATTTTGTTAAGTTTTACACGTATTGTAGCATATAATCTCACTGAGTTTGAACAATATTCAATATTTTAGACAATAGAAAAGTTTTCAAGTAGAAATGATTTTAAATTGAACGATAATCTCAAAGACCTGCTGACACACCGCAGCATCACCCGCTGCTTGCGCGTAATGCTGCTGTTCTTGCTGCCCGACCTGTTTGAACAAGTTTTAGCGTGACTCATCCTCCGGTCTAAAAATGCCGGCAAGTGGCGTATCACCTACCGCTAACCTGATTGGCTAATTACTGTCACATGCTTATCATCCCGTTTAAAGACGTGAATGTTATATTTAAAGTAAATTTTTACGCTAACGCTTAAATTCTTTGCTATAGAAAGTTCAGGTATGTTATTTTTTTTCTCTTATATGTTACATTTTAAACACATGATATGAAATTTTTACGTTTTGCTTATCTTTGAAATTTTTGAGTATGTTACTTTTTCTTTTATTTAGCATTAACCTAAGAGTTTAATTGTATATGAGAAGTAAATTTTCGTGTAAAGGTTAAAATTCTTTATCTTTGAAATTTTTATTCTGTTAAATTTCCCATTATTTAACATTAACCTAAGAAAATAATTGTGTATGAAATTTTCGCGTATTGTTTAAATTGTTGTCGAAGAAAGTTTAAGTATATTATTTTTTTTCTTCTCTAATTTAGCATTATTCTTACACATTTTAAAGATAAAAATGTTATGTGTGAAATAAATTTTCGTGTATTGTTTCAATTCCTTACCTTATAAATTTTTAATATTTCTTTTTCTCTAATTTAGCGTTATTCTTACACATTTGAAAGACATAATTTTTATATGTGAGGTAAATTTTCGCGTATTATTTAAATTCTTTGCCTTATAAATTTTTAGAGTTTCTTTTTTATCTTATTTAACGTTGATATAAGAGTATGATAGTACATGTAAAGTTAATTTTAACGTTCAATTTTAAATTCTTTGCCTTGCAAATTTTTAGTGTTTCTTTTTTCTAAAAGTTAGAGTTGTCATTATACATTTTAAAGACATAAACGGCAATGTTTGAATTCTTTGTCGTAGAAATTATAGGTATGTTATACTTTCCTCCTACATTTCAAATTTAAAGTCGTGATTTTTATGTGTAAAGTAAATTTTTGTGTTAATGTTAAAGTTATTTGTCGTAGAAAGTTTAAGTATGTTACTTTTTTCTTTTATTTAGCGATATTTCTACATATTTTAAATTCGGGATTTTTATGTGTAAAGTAAAATTTTACGTTAATGTTAAAGTTATTTGTCGTAGAAAGTTTAAGCACTTTACTTTTCTCTTGTATGTCATATTTTAAAGTCGTGATGTTTATATATGATGGGAATTTTCGCGTAAAGGTTAAATATTTATTTTAGAAATTTTAAGTAAGTTACTTTTTCTCTTATTTAGCGATATTTTTACACATTTTAAAATGATTTTTATGTGTAAAGTAAATTTTTTACTTTAATGAGTTACTTGTCGTAAAGAGTTTAAGTATGTTACTTTTTTCTTTTATTTAGTGATATTCGTACACATTTTAAAGACATGATTTTTATTCGTAAAGTAAATTTTCACGTTCACTTTTGAATTCTTAGTTGTAAGATGTTGAAGTATGTTACTTTTTCTCTCTTATTTAGGCATTAGAGTATCCAAAATCAGTTATCACATCTCTATTCAGCATTAGCAGCTAGTTCTGTGTTGCCATTCGTCAACTTCATTGTACAATAAAAACTATCTTGATTAATACAACTAACATAGACAGATTAATTTCTAACAGGTATTGAGAGCATTTAACATGTATTGGGAGCAATTAGGAAGCATTTAACAGGTATTGGGAGCAATTAGGAAGCATTTAACAGGTATTGGGAGCATTTAGGGAGCATTTAGCTGGTATTGGGAGCATTTACGGAGCATTTAATAGGTATTGAGAGCATTTAACATGTATTGGGAGCAGTTAGGAAGCATTTAACAGGTATTGGGAGCAGTTAGGGAGCATTTAGCGGGTATTGAGAACATTTAACAGGTATTGAGAACATTTAACAGGTATTGAGAACATTTAACAGGTATTGAGAACATTTAACAGGTATTGAGAACATTTAACAGGTATTGAGAACATTTAACAGGTATTGGGAGCAGTTAGGAAGCATTTAACAGGTATTGGGAGCCATTGAGAGCCAATTGGGAGCCGTTGGGAGTCATTGGTAATAACATCATAAAGAAAGATATGCTAGTTAAAAAAAATTAAGATATTTCTGCACATTTGTATGAAGAGTAAACTGTAACACTAAAGTTAAATTTGTTTGTATCAAAATTACAATTTTCATGAAAACTGTTAAGGGTACGTTAAAATTTTCGTGAAATTCATTAAGTTTTTTCGGAAAAAAGCTACATACAAGTAGATATTAGTAAAAATTTCTATCAAAAATATTTTTTTTTTTTTTTACATTAGTGTTTAAATAATTATTTTTAAAACTAAAATTTTCATGAAAAAATGTTTAGACAGACTAAAATTTTCATGAAATTCAGTATTGGATGGTTGGTTAGTGACCTCATATTTCAAAGAAATATACGTTCTTTAGAATAAGTTTTTTTCTTTTTATAGGGAGGAGTGAGGCGGTACCAATTCTTCCTAAAAGAGGTATCGGGCCGGAGGTGGGTCCTCACTTTTAAAATTAAGCTTGAAAATAATTAACATTTTCTAAAGTCTTTCAAATTAGCTTATTCAAAATTGGTTAGGGAAGGGGGGTGGGTAGATGAGTTCCCATGAAGGCAACGTCCGATAGTCGATATTTTAACAATTGTTTGGTAAAGTATTGAAATGTCACGTGTAGCTCGGGGTTAGGGTTCTTTAGACCCTTAGCAAATGGCCTTCACTTTTATTAAACTTAAAAGTCGTGTTAATATTTTTTTTATTTGCATATATCTCTGATCTTAGAAATTTAATGCAAATATCTCTTAAATTCACTCCTAGATGACGCCACTACCCTAAACTTAGTAGAAAAATATCTTATTAAACTGGTTAGCCAATCACAAGCGTCCATTTAGTCACGTGTTTAAAACCGACTAATCTTAAGCAAGCATTTTGTCGATCTCTCACATAAAGCAAGTCATGACGTCATACCCGCTGTGACATCTCTCGTCAAAAATACCTATAACTCTAACTTATTCACTTAGAAGCAGCCCTAGAACAACTCAACTCCGCCTTAAAGATAAACCGAAACTAAAAAGTGTTGCCACCTCTCAAAACTTTGATATAAAACAAATTATGACGTCACTCCCACTGTGACGTCATACACAAACAGCTTATAACGAAACCGAAACTAAAACAGCAGCAGGAGGGAAACAACTCCACTCCTCTTCCAGTCACGCCTCTTTCCGGTGACGTCATCATCATTTGACGTCAAAGCCACGCCCCCGTACCATACCATTGCACATTGCGTCATGGGCCAGGAGCCCCACTTTCTAACTACTCTCGATCCTTGTTGTGACTTCAGCTTGAGAGCGTATTATTGCCAATACTGTGTTTCGGCTAAGAGCATCCACATGAGGCATTTTATTTCCTTCACGATGTATTACTTTATAATTGAATTCTTCGAGCAATAATGCCCATCTTGCTATTTTCGGAGTAAGGTCTTTCTTTTCCATCGTCTTCTGGAAAGCGGCACAATCTGTAACTATCTTAAATGTGGATCCAAGCAAATAGTTTCGGCATTTTTTCACAGCTTCGATGATTGCTAAGACTTCTAGTTCTTAACTACAGTACTTTTCTTGTGCAGGTGATGTCTTTTTGCTCATGTAGTAGATTGGATATAGGTTACCACTGTCAGCTTGTTGGAGAAGTTAGCTGCTAGACCATAGGCACTTGCGTTGGTATGTAGTTCTAAGGGTTCCCCTTGTTTGTAGATACGTAGTACTGGTTTTTGTGATAAAAGTTCTTTCAATTTAATAAATACTTCTCTTTGTTGTGCTCCGAATTGAAATTTAGTTTTTTGTCGAAGAATGTCACTCAATAGCTTAGCTATTGCAGCATAGTCGTGTATAAATTTTCTAAAGTATCCTGAAAGACCTAAGAAACTTTGTATTTGTTTTCAGGAAATCTTTATACGGCTAGTGTTTTAGATGGTGACGGCTGAACGGTACCATTTTCTATCATATAACCTAAAAATTCTATTCTTCGTTTTAAAAATAGGCATTTCTTAAAATTAAATTCCAAACCATATTCTGAAGCTACTTTGAATACTTTTTCTAATTTCTCTAATCCCTCTTCCTCTGTCCGAGATTGGACAATAAAATCATCTACGAATAGAATAACCACAGAATCCCGTAGAAGGTCGTGAAACACGGTGTTGATGTACCTTTGAAAAATAGCGAAAAATACGCAAAGACCATATGGAGTTTTTAAAAATTCATAATGAGAATTACAAGTACTAAACGCAGTGTACTTGGTACTATTCTTATTTACCGGGATTTGTAAGAAACTGCTCTTCAGGTCAAGACTACTAAAAATATTTGAATCTTGCAATTTATCAATAACATCCGGTATTAATGGCAAAGGATACCTGTCCGGAACTATTTTCTTATTTCATTTTCTATAATCGCAACATAAACGATGATATCCATCTTTTTTCCGTACTAAAACAATCGGTGAACTATACGGACTCAATGATTCTTTAATAATATTTTGCTTAAGCCAAAGCTCTACTTGCTCATCAATAATTTTCTGTTCAGGAACTGGAAAACGTCTACTTCTAATACATATAGGAATTTCGTCTGTTAAAATAATATTCATTTCAATTCCCGTACTTTTAATTTTATTCGGCATGTAACCCTCAATCAAATGAGTCAATCTTCTCTTTTTATCTAAGTCCCGAATGTGGGTTAAATCTATTTCATTTAAATGTATGGAAAAAACGGTTTTAGATAAACAATGTCATTAGTACCTGCTTCATTAGTACTTACAACAGTGATGTTATTTGGAGAAATAAATTTATTTTCAGTCGAATCATCATTTTTATTTTCTGGGATGACTGACATATCACACGCTAATAAATCAGACTCACTTACTTCATTCCTTTCGAATAGTATTGGAAGAAAAAAATCATGCTCAACTTCAACTGCGGTTGCTTTTTTATTTATGTGTTCGAGTTTCTTCGGAGTATAATTTATAGCGTTTTGATACTCTTCTTGTGGCAAGAAATTTGTTTTTAATTTGTTACTGGGATATGTTAAAATCTTTTCTGCATTTGATTCGTTTTGTTTATTATTTATGCCACTTGGAATTTGTGATGACGATTGCAGAATTTCATCAATAGAGAGCAAAGGATGAATTTTGGGCAAGATTTGATTTGCGTCTGCATTTTTTATTTCGTTAGTAAAAATATTTGAGTCTCTTTGACTTCGTGAAAGAATTCATTAGATTGCCTGGGAAGATCTGTGCCTTGAACGAAAGGACTGCTTTGACCTTGACATGTGCGCAGTTCCAATAAGATTTTGGGAGGAATAATTAGGTCAGCATATAATACTTCGCAGATAGCAGCGGTTATTGTTAATTGATTTTGAGGATTTTGAGGTAGTGCAAGTTTTATTTTTTTTTAGTTTTGCATCAACCTCATTTCCGAATGCACCTGTTAAGGATACTGTACCCTCGAATATTGTTGTGGCTGGTAAATAATTAGCTTTCAAACATACAAAAGAAGTTCCACTGTCAATTAGTGTTTTAACAACGATATCATTTACCAAAACATTTTCGTAGTGTAGCTCATTAATAATTTCATTACGTTGTATAATTTTGTTTGTTTCGATTTCACACACAGGGTTATTTGCTGAATTTGAATTATTATTTCTAGGATTATTTTCGTTTCTTGACATATTCCCTTGATTATAGAATCCCCTTATAGGTCTGTTATTTGTTCTTTGGAAGTTTTCATAAGATCCTTGTTTACCATTTCTATAATTTTGTATGTTGTTTTCAAATGGCGGTGGGCGGAAATTAGTGTCACTTAAAGACTTGCGCTTCGAAATAAAATAAATGTCACATTCTTTAGCTAGTTCTGATGGTTTAAACCAAGCCTCACCTTGACGAACCGATATGTGGGCCTGCGTTTCTCTATCCAAAGTACTAAAAAGTTTGTCAGACACCATTAACTGACATAGTGATTCGAAATCGTTGACATTACGCAATTTGCAGTAATAATCGAAGGCTGTGGTCAATCTTGACGAAAACTGTACGTGGGATTCATTTGCCATGCGTTGGCTTCTGCGGAACTTTAAAAGATTTTCTTGTGGTGTCGGTTGAAATTCTCGTAAAGCGATAGTTTTAACTTGTTCATAGTTAGCTAATTCGTGTTCAGGAATATATAGTAAAATATTGTTGGCACGTTCACCAAGAACATTAATCAAAATATCCGATTTGAATTCATGTGGGATTTTTTTAGTTATAAAAGCTCGTTCTAAAGATTGGAAAAATAAGTTGAAATTTTCAGGTCTAGTGGGGACTGGCATGCTGAGTGTTTTGACGCTTTTTATTAAGTTTTCAATGTTCGGTGATGTTTCAGTTGGTATGTTATCGTGTACCATAAAATGGGGTGAATCGGAACACTTTTCAACTTTCAAAGTAAAAATCGGTTGTAATAAGATCTTTAAGGAACATATTTTTGACATTGAAACTTGGGTCTTACCTCTTCTTTGAGGATCAACCCAAAAAATTTTGAAACAATTAGGACTTTAATTTATTTTTAATTTTGTCATGGTGTTCCGATTCACCCCGCAGAAAGGGGTGAATCGGAACACTTGTTATATTTATGTCTGATCTTATTTAAATGTTTACAGGGTGACAAAAACAAAACAAATAATGCATTGTGGTGAATAGAAACACAAAATTATCATAAAAAAATCATTTAATACGACGGATAAAATTTGCGTTTGTCAATTATTGTCAAAACAAATCATATGTTTGAAAGCGTATCAACTCTTCTCCTACAACTCATCCAAATAGTCTTTAAAATTAATAATATTTTTTAATCTACTTTATGTTAGCGTGCCGTATGACTGCAAATTCCTTAAAATATATTGAGAAAGGAGAAAAGCATCCTCATTTGTTTAAAAAAATCTCTTCGTTCATGGGCTCTTTTGTAAAACACACTTGTATAGCAATAATCTTGTGGGTGTAAAACATTGCTCACATAGAGTCTTCATACATTTTCCCATATAACTTAAAGATAACGAAGTCATTTAGAGAAAAAACCACTGGAACAATCGGGTTTTCTGCCATGCGGAAACTAGGCTCCTCTTCTGACATTTATTCAAGCCTGCAATCTTGATTACTGTCTTGAAGGGAGTAATTAGACTCTTCTTCAGTCGTTGAATCCTGTGTGGAACATAATCTTGCCAAAAACAGCTTTTTAATATCACTTTTCAAGTGTTCCGATTCACCCCGCAAATCTCGAAATCGAGATGAGACAAAACATAAAAATTCGTAAAATAAAAAGTTTTTAAAACCAAGTTAAATTAAGTATGACATGCTGTTGTGGATGTTTATACTTATCTAAAAATATATAAGTTAAGTCTATAACTGGTACATGTTATTAATTACGGGATAAGTTTTGGAGAGATTAAAATGCATTGGATTGTATGCAAGCTGTTTGAGAATTTTTTTTTAGAAAAAAGGTTAGTAATAAAAACAAACAAAGCATGTGCCAAGATTCCAAACATGTTCGCCAGATAAAAAAAATATATATAATTAATAAAACTGTTTTATTTGTGTAAAATAATAATTTCTTTGTAATTTCATGAAGTTTCGTTCCGATTCACCCCGCTGTTCCTATTCACCCCATTTTACGGTACATAATTATTTTGGTTTTCCCCTGTGTTAGTTCTAAGGTTTTCGATTTCTAACTGTTTTTCAAAATGAGCTAAGTTTATTTTTTCGACCTCTATTTTGTTTTTTTTTTCTATCTCTGTTTTGTTTTTTTCTATCTCTTTTAGTTCTTGCAACTTTCTTTCCTCTTCTAATTGATTTTTTTCTATAAGTTCTTGTGTTTTTCTCTCCTCGATTGTTGAACAAATTAAGTCTTTGATGAAATCTGGTTCGCTTTTAAATACAGGATTTTTCTCAATAATTTCTTTCAATTTTATGATTGTGGCACCTGTCGGTACAATTTCTCCTAACTCTGTACAAACCTGGACGAGGTCTTGTTTTTTCGTATTTTTAAACATGCTTAGTATTAAAATGGTTTGATCCTACCTGAGAATCTTGAAACTTTTCGTTGGTATGCAGCGTAGGAAGATTACTTGTTCGATGGAATTGGCGGCAGGGTATAGGCCTTGTGGATTCTTTCGGTATAAGGGTAGTAGGATAATAGGTATAAGTAAATAGGGTATAAAGGATCACTGCGATGTTGGTCGTGCTGGCGACGAGGACGGCTATGATGCTGGTAGTGCTGGCTACGAGGATGGTGATGATGCTGGTCGTTACGGCTACGTGAATGGCTAGGATGCCGGTCGTACTGGCTATTCGGCACATACACTTTCAAAATAGAAGATTGTAGACTCGGCGTGGTATTGGCCCGTTGGATGAATTGCTGATGATGTCGGAGGGAAGTTCGGTGATATAATCAAAGTT
Source organism: Linyphia triangularis (assembly GCA_963978545.1). Lineage (NCBI taxonomy): Eukaryota > Metazoa > Arthropoda > Arachnida > Araneae > Linyphiidae > Linyphia > Linyphia triangularis. The sequence continues at coordinate 63,741,310 of OZ021728.1, forward strand.
CGTAAAGTTAGGCAGTTTTATTGGCCTGTAGGTTCGTAAAAACTTTTAAGTTGGATCGATGAAGGCGGTTTTATTGGCCTGTGAACTACGTTTTGGTTCTCGATGAAATGGCTTTAGTAGGCCGACGAAACTTCCTGTTTTGAAATAACTTTGCTTTTAAGAAAATCGCGAGTTCAGTACGGCTGAGCCCCCAATTTTGTGGAGATGGGTGTACCGGCAGGGAGAAAGTGACGAGACGGGGAATCGGCCTCTTATTTTATTAAGTAGTTTGATATTGAAAGAGCATACTGCGCGCGTGCATCATGCGCGGCGGATATACAGGAAGTGTTTGATTTAGAATTTGTACAGTGCTCCATCTCGCCATATATATATATATATATATATATATATATATATATATATATATATATATATATATATATATATATATATATATATATATATATATATATATATGGCGAGATGGAGCACTGTACAAATTCTAAACCATATATATATATATATATATATATATATATATATATATATATATATATATATATATATATATATATATATATATATATATATATATATATATATATATATATATATATATATATATATATATATATATATATATATATATATATATATATATATATATATATATAAAAATTTAATTGTAAATTGAATTTTTTATAAGTTTTTCAATAGTGACTTATTAATATTTAGAAAGAGGTCGGATATCTTCAACTATTCTACACCTGATTGGACAACACTTATAATGTGTATGAGAAAAAAATTCAATTATTAGATGAGAAAAATTTCCTTGTAGGAATCAATGAAATTGGATAGTTATACTTTGGCTCTAGGCAATTTTCGTTTCAAGCATATGATTTGTTGCTAAGTCTAAATAAATACACTTTAAATCAATGTTTAGTATCTTTCCTTTTATTCTCACTATGATCATTCTTATATTGAAGGATGATTTTTCGAAAGTCAATATATTTGAAAAATAAATATATCTATAGTGTAGCATATACAGTTGAAGTTACGTGGAATACTATTGGAATTAACATGAGAAAATATAAGCATCCTCTATTAATTTATTCATGGGATACTGACCATCATGTGAATATCTCCCCTCAACATTGGTTGCTCTTATCGGTATATGATTAAACAAGTTTCGTGATCTTAACGTATGGCAATGTTATATATATATATATATATATATATATATATATATATATATATATATATATATATATATATATATATATATATATATATATATATATATATATATATATATATATATATATATATATATACAGGGTGTCCCAAAAGGTCATGTCCAAACGGCACACATGGTTGTGTCAGGTCATGAAGAAGCAGAATTACATAGAAAAGGGTGGTCGGAAACGCGATTTTGACAGTGAAATTGCATCGTAACCGTCAAGCAAAGAAAAGATAACAAACGGTGTAAAAAATCTTTATTTTACAACAAAACAGTACCAAATAAAAAAGAAAAATGCTACAACTCATAGTAAGTGCTCAAAATTGGCCCCATCAGCTGCGATGCATGCTTCACATCGGCGCCGTATGGAATCGCGAACTCGTTCGAATTGGTCAGTAGTCTCCCAGACACGTGCCGCCTCTTCAACGATACGTGCGATGAGGTCCATGTCCGATGGAACGGGTGTCTCGTACACCAGACACTTCAGGTATCCCCAGAGGTAAAAATCGAGGGGTGTTAGGTCCGGGGATCGCGGTGGCCACGGTACAGGGCTGGCTCTGCCAATCCAGCGATTTGGGTACGTCAAGTCCAGGAACTGAAATACATTCCTGTCGAAATGTGCGGAATCCCCATCATGCTGGAACCACATGTTGAGGCGTGTCGTTGCGGGAACATCCACTAACAACGTGGGCAATACTTCTTCCAAAAAAAAAAAAAAAATGGCGTACGAAACCCCGTCTAGGCGTCCAGGCATTACGCATGGACCAATCAGCATGCCACCAATAATTCCAGCCCAGATGTTAACGCTGAAACGGTATTGGTGGTTGTGAGACCGTGTGACATGGGGATTTACAATCGACCACACATGCATATTGTGCTGGTTGAGGACACCGTCCTGGGAAAAGGTAGCTTCATCGGTGAACAGTATCCGTGATGGAAATTATGGGTCTGTGATCCTTGCCTGTAAATACCAACGTGCGAATGCCACACGTTGGGGATAATCCGCATCGCTTAGCGACTGCACCCGTTGTATGTGGTACGGATGTTGGCGATCTTCCCGCAGTATTCGCATAATAGAGGAGCGACCGACACCTAGGTCGCGTTCCACAACGCGGATACTTGTACGCGGATTCCGTGTAAATGCGTCTAATACAGAGTTCTCGATGTTCGGTAGCCTTGTTGTAAGTGGCCGGCCGATGTGGCTGCTGATTCTGAACGATCCTGCCTCCTGCAATCTGCGATGTAATTGTTCGAACAGTCTATGGTCGGGTACACGTCGGTTCGTGAACCGTTGTCGATACATGCGTACCGCTGCTCATCCAAAGCCATCTACAGCGCCATACACGTAATGCATGTCTGTCAATTCTGCATTGCTGTACTGGTTCATCCTTTCTCTGCAACGTCCGCGCTTCGATTAATCCGACTGCCCGCGCTTTCGTCTGCCAGCGCTTATTGCCCTCTAGGGGATTACAATCGCGTTTCCGACCCCCCTTTCCTATGTAATTCTGCTTCCTCATGACCTGACACAACCATGTGTGCCGTTTGGACATGACCTTTTGGGACACCCTGTATATATATATATATATATATATATATATATATATATATATATATATATATATATATATATATATATATATATATATATATATATATATATATATTTTACATGTTAGAAGAGGAAACTTTTCCACATATGTTGATAATTTTCATGTTTATTCAGTTTGTGGTTGTTTTCATTTTATTCAGTTTGATACAACTGAGAGGACATAATATAAATTGTTTAATGTGTTATAATTTTAATATATGTGTTATGGTTTTAATATATGTGTCCCCACTTAAAAGCATGTTTGATTTTAAATTTTGTTTAAACTTTCTCCTAAAATTTTTTATAGCGGACCTTAACGCCTTTTTATTTCTGATAAAGTACTTCGAAACATTCACATTTTTCAATGTTGTATCTTCTATACTTTCAGTAAAAATTCTCACATTAAACCTGAATTTCAAGAAATTTGCTATGCCTAAGTTTGGTATTTTTTCGTTTTTCTGCTAAAGTTTAAGTTCTCTGTTAGACAATAAAACGTTTGCCTAGAATAAAATCATAAATTATTCATCATTTATGTACCAACAGTAAAATTATCATTTACATTTTTGTAGATTTTTCTTTTTAACATGACAATGTTTTTAATGTAAAGTTTATTAAATAGTAATTTCCAACTTGAAAAATGTAGATAGCATTTATTATTACTGACAAATATACTTAATTTCTACTGACAAATATACTTCAACATTCGAAGCATATGCTAGTTATGTGAATAAACCATATGCAACTTAGCTAAATTCCAGTAATTAAGTTGTGAAGTTTTATCTTTGCCATAGAAAATATATTTATTTTTACTGATTTTGGTTAAGTGCTACGACGATCTTTTATAAAGTATATCTTCTTGCAACATGAGAAAAGATGCGAAACGATAAGGACTTCTCTGGTATGCTTTCAATTCCTTGAGAAATAAATTTACCTTAACCACAAGACTTGTTCTGATTCTGAAGATTATGAATTATGTTATTTCCTATCGTAATTTATAATTTTACATGATACTTGGTTTAAAAGTTGAAAAAGTTTGCACAAATTTCCTATGCAAATTCTACTTAACTGAAAAGTTATCGGTCACAAGCAATAAAAATTTCACTTTGTTTGACTAATGTTATGCATGGGTTAATTATCCTGAGTAATATCAGTTTTATTTGTGTCTTTCGAAAGCGAGCATTCATAAATTTAAAAGGATATTTTAAACTATTTTCAAAATATAAGTATCTTTTGCAAGTTTTTTTCCGAAATGAACTTTGCTCAGTTATAATAATATTGAATATTCATCTTACAAAATAAGCGTCATGTAAAATCCATTCCGTTTCAGTTTTCTGAAATTTATGTATAAGTTATTTAGAGTTTATGGGTGTATTAATGATGTATTGTCAACACCTCTCAAATAAAATTTTTTACATATAATTTAGTCTGTCCAGATGATGTTCAATTGTAAGTAGTAACAAACTATACATTTTTCAAATTTATGCTAGTTTTTCGGAAAAAAAAAAAAAATATAAAAAAATTCTTTAAGTTTGCCTAGCAAACTTTTTTTATTATTTAAATATTTTAAGTATATTCCATCACATGAGTAGTTAACTATTTAAACTAAGGGAAATATCTTATTATTTTAATTTGTTTGAATGATGTTACTTTTTTATGTTTCTGATTGGTGATTTGCATATACTCTTTTAAAAACTTTACACAATTCATAACATATATATTAGAAATAATAGTATATCGCATCTGAGATTGAAAAAATTTATAACTATTATCATGTAAAGAATGTTAAATTTTAAAACATGTAATTGAATATGAGTGTTACCATGTAAAAAGATAACTAAATTACTTGTGATTTCCTTTTAGAATATAAAAAGTTATGTAGTTTACATATAATTCGCAAGTTTCTTTCAAATTTTCTAAATAGATGTTTTAAAAGTCTTGCAGGCGATTTTCAAAACTAATTGTCACGTTAAAGTTTAAAGACATGATATATATATATGTGAACTAAATTTTCGTGTAAAGGTTAAAATTCTTTATCTTTGGAATTTTTATTCTGTTAAATTTCCCATTATTTAACATTAACCTAAGAAAATAATTGTGTATGAAAATTTCGCTTATTGTTTAAATTTTTGTCGAAGAAAGTTTAAGTATGTTACTTTTTCCCCCCTTCTCTAATTTAGCATTATTCTTACACATTTTAAAGATAAAAATTTTATGCATGAAATAAATTTTCGCGTATTGTTTCAGTTCCTTACCTTATAATTTTTTTAGTATTTCTTTTTCTCTAATTTAGCGTTATTTTTACATATTTGAAAGACATAATTTTTATATGTGAGGTAAATTTTCGCGTATTATTTAAATGATTTGCCTTATAAATTTTTAGAGCTTCTTTTTTTATCTTATTTATCGTTTATATAAGAGTATGATTATACATGTAAAGTTAATTTTCACGTTCAATTTTAAATTCTTTGCCTTGTAAATTTTTAGTGTTTCTTTTTTCTAAAAAAGTTAGAGTAGTCCTTATACATTTTAAAGACATGAATGGCAATGTTTGAATTCCTTGTCGTAGAAATTATAGGTATGTTATACTTTTCTTCTACATGTCAAATTTAAAGTCGAAATTTTTATGTGTAATTTAAATTTTTAAGTTAATGTTAAAGTTATTTGTCGTAGAAAGTTTAAGTATGTCACTTTTTTTCTTTTATTTAGAGTTATTTTAAAGACATGAATTTTATATATGTAGTAAATTTTAACGCAAAGGTTAAAATTATTTATCTTAGAAATTTTAAGTATGCTAATTCTTCTTACATGTCACATTTTAATGTCGTGATTTTTATATGTGAAGTAAATTTTTACGTTAATGTTAAAGTTATTTGTCGTTCAAAGTTTAAGTATGTTACTTTTTTCTTTTATTTAGCAATATTTTTACATATTTTAAAGACATGATTTTTATGTATGTAGTAAATTTTCACTTAAAGGTTAAAATTATTTGTCGTAGAAATTTTAAGTATGCTAATTTTTCTTACACGTCACATTTTAAAGTCGTGATTTTTATATGTGAAGTAAATTTTTACGTTAATGTCAAAGTTATTTGTCGCACAAAGTTTAAGTATGTAATTTTTTTTCTTTTATTTAGCAATATTTTTACATATTTTAAAGTTGGGATTTTTTAAGTTTAAAGTAAAATATTACGTAAATGTTGAAGTTATTTGTCGTAGAAAGTTTAAGTATGATACTTTTCTCTTGCATGTCATATTTTAAAGTCGTGATTTTTATATATGAAGGGAATTTTTGAGTAAATATTTATCTTAGAAATTTTAATAAGTTATGTTTTCTCTTATTTAGCGATATTTTTACACATCTTAAAGTGATTTTTATGTGTAAAGTAAACTTTTTACGTTAATGTTAAAGTTTTTTATCGTAGAGAGTTTAAGTATGTTACTTTTTTAACTTATTTAGTGATATTCGTACACATTTTAAAGACATGATGTTTATTCGTAAAGTAAATTTTCACGTTCACTTTTGAATTCTTAGTTGTAAGATGTTCAAGTATGTAACTTTTTCTCTCTTATTTAGGCATTAGAGTATCCAAAATCAGTTATCACATCTCTATTCAGCATTAGCAGCTAGTTCTCTGTTGCCATTCATCAACTTAAGTAAGTATCATTGTACAATAAAAACTATCTTGATTAATATAACTAACATAGACAGATTAATTTCTAACAAGTTTATTGGGGTAAAGCTCATTTATCGAGACTCAGGAGCCATTGGGAGTAGTTAGGGAGCATTTAGCAGGTATTGGGAGCAGTTAGGGGTAATTTAGCAGGTATAGGGAGCATTTAACAGGTATTGAGAGCATTTAACAGGTATTGGGAGCAGTTAGGAAGCATTTAACAGGTATTGGGAGCAGTTAGGGAGCATTAAGCAGGTATTGGGAGCAGTTAGGGAGCATTTAGCAGGTATTGGGAGCATTTAACAGGTATTGAGAGCATTTAACAGGTATTGGGAGCAGTTAGGTATAATTTAACAGGTATTGGGAGCATTTAAAAGGTATTGAGAGCATTTAACAGGTATTGGGAGCAGTTAGGAAGCATTAACAAGTATTGGGAGCCATTGAGAGCCAATTGGGAGCCATTGGGAGTCATTGGTAATAACATCATAAAGAAAGATATGCTAGTTAAAAAAAAATTAAGATATTTCTGCACATTTGTATGAAGAGTAAACTGTAACGCTAAAGTTAAATTTGTTTGTATCAAAATTAAAATTTTCATGAAAACTGTTAAGGGTACGTTAAAATTTTCATGAAATTCATTAAATTTTTTCAGAAAAAGCTACATACAACTAGATATTAGTAAAAATTTCTTTTAAAAATAATTTTTTTTACATTAGGGTTTAAATAATTTGTTTCAAAACTAATATTTTCATGAAAAAATGTTTAGACAGACTAAAATTTTCATGAAATTCAGTATTGGATGGTTGGTTAGTGACCTCATATTTCAAAGAAATATACATTCTTTGGAATAAGTTTTTTTCTTTTTATAGAGAGGAGTGAGGGGGTACCAATTCTTCCTAAAAGAGGTATCGGGCTGGAGGTGGGTCCTCACTTTTAAAATTTAACTTTTAAATAATGAACATTTTCTAAAGTCTATCAAATTAGCTTATTCAAAATTTGTTAGGGAAGGGGGGTGGGTAGATGAATTACCATGAAGGAAACGTCCGATAGTCGATATTTTAATAATTGTTTGGTAAAATATTGAAATGTAACGTGTAGCTCGGGGTTAGGGTTCTTTAAGATCCTTAGCAAATGGCCTTCACTTTTATAAAATTTAAAAGATGTCTCAGGATTTAAGATTTTTATTTGCATATATCTCTGATCTTAGAAATTTAATGTAAATGACTCTTTAATTCACCCCTAGATGGCGCCACTATATTAAATTTTCTAGAAAACTATCTTACTAAACTGTGTAGCCAATCACAAGCGTCCATTTAGTCAAGTGTTTAAATCCGACCAATCGCAAGCAAGTATTTTGTCGACCCCTATCATAAAGCAAGTTATGATTTCATTCCCACTGTGACGTCACACAATAAAAGCCTATTACTTTAATATTTTCATTTAGAAACAGAACTAGAACAACCAACTCCGTCTGAAAGATAAACCGAAACTAAAAAGTGTTGCCACTCTCTTAAAGCTAAACTTTGTAAAATCACAAATGACGTCATTCTCACTGTTACGTCATGTAATAAAAGCCTATAACTCTAACTCATTCGTTTAGAAGCAGCTCTAGAACAACTCAATTCTGTCTGAAAGGAAAACCGAAACTAAAAAGTTTTGCCACCGCTCAAAACTTTTAACGTTAAGCATGTCATGACGTCATACCCACTACATTAATACTATGACGTCAAGCAATAAAACTCTATCATAATAATGTTTTTATTTAGAAGCATCCCTAGAACAACTCAACTCCGCCTTAAAGTTATACCGGAACTTAAAAGTGTAGCCACCCAAGGAGGTTAGAAGAGAGAGGAGGTCCGAGAAAGCTTGGAGAGAAGAAACAGACTTTGGCAACCTTATTCTCACTTGAACTAAGCCTATACAAACCGACTTTTTAGTACGCTCTTCTACGGGAAAAAACGTGGGTAGGTTTTGAAATTCTGCCAAATTTTTAATGTAGTTTTTAAAAAAGCAATTTCTGTGGTTGTAGGCAATAGTTCTAGACCTGAACTATCAAATGGTATGCTCACAGCTAATAATTAAGCAATATTCAACGGTTTTTAAATCCCTCACACTAACTTCGATTTTGTATGAGACGTGCAAATCGATGGACATAATTACACATTTGCCGTCATTCAATCGAGAAAAAACTTATCAGATTGATTCGATGGTGATGACAATGCACTCAGTTAAGTTTTGGGGGCTATTACTATCACTAAAAGACTGCTTTTACTCACGCTACTTTTGGATTAATTGGCCCACTTGCCATCCACCCATCAATCTGAAACTTGGCAGATGGATTCAATTTGGATGACAATACATTCCATCACATTTTTAGGCGAGTCACTACCACTAAAAGGCCACTTTTACAAAATTCTTTTTATTGACGCTTTGGTTTACTTATAAACCCATTTCCTATCATGAGATTAAACATTTAAACTTGGCTGACGCACTCGTTGTCTATGACAATGCTTTCTATTAAGTTTTGGTACTGTCAGACAACGGCAGTTTTCACATGCGTTTCTATTGCCTTACGTTAGAATTATCAGTAGCCTTTACTCACGTTCTATTATCCAGATACAAAACTTAATTCAAACATGTTCAATTTTAGCAATATTTAATGACTGAAATCTTCTACCATTAAAGTTACCGAGGAAAAATATTCAAAGGGCTAATTAACCCACTTGTCGTCATCTAATTGAACTGAGACTTGGCAGATGGACTCGTTGTAGATGAAAATTTAAAAAATGGATTCAATATTTTAAAAAATGGATACAATATTTTCTTTACCTTTGCACACTACGTAATTTATTCGTTTCGTAATCTATTGGAAATATTTTACACTAGCTACGTGGTTCCTCGTTGCGGATATCCATCATTGGTGTATAGGTCTCATCTCAGCTTTTGGGGCTTTACTCGCAGAGAGGTTCATTGCCACGCAAAACCAACCTCGCTTCGCCTGTTGGAAGTTTAATTGTAATATAAAAACAGCTCACTTCACTGGCTGAAAAGTTTATTGACACATAAGCACTGGCTCGCTTCACTCGTTCAAAGGTTAGTTGCTACGCAATTACAAGCTCCCTTCGATCGCTGAAAAATTCTTTGCTACGCCCGCACAGGCTTGTTTTGTTCACTGGAAGGTTAATTATTGCGCAAGCATATGTTTACTTCGCTCACTGAAACTCGTATTCTACGCTTATTTGAAGTCACAAAGAAAAACTTAAAAAAATTAAAAAATAAAAAATTAAATTAAAATGTTAGCATTTTGTTTAAGAAAATCAAAATTAGAAGGCAAGATCTACTAATGTCGAAAATTTCAGAGCTCTACCCTTATTTAAAATCACGTTATAAAAAAAAGCTTAAAAAAATAATTAAAAAATATTAATTAAAGTTTTTGGTTGTTTAATTCGATTGATTATTTCGTTTTCCGCGTGTCAAATTCCGAATGTCCGCTGAAATCTAAACCGTAGCTTTTACAATGACATACTTTTGAAGACTTCTCGGTGCTAATTTGTAAAGGGCAATTGAGGGTCCGCTGTCAACTCCGTGGGTGGGCATGAAACGAGATGCGAGAGCAGGTTTTTCCCCCCTTGGTGGCGGGTGACAACAGCGTCGCCCCTCTTTGATAATTTGTAACGGATGATGGGTATAGTAGGGTACAAAAGGGTCCGAAAGCAAGTCCATTATCACTAGAGATGGAACGGATATCCGGCATATCGGGCTGATTTTTCAATATCCGAAACCCCGTCGGATATCCGATTTGAAATACCGGACATCCGATAATTTCATTCGGATATCCGGCTATATATCCGGCTACCAGTTATCGACAAGAAATAATTTTTTGCAAAAAATAATGATCTTTTTCGGACAAACGGGACACCGCATCCTACACTATTTTTTTTTCTTTTTTCTTGGACATAAATTACAGTCAAGTTAGAAAACGAAAAAGTTCCTTCGTGAGAACTATGCTTACGCATATCCCTAACTTCAGAGATGAGCTAGAAGATGCAGGTGCATTTAGTTTCAATTCACAGAAAGAGGAGCCGTATTATTGGCGCCGAGTTGATAAGCATAAACCATACCTCAAATGTTTTTTCATACACATCCTTCATACGTGTTTTGCAATATGTTCTTTTCATTCCAAGTTTATGATCTGATTAATTCCAGATGTTATATTTGAATGCTTCTCCGTAAAACACGAACCGAAATACTAATAAATAGTACTTTTTTTCCACAACACAAGTTACTTGTTAAGAGTTTTAGTTATTCTCACTTCCTCCTTTTTTTCTGACATTTGCTAGCGAGTAAAAAGCAATAAATAGCCAATGCGCACTCCTCAATGCTTTTTTTTTCGTTCTATCGACGATAATACCCTACCCCTTTATGCTGTGAATGGTATATGGTCTAATTTCTGATTTTTCATTGGCAGAAGTTGAAAGCTGGTATATTTTTTCTGACGTAAAATGAAGTATTGTAATTTTTAGGTCTTTAACTCAACGCCACAACGTGGAATTATATTTAGCTCTCTAGAATGTCTTGAATCATAGTTTTCTCCAATTACAATCCAATTTTTAATTTTTAATAATGGCTCATTTAAAATCACCCATTTGGAAGTATTTTAAAATTAATGGAAAGGACGAGAGCAAAGCCCTATGTGTTACTTGCTCCACAGAATCGTTTAAAAAATAAAAATTTGCGCGGCAAAAACCCAAAATCCTTTTCCACAAAACCCTTATGGAACCATTTCATGAGTGTGCATAAGGAAATTCACCGAAGCTTAAAAGACTCACTAAAGGCATCAAATATTGATGAACAAGAAAAATCAATTCTTCAAAACAGGAAATGCACTTAGACAACATTGGAATCGGCATTATTTGTACCAATATTGTGGAGTTTAGATGATCCTAAAGCAAAAGCCTTAACCACAAATATATGTAAGTACTAATTATGTTTGTTTATATTAAATATATATTTTAAATATGGTATAACATAATGTTGATGAATTTTGGGTTCGAAACTTTTTAAGTTTATATTTAAAGACGGCTTTTCAGCTTTCTTGACTGTGGCATTTGTGTGTCACATAGCAGATGTTCCGGTCAGATGGTCATTCTGACGCCGAACACCAGTGTTTAGTTCCCAAGCATGCATGGTCCTCCTCAGTTTATTTCTTTCAGGTATAAACAGCTAAGTCAACCTTGCCCAGTCCGCGAATCAAACCATGGACCTGTGGCATGAGTGCGGTGCGCTAACCACTAATTATAATTTACTTGATACTTCATATCATGACAATTTTTTTCGTATAGCATATCGTATAGCTATCGTTTTCAGTATAGACTGAATATCCGGCCTGATATCCGGCGAAATCCGTTTCGGATATCCGTATCCGTTAGACATGGTACCCCGGATATCCGAAATCCGGTATCCGGCAAAACTCACATCCGTTCCATCCCTAATTATCACTCCGTGGCCTGAGGGAGGAATAGGAACAGAGAAAAAGCCCCTGCCATTGTGATTTGTACGCAGTTTTACGACTTGTCGATGAACAAGGCGGCTTCTTTTTTTAGTTTTCAGGTATTTGGATTTCGAACTTTAAGTTTGAAAAGAAAAGGAATAATGGACAAAAATTTGATTCTATTGAAAACTTTGGATGCTCTTTTTCGATTCGAATTGTACTAAAATAGTTTTACAAAACATGATTATTGTTATATCATGGGTAATCAGATATTCTCTACATTGCTTTGGTTTAATTTATATTATTACTTATGAAGCTCTGATGTGTTTTTGGAATATTTTGCGTGATTGAAATACTTTTGTGAGCATTTTTTATTGAATTCAATAATTAATTAAGAATAATTTCATTACTGTAATTCGCCAGAAATCAATATTAAACTCATATATTGTAAGAAAAAATTGATAAAAGAAGAGTAATGAAAAAAAAAAAAAAAAATCCTGCCAATTTCTTTACTGCAAGATCTGTCACATTTGTTGCGGCATTGTCGGATGCCACTTTAAACTTTTTCCAATGTTCATGTATCTTTTGTTATAAATTTTCTTCTATTCATAAATTAGACTCATAATAAAATTCTCAGTTCAGTAATGAATAACTTTTTTCATGCATAACACTATCCTTTAAAATATAATGCACTGTACTAAATAATAATTAAAAAATATTATAATTTTTATTTATTTACCAATTAGAAGAGAAAATTCTTCAACGCAAATAAAAAAAAGCTTTCAAAAAGCACTGAAACGGTTAACAATAATTATTATCATCAGTTTATATTGACATTATTATATTAACCTACATAATAAAACACAAAATTAAAAATTAACAGATTTATCTAAACTTTTACAAACTACACAGAAATTACGGTGCCAGATTAGAGGAACCACCTTGAGTTATTTAATAATGTAAACTTATTAAAGGGTAAATATCTGAAGTACAGAAAGAAAACTGTTCGATGATTTAATTATTTATCTCATTAACATCTTAAATTTAAGAAGTCTTTTTACTATTATAACTCATAAAAGCAAAGTTTCTAATATAAATCATTTTATATATATGTTTAATTTGTTAAGTCACTGAACTCAGATCAAGTTTTGATAATGTTTGATGACCAAGGGGGAAAAACAACATCTATTCCGAAATATTTATTAGTTTCAAAACTTGCTTGAATACATTTTCATCCACAGCGAGTCTATCTGGTAAGTTTCAGTCCAATTGGATGAAGTGTGATGTCATCCGAAGCGACCATAGTAGCTTGTGTAAAAGCATTCTTTTATAATAGTGTCAGTCCCCAAAACTTGATATAATACATTCTTTCCCAGAAGCAGAATAATATATAATGTTCTACAGACATTTTTTCAAAATTTCCATTATGACATAAATGAAAAAACCCATAAAATTAATACTACACATTTATTGCAAAATGACAATGACGAAAAAAATTATTTTTCAAACCAAGGCATACATTCAAAATTTGTAACTTTATCAATGACTTTCAGCAAGAAAAGCGCTCCAGAACGGGAAACGGACACGTGATTGATCCCCCTATGAACTCGGGGAGTTTTTCTATAAGAAACTGAAGCTTGGGGAAATGTTGTTCCGAGAAAATTGAGGGGGGGGGGGGGGGAAGGGGAAGGGTAGACAATAAAGTCGTTTTTGTTCTGCAGAACATGTCATCCCGTAGGTGAAATTCTTTTTCTCACTCGCGGACATTTGTTCCAAACTTAAAATTGTTCTGTAAGGACTCTGATTGTTCTGCGACGTACGTAGCAGTTTTAGGCACTTTCTGCTTTCGGGCATTCTTAGCGACAATAATGAATCTGTCTATCAAATTTCAGCGCGATTAGTGGCGCGGTAAGTGGATTTATTAGCATTCAGAAACGATAATAGAAGCCTGTGTTAAAGCGATCTTTTTGAGTGTCTGTGACAGCCCCCAAAACTTGATACAATGTATTCGAATCTATATCAAATCAATCTGCAAAGTTTCATTTCGACTGGATGACAGAACGGGTGTTAATAAAAAAAATCATTAGAAGTGACAATGTAGTGTCTGCAATAGCGGTCTTTTAGTGACAGCCCCCAAAACTTAATACAATGTATTGTCATCGATAACGAATCTATGTGACCAATTTCACCCGATTGGTTGGTTTTTTCGCTCAACGACCTATTTTTATGCACAATAACGGCTAATCAGGCCAGGATTTACAGCTTAACGTGGATTCTGAACCACAACGAACATCCATGGCAAAACCCGGCCTTTGGCATGCGTGGCCAGAGCGCTAACCACACCGCCATCTGGTTGGTCAGCCTGATTGGATGATGGTAAGAGGGTTAATTAGCCATTCGCAGATTTGTAGGTCACACGCACACAAAATCGAAATTTATATAAATAATTTTTTAAAAAAGGTAATAATTTGTAAGTAACTGTCAGAACGAATGAAATACAATCATTTGATATAAGTTGAAACTTATTGTGACTTACCATAATTTCCAATTTTAGAAGAATTTTGTTTATCGATACAAAAGAATCATCCTTTATGGCCCCCTGAGCAGACATCACCCCCCTTTCCGCATTGGGGTCAAGTCAATAACGCCACTGCTGATAAAGCAATGTTAAACAGTAAACAATCCTTTATAATAGTTTTAGAATAATAAAAGCTACGAAATAATACTAACTCAACACAGATTCTCCCCCAAAACAACTTTCCAAACAAATGGGGAGAAGGGGGGGGGGGGACAGAAGAAGTTCTCTTTGATAAAGAGAAAAATGATCTCTATATATATAAGGCAAAGCCCTCACTCACTGACTCACTCATCACTAATTCTCCCACTTCCCACATAGTCACAACTCTGAAAATCGGCACAAATATCAACAATGGTAAAAATAGAAAAAGTAAGCTATTCCGATGTCGATTAACCCACTTTAAGGGGTCGGAAAAGGGGTTAAACGTTCCAAACGGGGGACATTCGAATATCCTACTTCCCACATAGTCACAACTCTGAAAATCGGCACAAATATCAACAATGGTAAAAATAGAAAAAGTAAACTATTCCGATCTCGATTAATCCACTTTAAGGGGTCGAAAAGGGGTTAAACGTTCCAAACGGGGGACATTCGAAAATCCTACTTCCCACATAGTCACAACTCTGAAAATCGGCACAAATATCAACAATGGTAAAAATAGAAAAAGTCAACTAATCCGATCTCGATTAACCCACTTTAAGGGGTCGAAAAGGGGTTAAACGTTCCAAACGGGGGACATTCGAAAATCCTACTTCCCACATAGTCACAACTCTGAAAATCGGCACAAATATCAACAATGGTAAAAATAGAAAAAGTAAACTATTCCGATCTCGATTAACCCACTTTAAGTGGTTGAAAAGGGGTTAAACGTTCCAAACGGGGGACATTCGAATATCCTACTTCCCACATAGTCACAACTCTGAAAATCGGCACAAATATCAACAATGGTAAAAATATAAAAAGTAAACTATTCCGATCTCGATTAATCCACTTTAAGGGGTCGAAAAGGGGTTAAACGTTCCAAAAGAGGGACATTAGAATATCCTACTTCCCATTTGGTCACAACTCTAAAAATTGGTACAAATATTAACAATAGTAAACATAGAAAAAGTATGCAATTCCGATCTCGATTAACCCACTTTAAGGGCTCGAAAAGGGGTTAAACGTTCCAAACGAGGAATATTCGAATGTCCTACTTCTCATTTCGTCACAACTCTAAAAATTGGTGAGAATATCAATAAAGACAAACGAAGAAAAAGTAAGTTATTCCGATCTCGATTAACCCACTTTAAAAGGTGGAACAGGGGTTAAACGTTCCAAACGACGGATATTCGAATGTCCTACTTCCCCTTTCGTCACAACTCTGAAATCTGGTGCAAGTATCAACAAAAACAAACGTATAAAAAGTAAGCTATTCCGATCTCTATTTACCCACTCTAAGAGGTCAAAAAGGGGTTAAACGTTCCAAACGAGGGATATTCGAATGTACCACTTCCCATATGGTCACAACTCTAAAAATTGGTACAAATGTCAACAATGGTAAACATAGAAAAAGTAAGCTATTCCGATCTCGATTAACCCACTTTAAGAGGTCAAAAAGGGGTTAAACGTTCCAAACGAGCGATATATTCGAATGTCCTACTTCTCATATTTTCACAATTCTGAAAACTGGTGTGAATATCAATAAAGACAAACGCAGAAAAAGTAAACTATTCCGATCTCGGGTGGATCAAGGGGTGGAAAAGGGGTTAAATGTTCCAAACGAGGAATATTCGAATGTACCACTTCCCATATGGTCACAACTCGGAAATTTGGTACAAATGTCAAAAAAGATTAAACATAGAAAAAGTAAGCTATTCTGTTCTCGATTAACCAACTTTAAGGGGTCGAAAAGGGGTTAAATGTTCCAAACGAGGGATATCCGAATATTCCTCTTCCAATGTAGTCATTTTTCTGATATTTTTTGCAAATGTTAAAAAAATAAGTCATTCCAATATCGATTAACGAATTTTTAAGAGATGAAAAGACGACGCAACATTGAAACTATACGAGGATTAACTTAATGTCTAATTAACTTAATTCCAATACAGCCAGTGGCGGTTCTAGCAAATCACAAGGGAGGGGCTACAGTATGCAAAAATGTTCCGTAATGAGAAAGCAAAATTAATTAGAGCTACTGTTGTGGTCAATTAGATTGTATCGCAATCAAGAAATAGTACATTAATATACAGTGTGGCAATTATTTAATTAACTTTAATTATATTTGAGTAATTAAGTGCAAATAATTATTTTAATTAATTATTCAAAATGGGTTTTTTTTAAGGCAATAGTCTAGGTGGATGACCTTAGTTAAAATTGAGTTGTTTTTCTCGATACATTAATACAAAAACAAAACATCAAATTTTGTAGAGTCTGTGTCTGTGATTTTAGACATTCCAATTTGCAATTTTCATTCGTCTTGCTATTTTGCGACTGAAGATGTTAATGACGTCTTCTATGGAGATTTTTCTATCCTTTTGAATATTTGCCAGTGCTAGTCCGTTTAATCTTGCCTGGCCCATGGTGCTTCTTAAATATGTTTTAATCCGTCGTAATGTGGAGAAGCTCCTTTCGGGTGTGCTTGTTGTAACGGGGATTGTTCCAAATATCTGTAGAAGAATAAAAATGTTGGGGAAAAATTGTTGATCGCACTTCTTCAGGGCCTCAACTGCTGTATAAGGCGGCTCAATCTCACTATCCCATTTGTTTTTCCATAGCTTTATTTCTGACTTTAGTATAAGCTCAGAACCATCTAGGTACTGCTGGTAATTTTTTGCAGCCTTGAGGATTTCTTCTTCTTCGTACTTCAAAATATTTTTTGGAACAAGGCCTTCTAAAGGTAATATATCCACCAATCGTTGGGAAAATCTCGATTCCAGTTCTTGAATCAAATTGTCTACCAACGGTAAAAAAACCATTCGTCTGTAATACTCCTCGGGATTTGAAGCATCAGTATTTTCTCGATGAGTCTGTCGAAAGCATTTTCTTGGTATGCGTATTTCGCATTCGATTTCGCTTGCTTTTTGCAAAGCGTCTTCGAAAATACTACCGAATTCGACATCCACAGTTCTTCGTAGATTTCTGAAAACCTCTAATATGCAGTTTATATTTTGCAGGGCATTTCCAAAATCTAATTGTGGATTTTGTAGTTGCTCACTTAGCCTTAGAGTTATTGCCATGCAATATGCCGTTGTTTCCATGGCTATGATGAATTCTCCTTTTTGAATAGCCGAACTGAGCATAGAAGCTTTGCTTGATGTTTACGAGTTGGTATCTGGTGAAGTTGAAAGCTGATCAAGCAGTGTTACAATAGGGAGAAATAACTCTTTAAATCTAATTAAGCTATCGTGTCGCTCTACCCATCTAGTGGGGCACATCACCTTTAAACTTTTCTTCTTTATTTCTGGAAGTTGATTAATTACTTCCTCTAGAGCATTTTTTCGTAGAGCAGAAGCAGAAAGAAAAGTTGTTACCGCTCCTACGGTTCCTAACATGTTTCGTATGGCAGGAATGTCACACGATTTTGAAATAACCAAATTCAAGGAGTGGCTGAAACAGTGACTGTAAATAGACATGGGTTGCTCGTTTGATATCAGGGCTTGCACTCCTTTAAACTTTCCAGCCATGTTAGAACCCCCATCATACCCTTGGCCGCAAAGGTGTTCTTTTGTTAAGACCAAGGCATCCAACTCTTTATCGATTGCTTCTTTTATAGCAACACCAGTTGTCTCTGTCATTTCTGTAAAACCAACAAATTCTTCTTTGGTAACGAAAGATTGGGTATCTATGTACCTAACACAAAATGTCATCTGTTCCTTGGTGCTGACATCTGTTGTTTCATCGCACATTATACTGAAAAATTTTGATCTTTTAACATCTTCTGATATTGAAGAACGAAAAGTTTCTCCGATACAGTCTATAATTTCATTTTGGACTGTGTTGCTAATCATTGCACTGTTACGCATGCAAATTGCGAAATGTTGCTTGAGGTCTTCGTTCCCAGCATCCACACGAAAAGCCAAAAGGCTTTGGAAAACTCCATGCTTTCCAACCAGAAGATCCTCATTACTTTCTTCTTTTAATTGTGAAATCAAACCGTGATCACGATGTCCTCTTAAGGGCAAATTGTTCCTAGCACAAAATACTATAGTTTTTACTATAGGCCTCAATCGTTTTCGATTATCCTCAATAATGGCCGATGTTTCGGAATCTAAAACAACGTCAATGCTTTTTTTGCTTGATTCCATTACTTTTGTAAATTCTACTGCTTTTTCCATGAAGAATTTGTGGTATTTAGTATTTTCATGCTTACGTAGATCTTCGGTGGCTTTTTTATATTTGGCTAACGGTTCTTTTACCAGTGTTTTGAGAGCCTAAAAAATGTACACGCTTGTTAAATTTATATTTATACATATTTTAGGATACATAGTTTTTCTAACTAATTGAACATTTCGGTCGTTAAAGTAAAGCACCCGGTTTAGTAGTATAAAAAAAGGATTTTAATAAAGATTTAAAAGTTGAAAGTTTAAATTGATTTGTTTCGCATTAGTATTAACTTTATTTCTCAAAATGCCGACAATATAGGTAAGCCTTCCGCAAAAATTGCAAAGAACGCGTTTCGCAAAATTGTGGAGCTGGCCAGTTTTGCTGTTACACAGTACCTTTACACTTTCAAAATAGTATTACACAAAATGTTCCATAAATTTTGTACATTATTTACGGGTCACTTACAATTTCGTTAATTTTTATTGACAACTTCAAGAGTAATAAAATAAAATATGGAGTCAAAATTTTAATAATTTCAATATAAATTGGGTGAATTTAGGCTATAACTTTTTAAAGTATTAAAAAAACAATTATTAAAGTTTTGAAATATTAAAGTCAGAAATGCATTTGAAATTTTTATTCTTAAATTAATCTTAAATCATTTATTTTTAATTGTACCCAATTTTTTTTAATATCTAAGGAACAATATTCGACGATAACGACCAATCAGTTGGTTGTTGATATAATCGTTAAAACATTAAACATTTCATACAAATGAAAATATCACACAAGTTACAATGAAATGCATAAGAAAAGAAAATCAAATATTTTACCTGAGATCCGATACCAGCACCTGAAGGAGCAAAGAGAACGCATTGGGTGCAAAGTCCACCGCCTAGCATTTGGCTATATGCTAGCCACTTGTATTTTTTTAGCCAATCATGATTAAATTTCCGTTTCTGTTTCCCTTCTACTAGTTCTGGAAAAGGAAATGTTGTTGGAGGTATCCAAGTATTTTTTAGTAATTTTAGTTTCTCATCATCTGTTAAAACTTCTTTCACGGCTCTTCCTATATCACAGGGATCATGTTATTTTTCATATGTATCCTATATATAAATATAGAAATTGATTAATTTGATAATCACTACGAGTATATACGTAATTTTTTATTTTTTTTGTAACAGAGTATAATAGATATCGTTTTTGTTTTTATTATCCTATATATTAAATTACTTGCATGTACAATTAAGTTACTTGCAAAAAAATTCAAAAATGCATTTTTCGAAAAACTGCAGTTGTCTGGCTTTGGAACTGAACGACACATAAAAATAAATATTTATGTGTAAAGCTTACCGGAAGATTTATCTTGCCAGGATCATAGGCTTTTATCGCACTTTCTGACTTCGATTCCAAATTTCCAACATCTAGCTCTTTACAATGGCTTTTAGCGCTGCTCTCTTTTTTCCCGAAATAATCGGTTAAATGTCGCTTCATTTTGATAGCGTACTATGCACAACTATAAACTGGTATAGGGAGACCAGTAAAAATTCCAGGCTGGTACGAGTCAAAGACACACAATACAATAGGAAGAACAAGGATATTCTGGAATGTCTTCTGAACTAGTTTTAAAACCTGTTCGTGTTCGTTTGGTACTTTCATAAACGAATAATAAAATAGACAGGACGCTCCAATATCTGTTATTAAGAGAGAGTGTTACCAAGACGGAACACGTGACGTGACTAATTCCAATGCCTTTTAAAAACCATTTCTACCCTTTTCAAAATATTATAAAACATTAGTCTAGACTTTCATTTTCATTTCATTATCAATTACAATTTTCAGAAGTAAGTAAATGATAAAGACCATTATTACCAATTAAAGGCAGCTATGTCAGAAAGCAAAATACAAACTAACTTTTATAAGTCTTAAAAAAATAAAATTATTAAGATAATTTTTAAAAAATGACATGACTGTGAAAGGTTATTGAATCCCCTATTTCAAAATCAATTTTGCATCCAAATCCAGTATAGTATTCTGGCATTTTTTCGGCATTCAAGAAAATAGTCTTCAGCTTTCAATTGTTTAACCTTGAAGTAAATGAAAGAATTTTTCTCCAGTTCCGTTTTGAAGGCTGTCGTCACGTGACCGCGCTGTTCGTATTATTAGGTTTTGCCATACAGACTTGGTCTAGTTAATTTATTCTTAGTCTATGGGTACTTTGGTTACCTATTAACAGGGCACTTGGACCAAACGTCGAAAACTACGACATTCTTTTACCTTTTACGGAGAATTGGGGGGAGAAAGGCAGACGCGTCATTTCATATAATTCTAGGGGGGGGGGGGGCAAAAATGAGATTTTCTGATCGGAAATTAAACTTTTTCTTAAATATTTGTATCTAGAAATACATTAAAAAAAAAAAATCTAAAATCTTAGGTGGGGGGTTGTTATGAAAGGGGGCAGGGTTGTTATGAAAACCATTTTATCCAGTGTAAGTTTCACCCTCATGAGGGGGGGGGGGGCTATAGCCCCCTTAGCCCCCCCCATCGAACCGCCTCTGAATACAGCTACTACTTTGAAATTTAGAACTAAGAGCAAACATAAACACAATAAACTATTCCAGTTTACTATTCACAATTATAAATTTCGTTTAAAATGTCAACAAAGGAAAGTTCCTATTTTGATAAATCAATTTGTCGGGATCGAAATGGGAGCAAACGTCTGAAGTGTAGAATACATGAATGTCTTTTGATCGCTAAAATGTTAATGGTAAAATTTCGTAGCGCAGCACGGGTATTCAGCTAGTATTGTATAAAACAGCGGTTTCCAACCTTTTTAGTTGTTCGTATCAACTATCTATATTATGAAAAAAATATACTGTACACGAAAAATTAAATTATATTTTTTTATAAAGTGAGGAACTTTATTGCACTTGGTTGTTACAACAATTAGAAAACTAAAAAAAAAAGTGACCAAAGTTTAAAAAAAAAATCATCGGAATTTTTGACATTGTTTATCCCCGTCCATGAGAGAGTCAATATCTGGATTAAAACTTAGCCATGCTGTTAAATTCACGCATTATTCACTATCGATGTTATTCACTCGTTACAACATCGAAAAATACAATCGAGTGGCTCGATTGTTTCTATCTTAAACCCTGAAGCTCCGATAATATTTATCTCAGCGATTCTCTACCAGCGTCCACGGCCCAGTACCACGCTACTCGCGGTCCGTGGGGTAGGAACCGCTGGTAGAGAAAATCAACTAAGCTTGGCGCAGTTGGGAGTTTGGCGTCGAAAAGGGCTTAGTTGCTTGGCGAAAACGGCGATAAACCTACTTCATAGGTACAACCGGTTTCGAATGGTTTTCCAGCTTGCTCACACTTCCTTCTCTTCTAACCTCCTTGGTAGCCACCGTTCAAAAATTTTATAAAAAAAAATTATGACGTCATACCCACTGTGACGTCATACACAAACAGCTTATAACGAAACCAAGGAGGAAACAACTCAACTCCACTTCCGGTCACATCACTTGCTGCGACGTCATATCCGGTGATGGCGCTTCCTGTGACGTCATATCCGGCCTCACCCACTTCCTGTGACGTCATCATCCCTCATCTCTCTGCACCGGCACCGCCCCTGGCTCAGGATGCCCACTTTCTATCTACTAACCAGGCACCTTTGACATGCAAGGTCAGATCGTTAACTACACAGCCATATATCAGATGAGTCCTCCTTTGAACAGTGATAATTTGAGTGTCCAGTTGAGAGATTCCTGATTCCTTCTACAAAGGATTTTTAACTACCCATCGTAATTTTTTTTTAAAAGCTTTAAATATTACGTAAGTATTTCGATGTTGTATTTTTAACCAATTTTTTCTTTTTAATTTTTAAGAAATAAGACTTTTCTCAGAAAAACTTTATACTATCACCTTAAAAATACCTACAAAACTTAAGCCTGACACTGTACCCATTTTACCCTATTCACAAAATTTGGATTTGTAACAAATAAACAAAAATCTCATTTTACCTGCAATTTGATAAAACAATAAAATTTTTCAATAAACACATTCAAGTCATTGCAATGTAATTTTATTAAAAATTATGATTACAGACAGAAGTTTTAAGTAGACAACATATGGCATGAAGCTCTACACAAGTACGTTTACTGTTAACATTCATATAAAACAAATTATTGAAACAAAAATAAAATGGGGAAATAATGTTTAGGCATCATATAGTACTACCATATGCAATTTCAGAAACTACGAATATATTAGAAACTTCTCCCATTTTACCCTACCAATTCTTTCTTTGATTGATAATTCTTTAAGATCAATATTTTCGTCTTAGAAATGTTTGCAAATTAAATACCATTAGTCAAGCAATTTGTAAGCATACTGGAATCAAAGAATTTTGATTTAAAAAATTACTAAACTTATCTTTTCATTAAAAGAGATTTTGTACTTTAATCAAGTTCATAAATTGCTCTTGAATCTTCTTTGGAATTCTATTCATATATGAAATAACTCCAGTGAATAAGTCAGACAAATTTCATAAAAATGTTTTATATGTACTTACAATAAAACTGGAAAAGTCGAAAAATTTATTAAATAAAAACATTTAAATTTGCACTTAAATACCACCAGAATGATAAGTTTTTACAAAAAAACATTTCACGAGTGTATATGTATAAAATAATTTTTTAAAATTTTTTTTTAAAAGAATTGTCCGAGATCATTATTTTAGTCGAAAGTTTAACGCAAACCAAGGAAGGGAGGGATTGATGACAGGACGAAGTTAGTCAAGATTCAGAAGCCGATTAAGAAAGTATCGTTTAAAAATTTTAAAAACATGGATGTCTGTTTTCCAAATGCTGTTATTGTGTTTGAGTGCTACATGTCTTTTATTTCAAATGCTATTAATATATAATAAAATAGTTCTGATATTGGTGTTTGTCTGCTCATCTAAAAATATTGCTCCTTCTTTAATTGAATAAAGAAAAATTTGCATTGATTTATGATCTAGGTTACGTGGATATCACAGGACATAGATAAAATGTAACCCCTCCCACAGAAATTTTCTGGTTACGCCTCTAATTTGAAACTAGTTCCATGACGCATTGTTGTGTACTAAATGATTTGCAATCCTGGGTAGATTTTAAAAACTGCTGACTAATGCTGTACCATGAAAATAATCATGTGGTAAAGCTGATAAAAAGTAAATATGGGAAAAGTGTCAGAAGGGGTTTTAGTAGAGATGCATTTAAAGACTTAATGTTGGTGGCAATACTAAATAAAAGCATATAGTTACATATAAAAATATTTGAGTTGCATAAAAAATTAACTATAACACATAATGCCAGATTAGTGAAAAGTTGAAGCTTACATGTTTCAAATTTTATTATTTTCATATAATTAATTTCACAAAAACAAAAAAGTTGGATGTAAAACACAAATAGAAATTTTTAAAGAACAGCCAGTAAGAAAAAACAACTTTTTTTCTATAATGTATAAATGCGTTGGATGAAAATCTTGGTATGCAGTCTAAGCCATTGCAGCATATTCGAGTGGTAGACAAATCGGGGAAAAACCTATTCGAAGACATCTCTTGCATATTTCTACAGTACCCCCCCCAAAAAATCAGAACGATGGCTATATCTTCGGTTCTAATTATCGTAGAATCTTACGGTTTACACAAAAATGTTTTGCTTACGATTTTCTATATATCTGATGCAATTTTTTTTCTTAAGGGACCGTTTACTAAGTAAAAGTAACGCTATCTTCGAAAGTTTCAATACGAACTCTTATTTTTTTTTATCATTTCATTCGATTTAGAATACATCATTTACCTTATATACTTAGTTTCAATGCATTATGTTGAAAAACATGTCACTTATGAGTGAAAATGTTTCGACCATTTTTTGGCCGATCTTCAGGGAGAATTTCCATAAAACGAAAGGTATTTTTAAGGTTCTACTTCACAACGGAAGAAATCGAACGGTCAGTGCGGCGTTTCACGACGTTAAAAAATACAAATATTAGTCTAAAGTTGCATAGAAACTACTTGTATTTAAGTGTCATGTTTAAGATTAATACAAAAATAGCAAGTAAACGCAAAAGTAACATAATTTATTTACAACATTAAAGATGTGCATTCTTCACACGAAATCAATAAAATATCGAAAACTGCAATTTCAGAAGTATAACGTATACTACTGATAATTAGAAAATGAAAAAAGAAAAAAATGTAGGCATTAATAAACAGTATTCAGCAAAGCGTGATTATTTTACAGAAACATTTCACTATAAACACAAATGTAACTTGATCGTTGAAATTATTTATAAAATGAAAACATCACATGATTCAGTAAAATTTTTAAAGGATAACTTATTGAAATTGCTTAAAAAGTGTTGTTTTAAATAAATGTAATTTAAGAAAGTACATTTTTTTTTAGAAAAAGGACACTATATATTTTTTTTTTTTTTGTAATTTCAAGAAATTCAGTTAAGATTCACCCCTCTGTTCCTATTCACCCCATTTTACGATAATTGAACGTTGTGCGATTTTCCACACCTCTAGTTTACCTTGAATTAATCTTTCATAGTTTTCAAAAGTCATCTACTATACAGTCCCTTAAAGTGAGCGTTTTTTACATTTTCGCTAAAAAATCGAGAACTAAAAGTCAAAATGAAAAGAAAAAATTGTGGTGGGGTTTCAGACCATGGTGAATCTAATGAAAGCAAAAAAAAAATTATGTTTCTATTTAAAAATTTTTAGAAAATTGTTTTATCAATTAATAATTAATTATTAAAAAAGAAATTGATTTAAGGCGTCTTCTCACTTTAGGCACCTCGAAAATAGGCTATATTCGCGATTTTTTTTCGAGGATTTTTGCAAACAATTATGGGATAAAATGGATCCTATATAATAAACACATCTTTCAAGTACAAGAAATTTTTTATTTTTTTTTATTTTTTTGAACAATTATTATAATAAAACAGTAGCATCGAAAAACCCGTGTAGAAATGTAATGTTGATGAAATTTCGGAAACTATCCGGCCGATTGTCATGAAATTTGAATGACATATTCTTCATAGTTATGGCTATATCGCATATCATCAGATTTTTGAAATTTTGATTTGAAGTATTTTTTTTTTTTTACAAAAAACTGCAAAGAAACGCGTTTTTTTTTTTTACTTTTTCGGAAAACGTGCGCCATTTTGTTATTTTCGCGAATATCAAAAATCTGATGATATGCGCTATAGCCATAACTATGAAGAATATGTCATTCAAATTTCATGACAATCGGCCTGATAATTTCTGAAATTTCATCAAGAAGCCACGAACTTTACATTTCTACACGGGTTTTTCGATGCTACTGTTTTATTATAATAATTGTTCAAAAAAATAAAAAATAAATTTTTTCTTGTATTGAAAGATGTGTTTATTATATAGGATCCATTTTATCCCATAATTGTTTGCAAAAATCCTCGAAAAAAAATCGCGAAAATAGCCTATTTTCGAGGTGCCTAAAGTGAGAAGATGCCTTAAAAGTTGATTGCTATTTATGTTTGGCCATTTACAAACTATCTTTTGAAAAAAAAATAAAAAATACTGAAATATATTAATTATTTAAGTATTTATGACCAAAACACCAACTTTTTTATTTAACATTAATTTATCATTTTCTTTTTATCATTTAAATTACAAACCATTCATTAGAAAATTACGAATTTTTGTACTTCGAAATTTTTTTTGATGCTGAATCCAAATATGGGATAATATTATGAGGTTGCTACTCAACTTTTTAAAGTTTGGTTCTGTTTTAATATGAAGATCACCCCTCATGACAAAAAAGACAAAAAAAAAAAAAAAAAAAAAAAAAACTACATGCAATGATTAAAAACCTTCCACGATTTACAACGGTACCTTTTGTTTGTTATTTCAACAATTAGAGCACAAGATATAGCCATCGTTCTGATTTTTTTTTTGGGTACTGTGTACTCTTGTTGAAGAGTAAAACTGAAGGGCAAGAGTTCTCAGTTGGTCATTATGCCTTTTTCTTGTTATTCATCAACACTCTTTTCATCAGTTCCCAAAATACATACGAAAATACAAGAATTTCGGAAACATTTTCACAAATAAAGTTCTGCTTCCTTAAAACGGTGATAATAGCCATATGTTAAAATTTTTTGTCATTCACATTATACTTTGCTGCAAGTTTTTTTTAATAACCATTTACACTAATATTACACTACTTTCAAGTGTAACAGTTGATGAAGACAAGTTTCAGTCTGCTTGGTATTTTTCTTTCACAACCTAGAAGAGAAATTTTAATTGGATTAGCATTGTTTTCAAAGAATTTTTTTTTACTTATCCTATCCTGATTCGGACCAAAAAACATTTGTTATTGATGGAATAATTTTTCCTTTAAATTACATTAAAAACAAGCAATTTTTAGATACAAATTAGTTTCCTTCACATTCAGTGTAAAATTTTCCAATGCAAGTAACCTATTCATATTATTCACAAGCAGAGCAACTTATTTTACAAAATCAACAATGAATTCGACTTGTATTCAGAGATAAAAGGATCAGTATTTACCTTCTGCAAAGATTAGAAAAATTGAATAACATGATCCCAATATGAACAAACAAGTTCAGTCAGATTAAAGCATACTGAATACATCAAGGCGAAGGCTTTGAATCAACTTTTCATATATTTTTAATAAACTTCTTGAAAATGTTTGGACAGTTAAGTGGAAATTTGCAATGCAAACGAATATTGAAATCATAATGATAATTCTTACACAAAATAAAAACATCTACAAAATTTGCCGATAAAAAAAAAACTGCACAAATTATTCATCAGCGAATTCTATCTCGTGTTGGATTCTCCATAAGTTAAGTAATAACTCTGAGTAAATTTATGACTGAAATATAAACCAATACATTAAGGCTTAATACATAATTTCAACAATAAAAGTTTAAAACTTCTGTTATTCGACTCTATATATTCCCTAGTATTTTAATTAAATTTAAATACTCAAATGTAAATAAACATCTTATTGTTGTCATTCGTAACGTGATAACGTCATTCGTAAATAATGGATGTGAAAGGAAACTGCTGATGTGCGAGGATACTGACTTTTTTTACATCATCAGCTATCATCGAAAAAGGTGCCCAAAACGCTGACGATATCATACCTGTTATAAAAAAAATTCCAACCTTTGCTAGAACATTGAACCTACACCGATTTGCCATTTCCGATCGAGCAGGCGCTGCCATCGTATCAGCTGCGCTTGAAGATGTAGGCTTTAACTAACAAAGCAATGCATCGAACGTTGTTGATAGAAATAAAATTCGGAGTTAGAGAACCAAGGCCAGAACCACTGTATCTTCTCAGTCAGCGTTGTAAAAGATTATGACCATAACCAGTTTGGTTTATCAGGACAGGACCTTATCAATGGAAAACAACAGACAAAAATTCTAATAGAAGAGCACGTAAGCTTGGTAAAAGAACCATCCTCAGAGTACATCGGCCACGTGTCTGTGAATTCCAGGAGAGTTGCGATCGGTTGCGATGGTATCAAAGCGATGGTCTTTCAACACAGGTATCAAAGAAGGTATTATACGAAACATGGAACTGATTCTGAAGCGTCCACTACAATGGTTTGTGTGCCAATTACACGCCAACGAACTTCCACTACGTCATGTTTTCAAGCACTTGGATGGAAATACGTCTGGACCCAGAAGCTTCACTGGCGAAATAGGAAAATCGTTAGACGGATGCGAGAAGCTACCTGTAGTTTCATTCACGCCAATAGAATGCACACTATGCAAAGTAACTAATAAGAAAGACTTAAGTACGGATCAGCTGTACTTAATGGAAATTTGTGAAACCATAACTGCGGACAATGTAGTGAAGCGCTGTCGAAGAGATATCCTGGAAAAGTTTGCCACTCAAGGTGGCTTGCAACCGCTAACAGAATTCTCAGGTTCTATGTCGTTTACGAAAATCCAACCGAAGCTTTAGTGACATTAACTACGTTAATCGTAAAAGTCTATGCACTTATGTGTTTTAGGATCAAAACCAAATCATCTGTAATATATGGTGAGCAGCATTTGCATCAATCAATACTTCTATTGCGTTATTTGTCAACTGATTTGAAAAACGTCATTGGCTCAGTTATTAAAAGAAACGAGTTTTTTGGCCATCCTGAAAATACTCTGATATCAATGCTAGCTGATGACAGAAATAACATAAGAGAAATGGTCCTCCGAAGAATTTTGAAGGCGCGCAAAATGAAACGGCCTGCTGCAACCTCAACCGTTTCAACAAATTGTATCCGTGTCTTCAACTTACCAGCTTTTGACCTTTTACAACAGATTAAGTGGACTTGATTAAGTGGGAAAAAGTGATACAGCCTCCACTGATAGAACGATTTAGAGGTGAAAGGATTTCAGAAGCAACAGTAAACCCAGCAATACTACCTACTATCAAGGGGTTTCCCTGTTACACACAAGGTACTGAAGTTAAAATAGTCACTGAAGCATCTTCTGCTGTCTGCGAACCATATAAAAGATATGGATTTATAAGTAATCGCCTGGAATCTCGAAACCTCATGCCAGTTTATAACACCAAACGTTATTACCGTCTACTGTAAATTCGAAGGTTTTTTAGATTTTTCTTGATTTAATACTTAAGAAGCTGTTATATGTACCTAAAATGTTTTTCTTATAACCATTTAGTATATGTCCTCTCATTCCAATAAACATTTAAATGTACTAAATGCCTGCTTCGTTTTAACAACCATAAATAAGCTCAAATACCTAAATTTCATCTCCCTTGCCCCTTGCGGCAGTGCTTAACCTAAAATTTAATTTTTTATTCTATTTACCCCTTAATCAATGTACCTTAGAACATCTTTTCCATATAGGTGGGTTTTGAAATTCCGAAGAAAAAAAAATTTGATTAACTTTGACTTGTTGTAAAAAAAAATGCTCAAATACCTAAACTTCATCCCCCTTGTGGCAGTGTTAAATCTAAAATTTAGTTTTTTAATTTTATTTTTTCATTTATCTATATACCATAGAACATCTTTTCCCCATAAGTAGGATTTGAAATTCTGATTTTTTTTTCGTTCCACCTTAATGATTATATACACACTAAAATATTCATTGGTCGTATCTTACTCATTTAGAACATAACTAGGGATGGAACGGATGTGAGTTTTGCCGGATACCGGATTTCGGATATCCGGGGTACCATGTCTACCGGATACGGATATCCGAAACGGATTTCACCGGATATCCGGCCGGATATTCGGTCTAAGAAAGCTGAGCTGGGCCCAGCAGGCCTTGGTCCACACGGGCTGTCACGCCACTGAGTTAATTTTTTTATTTAAACTTTAGTTGATGAAACGATGTTTTAGTGATGCCAATACCTACACTTTCTGAACAATTTTGAAACTTCATCACCATTTTGTTTGTGTGTTACTTAAAATTGTACCAAACAATCTAAAATGTGATGAAAATATTTCAGAAATACGTTTGCAAATTGTTACTCAACTTCTTACCTTTTATCATGTAATGTAAACATAAGATAATCTTCCTCAAGTCTGCATAAATATTCCATGTTACTTTTACCCGAAAAACACCACAGCAAGGTGATAACAAACAAAATTAGTACTTACATATATTTGTGGTTAAGGCTTTTGCTTTAGGATCATCTAAACTCCACAATTCTGGTACATATAATGTCGATTCCAATGTTGTCTGCGTGCATTTCTTGTTTTGATGAATTGTTTTTTCTTGTTCATCAATATTTGATGCATTTAGTGAGTCTTTTAAGCTTCGGTGAATTTCCTTATGCACACTCATTAAATAGTTCCATAAGGCTGGAAAAGGATTTTGGGCTTTTGCCGCGCACAATATATTTTTTAAACGATTCTGTGGAGCAAGTAACACATAGAGGGCTTTGCTTTCGTCATTTCCATTAATTTTAAAATACTTCCAAATAGGTGATTTTAAATGAACCATTATTAAAAATTATAAATTGGATTGTAATTGGAGGAAACTATGATTCAAGACATTCTAGAGAGCTAAATATAATTCCACATTGTGGCGCTGCGTTAAAGACCTAAAAATTACAATATTTCATTTTACGTCAGAAAAAATATACCAGCTTTCAACTTCTGCCAATGAAAAATCAGAAATTAGACCATACCATTCACAGCATAAAGGGGTAGGGTATTATCGTCGATAGAACAAAAAAAAACAAAAAAAAAAACATTGAGAAGTGCGCATTGGCTATTTATTGCTTTTTACTCGCTAGCAAATGTCAGAAAAAAAGGAGGAAGTGGGAAGACTTATGTTATGGAAAAAAAGTACTATTTATTAGTATTTCGGTTCGTGTTTTACGGAGAAGCATTCAAATATAACATCTGGAATTAATCAGATCATAAACTTGGAATGAAAAGAACATATTGCAAAACACGTATGAAGGATGTGTATGGAAAAAGATTGGAGGAATCGTTTATGCTTATCAACTCGGCGCCAATAATACGCAATTATGTTGCAATTTATGTCCAAGAAAAAAAAATTGAAAAAAAAAGTGTAGGATGCGGTGTCCCCTTTGTCCGAAAAAGATCATTATTTTTTGCAAAAAATTATTTCTTGTGGATACCTGGTGGCCGGATATATAGCCGGATATCCGAATGAAATTATCGGATGTCCGGTATTTCAAATCGGATATCCGACGGGGTTTCGGATATTGAAAAATCAACCGGATATGCCGGATATCGGATATTTGCCGGATATCCGTTCCATCCCTAAACATAACAAACACAACAAAAAAAAAATTAATATCTTCCAAAAAAAAAAAAAAAAAAAAACTAGACGTTGTAAAAATAGCCCGCCAAGTAAAATAATAAGTCAGAAAAAGTTGTGAAATCTAATGTTTGCCGCCAAGCGCCGCATTGAGTTTCTTTTGGGTACTTGCACACAATGAACTAAATAGGGATTATTAGGGGAAATCTCCATAGGCAATCAGTACTTGGCATGCTAGAGTTTTGTTTTAATTAATCTTAATTCAGTGCAATGGGTGCAAAGTAGCTACAGCAAATAAAATGAGATTTATCCAAAATAACTGTAGTCTGCCAAGTACTGATTGCCTTTGGGGATATCTCCTAATAATTCTAATTTATTTCATTGTGTACAAGTACTCCAAAGAAACAAAATGCAACCGCTTGCAGGCAAACATTAGATTTCACATTTTTTTCTGACTGAATATTTTACTTGGTGGGCTTTTTTTACTTTTTTACGTCTAGTGGGGTTTTTTTTTTGGGGGGAAGGGGAGATAAGTGGGCCGTAAGGCAATAATGGCACATAGCCTTTATTTATTTTGATTAAAAAGATTTGGCGACAGGAAAGAGTTTCAACAACGATCGGTTTATATTATTTCACTTATAGCCTTGCTACGCAATTTCTAAGTTGAATTAACTGGACTTCTCTCCATAATGAATTTCTGCATTCACGTTCAATTATCTATTATTTATTTCGATTAAAATAAATTTGGCGACAGGAAAGAGTTTCAACAACGATCGGTTTATATTATTTCACTTATAGCCTTGCTACGCAACGCTAAGTTGAATTAACAGGACTTCTCTCCATAATGAATTTCTGCATTCACGTTCAATTATCTATTATTTATTTCGATTAAAACAAATTTGGCAACAGATGAAAGAGTTTCTACAAATAATCGGTTAAATGGGATTCATTAGTATTCTGAAGCGATTATATAAGAGTGTGTAAAAGCGACCTTTTAGTGAGAGTGACAGCCCCCAAAATTCAATAGAAATCATTGTCAGCTATCGACATACTCAGCTACCCATCCATCCACACACACAAAATCGAAGTTAATATAAAGGATTCAAAAAATGAAAAAGTGCAGCTTAAAAAACTGAAACAAATATAAAAGGAAGTCATAGTAAGGATAATTCCCTATACTCGTTTTATAGTTATAAATTTAAAATTGGTACTGTATAAAAAGAAGTGAAATCCTAACAAGAATATTCCTGTAAAAAGGTGCCAAGTTTAACTTTGTTGTAAATTACGGACAAGAAAAATTAGTAGCATTTTCTTCTCAAAGTCAAAATTTACTTTCACAGACCTAAATATCCATCTACAAAAAATGCTTCTACGACTAGCCATTACGCTTTAAAGCAGCATTAGAACAAACGAGTGATCCAGAATATGTAATGGCCTAGTGTCTCAAACATCTCGATTTTTAGGTCATGAAGGGAAATTTCGACTTAAAGAAGAACATTTTACTAATTTCATTGCTTGTAATTAACAACATTAAACTTCTCTCTATTTTAGATATAAATACTCTTCACGGCCACACCTATGGTAAAATAATGCATTTGAACCATAGCTATCCTTGAAGTAGCACCTTTTGATTTTTTAATAGAAAAGCTTGCACATGAAAAAGCACATTTTTATTAAGTTAAATTTTTTTTTTTTTTTCAGAAAAAAATGAATGGGATTTCCTTTAGTTTTCCTCAAGAATCCTTCAGAAATTTCTTGTCAGATGCAGCAAATAAATTAAGAATTACTTAAAGTATATTTAAAATCATGTTTAAGTTATATTTTTTGTATAACATAAAAAGCAACTCATTTGTGCTTGTTTACTTTAAAATAAAGAATTATCTAAAATTTTTTCAGTAAAAATGTTTTTAGTTGTGTATGCTTCTAACAATAAAAATGTAATTAGCTTGGATCAACCAATTAAATGCAATTTAAATTTTAATTCAATTTAAATTGTCTAATGCAACTTACTAAGATCTCAATGCATCTTTTTAATAATATGTACATTGTTGTTTACTAAATATTTAATATTTATTTATTTTTGAAAAATTCTCTTACAAAAAAAGTAAATTATATTTACAATTCTAGTAAGTTCTATCTAACAAATAAATTAAAATTTCTTTATAAAGTGGGTTATAATTGATACCATTAAAGGCAAAATGTAATTAAATTCCTATTGATAAAATATCAATTTTTCATTAGTCACTAAATTTAATGCATTTTCCAGACAATATCGGGACTCGCCAATAAAGTGTTTCATCTTGAACACAAAAGGTAAATGATTTCTATATATATAAGGCAAAGCCCTCACTCACTCACTCACTGACTCACTTACTCATCACTAATTCTCTCACTTCCCACATAGTCACAAATTTGAAAATCGGCACAAATATCAACAATGGTAAAAATAGAAAAAGTAAGCTATTCTGATCTCGATTAACTCACTTTAAGGGGACGAAAAGGGGTTAAATTTTCCAAACGAGGGACATTCGAATGTCCCCCTTCCCATTTGATCATAACTCTAAAAATTGGTACAAATATTGACAATAGTAAACATAAATTTAGTAAGCTATTCCAATCTCGATTAACCCACTTTAAAGGCTCGAAAAGGGGTTAAATGTTCCAAATGAGGGATATTCGAATGTCCCACTTTCGACATGGCCACAATTTTGAAAATTGGCACAAATACCAACAATGGTAAACATAGAAAAAACATGCTATTTCGATCTCGATTAACCTACTTTAAAGGGTCGAAAAAGGATTAAACGTTATAAACGAGAGCTATTCGAATGTCCTACTTTCCATATTGTCACAACTCGGAAAACTGGTGAGAATATTAATAAAGACAAACGTTGAAAAAGTAAGCTATTCCGATCTCTATTAACCCGCTTTAAGGGGTAGAAAAGGGGTTAAACGTTCCAAACGAGGAATATTCGAATGTACCACTTCCCGTATGGTCACAACTCTAAAAATTGGTACAAATGTCACCAATGGTAAACATAGAAAGAGTAAGATATTCCGATCTCAATTAACCAACTTTAAGAGGTCAAAAAGGGATTAAACGTTCTAAACGAGGGAAATTCGAATGTCCCACTTCCAACATGATCACAATTTTGAAAATTGGTATAAATACCAAAAATGGTAAACATAAAAAAGCATGCTATTCCGATCTCGATTAACCCACTTTAAGGGGTGGAAAAGGGGTTAAACGTTCCAAACTCGAATATCCCACTTCCCATATGGTCACAACTAAGAAAACTGGAGCCAATATTAATAAAGACAAACGTAGAAAAAGTAAGCTATTCCGATCTTGATTAACCCACTTTAAGGGGTGGAAAAGGGGTTAAACGTTCCAAACGAGTAGGAATATTTGAATGTCCTACTTCTGACATGATCACAATTTTTAAAATTAGTACAAATACCAACAATGGTAAACATAGAAAAAGCATGCTATTCCGATCTCGATTAACCCACTTTAAGGGATGGAAAAGAGGTTAAAAGTTCCAAACGAGGGATATTAGAATGTACCCCTTCCCATATGGTCACAACTCTAAAAATTGGTACAAATGTCAACAAAGACAAACATAGCAAAATTAAGCTATTCCGAGCTTGATTAACCCACTTTAAGGTGTGGAAAAAGGGTTAAACGTTCTAACTCGAATATCCCACTCCATATGGTTACAACTCTGCAAATTTCAACAAAGACAAACATAGAAAAAGCAAGCTATTCCTATCTCGGTTAACCCACTTTAAGGGGTCGAAAAGGGGTTAAACCTTCCAAACGAGAAATATTCGAATGTCCCACTTCCAATTTGGTCACAACTTTGAAAATTGGTACAAATGTCAAAAAAGATAAACATAGAAAAAGTAAGCTATTCCGTTCTCGATTAACCAACGTTAAAGAGTCGAAAAGGGGTTAAATGTTCCAAACGAGGGATACCCGAATGTTCCTCTTCCAATGTAGTAATAGTTCTGATATTTGGTGTAAATGTTAAAAGGGCAAATGTAAAAAAAATAAGTTATTCCAACATCGATTAATGAATTTTTAAAGGATGAAAAGTCGACGCAACATTGAAACTATACGAGGATTATTTTAATGTCTCAATTCTAATAGAGCTACTACTTTGAAATTTAGAACTAAGAGCAAACATAAACACAATAAACTATTGCAATCTCGATTACGTAATTAAAAAGGGTCCGAAGGGAATTAAACGTTCTAAACGAGGGATATTCAAATGTCTCTTTCCAATATACTATTCACAATTATAAATTTTGTTCAAATTGTCAACAAAGGAAAGTTCTTATTTTGATAAATCAATTTGTCCGGATCGAAATGGGTGCAAGCCTTCTTAAGTGAATACATGAATGTCTTTTGATTGCTAAAATGCCAATGGTAAAATTTCGTAGCGCAGCACGGGTATTCAGCTAGTACTTTATAAAAGAAAGGTTTTGCAATCTTTCCTATATCTACTTGATGGGGACCTTATAGTGAAATGGTTTACACACCCTTTACAGTCAAAATCTTTTGGGAAGCTTGTTATGAAAAGGTTTACATACCCTTTGCGGCGAAAACCTCCCTCGTCGCAAGCTTATTATGAAAAGGTTTACACACCCTTTACGGCGAAAACTTTGTGGCAAGGGTGGTCGTGAAAAGGTTACGAAAAGCTTGACATCTGGAGACTAGGACCGCTCTAGGATTTATAAAGGTTATACCCTTGTCATCTGAACCTTGCACCCTTTTCGTTTGAGAGGGTACCTTACAAAGTCGGCGATATATCGATACAACGATATTTTTATTATTTAAAAAAAAAAAAAAAATCAATTAAAAAAATATCGATAAAAGTTACCGATATATGGATATTTTAACAATTTTTAGTTTTTTGATGATCGTTTTGTAGTTTCATGGTTTTTTCCCCCCCGATTTTCTTTATTACCTTTTCAAATACTTCAGAACTAAAGTTTGAACTTGGCTGGGAGGCAGTTAAAAGTGGCACCCCAATCAAAAAGTAAAGTCTTAGGTATGGTGACTTCACCAAACAACAAAAGGAAACGACCAAAGTAACTACAATGTATAGTTATTGTTTCAAAATGTATAAAACTCCAATGAATACCACGAACAGGATAATTCATTTGAAGATAAAACATAATGTAATGAAAACTAACATCACATATATTAGTATTAAGATATTGTTTTTGGGTTTTTATTGCATTAAGATCTTTTTTAAATTTTATTCGAGAATAAATTAAAATCTGATCAAGGGATGATGGCTTAATTTTCTGAGTTATGATTTTTCATAAAATTACTATGCATTTTGTAAGAAGTAGGAAGTTTTACTGCTCTTGCAAAATTTTTCCTAAACATCACCACTTTCATAGTTTCAATTGCGTAAAATGAGCAGATTTCATTAATCAAAAACTCCCTATAGTTAAGTTCGAAAAGAAGAAATTATTCATTAAAAATGTCAATGCCTGAGACAGAAAGGAGAAATCTAGGTGGAACTGATTTAGCCTCATGGGCTGCGAAATTCTAAATCCGCCTCTGCACTGGGCTAGCCTAGATGCAAGTTATGATTTTTATGCAGTTCAAATTACATACTTACCAAAAATATGAATTAAATTTGAATAAACACTAGGGGAGTGGAACATCGCACACCTTTCAATTACACTATAATACTGATGTCAATTTGCTTCATTTGCCGTTTTTATATATTCATCATTCATTTAGGAAAAATGACCAGTTTGGCTATATTTTTCCCGGTAATTTTTGTATGTGTCTTGAAGAGGGAGAGGGTGGGGGAGAAACTCCGCCATAATGGTGATTTAGGCTATATACTTTTCAATAATTCTTATGTTATTCTTTATTATAAGTGAAACTGAAGGGAGAAGATAAAACGATCGTTGATGACGTATGCTCAAGGAAAGAAAACTCTGTGTTGAAGGCCTGTGTTCAACTTTTTACGCCATTTAAACAGGAAACATGACACCACTCAAAATCACCGATGCGTTATCAATTATAAGGTCTTTATTCAAGGCATTCCAAATAGCGAGTGATAAGAAGCCTGTGTAGCAAATGGCGAACAATCTCCCCTTCTCGCCAATATTCGCCACAATTCCCACCGGTGAACAGAATGTTCACCCAATTAAACATATAATGCAAATCAAAGCAATGAAATAAACAATCAAATGAAAATAAAAAAATTAAGATACATACTTAAAGATCTCGCAACAAATAAATTTTAAAATTAATTATGTACTCTTCATTAACATAAATGTGAAAAATAAGAACAAATTAGTTTAAGAACATCATGTGATTTCTAAAGGATAAAGCAATTGGATTGGTTTTCTGAAGAGACCTTTAGAAGTTTTAACTAAACACGATCTAACATTATTGTCTCTTCCAATATATATCTCTTTGATTACCCCAAGTTCCCACAATAATTTTGACTTAACATTCCCTTCAACAATCACCACATCATTTAATTGCAAGTTTTTACGAAGAGATGGGGATTTAAAGTTATTAACAGTCTTTAACTGGGGTAAATACTGTTCCTTCCAGCGTCTCCAAATTTGTTTCAAAAGGAGTGTCTGGTAAGTATTTCTCCTTTGGTATGATTGCTTGGCCGATGTAGAGTCAATCAGTTCGATGAAATGTACAGGGTATTTAGAATCACCATAACCTAATTCGAGGAAGTGAGCCGGTGTGAGAGGTTCTGGCTCCCCTGGGTCATTCTCTATATAGGTTAGAGGTCGATTGTTGACGATGACTTCAACCTCTGAGAGAATCGTTGAAAGTTCTTCAAATGTCATAAGTGCCTTGCCAAGTATTTTACGCAGTGGTTCCTTTACAGTCTTAAACAAGACGTTCGTAGAAGCCACCCCACCAAGGGGCACGTTCAACTATGAATTTCCAGCGGATACCTTTGTCTGCGACGAAATTTTGTAACTTGCTGTCTTTCAAGATGTTAGTGAAATACGTCAACTCTCTTTGAGCCGCTTTAAATGTACGAGCATTGTCGGAGTAAATCACTTGGCAATTACTTCTTCGTGCAAGGAACCTTCGAAAAGCAAGTAAAAAACACTTTGTGGACATGTCCGATACTAGTTCCAAATGAACGGCTCGT
Source organism: Linyphia triangularis (assembly GCA_963978545.1). Lineage (NCBI taxonomy): Eukaryota > Metazoa > Arthropoda > Arachnida > Araneae > Linyphiidae > Linyphia > Linyphia triangularis. The sequence continues at coordinate 63,780,152 of OZ021728.1, forward strand.
GTTACAGCACACGTAAACAAAGCGAAGTAAGATTTTTGAGTATCTTTACTGTTCTTTACAAGGATTGCACCTGTAAAATCAACACCTACGATTTGAAAAGGAGGAGATCGGGAAATTCTATCTCGTGGCAACTGACCACTCAGTTGATCAGCTGGTTTGGCTTTATATTTTTTGCAAATGAGACAGTTGCGAATGACCGTTTTAACTAATTGACGGATTTTAGGTATCCAATAATGTTTTCGAAGTTGAGTCAAAGTTGCAGATACACCACAATGACCTATTTCTCCATGTTCTCTAGTCACAAGTAACTCGGTAAATTTACAGCGTCGAGGAATAATTACAGGATGCTTTTCACCAAAGCATAACTCTGCTTCGAGCAACCGTCCAGTAATTCGTAACAAATTCTTTATCCAAATAAGGCACTAAACTCTTTACTTCCGAGTTATTCTGAAGTTGCTTGTTACTTCTTAAAGCTGATATTTCAGCAGAATAGAATTCGGTTTGAACGTATTTGATCCAAAAAATATTCAGCATTTTGTATCTCATCTGCAGTAAGATACAAGCTCAATGATTTATTTAAGTTTTTAACATTGTTCACGAATCGAAAAATCCATGCGGTTACTCTCAAAAGTTTTTTAAGACTGCTGAATCGTTCTATGTCGACAAGAGATTCCTTCGGTTGGGTAACTGCCACATGCACACTGGAACGAAGTTCCAATTCTTCAGAACAAAGTTCCGAATCTAAAATTGGACGATGAAGATTTGGCCAATGGTCAGGTGGTAGTCTAAGCCAAGGTGGACCGTTCCACCACAGTTCGTTTTGCACTAAATTGAGAGCAGATGTACAACGCGAAATGAGATCAGCAGGATTGTCCTTTCCTGGACAGTGTCCCCACCGGATCGGGTCAGAGAGCATTTGGATTTCTTCAACACGATTTTTGACGTATGGTTTGAATGTTGAAGAATTGCTGCGAATCCAGTAGTACGAAATAAGAGAATCTGTCCAGTAGTAAATGTTGGTGTCGAATCTGAGGCAAGATGATACCTGTTTAGCCAACCTAGCTGACAATAAAGCTGCTGTCAATTCAAGTCGGGGCAATGTCATTGACTTCAAAGGTGCCACACGACCCTTCGAGCAAATAAAACCCGTCTCAATTTCATTGTTACGAGTAACAAAGCGCAAGTACAATACTGTGCCGTAGGCTGTCTTACTCGCGTCGGAGAAACAGTGTATCTCGAACATTGATACATCTTGTTCTAGTTCACCTAAATAGTACCGAGGTATCTTTATCTCAGTCAAGTCCTCAGCTTCGCTACTCCACTGCTGCCACTGGTGGCGTAGCTTTGGAGGAAGTTCCGAGTCCCAGTCCACTCCCAGAGTCCAAAGATCTTGAAGTACACGTTTCAGTTTGATGACAAATGGGCCGATAATCCCTATAGGGTCGAAGATACGCCCAACTACACTTAGAATAAATCTCTTTGATTCGATTTTACGAGACAAAAACTTTAATAAGTCTTTCGGATCAAAATAAATCAAATCTCTTTCTGGATCCCAAGAAAGTCCTAAAACCTTAATTGGTAGACTAAGATCAACAGCAACAGTTTCAGAGAATTCTGGTTCAACCCTTTCTTGTTGCCATAACAAATAAAGTTGCTTCGAGTTAGTTCGCCACTTGCGGAGTAATATGCCAGCATCACTGAATATTTGCAAGCACTCCATGGAGGTACGTAGAGCGTCCTGAACATCATTTCGGCCGGATATGACGTCATCAACATACACAGAGCTGTTTAGCAAATTAAATGTATGAGGATACTGTTCCTTGTATTTTTTGAAATGTTGTTTTAAAGTTGCTGCAAGCAAGTATGGACTAGGCCTAAGTCCAAAAAGAACTCTCGTGAAATTTAGGACGTAGGGATCATTGTTTAGATTATCAGTCCAGAAGAAACGCGTGAAATCTCGATCAGCAAGGTCCAATTCAATTTGAAGGAAAGCCGATTTAACATCAGCTGTAAAGGCCACATAATTTTCTCGAAATCTCAGAAGCAGTTCTAAGATATTGGGATGCAAATTTGGTCCCGTATATAGACTTTCATTTAAAGAAATATTTTTATCTTCGTGAGCTGAACCATCGAAAACGACTCGAAGCCGACTTGTGGTTTTGTCGCTACGTATCACTGCATGATGGGGTAGGTAAAATCCCTGACTATTCGACAAAGATTCACAAGAAGTACGCTCAACGATGCCTTCCCTAACATAATCATCGATTACATCCTTATACTCACAAAACAACTCGTGATCACATTTGAATCTACGAACCAACCCCTCAAAGCGTTTACGCGCAACAAACTCATTATTTTGTAAAGCCTCTCTCATACCTGGTCTCCATGGCAAACTTACGCGATATCGACCATCTACGAAACTAATTGAGTTTTCAAACTCACTTAATACCTCTTCATCTCCCTTACTCCAAGACACCGAATCCTTATCATGTATCCCTAAACTTTCAATTTCCCAAAACCTTCTTAACTCAGCCGAAACAGATTCATCTTCACTGTGAATCAAATGCACCGAAGTACATTCGCTCTGCTCATCGCATCTACCCTGAAGAGACCATCCCAGACTGGTGTCGACAGCAACCAATGATGAATCAAGTCTTTTTATTTGATTTGTTAAGGACCAATAAAAATCTGAACCAATTAACAAAGAAATTTCACAACTCCCAGTTGATTCACTACAACAAAACGTCAATCTAACACCTCTCGATTCCATTTCCTTCCAAACTTCTGGCTTCGGAAGACTAAGTGTCGCCTTAGAAATTTCCTCAATTTCCAATGCCTCAATCACAGTCTCCTGCCCATTCAATACATTCCTTAGTCTAACTTCTACCTTGCAACAAGTTTGATTTTTTGGAGTTTTTGATCCGAACGAGTAAATATTTAGCTTTTCCAAACCTATTTTTTTTAATCCCAATCTACGGGATACATCTTTCTTAACAAAAGTCTTTTCCGATCCATTGTCAAAAAGACAAAATATATTATCCGATGAAGTGCTACCGATAATTTCTACCTTAACACATTGCAATAAAATGCCACCGCAATTATTCATAACAGAATTTGAAGTCGTCGATTTAATGTCAACAGAGTTTTCTTTCAAGTCTAAATGCGAATTTTGTTTTTTAGAATTTTCTAACTTGAAGCAAATAGCGCGAGCATGGCGACCCTGATAATATGTACAAACAGCCCCTTTGCAACCCTTTACACGGCAATTAATGTTGCAACATAAAAAACATATACGTTCCTTAATAAGCTTATCCCTCTTTTGTTGAACGCATAAATTCTCACACAAATCAGATGAATGAGTATTATTTTCGAAACAAAATATACAACTAAAATGCGCAGCTGTCAGGAGTTCGGTTGCAGATGCGCTCACAGTTGATTTGTTATGATTTGAAGAAAATCGCGAATTACTCTTTTGTTGCGTCTGGGTTAAGAATCTAGGCGCCCTCTCGGAAAATTTATTCGAATGTGAGCCTTTGATTTGCGACTCATGTGATTTTACTAAAGCGTCCGTGCGCTCACGACTTTGAACTTCATCGCGTAGATATGATGTTAAATCAGTGATTTGGGACTGCTTATCTTTATAAATTCGATTGAATTCTAACGCCAAATTAGGGGGAATAGCTTTCATAATTATCGGAAACAAAAGACAACTATAAGAATTAGGAGATATTCCTAGCGTTTCGAGTCCCCTAATATTTAATTCCAATTGATCATACAGATTTCTTAACGCGATAACATCAAATGATTTGCGAACTGGGGTCAAATTTAACAAACTATTCATATGATAGTCAACTATAAGCTCCTTACGTCCGAATCTATCTTCTAGAATTTTAATGGCTGTGGCATAATTTTCCGAAGTCAACGTTAAACCTCGTATTGCCAATTCAGCATCAGATGTGACAACCGATTTTAAATAGCAAAATTTGTCCACATCACTCAAACTTGAATTTTCATGCACTGCTGATTTAAATGTAGCCCAAAAACTAGGGAAACTACTTATATCTTTGCCTGAAAAAGACTCTAAAGTAAGTTTTGGCAAGCGTGGTTGATTTGTTAAAGCAGAAGGAAATGAGCTATTTACAGGAAGTGTTACGTTTTGCTGTTGTGTTTCCCGCGAATTTTGAATACTAACTGAACTTGGAATCGAAACCGATTCTATATAAAGCTCAGCGCTGGTTTTCCAAATTATAAATTTATCTCTATATTCTTCACGAGTTAATATTTCATCTTCCAGATGATCGATATCTATTAAACCCTCGACTTCCTTATCGAGTTTACTTAATTCCTCAAATTTAGAAATTAACTGTACATATATTTCATGTACTACTGTTTTGTCGGCAGAATTATTTATTTCGGATTCCAATTTATTAGTTTGCCTTGTCACAATAGACCTTATGACAGAACGAGTCTTTTTTGTTCTTTCTAATAAAGCCAGATTTGATGCATCCATTTTAAACCGAAACACTTTACAAGCAAAACAAATATTAAAATGATAATACCATACTAATCCAAAATGCAGCAATCTAGTACAAATTTCAGCTCCACAAACAGAAAACCAATATTAGAATCCACACTAACTTATTTATTACTTTCCTTTAATCACAAAAACGAACAACTTCAATTTTCGCAACACAGACACACGAATCAACCAAAAACGAAATAAATCGAAACAAAAACCAATTACTCACCCCACCGTGCAGCGAAAACATGCGCCAATAATCCAAAGTGGTTAGTATCACTCACAACACAATAATTCCCAACAACACAACATTTCCCAGCCTATGCACCAATTCTATAAAGGAAACATGACACCACTCAAAATCATTGATGCGTTATCGATTACAAGATCTTTATTCAAGGCATTCCAAATAGCGAGTGATAAGAAACCTGTGTAGCAAATGGCGAACAATCTCCCCTTCTCGCTAATATTCGCCACACCATTCAAGCATTTTTATGGGAATTTCGGAGGTGGGGATGTTTAGAACGCCTTAAAAGGCATTAGCACAGCGATTTTAATCAAAATCGTTTGAGTTGAGTTTTAGCAGTCATTGAAAAACATGATTTTTTCAATGGTAGCTACCTTATGCGCATGCGCGATTTTGACGAAAACTTTAATGATAGGTCACATGGCCACCAGCAACCCACAAACCAAATTTGAAAAGTGTAGCTTAATTTGTTCGTGAGTTATTCTGACAACAGACACACATATACACACAGACAGACGTTTCTTCTAGATCACTTTTTTGAAATCAGGATATTCCAAAACGTGGAGAAATGCATAAAAAAAAAATTTAAAAAAAAAAAAAATGCATTTTTTTTACCGAATGCTATACTTTCATTAACCTATGTATACGTATGGGTAATTGAAAGTAATAAGCAGACTTAATTTATAAATACATAAGATTATGAATGACAGACAAGTACATGGAGCAGACATTACACCACTGTACCTATGTCTGGAATTTTTCAAAAATAAACTACTATTTTAGCAACATTTAACATTTTGCCATACACTTCATAATCATGTTTCATATTTTGTGTGTTATATTTGCAAGTAGTAACTTATCTATAGTAAAAGTCCCGTTTCGAATAGAATGACTCCTATACAAATTTTTTTTATATATAGTCATCTCTCTGTTAATTTTTCAGTTATGTACATTGTAATAATATTATGCTAAGTATGCAGCGTTGCCATTAAAAGCTATTGATAAAAGTCTACATTTTTCTTAAAATCAATACAACCAATTAAACGAATATATATATATATATATATATATATATATATATATATATATATATATATATATATATATATATTTTTTTTTTTTGTAATAGACCTACTTCATTTGGAACTAGGGGTGTGGACCATCGCACAATTTTCAATTACAGTATAATATTGTTCACTGCATTAAAATTTGATATTACCCGTTATTTACCGTTTTCATATTTTCAGTAATTTAAATAAAAATGGCAAATTTGACGATATTTTTGGAAATAGTTTTTACATGGGGTAAAAAACACCACCAAAATGGCTAAATTGGCGACATTATTCAATAGACCTTACGTTGTCCCTTTCTTGTGCATGAAACAGAAAAAATCTATCTCTGATGGGTGATGCTCAAGGACAGAGAGCTCTGTGTTAAAGGCACTAATTTTTTAACTTTTTACGCTTTTACGCATTTCTAAGAGAATTTCGGAGGTGGGAACGATTAGAACACCTTAAGAGGCATTAACACGGATATTTTAATTAAAATCGTCAGTGCTGGTTTTTAGCCAATTGCTGAAAAAGATAATTTTTTTTCATGATTTCCCCCTGATGCGCATACGCGATTTTGACGAAAACTCTAAATGGTAGGTCCCATGGCCACTACTAACCCGCACACCAAATATTGACATCGTAGGTCAATTTTTTCGGGAGATATGCTGACCAATTACACAAAGACAGAAATTTCTTCTGAACCACTTTTTTGAAATCAAGATATTTCAAAACATGGAGAAAGGAAAAAAATCGGATTTTTTTTTACTGAATGCTATGCTTCCATCATCTTTTGTAAACATATGAGTAATTGAAAGTATAAAGTACAAACACCTTATAAAAAGCAATCATGAAAAGTAGAAATTTGCCTCGAAAACTTCGTTTCTGGCAAAACTGAAAATAAATAAAAAATAATGAACTATATAGGATATCAATAAATCGATATTTTTTCCATGTAAGGATTACGTCCGTGAAAAGTATCGGGTCGGGAGAATATCGGCAACACTTCGAAAACTATCGCGCAAATGACGGAGAAGTAAAACTGACGATTTACAATATACCGAAAATCTCGAAAAAACGCCTGCAATAGACATAAGCGAAATGATCTGAACTTCTGAACCAGTCCTACCAGCGTCAAACAAAACATAAAATAATCCTGATGAGATATGCAGACGACATTGTGTTAACTACGTTTTCCATGAATTCAAGCAAGAAATTACATTTTTTCTCTATTTTATGCAAGAAGGCACGGTAAAAAGCAGGTGAAAATGTACTTAATTAATATACGTACGAAATTACATTGGGAAATTGTGGGACGGCCCCCTACAATCCATCACCAACTAATAACGCATGTGGTATCAGCAGCCATTCCGTGACTTCAGTCAGTCACTGGTCTGTAAGAGACACGTTTGAACATGAATGCGCATGTGTAACTGGTGATTTCGGATTGGATGATCCGTATGTTGCATTACTTTAGAAAACAAACCAAAATTTTGTATTTTTCAGGAAAGGGAGCTATTTTCAAAGATTTCCCTGATTTTATAAAATAGAGGATTATTTAAAAAAATTTAACCATGAGGTGCCGATGAAGTAATTCAAGCATGAGATTAATTTCATAGGGGGAAATTGATTTTCAATACGTATTCCCTCAAATTTAAAGCATTTTGGCGAACTCTGCTCGCAGATAAGTTAGGGAAATATATTTATACTTACTTACAATTCTCAAAAAAAAAAAAAAAAAAAAAAAAAAATCTCGTTTACATGAGAATGAGAAAGATAAAAGACATAAAATGTACGTGTACACCTATCTCATACTTATCAGCATTAAATAATGAAAGTCCAAAAATATGAGTTTTCCTATTGTTAACAAAAAAGAGGAAAGATGGCGAGTATTAATCAGGCCGCCTCTATAACAGAAAAGTGCTAAACTTGAAATGCAATAATTTTCTGAGCATATAGTTGTTTTCGCAATACAATGCCAAGAATGATCTAGTATTGAACCATAATAAATTAATAATAAAACAAATAACTAATGAAATATTTTTTTCTTAACTTTGATAAGACATTCTAAATAATTTGTATTAATAGTTGTATATTTGGCATGTTCATGAACCAAACATTGAGCCACCATTAGAAACCATTTAGAATGAAATACACTTTAAAAAAAATTAAGTTTTATAGTCAGTTACAATCTTTCCAACTAAAGTTAATCACTGTACTTCTAGTTCCAGTACCATACTAGGTAACATGATGATAATTATTGAACCCATTTCCAAAATAACATTTTTGAGTACAACAATAATTTTTTTTGCATTTTAATTTCCAAAACCTTTTTAAATCCTCTATTTTTATGTGAAGACGGTTTTTAAATTGTTATCCTTTAAATTTTAAATAATTTATTAAAAAGGAAATAAATATAGGGTATATATAGGGTAGAATTATCTTATGATACAGATGATGGTGAACTCGGACTAAGCTTTCATGTGAATTGGTCATTGGTTGGAAATATACACTTCTTAACGAACGAATGAAATGAAGCACGGATCACAGATGTTTAAGAAAAAAAAATAAATAAAAAAAAAAAAAAAAAGATGCTAAAACAATAAAATGTATTGGATAATTATCCAAAATGGTGCATTTCTTATTCTAATGCAGATTTAAATTATAACTGTCGAATCTAATATTATGTATGTATACATATATTATATTAATACAAGCAATCTTATTTTACTCAAATTTAATAAAACATTTTCCATTTTATAAGCAGCTTGTGTTTTTCTCTTTGGATTGTTGTATTACAAAAATTACACTTGATAGACCATAATGTACTGTATTTTAAAAGCTAAAATATAATAAAATTTCTTAAATATCGCTTAGTAAACACTGCCGTAATTGTAAAACATACATGGAAATGTTTACCTTAGACAAAACCTCACTTATGTACAAAATATTTAAAAATGTTGTTTGGATTTATTTCCTACTACATTTTATTAATATTTTGAGTGCAAGTGCGCACATCGCAAGTAAGGTATCATTGGGGAACACAGCGGCTTATGTTTACCGAATCAGATATATTTTGTCACACTTAATTTAGAGATGTTAAATTTGTTTAGCATATTATAGTTATACCAAATACTATACTCTAGGTACCACCTTCTTCATGTAAAATATTAAAATACTCACTTAACAAGCACTGTTCATATTTACGAAATTTTTTAATTATATCATTTTCTGATTTGCCCTCTGCAACACTTCCTATTATAATGTCTAAAGAATTCAAGTTTAATCAGTATCTTTATATTATTAGTATAATTAAAATTCAAAAATTTCGATTCCTGTATAACATTGACAAGTATTTTAAAAATAAAGGTTTTGTTTTTTTCTTTGTATTGTTCCTAATTAGTACTTAAGAAAAAATTTATATGGTTTTTAAAAAAGAAATTATTGCCATGGAATTAGTTAGAATACATACTTAATTTTTTACATTTACATAATTTTTTTGTAAATGACACATAATTTATATAGAAACCTTATGCAAAATAGGAAATTTTTTTGGTAAAATCAAATATGAAAAATAAAGATAGACGTAGAGCACTTTTAGACTCAAAGAGCTTAACCAATGTAGCGTGTAACAATGCATCTAAATAAAAAAAATATATTGCAACAATTGCTATGCTAGGAGTTCTTTGATTTTAGGATTTAAATTTAATTATTATAGCTTAAAACTACTACAAAATTAACTTATTTGTTTAAATTTTAATTTATGCTGAGTATATATTTTCATTTAATATACTTAAGAAAGTTTGGTTGCTATAAAAATGTTCAAATTGTTGTTCAACACCCTGAATGTCTACATGTTACACTAAAATGCATATAAATAGAAAACTTATGTCTAACATGAATATATCATTAAACGCTTTTCTACAGCACTGTATACAAAAATCAATTTAATTTAAATGATAACAATTAAATTGTTCAAAACCCCCAAAATTGTATAATTTTAAAAGAACTTAAACTCAAAAGTAGAATTAATGAACGTAAAAAATATTTTTTATCCATAGTAATGTGAAATATTAATATGCAATTTTTCATTTGTAAAACACAATAATTTTTATGACAATTATTATATTTCAGAAATTATCATCTGTTATTCTTAATTAATTCAGTTCAAAACATAGTAAAAAAAGTTTTTTTTTTTTTTTTTTTTTAAATTCCAATTGCTCTATCTGTAGAAATGCAATCAATCATTGATTAATAAATTTTACTTCAATTTGATAAATAAGAAGTTAAAAATTCTAATCTGGCATTTTGGAACAAATATATAGCTATACTAATATTATTAGCAACTAATTGTACTATCTCATCAAATTTTCACTCTGCAAAACAGTTCCTATAACAAAAGTCATCTTAAAGAGTGTTCATTATTGTCTTGCAAAGTTATATATATATACATTTTAAGTGATTAGTCCCAAGAACATCCAGCTTCCCATTCTAAACTCTTACTTTTAAACATCGAGTTTACATTGATTAATTGCAGCTCATTCTTAATAAGGGCTAAGATAAAATTCGAACGAACGCTGGAATTATTAGTATTCCATTGATTTATCCCAGCATTAGAATCCAATTTTTTTACATTGAAAAACTTTCTGACTCTGTTTCTGCTCACCGCATAGTTAATCTGTCTTATCTTTTCTTCATTAGAAACAGTCCCTTTTGTGCATATCCGACTCAGTTCGCAAAGAATAGGCTACAGCTTACTTTCCTGGAGTGTCAGCAAACTGAAAATTACATCCACGACGGAATAATAAACATCCCCAGAATTTGCGTTCGCCTTTAAGACTTCTCTTCTAGTTTTAAAACATTTGAGGAGAAATTCAAAATCTTTCTGGAACAGAGGGTTCTGACCCTTCACGGCTCGTACTACTTCACTTATCCTGACCATGGACAACCCGTTTAAGTCAATGAACACCGAAGCAAAATCATATGTGGTACTTTTTGATTTGTTACTTAGTATTTCTTGTTGGATTTCACTCTCTCTTTTTTTCTCAAAGTCGGACAAAGCATCACTCCATTCGCCTAGCCTCTGGTTATGCTCGACAAGGATTTTGTAAACTTGGTCTTCATAGATTCCTGTAACATATGTCAGTCTCTCAAACGAATTGTTTGTCAAATTGAAACTAAAGCAGCCGTACCATATTACCTTCGTTACCACAAGGTATATATTTCTGGCTTCGGTTCGATAGGCTCTTATTGGATTTAAAAACGGAAAACATCGTTTAAAATGATGAACTACATCCTCATTACTTGGTATGACATGTGACTTTTCTTTACTGAACCTTGATAATATTATAAAGAGTTCCAACGCGTGTTTCAAACCCAGATTTAGGGACCTAAAGAAAGCTAAATGAGCCGCCGAATCCCCTAAACATACAAATTTATTTCTACTTCGAGCCTTGGCGTATCCACAGCTGATTTCTATCTTTTTGACTGTGACACTTTTCAAGTCAATCCTACAGCCATCTATTAATAGGTTGCCTATCAGAGAAGATATTGGAAAGAATATACTGTCAGATACAGGGTGCTCAGAATTGAATGGATTTATGGGATTTCTGTTTATTTGCGGATGATACCTATCAAATTTCCGAGCTAATTCCTCAGTAATGAAGACTGGTATAGTTACACTAGAGAATCCTTCACTGTCCTTTTGTTTACTGACAACGACTTCAGTAAGCTTTATATTTGGGACGTGCTTCATGACTTGATATAAGGATAGATCACCCGAGACTTTGGCTTTGAAATTGAGGTACATCGCTTGCTGCAGTGGTGTGGATTTAATGTTATATTCATCTGGACCAAGCACACAAGATCGGAGTTTGCTGTTTCTGCCGGAACAGTCCAATATCAAGGAAGTTTCATATTCCTGAGCCAATTCTGATATACTCTCTATTTCTCTAGTGACATATTTTGCTCCCAGTGCTTTTGCTTCGGTCGTGAATTTCTCTTCCAGTTCGTTGATAAGAATCTTGTTCCGCTGATTTTTAAGAAGTTCGTGGAACATTGTAAAAAAGCGAGTTCTCACATTCAGACGACATAGCACTTCCAGTACTTCTTCGAATAGGTTACTTTCGAGTTTAAGATTGATGTTTCTTGTGAACTGCACACGTTTTTCGTATACCGTTACATTGAATCCTACGGAAGAGCACAACACTGCCATAAATGACCCAACGGGGCCAGAGCCTACTATTGTTATGTTATCCATTTTTATCACATATGAACAGACTTTAGTATGTTACGATTTGTCCAGATGCAGAAGATTCTTGACAAAATAAAGTTGTGAAAATAGATGATGATTTAGCAATAGATTGCTGTAAAGTGTATTAGTTGAGACCTTGAGAATGATACGAAGAAACGATTTTAAATGGGCACAGGCAAATAGATCGTCGGTAACTTTAACCTAGCTTTGAGAAAATTAACAGTTCTTCACACCGTCTTCAAATAACACGAATAATACAGCCAGAGATAATTTAACTGGATCAAACTGACTCAATAGGAGTTACTTCTACATTTATCTCAACTTATAGATCGCAAGGACAATAAGAATAAAAAAAAGTTTGGGACTTCCCCTAAATTTATTGAACTGAGACGATAAGCCTTGCCATATTTAGATAAAAAAATTCTCAAAGGGTTTCGTTATAAACAATAGAAAACAGATAATGCATTGCTTTATCAACTTTATAAAAGATACGAAAGAGCTTTGCACATAATGAATATGCTGCATAATATTACAAAAAGAAAAACATAGTTTGTGCAGAAATTTGAAACACAAAATTGAAAAGTGGCAAGTCTTTTATAATATTTTAAAAACATACGTTGGGTAACTTATTATATTTCCATTTAATTATAAAATTGATATTATTTTCAAAAATTAAAAAGTCTTTCTTTGTTTTAATCATTTACATGTGGAGTATATTTTAGGAAAATGCGTCATTTTTTTTTTAATTCTTACTTCCCATAGTGTTGTTTGTTGTCCCATAGTTAATTTTCCATAAGGTTGTTTTTGTCGCAAACTGTTTTAGATTTATTTTCGTTTGTTTCTTTCGATCTTCAATCTCAATCATCTTTATAGTATATTAATTTAACAAAGGAAAATGAACTCAGTTCGGATAAACGTAATAGTTTAGTTTGATTTATTTGAGTTTACTGACGTCGCAAGGACAACACTTGAGCCATGCTGTGCCAATCAATGGAATAGAAACACTTATTTTTCTCCTGCTCGAAAACAGTTCGGGTATTTCTTATTTAGGGTGGATGGGTTGTCCGACCTGGATTCGGGTGATACTGGGCAAGGTGTTAATTTTATTCTTCTAATAACTTTTTATGATTTAATCGATTACTTTGAGGAAAATATTTAACCTGAACTAAATTATTTATCATGCTATGAAAAAAAAAAAAAAAAAAAAATTCTTCAGGAAAAATGAACATTATTTCACAAATTTATGTTTGATGTTGTCGTGTGAATAATATATGTAGCTATGTTCTACTTGATTATATTTGATGGATCCAAAATCTATCGAACTGATAACCTTAGCATTATTTTTTTATTTTTTTTTTACATTTTTTTTTTCACCGTCAATATGTAATTATTTATTTTTTAAAATCTCATGTTATCAAGTTTTAAGTGGTATTATATAATGTTCTTCTAGGTTTTTTATCATATAAAAGTGTTAAACTTACCTTCAATTTAAAAAATTGTATACTTTTAAAAATATAGTATACATGTTTGTCAAAAGACAGCATTGACTAATTTCAAACAGGTATTTCGTATAACCTCCTTAACATACCTATACGCGAATGTTTTCCAAAAGACAAAGTATACAATGATATAATATTAACTGTAACTCTGAATTATTACCGCGAACAACATTTAACGAAAGACTTATTTATGGCTTCGCTAATCTGAGATATTAAGTTTGTATAATAGCCGGTCATATACCAAAATGAAGGAAATAATTGTAGTAATGATTTATATACCCAACTATCTATTAAGCCAATTTCTTTTGACTAGTTTTCTCACAAAGTTGAGAAACTTTCCTTTTTAAGTAAAAATTAATATCGAGTTCAATGTTTTAATCAGAAAACACAATAATTGCACTATAAAAAACTTTATTTACAAAATAACATAAAAGCAGCTAAATACACAGTTTCAAAATAAAATATCCAGTTAAATTCAATCAATCACAGATAAAACAACTCTTAATATGCTCCAAACCTACTATCGTAACCTTTTATGGCCCCTCCCAGCAGAGGTTCAGCATATCCAGAAAATCCAGCAGATCCTATTCCTACTCCAGCGCCATAACCTGCAACTGGGACTCCAACTACAGAAGACTCGGCAGCCAACCCAGCACCATACAAACCAGGTCCTCCTACACCTGCAAGTTCTTTACCAACAATGGCAGGTCCGGCAAAGCCAGCAAATTCATGTCCAAGACCACCACCCAAGACTCCTTTTCCACCAGCACCTCCCAAGTAGGGATGAGCAGAAGACACCATCTTGACTGCGGCTGGGTCTTTAGCAGCAGTGCCGTGTTCGTTAGTCTTGACTTCGGCTCGGTATCCGGCTTTGTCTGCTACGTACTCGACTTGTCTGTGAATTCCCCTGTCGTCAGTAAATCCGTAGCTGCCTTTGACTCCGCCAGCGCCGTCGCCAGTTTCTTGGCGGTGCTGCTCGCCGTGTTTGTCTTTCACTGAGTAGCCGAATGCGTAAGGTTGGGGCTGGTGAAACTGGAAAGGAAATAGAAGTAATAACTGCACTGAAATGCCAAATTAATACATACACCTTTAGCAAAACGCAATTCAACATGAGCAGGTAAAATGCATTAATGGAATTATGAACAATGAGAACAAATATCAACGTATTATTTCATAATAACCGCGCCGTAAAGATATTGTTATACGACACATAACATGGGTTAGTAAGCTGTTAAGTGTTTATAATTTATTTCTCAGTTATAATTATAGATGATAGTGGTATGGATTAAGAATCTTTTTCTCTAATTGGACAAGAGATAATTTTTTTCAATTTCTGTTAAAATAGGAATAACAACAACGGATGTAAACCACTTTTACAAATGCATCAGTTCACACTTATCATCTACTTATAAATTACATAATCTACAGTGCTTTGTAATTCAAATAGTGAGCAGTCAGGATTTTGATTTACAAACTTATACCATGCTCGTACTGTTATTTATCTTTAATTAAAAAGACTGCCTCTGGCGTAGTCATATTAAGAGACATTAAAATACTCTTTAGTCTCTGTTTGTAAATGTTAGGTAAATACACTGTCGTTTTGTTGGACAGATTGAATTGCCACCTTTTTGCTACGGTGATCTTTATAAAATTTTTAAGATGGCTTCTTAATCAGGAAGGAAATCAGAAATATAAAACTGAAGGGACAAATTAAAACGTTACCTGAATTTGTGGCAAACTATTCTGGGAGACCCTATGACTGGTAAATATGCTGAAATTCAAAGTTAACTTTTGTACGAAAATTTTTCTAAATTTGTGGTCAACAGTATCCATAATTTAGTTACGATTTTTCATTCATCAGAGATGCAAAATACTGCAATCACACACATACACACATTATATTCGTATGCCAAAAATATAAAGTTGTTGACATTATCAGTCATTCTAATTGAAAATTATGTCTCCCATAATTATGAAAATACTGAAACGATTATGACACATTGACGGCGGGCTCTGATAAATCTCGATTAAATGCAGTGGATGGATGCGGCAAGTTCAGGTACCGGTATCTATTCTATTCGAGAATATTTGAAAGATGTATGTGATTGGGGTACCCGCAAGGGTATTCAGATATACTCTGGAAGACTGAGGTCAATAGTCCCAAAGAAAATTTCACTTTCTACATAAAAGTTCAATTTGTGAAATGAAAGGTTTAATTGAGATGAGTTTCTGTACTGAAAGTTACTAAAAGTTAAAATGGAAGAGCTTTAAAATTCTATTCTACCTGAAAGATGATAACATTGTTACTCTATGAAAAGTTCACATATTGGCTACAAAAATAGTTATTGGATAAGAACTTGAATATGGTGATTCAAAGATTCTCTCCAAATTCATCAACTTATCGACATTTGTGTTTATAAAATAACTAAAAATTTTGTTTTGTTTTGTTAAGCTTAACAAGATTCAGATTAACAAGGGAAGATTTCAGTCAATAAGCCAAATAGTACATTTTTGCTATATGGATCTCATGTATTGCAATATAAACGGGTGTGAAAATGTCCTTTCAAGACAGTTGGCATAGAAATCCAACGTGTTGTTATCAGTTACCAAAGAATACTTACGCTTTTTTTTTAACCTTTTGGAACTGATTGACATTTTTTTTAAGTACCTCTAATGTACAGATGAGATTTTCTTAGTTTTAGTTGTTTATTTTCTATCTACATTTTTTAGGATGAAAAAGTTCAGAGTCTATCTAGATGCTAATATTTGAATTTTTCAATAAATCTATGTATATTTGAAGTGATTTAAATTCTAAGGTAATTTTTCCTACTTACTCCTTCTTCAATGGGAATAAACGGTGCTGCCATTGTCAGAGATGTAAACGCTACGACCAAAAGTACCTGGAAGAGAAAGTATTGAACTATTCAAAATATTACTGAATTAATATAATAAAGTATCACATTATCACAAACCTCAAATTTGACGAACTTTTTTTTCACTAAATATTTGAAAAAAAAAAATGTGCGTAATGATGACTAAATGACACTACTGATTCAAACAAAATGCTTTGGAAGCAGCAGCCGTTTTGGGTTAAGATTGAAATAATATTACTGCTTGGAAATACTTTTATATATCTTAAGATTGCTGAATCTGATTATTAGTAAAAATATTTTTATTGCTCTCATTACCATTCTTAATCTTATTTAATTATATTTTATTCTATTTGGTCTTATTATGCTATGTATTCTTTTGCAAAATGAACTTATGTTTTAAAATTGTAATTAAAAAAATATCATTCTTTATTTTATGAATGCTAAAATATGGGGAAATGTCATTGCCATCAATGTCATTAACATCCAAACCTAAATTATTATGTCTTCAATTAATTTATTTTGGAAAATTAATTTTATTGCAAGTTTTGAGTGCTAGTTTTATATTAAGTATGATTTCCTCCCCCCAATTCTACAAAAATAGTAACTATGCATAAGCCTTTATTAGATTTAAGAAATTAAGCTGAAAATTAATTGTTCGGTGTATTTATTTAAAAATTTGACTATTCCATAATTATTGACTGAAAAAAATAAGACAATGCAATATTTATATAACTTCTGCATGATTCAAGATGCTAATGGTACTTTCTGCCTAATTTACGCTTTTAAGCATAAAACTCTGTCAAATAAATGTATGTGTTTTCTAAACCTTCATAGTTTTATAAAGATAAGTTCTAAACTTCATAGAAATTTTTCAAATGTGCTTCATATGAAATCTTTGAAATTTAAAAAATTTGGAGTCTAGAACGAACGTTTCGAGAGAATGACTCATATACCTAATTATATATACATTTCAATAATTTTTGTAATGTAAATTTGAGTAAGTCGTTTCTACAACTAAACTTAAAGGATACTGAAAAAGATCTAGACTATCAAATTAACATTACAACTAAAAACAACAGTATATCAATAAAGTAAATTTCTTATTGTATTGAATTATTCTTAACAATAAAATTTACAACATAACGTTAAGATAAAAAAAAAAAAAAAAAAAAAAACCTAAAAGGAAGAGCAAAGTCGTTTCAAATTTTAAACTAGTGAGGAAACCTAAGCAATAAAATCACAAGAAAATAATCACACGAATAAACAATAAAATAATACAATGCTATCTATTTCAGCTGTATTATAAATTATTCATATGGGCATATCGAAGTAAGCATTTGAAAACACAATTTTTTTAAATTCTGTCTTAACTGTAAGAATATGAAACGGCAAGCGTATTTTTCTCTTAATCTTTTAAGTAGTTTTGTGCAATGCATGTATGATCTTCAATCTGTAAGCAAGAACATTTAAATGTGTACTTTAAATGTATAATTTACATTTCGATGCGAAATATATTTTATATTGTATATCTAATATCAAACTTAAGCTTTTTAGCATATACTGAAAATTGTAGTGATCAACATGTTTACATAAATTTCTATGTAATGCACTACTGATATTTCGAAGAAATCTCTCTTAAAATAATAAATTTAAAGTAAATTAAAAAGATTTTAAAGTTATTATAAGGAATGCTTTATATAAATCATTTTCGTGAATAATTTTTCAAAGACAACAATTAAATGTCCGTTGTTTAAACTTCATTAGACGGTTTATTTTTTGGTTTAAAACTTCTTTTTTGATTTTTAAACCTGTACTGTTAACTTCCATATAAGTCCTTAAAGGGCCATATCTCCATACGGTGGAGAAATATTAAGTAATGTTTATTTTTTCAAAAAATATTACTTTCCAATCATATGATTTCAGTTACATGCATACAAAAGATCTGATGAGAACTACAGATTTCAGATAACTTCATGAAAATATGAACACCCTGTATATAAATAAAATACAATATTTAAATATTTATTTTCAGGTAAGGATGCATACCGAATGCTTAATATAAATAAAGATTAATATCATCTTTAACTACCAGAATTTTGAAAAAATACCTACAACTATTTAAAAGTATTGCATTATGTTGACATTTATAAATATTTATAATTCAATCAAAGTGCTTCAGTTATTAAAAGAAAATTATATTTCATTTCAGTGGGATATGTTTTTAAGGAAATAGATTTTTTTTTCCAAGATTTTTTTTCAGAATTACGCACGAAAAGGCAGTGCTAAAATTTACATATAAATATAAACATTTTAAGGTTTAAGTTATGTTAAGTATAAATTTATATAAAAAAAATTCTTGAATATCAACTGATTTTTATAAAATTAAGAAATAGTAAATATACTTTACCTTGAGAGACATTTTATCCGGTTTTGGTAGTATATCCACAGACAAATTAAAAAACTGCACTGAATCTCAGCTGTGTTGTGAGCCGTACCAGCATTCTCCTCTCTTATATATCCATTGATAAAATTTCAGGAATTTGAGAAAATTACGGATATAAAGAAAATGAACTGAACAGTTATGAAATTATAGAGCAATTGCGACTTTAATGATATTTTTACACAAGGGTTTAGAAAATTGACCATTTGTCCTGGATTGGGCAACATTCCGTGAGAAAATCGAAAGCGATACCCATTCTTTTCTGGTTCAGAATGCGCTTTCTTTTCTTTTTAATTTCTCTTTTCTGTTTACTTTGGGTGGGAGAAAGGTGACTCTTAGGTGGCAAAAATGAGGAGCATTAAAGTTCAACAGTGTTTTTTTTTTTTTATTATTTTTTATTTACTCCTGGAATTGGAATTTAGATTGTACATTGTCTACATTTAATGATACGATTAAGGTTGGATTTTCTTTTATTGAATAAATGAACCATAGCGAGAGATTTGTTTATCGGCATCGACACCTTTTTGTGGCCCATTATTGTTTTAAAAGTATCTGGAACGTTGTGTGTGGTGCTGTAGTCAGAAATACAATTAGAGTTTCGTAATGCAATAAATAATTATAATTTATCTAATAGAATTCTTACTCATAATATAATTTTGACTTGTAACTGTGATTAAATTAATAATTGTGAAAGTTCGATTCGATGTAAAGGAACAAATTTGACATAAAATATTTATTTTGCTTATTTATATTAGACTAGTTGGATCACTATGCTTCTCTAAGGAATTTCCCTATCATATTAATAAATATTTTTTTTAACAAATAATTGATTTATCTTTAGTTGCTCCGTTTTAAATTCTAGAAATGTTTAATATGGTAAAGTGGTACATGAATGATAAAATCATTGTTAACTAGTTACGTAACCCAACCAATAATCGACAAGATTTTCTAATTTCTATAAATTTATATTTTAAGTTTGATTACCAAATGCTGTTAGACAACTTTCCTTCTGCATTTTTTATCATAGCTCCAGATAAGATTAAAAAAATCATTATTGTGAAATGAAAGTTAGATACATGTTTAATTGCAATAGGACTGAACTCTTTACAATTATTTTTTATAAAAAAATAAAATTGAAACTAAATTTTTGAAAAATACCATTATCCAGAGTGTTCATACTTTTGGTTTTGATTACAAATAGTATTAAAACGCAATTGAAATTTTTTGAGGTATGTGATGTATAATAATTAAAAAATATTGCATAAATCTAGGAAAAAAAATTCTTGAATATCAAAGCATTTTTATAAAATTAAGAAATAGTAAATTAATTAAGAAGTAGAAATAGTAATAGTAAATTAATTAAGAAGTAGAAATAGTAATAGTAATTTTTGTCTTTAACAACTAAGCAATAATTTTTTTTAAATTTTGTGCTCCTTCCTTATCATTAGAAACATAAAAGGATTTTTACGACTTACAGTAATATTAATAATATTTGTTACTTGCTTTAGATTTAGATTAAAGGCATTTTGTCATGTATTTAATTAGTTTTTTTTTTTTTTAAATTCAAAATTCGATTGTGATGTTTTGTATTTTGAAGTATAACCACCTCTTTGACTGCAATATTAGTATATTTACAAAAGTAGTTTATTACTGAGAATAAAATTTTATAGTTCCTTTCTTAATGAAACTAAATTTTAATATTGTTTTGGGCTTTTAAGAAAATAAGCGGAATTAGTAGACTACCCTTTGCTATTAGTGAAAAATAGTTTCTTGTAGTTTGAGCTTTTATAAATGAAATATCAAGGGTTTCGTTGGATTTCAAAAAATTTAATTAAAAAAGCACAGCTTTCGACACTTGTTAAATGTTGAAAATCGAAATTCTGTGTTTTTTCGAAATTCTGAAGTTTACAAATAATTCTGGAATAATAAATTATCTTCTTCTCACAAGAACTGCATTATTTTTCTGTTTTTGTAAGACAGGAAATTGGGACAACAAAAATATCGACTGGAATTTTCTCCTTTAATTGACTATCTAAGTCAATAAAATCTGATAATTTCTTACGGCAAATTGAATATATTCTAGGTCAGTCCACTCGTAGATTACATTAGCGTAGATAAATAATAGTTGTATTTTTTGTGAGAATAATTTTAGTTTTGTTTACGAGAAAGTTTACATTCAAATGAAAATTTGCGTGGAAGAAATAAAAAAAAAAAAAAAAAAAAAAAAACAGCTAGGAAATATATTTTAGCTATGAAGTCACATTTTTTACCATACTCTTATGGTCTATGTAATATTTTGTAGGTGAATGAAAAATAACATGGACTGTCTAGAATCTCTCTCCGTGTTCAATGCAGCCGGCATAGAGATGCAATGATCTCTTAGATAAAAATTTTAACTGTATCCGTCAATTTTAAAACTGAGTTAAACGTCTATTTTGCACTTCTTACTTTTCTGGACTTTATAGGAGCTAATTAAAAAAATTATATATTAATTAATATTAAAAGTATTGATATTAACAACTAATATTCTTAATAGCCAAGAATTGTTCAACTAATCAAGTGAATTTGATTACCAGCTTATGTGGAATAAACTTGTTCGTCTAATATGATTAAGAAAATATTATTGAAGAGTATTGTATAATTTACAGATGTTCTTAAAGCTAAATACCCAAGTGTATTTTAAAAAATAGTTTGATTATAATACCAATGTTTGGCAAAGCTGAAAATCTGTCAACTTTGAGTTTTTTGTAGCTAAGTATCTTAAAATGACAGGCAGATGAATTATCTGTTATTTTGTTTTATTTCGGCTAACTTATGTAAGTAAACTTTATCTATTCTCATGCGGTTTGATATTTGAAATAATATAAACACACATATGTTTATTACATTTAAAAAATCTGTAGGGCACCACACAGACTAACATTTAAAACCATTTTGTATTTCATTTCGTGAATAAGAATAGAACATGTTAAGTTCATATTTTTTTTTGTAGTAAAAAGGAAAAAGACCGATTGTTCTATGATGAGTAATTGTTTAGCAGTATTCCATTTTCAAAGCTGTAAACTTTAGCTTTTTTATAAATGTTTCATTAAAATGCAAAAAAAGATAAATTCAAACTCAAAACAAGACCCATCTATGTTGATTCAGTTTCACTTGTCTTAATTATCTCACCAAACAAATCTACTTGTCCTTTAAAATATTTACTCCAGTACATTTTAGGATGTAGATAAAATGATAAAATGTCCTATTGAGAATTACCAATCTATTGTAACAGTAATGTTTTCTAGGCTTCATGTTTACATTCTATTTATATCTTCTACGCATTGTTTTTTAAAACTATTTACTACAGTACATTTTACGATGTAGTCTGACAAAATGTCCCATTGAATTACCAATTTATTGTAACAGTAATGTTTTCTATGTTTCCTGCTTACATTCAATTTATATCTTCTACGCATTGTTTTTTTAAACTATTTACTCCAGACATTTTACGATGTAGTCTGACAAAATGTCCCATTGAATTTCCAATCTGTTGTAACAGTAATGTTTTCTATGCTCTAGGTTTACATTTGATTTATATCGCCTACGTATTGCTATTTAAACTATTTATCCCTGTACATTCTACTATGTAGTTTGGCAAATTGGTTCATTTAACCATCACTCTATTATAAAAGTTATGTTTTTAATGCTTTAGGTTTGCACTCGATTTGTATCTTCTAAGCATGACCTCTTTTTGTGTCACTTGTATTATTCTTTAAACTATTGATATATTATAAATTTAAGCAAGTGAATGAAATCCCTTCTAGATGTTCTTTTTTTCCAACTCATAATTTAAGTTTCTCGATCGAACACTATAAACTTAACTTGAATTAACCTGTATGATTCTACCCTCAAACTTTAATAATAAATGAATATTCTTTCTCATATGAGAGACTAGAACTGCAGAGCATACTCAAAATGGGACCTAACCGATCTCTATAAAGTAGCGAAATTCCTGATGTATTTCCTATTTTTTTTACTTTCAATTATCTATATGTATATACTAGCTAAATACCCGTGCTTCGCTACGAAATTTTAACATGTGCAATATTTTAGCTAGCTGTGAGGCCTCGCATTGCGGAAATCTATCATTCGTGTATAAGACACAGTTTTTGTTGATTCGCTCTCAGGAATGTTCATCGCTAAGCAAAATCGAGCTCGCTTCGTTCGCTGAAAAGTTCATGGACACATAAACACAGGCTTACTTCACTCGTTAAAAGGTTCATTTCTATGCAAGCATAGGCTCATTTCATTCTCTGAAAGGTTCATTGCGGCGTAAGCATAAGCTCGCTTCACTCACTAAAATCTAATTGCTACGTAAAGATTTAATATTGGAAGCCTCTCCCTTGTCAAGAAAAAATAATTTCCCGTTAATACAATAATACAACACCCCTTTAAGATTATTTAAAAAAGTGTTTGTGGAAAGCAAAATTAGAGGCTAAAACTACTTATGTTGAAACCTTCAGAGATCTAGGCCTATTCGAAATCGCTTTTTGTGAAAAAATTAATTGAAAAACAAATTAAAATGTTAACATTCCTTTTGTCAGTCCGATTAAAAGGCCAAAACTACTTATGTTGAAAATTTCAGAGCTGTAGCCCTATTAGATACCGTTTTGTAACATATTTATTAATTAATTAAAAAAATTAATTAAAAAAGAACTAATTAAAATTTTAAAATTCTGTTTATGATGCATAAAATTAGAAGGTTGAAACTACTTATGCTGAAAATTTCAGAGCTCTACTCTAATTTTAAGTAGGTTTCTATAGATCCACAGGAGCCACAGACAGACAGACACACAGCTTGTTTTATTATTATAGATACATCGGATAATGAAAGTATAGCATTCGGTCAAAGAAAATTCTTTTTTGATCTTTTGTGCATTTTTTCACGTTTTGGAACATCCTGATTTCAAAAAAGTGATCCAGAAAAAATGTCTGTGTATGTGTGTCTGTGGTCAGCATAACTCCCGAACAAATTGACCTACGATGTTCAAATTTGGTATGAGGGTAAATGGCGGCCATGGGACCTACCATTAAGGTTTTCGTCAAAATCACGCATGCGCATATGGTAGCAGCAATTGAAAAAAAAACAATGTTTTTCAGTAATTGCTACGAAACGGCTCTAACGATTTTGTCCAAAATTGCTGTGGTAATGCCTCTTAAGGTGTTCTAAACATCCCCACCTACAAAATTCCCGTAAAAATGTTTTAATGGCGTTCAAAGTTGAAAAATAAATGCCTTCAACAAGGAGTTCTCTTTCCTTGAGAATACCTCATCAGCGATCATTTTTTCTTCTCCTCTCAGTTTCGTTTATAATAAAGGATAATAAAGGATTATCGAAAAGTATATCGTCAAAAACAACATTTTGGCGAATTTTGTTTTTTTTGTTTTTTAGACTTATACTAGAATTACTGCAAAAAATATCGCCAAACTGGCCATTTATTCTAAATGAAGGATGAAAATATACAAACGATAAATGACACAAATCCACGTCTGTATTACAGTGTAATTGAAAACTGTGCGATATTCCACACCCCTAGTTTTGTCTTTGTATCCCACATTGATGACCAAATTTATAAGTTCGATTAACTACTTTAGGTCTTTGATATCCTCATAACTGAATTTAGATTTTTGTAGCTAATAAATAACTTCATATTACGGTGATCTAATATAAATGCAAAATATTATCAACAAGAGGGTAAAGCCAATGAGAGTGAAGACTGAGATTACTAATGAAATAAAGGTGTCGATTAATGAAACTTTAAGTTTTGGAATCACATTCCAAACCTATTGCACAGTGTGCCTATTTACCACAAGAGGAAAATAAAAAGTCATAATCCTATGCTAGAAGTTTTCAGTTTAGTTATTCTAAAAAAAATTATTTAGTCCTACATTTCTTTGACCAAATACTTGTTGATATTCGAAGTTAAGAAAATTTTCGTCTTCTGTTGTGCAATGAGTATATTTAGTTGATCCCATATCCTTTACAATTAGATTCTTATGTTTTAAATTTATAAGCCATTTAGTGGTCATTAGTAATTGAAGTAATAGTTAGTAGTTGTTATTAGTAGTAAGTTGAAGTCAAGTATTTGGTATGTGTATGAGGATTATACACTTAACGCGGCAGTCAACTACTATATGACGTCACCAAAATAAAACTATGCTGGTTTGTTATGGTTTGTTGGCAGTTTCCATGAGCCCATGACCAGGGTTACCAAACCTTGGACTTAAAATTCTTAGGTAAGCAATTTTTCACAATGCATTTTGAACATAGTAAGTTTAATAATATTTTTACCTATTGAAATACCATTGTACTTCAAAAACTAAGACTTCCTGTACTTTAAAAAGTGCTAAGAAAAGCACTATGTCGAAATATAGGTGTGGGAAAAACAATAGCGTAGTATTAAAAATATTTCGCCTGGTAACTCTGTCCATGAGTATCTATCTAACAATTTAGTTTGGAATTTGTGTTTGTAAATTATGCATTCATTTTGTGATGCTTAAGGCTAGAGCAATTTTGGAAATATATCCCATTGATTAGAATAGTTTATTGAAAAATTCCTGATAGAGAAACCAACTTTGTTCATGAAATGGGATTAAAGCCAAATTTAAAACGGGAGTTATCATTTTGAATAACACATCCCCCACCAAACTCTATTCAACGCATTTTGAAGATGACTTTTTGTTGTTTTTCGTAAAAATGTAAGCTAAGACATAACATGTGACGGTTGGACTCCGAAAATTCATTTAATTTTTTATGAAAACTGACTGAGATGGATAAAAGGGAATGTTTAAAAGGAGTACATTTTCAAGTTTCCACTCCATTTGGCTCGATAAATTCTTCGATATAAATAATTCGTTCGATATCGTTAAAACTGTATTCTTAGTTTTTGAAAATTTACCTATTGATAGCTTACGAAAAAGAGAGAATTTTTTTTTGAAATTTTAAAAATATATTCCTTTACATGTGATGCTTGAATTATAGACAATTAGGTTTGTAGCATCTAATGTTACAATCAACTCTAAGAAGGCATATATTTAACATTTGTAAAATATGAGGCTTCTATTTAAATGTTTAATACAATTTTCTAAGTTAAATATATATATATATATATATATATATATATATATATATATATATATATATATATATATATATATATATATATATATATATATATATATATATATATATATATATATATATATATATATATATATATATATATATATATATATATATATATATATATATATTTAATTAAATTATATATTAAAAATAATAAAAATTATATAAAAAATTATATATTATAATATTAAAATTTTATGTATGATACTTGCAAGTAGCAAAGTGTATTTTTTCTTTCAAAATACGACTTTTTATAAGGCAAAGTACAAATTCCATCAAGCAGTTATCTAGGTTTAAAAAATACTTAGTTCTCAATCTGGATCGTTCGCTTAAACACAATAAAATAACTAAGCACATGCACGACTGTGTTGTTGGGTTTTTGTTGTTGTTTATGATGTCTAACGCCTCTACTAATTATTAAAATCCATTACAAAACTTCACTACTGAAAAAAATATTATTGGCGTTATAGAATATATTCCGTAATGTAAAGTTATTTAGATTGGTAAGCATCATACTTCTGCAGTAAAATTTATGCAACGCGCCATATTCTCACTGCTAAATACTTAGTATATTGTAAACATCAATTGAATTTCGTGTCAATGGAGGTTATGAGTAATAACGTCACAGTCAATTCATTTGATCATGACTAAACGAAATAGTATTGTGATTGGCTAATGAACTTTGAAAATTCGAATTTGTTTCGAAAGATGTATTGAGATTGATTAGAAGCAAGTTACAAGTGTTGACATTTGATGCAACCCCACACTTCGATTAACGCTGCACATGAGGGTCGTATATTATTTTAGTCTTCTCAGAAAATACATCTTTCTTTGGGAGACTGACACTTAAAAGAATGATTAAAAATAAAATTTGGACTCTGTAAGTTATTTCTTGATAGCAACTAACGGGACCTAATATAGATAAAACCCCCCTTTTTTAAATATCTATTTTGTGATATTTAAACGGTTATTTTACTTTCAGCCGTTCGATCGGAAGAGTTTTGTAACAGTATAACCTCGTAAGAATAATATTTGGATGTGCTAAATCCACAGATTTATACTTTTTCTTTTTATTAATGAACATTACTTTTTCCAATGATATTCTATTGCTTTTTGAATGCTTCTCAATAGGAAAATGAGAAATCTGAATGTATTTAGTTTATTTTGATATTTTAATATAAAGCCGAACCGTGTTTTTTGTATGAAAATTAAAGGATAGATTATTAGTCATCACTTACTAATGTAAAAAAAAATATTATCTATAATTATAAAGCTTAAGTAACATTATCTTTTGAAGTGCATTTGTAAGAAAAAAAGAATTTCTTTATAAGAATACATTCATTTATTACTATTTCACTAGTTACAATGACATAAACAAACAATTACATAAAATGCAGTATGAAATATAACAGTAAAATGTAAGCAAATACCCTTTTTGTGAAGTAATAATTTCTAAATGTATTTTTTATCTTTTCCGCATCGCTGCGAATTGTGATTATAGTACTTCTGCAATAAACGCACACTTTTGTAACGAATTCATGTCCATTCGTTTAAATAATTTCTACTTTTTTTTAAAAACTTTATATCTGATCATTAACAGTCTCATTGGATCTCGAAGCTTGTATCAGAAAAAGAATTTATACAATGACTATTTATTAATGTCTCTTGCCGAGATTAGCATATCGACTGTCAAACCCTCTGACTTTTCCTCCAACAAGTGCTGTGCTGTACTTTCCATCGGAATTGTATCCTAAACTACCACCTAAAAGATCACTCATTCTTATGGCACCACCACCAACACCTTTGCTGTATCCTCCAAATTTAAAATTATTGATGTTCATACCATTTATTCCCTGATAATTACTTCCACTGTACCCATTCAAATTTCCAATATTTTCTCTCATTCCATGATATCCTAAACCAAATCCAAGCAAATCACCGAGTCCCTGGTTGAAATTTCCCAGACCATATCCTCCATTGAAATTTTCTGCACCACCAAAACCAACGTTCAAGTTTCCTGGAAAGCTATATCCTCCAAGATCTTCCATCTGGATTAAACCAAAGCCATGGTTGAACATTGCATTGTTGATACTTTTTGAGGAGCCAGTATTGCCAAGGAATCCTGCTGAAGTTGCTTGTTGAACAGCTGCATTTGAAACATGAGGAACAGAAGGAACTTGATGGTTGCTAGACGACATTAGCACAGCTGCAGGATTTTGCTTAGCAGTGCCAGGTTCGTTGGTCTTGACGTGGGCCCTGAAGCCCGCTTGATCAGCTATGTATTCGACTTGTCTGTGGATTCCATTTTCATCAGTGAATCCATAGCTTCCTTTTACTGAGCCAGGTTCACTGCTGGTTTCTTCACGATGTTGCTTGCCATGTTTGTCTTTTATGGAGTACCCGAATTTGTAAGGCTGTGCCTGAAGTTATGAGTAATTAGATAAATATGTGTATAAGTAATTAGATAAATATGTGTATAAGTAATTAGATAAATATGTGTATAAGTAATTAGATAAATATGTGTATAAGTAATTTAATAAAGTATTTTTATTGTTAATATGAACTGAGAGTACTATTTAAGTCAGTGGTCAGCAACCTTTCGTCATTAAAGAGCTGAATAGTTGAATAGTTAAATTCTTAAAATTTCTTGAAGTTAAAAGGCTCATATAAAAGGTGAGGTTTTACTCATTCAAAAATTATTATGCAACACACATTTTTAATAGTTAATAGTTTATTAAACAAAATAACTGAAACTTGATAGTAAAATCTTATGAATAAGAAAGAGTGTTTTAAAATGACTTTAAAACAAATGTACTTTCGCCTATATCTCTCAGTAAAAAAAAGTCCTCCGTGTTTTTTTTTTTTTTTTTTTTTTTTTTTTTTTTTTTTTTTTTAGTTGGAGCTATTATAGGTTACTAGTGAGCTCGTACCCATTTAAGCTTAGAAGAATTACTTGTTTGTAAGTTAATCAGATTTAGATATTGCATTCTGTTATTGAGAGATATAAGGAATTTCGAAAGAAGGACATGGCTCGCCATAGCTCCTGTAGCTCGTCAGCCTAGCGATAAATCATATCCAGTACAAAAATCGCTTTAAATGAACACACAAATCGCTCATATATGTAATCGCTTATTATGTATGTACAAAAATCGCTTATTTATGTAAAATATACTACAAAGTATATAAAGGAATACAGTATACTTAAATTCAAAGAGAATCGTTTCAAACTTAAGTACACACATTTACCATTTATTTCATTGCTCTAGTTCATCCGTTATTAAGAGTTGGGCCATAGAAGGTTTGTCCATGAAAATTTGGTATTAGGTGTGTTTTAAATGTAACAAAGAAAGAAAAAAAACATAGAATATTTAAACTGAGCAATGTCCATATTTGATCAAGGCCACAAAAATCAGTCAGTGGTGACACTCCCGTCCAAGGTACAACTTGAAACAAATATTTGTTCTTTTTTTAGATAGTCGAGCTCAATGTGGGACTTTATTAGAGACTCTAAACAACAATTACGTAATTATTGTGTACATTAATGATTTAAAATGTCGCATAATTTGCGTTCAAAGAATTTGTCTTGTTTTCAAAAAGTGGAAATGTGGAACATTTAGTCATATGAATTTTATAGACTCTAATGGGTAGTATATTTGAGAATTCTTCTCTGGATGTTTTGATTTTTGGAACATCATTTTTAAATTAAAGATTAAAATGTTTATATATTTTTAATTTAAACATATTCAATTAATATGTTTGTACATGTGTAAGATTTTTTAACTTTAGCGGGAATGAAATTTGCTTCAAAATAAGTTAGCATTATTTTTCTTATAAGGAAAACATATGTTTTAAGTTATAGACAACTCTTATAGTATTAGAAATAAAGGGAAAGAATTGCAAAGAGAATCCCAATTGCCTTACTTCATAGTTCGAAGAAGATACTTGAACAGCTACTAGGTAAACAAGAAATGCAACGAGGAACATCTGAAAAAATTCATATCCATTTTGAATGCATTTCGAAATAATAAGGTAAGATTTTTATTTTAAAATTAATGAACTAATGGATTTTAAAGTAAATTTTATTTCGTAATACTTAATTAGATTCACTTCTATAACATAAAGAAATTTATTAATACATTTGATTTTGACAACCATGATCATTTAGTTATATTTACAAGGCCATTACCATGGCTATCTTGTATTGCTACGTTGAAAACATCATGTTACGCGTAAAAGTAGTGATCAGATTCATTTCTGTTCCTTATGAAAATTCATATAAATATCTAGCAATTTACAACATTTCAAAATACAAACATAAAATACAAACATAATTTACATAAATAAATTTAAAAATTTGTTTAAAATGAAATTTTAAAAGCAATGAATTCACGCTGAGA
Source organism: Linyphia triangularis (assembly GCA_963978545.1). Classification (NCBI taxonomy): domain Eukaryota; kingdom Metazoa; phylum Arthropoda; class Arachnida; order Araneae; family Linyphiidae; genus Linyphia; species Linyphia triangularis. The sequence goes on from OZ021728.1 coordinate 63,810,597, forward strand.
AAACAAAAATTAGCATATTTGTTATTTTTTTAATAATATTTATATATGTCGTGACTAATTTGATTAATATGGATATTATGTATAATACCTGATTATTTTTCAAAATAACTATCACTATTGGTTAATTTGACAACTTAATAGCAGTTCCTTATATTTATCATATTAACCAGTTATTATACATAGTAAAATAGCACCTTGTTAATTTTTTTGTTTCGTTTTTCTCAAATTAATCACATTAACAATATACTACAACTGTTTTCCCGCGGTTAATATGATAAATACTGGATTATAAAGAGGTTTTCCTAATTAAAGCGCAAGTTCCCAGTGTGGTTGTTTTTGTTCGCGAAGATGTCAATCGCAGATGGCCAAGGGTTTAAGAAATGCAACTGCAAAGGAGAGTGTTTCTCGTCAAAATGCAGTTGCAAAAATAACGGTATTATATGTATGCACGACAGTTTGTGCTGTTATAATGAATAAATGATTACAGATATATCTTTTTTTTAATTTGACGTTTTTTTGCATGTATTTTGTAATAAAACAGCATTTAAAATAATTTTTTTACAACTATTTATAATAGCCGTAGTGGTTTGGTTATCATACAAAATCACCAGTTAATTTAATGCATCCTATTAAATAATTTTAGCTGTTAATATTGAGTATTTTTTGAAAATAGCGAGCAAAATAATGAATGTTTTAAAATTTACCGTATTTACCAGTCTTTTTGGTTGTTTTATAATATTACCGGCCATTTTACAACAATAGCAGATTTATCAAATTAGTCGTAATATCTATAATAAATAATAATTTTTCATATAACGTAGAAAAATTCTTTAAAACTTCAATAAAAATTTGCTAAATCCTACAAATATTTAAAGAAATTACAAAGGATTGTAAATTGCTAGATAAAACACCTCAACAAATAATATTTAAATCAAATCAAATTAACTAAATCACCAATAAAACAAAGAAACTTACCTTAAAGTCTTGTTTGAGATTTCTTTCTAAAATGTTATAAGTAAGTTTTCACATAAATGAGCAGTTTTTTTTTTAAGTGATGCCCGTTTTATACGCCTCAGCAACACATTTTCATTTCATAACAGGTTAGATCACAAGCAAGCTTATATTTTGGGTCGTAGCTTTAGAAATGATTTTTTATTTAAGAAATATTACACTTTCTTGTAGGTATTGGCTCCAGGCTTCGTAGTTTTAAACTAGTAATCTTGTGCATGATTCGATATTTTATCCCTAGGATTTCGATAAGAAGAGACCCTAAGGAAAAAGGGGATTCACTGAAGCATTTATTGGCGTGATACTGCTTTCATCGCTGAAAGCGAACAACACGAACTCCGGAAGTATTGTTTTCAGGAAATAGGAGTATTTATCAAGCTTGCGAGTCTGTTGATTAAATACAGTTTGTATTTAATCCTGCGTTGATAATTTATGTAGAAACTATTAAAGATTGCCGAAAGGAAAAAAAAAAAATATTAAGGGAATTTATAAATACATTTTTTGTCCTAAAAAGTTGGTTGTATCCTTCTTCAACAATTAGTATTTTAGAATAAATAATTAATATGCATGTTGAAGCATTATGTTTTTAGATATTGATAAATTTAGATATGACCAGCAAAAATATATTGAATTTATTAAATTTTTTCTGAAGTAGCAATGTTCTGAAGAATTATTTCAATTAAAAAACAAGTTTAATAAACTGACGTAGAACAATATATATAAATTAAAAAGCATTTCTTAAGCTAGAATGTGTATAACTTAACATTTCACTCGAAATTGGTAAGATTATTTCAATATGTTTAAGGATGAATGTATGTTATAGAGGCTAATACCTATTTAAAGGCAAAATAAAGTGAAGGATAAGGACAAAAGCTAATTTAGTTCAGTTTAGGCCAAACTAAATTCTATTCTCTCAATGAGATTTGCTCTAAAACGTATAAATAAATTTCAAACTGCCAATTATTTTCCTGGTATTATATCGACGAATTTCAGGCCATTTGCGTGTTATTTGTGGCGTTATCTTTTTTTCTATAAGTGAAATTTTTCTTAGACTTGCATAACATTATACTATATATAAAAGCAGATAGGTAGTACTATGTTTTCTCGTAGCACAAAATTATGGTAGTACGTCAAAATGTTTCCAATGATGAGGCAGTTGAAGTTTTATTGTTGTTATTAAATAACAGCATTTATGCAAGTATTATATAAGTAACAACCGTTCGTTTAAGAATATGTTTGGCATATCTAAGTTATGGTTTTCAACGTTCATTTTTAAATATTTTATTATTTATTTAGCAATATTTTTCTTTATAAAGAATCATATAAATTATTGGTTTTATTTTAATTTTAATTTAATACGTCGGAATTAAAAGGAGTTTTCCAAATAGAAAATGTTGTCAAGAATTTTTTACCCCACTCAATTATTGATTGCAGTTTCAATGTGGTGCGTATAATCATAGTAGATACAAAATCTTTATATTCTTTCTCATTCGTATGAATTACTACAGTTAACTAGTTCTCAGTGTATATGACCGAAAATGATAAATGGTATTCATTGCAGTTGTTGATTGTGTATATTTAATTTTTGAAACATTATAATGCTATTTGCTTTTGCATAGTTTTTAAAATTTATTAAATCTTAATGGCTAAATTTGAATAATAATCGGGTATTATTAAATTTCACTTATAAATTAAATTACAAAATTAATTTAAGCTCTAGGCAATTTTTTCATGATATAATAAAAGGAATTAGTTTTAAGACTTGTTATTGACTTTGATATATTTCAAAAAGAGGGATTCATTTAACCCAAAACTAAAAACCAGTATTAGTACTTTTTATTTTAGTGTTGTTCTAATGGCATTCTAGACCAGAATAAATTTAAAAGGCTGTCAACTTAATTATATCAGTAATTGTTCTGCGCGTTTTTTTTTTTTTTTTTTTATATGAACGAAATTTTTTATTTTTATGCCTAATTTTTCAGAAATCATTTCATTTGAGCTATTTGTTTAGGTATGTAAATTTTATGCATTTTTGTCTCAATTTTATATTCAATAATAAATTGTTACTGTAATAAACCAATGCAAATGTAATAGTTAACGTTAATAGTTACTCAATATATGTTGTGTAACTTGTGTTTATACTTCATATAGATTTAAATATAATTGCATTTAAATATTATTTCAATATTAATGTCCATAAAATATTGATTTTTTTTTTAAACAAAGTTATAGAATCATTGCAAATAAGTTTTATTTTTCAATAATACAAACACATTGAAAACAACAGATTACTTACAATTCTTTCATTGCAAGTAAATAAAAAACATTTTTGTTTTGTTTTTGCTTTCGTTATTATTTATGTTAGAACTGAAATCAGTGGATAATTAAATTAATTAAAAAAATGCAAAGAATTTGGAAATGTAATGGATTGAAAAAAATATTGACTTAATATAATTTTTCTAGAAGAATTCTTTTTATAGAGACGCACATGCATTAATAAAGAAAGGAAGAGTTAACAAAAGAAGGCAGTAGAAATCTTGAGTGCAAGGAGGTAGAATTGTGTTTCTCAAATAAAACACTAACTACAAATGTATATATGTACAGATTATAAAATATAAACTTTGAGTGAACAAAGCTTATTTCATAAACTGAAATATAAGTGAAAGTTGTCTCCTCAAATTGATATGTTGAAAATAGCGTTATAGATAAAATAATTTTTGAGAGCATACCGAAATTACTATAAATAGAAAGCACTGAAGAACATGACAATATAATATCTTGAATATGACAACCATTCTAAGAACCAATGCATAGAGATAATGCCCCGAATAATGAAAGAATTCCGCATGCTATCCCAATTAATTTTTTTTTTTCAGTATGAATGTAAGCGAATGTTAGAATGCATGTAAGGAAGATCTAAAGTATAGAAATTTAAAAAAAAGCAAAGAAAGATAAAGGGAAAATATATTATGAGGCTTCATTAAATTTCTTTACGAAGTAAAGTTTTCGAAGTTTTCTATTAGTCAGAGCTATCTATCATATATAATAACATGCATAAAAACATTAAAAGCAGCAATATTTTGAAAAGAAAAATTGTAATTGTTAAAATTTTGGAACAAGAAAAGAATTTTGTAATATGTGATTGGTAAAAAAATATAAAATTCAATTAAAAAATCAACAAATAATAAAAAAAATCTGTAAACGCGTGACAGAGGCATATGGAACAATATCAATAGTACTCCATAGATATTTAATAAACTAAAGGTACATTAACGAACCGACTATCGTAACTCTTGATAGCACCACCAACAAGAGGACCTCCATATTGGACAGCTCCACCATAACCACCTCCCAACAAACCACTATAACCTAAGGCTCCACCAAGACCATATCCATTATGTCCAAGACCATACACTCTCTCATGTCCAACGCCATGTCCGTGATATCCCAAACCGTAGACTTGGTTATGTCCAAGTCCATAGACCCCATTGTGCCCATAGACTGCTCCATGTGCGAGGCCACCATGAACTGTAGCAAGCCCATGGACTGGGTCAGCTAGTGCCAGTGCTGGCACTACGGGGACTCCTGGCCTTGAAACGTAGGGAACTGCGGCTCCATGGGCATAAGGGTCGTTGGAGATTATTTGAACAGCGGCAGGGTTCTGGTTGGCTGTTCCGGGCTCGTTGGTCTTGACTGCGGCCCGGAAACCTGCGTGGTCGGCTACGTAGTTCACTTGACGTGCAATACCCCTGTCGTCAGTGAATCCGTAGCTGCCGACCACTCCTCCGGCACCGTTGCCGGCCTCTTCACGATGCTGTTCACCGTGATGATCCTTGATTGAGTAGCCGAATTTGAATGGTTGAGGATGATGAATCTGTGATTTAAATTTTGTTAAATATTAGGTACTCTAAAAGCAGTGTATTAGAAGCAGTTTTAAATTTCTGAACAATTTTAAGCCTTTTTTACTTTTATTGTAATACTATCTTGAATTTTAGGTGGCAGTCTATTATTAAGCTCCACCTAAGCTCCATAGTCTATTATTAAGTTCACATTATCAGAATAAATTTTTGACTGGGTGGGTTATCCAATCAAAAATTTATTTTGACAAGAAAGAAAATGAATTTGTTTGCATAATTTTGTTAATTATGGAAAAATCGGGAGGAAAATGATATTGTTCACAACGAAGCTCTATTGCTATATGAATACACCAAAGCAAAGAAACATTTGGAATGATAAAATTAAGGTATATAATGTGGTAGGGGAAGGGGGGGGGGGCATAAGTTGGACCTAAACACGTAGGAGGGGAATAGTTTACTAATGTATAAACATACTAACTGCATAACATAAGATGTATGGTGTCATTTCTTTATTCTTATTATTTATTTTTATTCAGTTAAGTTTTTATATAATATTACAACATTCATATATTACATACAACGGTAATTTTCTTTTTTAACTAAAATAAAAAAAATGTATAAAAGCATTAATTTTGAAATTAGAGAGAACAAACACAATTATCAAAACCATAAAATAACGATTGGATTAATGTTACTATCTTAAAATAAAATACACACTTCATTGAAAATAAAATTAAATGATTATTTCTTTACTTCTTTTTCTTTATCAATCTTGGCGTGTTATACCACGTTTTTTTTTAAACTGTTTTTTGGGATTTTATAAAAAACAATTTATAACTTATTAAATAGTATTTTGAAGATAAATAATTCTTCACACCTACAGCCATATATAACTACTTAGTTAAATCATTACATTCGGATCTTATAGAAAGTTGCTAAATATTTCCAACATTATACGATTAAATATTAGTTTTACGATTAGCTGTCCTCAATGTAATTGGTGTAGTGAAATAGTCAATAAAAAAATTAAGTATGTTTTGTGAATGTACTTAAATATATATTCTAATTTTTTTTTTTTTTTTTGTAGATATAGCATCGAAAACCTTCCAATTTTTTTTATTCAATTTATAGTAAAGTTAAATCAATTAAGGGGCTGTAGTTGTAAGTAAATTGTTTATGTTATACGCCCATTAGTTGTAATTTAAAATTTGGTAAATTAGATAAACCCAAAACTTCCCAAATTAAAATAGTTTCCTTAGAAAACTGAATAGTGCAAATTTGGTTTTTGAATATTGGAAACCGATTATACTTACTGCGTCAATTATTGGTGATCCACAAACATATCCAATGCAGGCAATCACTACCAAGATTGTAATCTAAGTAACATTAAATATAAATTAAACAATGTATATTTTTTTAATACAATTTTGGATTTGATAAGAGGATACATTATTTTAAAGCATCCAAAGTTAATTTCTGTATAATATACCTTAAAATTTAATTACATAAAATTGAAAACTAGTGTTTTAAGAAGCAAAAAAGTTGTAAATTTAATGCTGTTTTGTAAATTTGTTTTTCATGCTTTATAGTTTTAGCCTTATTATCTTTAGAACATCGAAAAAGAAAAGCTAATCTTATTTTTTACTAAAATATAAAAATATCCCTTTGATCCTTAAATATTGAGAACAACATGATTACCAACACTTTGATTAAAAGCTTGATTCTTAAATACTAACACAACAGCATGAGTCAAATTTAACTCTAAAAATGGGAGAAATGTAGTTTAGATACATAATTAATCTATTTGTTTTAAAATGACTTACCTTAGAAACCATCTTGAAAACAATGTTTACTTCAAATACGATTAATCGTTACAATGAATTCAAATGTTCAGTGTAATCTTTTTATAACGAATCGAAAATCAATCGCCTGAGAAAAAAATTTCATAATTTTCTCAGCCTCCGTAGCCATTTTTTCTAGGTCGCAACATTGACACTGTTTAATCCACAACCTTTGTCTAAGATTAACATTTTTGAGCAGCTTCAAGGATTTTATCAATGAATTCTAAAGTTCCAAAGAATGTGAATGACAGTGAGATAGGATTAAGAATACGCTGTAAATCTGTTTAAGACTTTTATGAAGAAATAGCAATTAGTTTTCAAGAAGATAATTAATATTTCAGATAAAGTTGAGAAGTCGTAGAAGCTAGAGTAGGTAATTCACTGAGGTGTTAAGGAGGTTTAGAATCAGTACAAATGAATTTAACGTTTGGAAACTATAGATTTACATTTTATAAGGATAGTTTACTCTTTATCCAGGATCACAAAATTTTAATTATCTTGTAATAGTTTACCAATAAAATGAAATTTTAATATTGTTTATAATTATTTGGGTTGACCTAATGGCTCTACAGGAGGCTAATATCCCAAAATGTTCCTTGTAGATTATGTTTCTAAAATTAGGTAAACGTGATTGCTATTGAAGAGATTTTATTTGTGCTTAAATTTACGAGTTATTGGGATGTTTATTTTAAACTAGACTCTAACTATTTATATAAGTTTCATTTGTTATTATGAATGGATTAGATGTAGTCAATTTATTCAACTAATTATTTCCATTGATGCATGCATTTTCAAATATATTTACCCCATTGAAAAGTCCTTTCTTTATCACTGTACCGTTCCATTGACTGGAGATTTCTATATATGTTCCTAAAAAAGTTATTTAACTTTATAAGACTTTAATACAAAATGGATTCTACAAACAACGCTTAATTCATGTCAGTGTTGTAATATGAGAAACCACATGTTTCAAAGAAGCCTTAATGAGACTTCATGATGTAAATTATCTTTTATATGATAAGGAAAACACAAAAATGCATTTCTTTAAATAAAGGGGACCTCTATCTTGGAAATTAAATTACATACCTACATCAGCTATCTATAACCATTTCATGAAAGTTACATAACTTTCTTGAAAGAAGAAGTCTTCGTCAACCAAACTGAAACTTTGAAACTTTTTTTTTTTAATTAAAGCTTTAAAAATTAATTTTATTACCTATTGAATTTTTTTTAGACAAAACTGAATTTTGCAAATGAAAATGTTCATGCAAAAAGTTGTAAAAGATGACAAAATTAGAGAAATTTAAAATTCTGTCTTTTTTTTTAACTTTTCAACATCTTTACTGATTTTTAAAAATATTGCTAGGTATAAACTTTATAAATTTTCGATGGATATTTAATACATGAAATACTTGCAGAGATAAATGAAAATCACATGTAGGTAAGACAAAAAAGTGGCAAAAGTAAGATTTTCGGATTTCTTAAGCTTGCTAACTATTGTAAAAGCATACAAATTAGTGGTTAGAAGTTGCCAAATTTGGGGTTAAACAAGTGATAGCATCGAGCGAGATTTATTAACTTTTTCTGAGGACGAGGTATCTGTGCATTTTATCTGCATGTTTCAAAGGCTTTTGTTATTATTTTGATGTGGTAAGTTTCCTTTTAATTTTGAGTTTGTTAGTTATTAAGTTAGCAAGTGTAAGTGTATAGCAGTTTAGAATTTGTTTTTTGGTATAATGGCTCTTCAATAAAATGTGCATTTTTTTTTTTTTTTTTTTTTGAAATCTATACTTTATGGTTCGTTTATGAACCACAATATTTGTTAGAAAATCAGCTCCAGAGAAATATGGTCATAGTAGCTGCAATTCTTACAATCAAGTTATTTTTTAATGCCGAGGTTGCGAATTTTGTACAGCCATGACACTTTTGTTGAGAATTCATGTGGTAGTTTGAAATTTTTCGTCATTTGATTCTTTGTAAAAACATTGAATATTTAATTTTTTAATACTTTTATTTATAATAGAATTATATTCATTAAAATAATCCAGTTGTTATTATTTTCACTTCTCTTTTAGATTAAGAATTTGTGAAACTTAATATAAATGAACAGATATTAAGAAAAATAGAAAAGTGACAAAAGTACCTTCACCGGGTAATGGCCATATAGCTTTCGAAAATAGGTGTTTTGAAAAATTTCGTATTTGAAAGGTAATATTCTAAAGTGAAAATTAATATTCTTTTCAAAATTTAAAGGTGACAAATTTCAATAGAAACCACGGGTGTTTAATTATTTCCACTTTACCCCAACTATCACAATTTTAATTTGATGAAAGAGTAGCCATATTACCTTCATGAAATTTAAATTTTAAATATCCTGGAAAACAATATATTTTTAATCTTTTTAGTATTTGATTTGGTTAAGTGCATGCAACAATTAGATTAAAAAAATACTCAGAAGAGACGGCTTCAAAATAAAAATACTATATACAGTTTATATTTTAAAAACGATGCATTTTATTTAAAGACAAATGATAAGACTTGGAATTTTTTTAATGAATTTCACAATTGGCAAAGGAAAGAAACCTTGATAATGGGAATTTTCTTTAGAAATCTTAAGCATTAAAATTGCGCATTTTGAATAGCTATTTATGGTGCGGTATATCCATGGAGTCTAAACACCATATTTGTAATAAATTCATTTTTAAAATCTGACACTTAAGGTTGAAAGCTTGACATTGATCTTCTTTGTAATAATAGAAAAATAAGAAAAGTAAGTATAGTAAATTAAAAAGCAAGCTAGATTCATGAAAACGTAATCACTCCTCTGTACTTAAGACGAAGAAAGGCAGAGGAAAAATAAATAATCCATTCATATTAATAAATACTTTTTCTATAGAACATGCATTAAGCATAATAAAGGTTATTTCATGACATGCATTTAAATGAATACTGAGCATTTATTTCACACCAATATTCCTTCTATCTTCACACTATTAAAATTATTCTTTATTTAAAATTCTTTATTAATTTTCTTTCACACTTCCTTAGTATGAAAGAGAATTAATGAAGAATTTTAAATAAAGAACAAAAGCTTGTTATTTTACTTAAAAAATACGCTGCCCAATAAAGCTCAACACTGGCTAATCCTAATGTGAAACGTTGTAGACTGGCCGTTGTGACGGATCTTGACCAGTCTCGCTCAGTGCTGTGTAAAATATGCTGGAAGTTTTCAAATGTTGATGCAGAGTTTTAAAATTGAAATATATTTTTATAAGAAAGGACGGAGGGGTTGAAAATATGTTTTGTGATGGTTTTGACTTGTTTATTTTTTAAAAAAACAGTGTATTTCGGAACGATACACGAGTTTCAGCATAGATCGGTCAATATTCCCAGGACCCTTGTTTACGATATTGGCCAATACCACTGTTCTATCTGGCTCTGTAATCTTATCGGTTAATGTTTGATCTAATCAAATTGTTAATATAATAAATACTTTATTTATGAAGTAAACATTCAATATTAGTTTTAGTACGTTTTATAATTTCGCTGGAGCGCTTACTATTTAATATTCAATACACACCGTTTTAAATATACAGTTTATAATAAGAATATGGATCTTAGAGAGACGAATATGTCCTCTGTACTAAACGTGTCTCTATTGTGTGTTGTAGAACAATCTTGATAATAGTCAACATCTGTATAAAATAATTTGACACATCAAATATTGAGAGAGGATAGTATTCAATTTAATTTTCTTTTAACAAACTTCTAAATCATTTAATTTGCATGCTTCAACCAATTTTATTGGTATATATATTATCCCAACAAAAACATCTCTGTAAAATAGCGCCAAGTTCTTTATGCAATGATTAAGACAGTGAAAAGTATTGAGATCTAAAGTAGAGCCAAGTTTAAAGTCGTAAATTACTGGCAATGAAAATTAGTAAATTTTTTTTCTCAAAGTCAAAATTTCCCTGCATAGGCCTAAATATCTAGCTACAAAAATGCTTGTGTTACTTGGCCATTACGCCATTACCCGTCAGTGAACCAGAATACGTAATGGACAAGTTTCACAAATATTTTTGCAGCTAGATATTTTAGCCTATGCAGAGGAATTTTGACTTTGAGCAAAAAAATTTACTAATTTTCATTGCCAGTAATTTACAACTTTAAACTTTACTCTACTTTAGATCTCAATACTTTTCACTGCCGTAGTTATTGCATGAAGAATTTGGCGCCTTTTTACAAAGATGTTTTTGTGGGAATTTCATTTCTTTTTTTAAGGTATTTATTATTTATTTGCACAACAATAACTAGTTTTAAGATGTTTAGTGTTCATAATTTTTATACAGTCGACCTCTGACAAAATTTTTGTTGGAGGCGAACTACGAGATATATATTATTATCGGACATCTTTATTTTTTTAATTATTATTTGGTTTAAAAAAAAAAAAAAAAAAAAAAAAAAACCGTTTTCAACATCTAATAAGCGGAGAATTACACGAGATTTTTCTAAGAAAGTTAAATTTACCGATCCCAATTCATGACGTACTTATGCATTCAATGTGGTTGATGATAATATAAAATTATTTTAAATAACTAGTTTATTCAGATATGCCAAAAAAACTTGGCAAAGGAGAAAAAAATTAACATTCATTTCGTAGGCGATAAAATATCGCCAATGGTCAATTTTATAATGCCAAGTACACTTTTTTATTATTTCTTGATTTTAGAGGCTTTGCGGAGTGTGGTGAGAGTCTTGTCTATTTATATATGCTAAGAGCTACTAGTATTCTAAGTTTAATAGTTCTAGCCCCAATAGAAGTATATTGAAATCGAGATTCAAATGTTTTCAAACAATGCCCCATGTAGGAGATTCGGAGGGGAAAATCTCGATTTTTGGATTTTTCCCTTTGTAGACTTGTTAAACCTTACAAGCATAGCAATTTTCATACGTCTATCTCTGTTAGAAGTACCTTAGTAATTTGATGTTCAGTGAATGAGGTTTGGGTGGATTTCAAAATATGCCGTTTTCTGCCGTTTTTGAATTTCATTATCTCGACAACCAATATAATTCGAAACTTGAAACTTAGAGATATTACTAAAGTGGCTAACAGCTACCAGTGAAAAAAAATTCAGTTCTCAGACATACTTTAATACGCAGATATGAGAGGATAAAATACTTCTGAGTGGCTTCCGGTAAAAGATGGCTGGTAGTGAACTTGTCGGGTGTACTGCCGTGTACCTATATTTAGGCTGGAAAAAACCTCATCGTTTTAGTTTGAAATATTTTCGCACTACTAGTAACTTTTTTTTACCATTTTCTAGAAATTTCCTGCATTGTTTTTGGTGTGACATAAAGTATTTTTTAATAAAATACTAATGATACATTTGAAGTCAAATGATTCTCAAATTAGCCGATTTTTACAGTTTATGCAATGCAAATGTTTAATTAACATAATAGCACTGAAAAATAAACACTTGCCAAAATTTTGACGCCTGAAGTTAATTATAAAATGCATTTGTTTACTTTGTTTTGAAATATTTTCTATTCTGATGTAAAATGTATTATATAAAATTTCGCATTTTTTGTAACAAAATTCTATTTTTTAAGTCATTAACATTACTGAATGTTTAATGAAATATCTAAATAACAAGTTTATGCAAAGTTAAAGAGCCACGAACTTCTATTCTTAACAAATAACTTTTCCAAAGCATCTACGTGTGTCTTATGTTGTGGAATTATAAATAATATAGTGTGTGATAATAATATATATATTAGCGTGGTCATATGACACGCTAATTAATAAACAGGGAGAAAATAACAAGTCAAAGTTTATATTATGAATTACAACAGCAATGGTTTGCTGTTCTCTGTTCTAGCAGACCAATTAAAGAATTCTGCTTTGAAAATTAAGAACTTTTCAAATATATTACTTAATTATTTTCTAAATTTGAAGTAAATTTACTATTTAATATTAGGTTCTCAAAAAGTTTTTTAGTTTTAAAACACTTCTTTGTTTCTGTAACTATTTCTTGAATGAAATCTTTTCTATTGCTAATTTTTCCATAAGACTTATAAATACATTGTTTAGTTAAATTTCAACATATAGGTCAGGTATACATATACATTAGAAATTGCGAAATTTGACTAAAGTATGAGTTTTTGTTTTGTTTTTGTTTGTTTCAAAATATTCCCGAATTCATTACCTTTAAAGTGATACCATTTTCTTTCTGAGACTCAAATTACTATTTAAATTACAGTGGGTTTTGTGAACCTGTTTTGTATCACATTAATTAGTGTAGCTAACTAAAAACGCGTTTTCTGAAGAATAGAATTTTGGTGTTATATAACTTCATGCCAACAGTCATAACTTCATTATAAATGGTCCGATTTACAAAATTAAATTTTTTTTTTGTAGACAATAGTTGTGAATGTATTTCCATCTAGAACCTAATATATATTGTTAGAAACACATTTCTCTTTTGTATATTTTAATCTTAATTTTTTCTTAAAAACTATTTATTTTTTCAAACTTTTTATTTACAAACTTATAGTTAAATAAATAGTGAAGCCAAATTCACAATTCTTTATGGAAGCATGTATTAATATAGTATCTTTTATTTGCAATAAAAACCATACATCTAAGTTAATTACAAGTTTATTTATGCCCGTTCTAATAACGTCCTAATGTGTCCTTTTAATTGCAATTAATTAATTAATTAATTACAAAACTAACGGGGGAAAATGTTTGTATAAAAAATGTATCATTTTAATTCTGATATAGTTCCAAAATGTTTGAAATTATAACATAAAAATTAAAGAAAATCATCTCAAATGTATATGTATATCTTAATGCATTATATTTTCAACAGAACAGCTATTTTATAAACGTTATATTCTTCATAAATATGTCATAAAAAATAATATACTTTGCATTGTTCTCTTTAGTCATTTCTTCTTTACATCATTTGATAAAGTACTTTTTAAAGTTAGGCTTATTATAAAGAGTAATTAAGCTTAGACGTTATTAGACTTTTAAAGAAAAATATGTTTTGGGTAAACATTTTAGTCACTTACAATATTTAATAAATGCACGGGAAAAAGAAACTGGACATTTTAAATCTCCTACCCAAAACTTAGAAGTCTTATTTTCTTACTTGAAATAATTTGTTGTTTATAAAGGAAATTCAAAGTAATTTATAATATATATCATTAGTATTCTACTGACTGCACACACATTTTAGGAAAGCCTAAAGAAAAATTGCTTATGCTTGTGATTTCTAATTGTTGTTCTGTTGCTTATTATGTTTTAAAATGAAAAGGAGTTTAATTTAATCTGTCATTTTCATAAATATGATAATCAATTGTAATTAAATACTCTATTTATAGAATTATTATTCATAGAAACTTTTTGTAATCTCGTATTAAAAAAAATTGAAAAATTACATACTTCACACAAAAGTTGTATACACCTATTTATTGAATAACAAAGCATTATTGGACAAACAGAATTTGAAAGAGTAAAGAAAATTTGTCAACTTTACTGAAGGCTGGAAATAAAATCTTACAAAGAAGTTATGTATTCCATACAATATTAAAAGAAAACATTTGGGGAAAAAAAAATAATGAAATAAAATTAAACAAAAACTATTACACAGTTTTATAGCAGGAGTAGATGCGATTAATATTCCAAATGTTAAAAAAGGTTATAAAGAGAGAAAAGCATGTTATCAATAGCGGTAGTCCAATTCCTTGTAGATTCCAAATAAATCATTGTTACATATAGGTTATTGTATGGTATAGATTTATAGGTATTTGTAACCTATGGCAAGTTAACGAATCGGCTGTCGAAGCCTCTAATGGCCCCACCAACAAGAGGAGCTCCATAGTTGACTCCACCATAACCACCGCCCAACAGACCACTATATCCTAAAGCCCCACCATAACCATATCCTCCATATCCAAGACCGTATCCGTGGCCATTAACTCCATGTGCCAGACCATGTACTCCTTCATGTCCAAAACCATAGACTCCATTATGCCCATAGACTGCTCCATGTGCGAGGCCTCGATGATGGATATTTCCAAGTCCATAGACGGGCTCAGCTATTGCTAGGGCGGGCACTACAGGGCTTCCTGGTCTTGACACGTAGGGAATTGCGGCTCCATGTGCGTAAGGGTCGTTTGAAATGAGTTGGACGGCGGCCGGGTTCTGGTTGGCGGTTCCGGGTTCGTTGGTCTTGACTGCAGCCCGGAAGCCTGCGTGGTCGGCTACATAGTTAACCTGTCGAGCGATGCCCCGGTCATCGGTGAATCCGTAGCTGCCGACCACTCCTCCGGCACCATTGCTGGCTTCTTCACGGTGCTGTTCACCGTGATGATCCTTGATTGAGTAGCCGAATTTGAATGGTTGTGCATGGTGGACCTGGAAAAAAGTAACAGCAATTGAAAGCGTGTAACAGAAATGTTTCAATCTATTCATAATTTCACTGAAAATCTGATATGGGAAAAAAGAAGTAAAACATTTCGATACAACACATTACATGATACTTTTTACTGTTTAAAAAATTATTTTTTTTAAAAACAAAGGCCCTCTGCAAAATATTTTTACTGATGGCTCAACACACAATAACATTTAGACTAAGCATTCAAAATATTTAAGTTCATTATTTGTCTGAATTAATTGCAGATATTCAGGGAAACACAACTTACATGTCCGATGATGTTGGCATGAGCCACAGTAATGCACAAAATTGCAACGAAAGCTAGCATCTGTAAAATACAAATCTATTAAGAATGTGTGCATGATAATACATTCATATGTGTGATATATTGATACTTGTTAGTTTGATATAAGTTATCTACAATGGGTATATGAAATTAATTATTTTCACCAAGCAATTCGAAGCTTTATATTTAAACATGATTATAAGTTTCCCAGTAATTGTCTATTTAAAGGATGTCTAAAGTTACAATTTTAAATATACGTAGTAGATACTTTTAATATATATTAAGAGACACTCTTTTTAAAAATCAAATATAGGGGGAACTAGGAAACCTTGACTCAGTTTTTAGTTTTTAGTGTTTAGTTTTTATTTTACATCCCTTATGGGTGTGTAAATGATGTCTATTTATAATTCATTAAGTATTACACTATATTTATAAATATCTTTCTGAAGAATTAATTGTAAAGATGGTAAAATATTAAACAGGTAAACACCTTCAAATTGAGTCAAGCATTCCAATGTATAGGGATACTTGTGACCCAAGTCATATATTTGGGAATATTACAATTTAAAATTATAAATGCAACACTTTTACATAATAACAACAACATAATTATAGTCGAATGTTAATACTTTTCTATACTTGTTCAATGAGGTCAATACTTTTTATTTTTAGTTGCTACATAATGTTAATTTGGTGTCCACTTTTAATTTTTATTGTAGAAAGCTAAAAATATTAGCAGTTTGAAAGCTATTTCTGTTTTTATACAAGTTCAAGAATAAGAAAATAATTATTTATTTAACTGCAACTGCAAATGAAACTCAAGTTTTGCAATTCCATCATTTTTCATTGAAAACACAGATGGATGAAGAATAGCCTGAATTTAGTCAGGTTTGTGTATCTTCAGGTGATTTGTGCATTGAACATTATAAAATATTTTGAAAGGTGAGTAAACCGATACACCTAATGGTTGTAGTCTGTGAAAACAATGTGAAGGGAATTAGGATACCGTTAACTCATGTAACATCAACGGTAGGCAACGACAAATACCTTTCAAGAATATCCATCAGTAACAATACCTTTTTATCAATGAACATCTTGCATACCTAACAAAATGGTGTAAGAAGAATAAAAAAAATCAATAAAACTAGCCAAATTCATTCGAATAGTAACCTTATCTTGGATCAAGTATCCCTATATGCCTTGGGTCAAGTATCCCCAATTATACATTTACTACATAACCCTAAAATGCAACCATTCGCAAGTAAGTGAATAAACACTATTGTAAATGTAATTGTAGCTAAAAGTATGCAAAAAAAAATTAAATAAATAAATAAATAAATAAATAAATAAATAAATAAATAAATAAATAAATAAATAAATAAATAAATAAATAAATAAATAAATAAATAAATAAATAAATAAATAAATAAATAAATAAATAAATAAATAAATAAATAAATAAATAAATAAATAAATAAATAAATAAATAAATAAATAAATAAACATTTAAAAAAAATTCTTACTTTTAAACAAAAACCCTTTTCACATAAGCGTTTACTAAAGATATTACTTTTGGAACACGGAAATTTAATTTGTCTTATAGTTTAAAAATGGATTCAAAGATTCAGTTGTCCTTTTCACAATGTACACTCATGTCCATAAATTAAGGATATATCAGTTTTTCCCTAATAACTTCTCAGTGGAGCAGCATACACACTTGAAATTCACTTCAAAGAGACATCTTTATGCAACATAATGATAATTAAAATAACTCAGTCGCAAGTTGAAATGCAAAGTGTACAGCGGCGGCATATGCAAAAGAATGGAGTACCATTAGTGTGCAATTGTACAGATGCATTTACATTAAAAATCACTCAACTCATGGAGTGGACTTCTACTGTGAGATATGATCTTCCCTGTCATCAATATTTACTTGACACAGTATTCTCATACTTAACATGAGTTACTTGATGAATTCTAGAGCCTAAATTGCTCGTCCCTCCTTTTGAAATGTTTGCAAGTGAGGGAAAGTTCCCAATGCATTAAATCTTTACACAATGAATATCGTAGAAGCGTCCCACACATGCTTGAAGAAATTTGGATTAGAGGAGTGACCTGGCTTACTTATAGGGGTGATATTCTATTTTTTAATCGCTTATCCAAGGCAAAAGTGGAATAAAATTTGCCATAAGTATCAATAAATACGATTTAGAAACCGATATATCACCATTAAAAACATGTCTAGATCAAGTTAACATAATTACAAGGAAAAAGTGGAACTTAATTATCTTTTGGTCCCTTGGGGAGCTTATGTGACCAAGTCAACATACTGCCCCCAAAGACCAAATCTTTTTAACATCAGATACTATTTACTGAAAATAATTTTGTCAGTCTCATGAGTAATATTCGACATCAGAGGATCTGTAGAAAGGTGGTAACTTGATATTTCATGGTAAATGCCAGTTCAAGATAATGATTTGGTGGGAAAAGAGTTTTGGTCTTTATATTCAATTTGTTGAATTTGTTTAATAAGCTCCCCAAGAGCGCAAAAAATAATTAAATTCCACTTTTTTACTGTAATTACGTTAACTTGATTTAGACACGTCTTTAATTGTGAAATATCAGTTTCAAAATCGCGTTTATTGATAGTTATGGTTTATTTTATTCCACTTTTGCTTTGGATAAAGGATTAAAAATATGAGTATCGCACCTATAAGTAAGCCAGATCACTCCTCTACTCCAAATTTCATCAAACATGTGTGGGACGCTTCTACGATATTCATTGTGTAAAGATTTAATGCATTGGGAACTTTCCCTCATTTGCAAACATTTCAAAAAGAGGGACGAGCAATTTAGGCGCTAGAATTCATCAAGTAACTCATGTTAAGTATGAGAATACAGTGCCAAGTAAATATTGATGACAGGGAAGATCATATCTCACACTAAAAGTCAACTCCATGTGTTGAGTGATTTTTAATGTAAATGCATCTGTACAACTGCACACTAATGGTACTCCATTCTTTTGCATATGCCCCGCTGTACACTTTGCATTTCCTTCTGCAACTGAGTTGTTTTAATTATCGTTTTGTTGTATAAAGATGTGTCTTTGAAGTAAATTTCAAGTGTCTATGCTACTCCACTGAGAAACTATTAGGGAAAAACTGAATTATCCTTAATTTATGGACATGAGTGTAGTTAGCTAATGGAAGGGCAAGACTACTTCTAACTTACAAAACCATCCCAATTCTGAGAAAAAGCCATTGGGTCAAGTATCCCTAGAGGTCAAGTATCTCTAGGGGACAAGTATTCCTAGTTCCCCCAGTTATTATTAATGTATTATTATAGATTGATATTTATTTCTTATTATCAGACTTAAATAAAAAGGATTCGACTGTAGTGGGATTAAGCAAATGGAATTTTTATGGACAAATTAATAGACCATTTGTTTTCAAAGCATTCATTTTTTTAAAAATAAATAATAAGACATGGTGTTTGTATCCATAAATACTTAGATATATGGAAATAAATTTGATAGGTTCTCCTGGATTTTAATGGTGAAAGAGCAGGTCATATTTGAAATATATTTTGTAAAATCTACTTAAAAATTTCGAGAAGTTTCACAAATTATAATGAGTTTCTTCATGTAAGTATTATTACTTCTGATGAGTACAAAGAAATTATTTTTATTTTTATGTTTTTATTTCTAATAGTTATTCTTTCAAAAATTTCAATTTGAGGAATTTCACATTCATCACTATTTTAAAACAACTTTAAAATACCATAAAATTATATTAATATTAATCATTTATCTTGAATAATAGTACGATTAAAGGTAGTTAAAGTTTTCTATAATAAATAAAATGGTTCTAATTAAAACACTGCTGAATATACCCACAATCGTCATTGGACAATAATCTCTGAGGATAAAAATCCAGTATAATAAAATGAAGTAATAAGTTTTTTCTATAAAAGGTTCTAACGTTTCAAAAGTGATGATTTAAAGACAAGGTATCTTAATAGTTCTCAGGACAGGTGTCTTGTATTAAAGTTTCTTTTAAAACTAAAACTTCGTCAACATTTTTTTAGGATACGGTTCATGTTCCATGCAAGTATGCAAATTATAGGAACATTTAATTTAATTAGTTTGGATGGAACTACTGAATAAAAGGCTATTTTTGAACAACTTTTGAGATTGGAAATATATCCATATAGTAAATACTATGGAAAATAATACTTACTTTTAAGGTAGTTGTAGTATTTTCTTCACAAGAATACTAACTGAGAATGATCTATACAGTTTCAATCTTTGCGTATATATACTCTTAAAGCAAACATTCTTATGCAATTTATTAAGAAGTTGTTTTGAGTTTGAGCTTGAAATCTTGACATCATTTTTTAAACGTTAATAACTCATAGAGATATCAGATTAATGCTTAACCAACACCGTGACGTTAATCCTTTTTTGACGTGTAATGTTGTCCATGAATGTGAGTTCGTAAATTTAATCGGATTAATTTCTGATTTCAAAAATGTGTTGAGCATTATAAACACGACCTTCAAAATATGAATACCATAATATAGCTTTCATCAAAGAATATCTTTTTGTTGATCCTAAGTCATTGCGAAAGCTCTCAATCACAAGTTTTAAAATTGAGATATTAGTTACTTGAATTTTATAATCTTTATGATTTTTAGAATCATAATTTTTACTGCATATACGCTTCTGCACTCACAAGTTTAGCCACTTTAACTGTATAGCTAATACACGAGTTTACACTGATGTTTTGGCTTAAGACAAAATATACATTCTGATAATTATTATTCAAAAAGTTTTTCAGTTTTTATTATTATTAATGGTGTTTTATTGTTCTTTAAAGTAGAGTGTCAATGTGATTTGCCACATTCATGAAGTGGGTATTAAATAGCCAGTTCCCAGAATACTTTGAAGTGAATTAAATTTGAATATTGGCTGTAAGATATGTACTTTTGCACAAAGTGTTTTAAAAGTGACTCCAAAGTTTACCAATGAATATCTCGAAAACTGTTATTTACAAAGAATTGGAACTTTTGGTATGTTTATTAGATGGTCGATAGAATTTAGATTCATTTTCGTCATTTTATTGACTATTCAATAAAACTAGCTCCAATCTCTTGAAAGTAATGGTCTTAGGGATGCTTAGTTTTGAATACGAGGGCAACTTTTCTGTGTGTTATCATACCAGCCTTCATAAAAAAGAGGTAGAAAGGTAAAAGGTTGTCGAAATGGAAGAGAAATAATTAAAATCTCGAAAAAACTCAAGTTGAGGAGTGAAACATCATTTTGGAAAATAAATTTTATCAAAAATATGGGTGGTGAGTGGCTTGTGATGCTGGATAATCATCATAAAACACAGGCTACTCGTTTACTTTTTCTGAAATTTTGATGGCTCTCTTTCCAAATTTTTACTAAAACTTCTTCTTAAGAAATATCAATGGTATTCAAGAAATATCAAATTATTAAACCTTTAATTAACCAATTATTAACCTTATTATTAACTAATCTTTTACATTTTTACGATGAGATTAGTAGGGAATTGGATGGAAGGAATTCGGTCGACATAGTCGATATTGATTTCCAAAAGGCATTCGGTAAAGTCCCGCATGAAGCATTATTACATAAGTTAAAAATAATTAAAATTCATGACACTGCTTTAAGTTGGATTGGAAATTTGTTAATTGGAAGAAAGCAATGAGTGCAAATCGAAGGTAAATACTCTCAGTGGGGAGAAGTTAAAAGTGGGGTGCCACAGGGGTCAGTTTTGGGTTCACTTCTGTTTATAATTTTTATTGATGATATTAGCGAAGGTCTCTCGAGTAAAGTCAGTTTTTTTGCAGACGATTTAAAAATCACGAGACTTGCTAATTCAGTGGAGGAGATAGTACAATTTCAATTAGATTTAGATAGGATATCTGATTGGGATATGAAATGGGGTTTGTCATTTAATATTAGCAAATGTCAGGTTTTACACATGGTGAACCAAAATCAAAATGCGTCTTACAATTTACAAGGTATTAGAATAAGTGATACTAACGTTGTCAGTGATCTGGGGGTGTTGGTTAGTAAAGATTTTAAAATGGGGCAACAATGTAGGGCGGTTAGTGACAAGGCAAATAGGATGTTAGCTTATGTATACAAAAAAGTGTTTAATCTAGATCTAGTGATATCATACTGTCATTGTATAGAGGTTTGGTTAGGCCGCATCTTGAGTATGCAGTACAGTTTTGGTCATCTTATTTAAAAAAGGACATTGATTTACTAGAAAAAGTTTAACACAGAGCAACAAATATAATTCAGGTTACTTCGGGCATGGCATATGAGGATAGATTGAAAAAATTAAACATGTATACACTGCAGGAAAGAAGGGCAAGAGGAGATTTGATCCAGTTGTTTAAATTTATTGCACAGGGGTTTTGAAATTATCACTGACAACAGGACACGAGGAAATGGGTGTAAGTTGTTCAAATCTCAATTTAATAGAGGGCGAAAACACTATTTTTACAACAGGATAATCAATGATTGGAATGATTTGCCAGCAAATGTTGTAAATTCAGTGAGCGTAAAGAGTTTTAAGAAACAGTTAGATATGCACTGTGGGATTATCAATGGGCAATAACTGAATTACACTGGTTAGGTAAGTAATATTTTGTGCCTTGTATATATTTAATTTAGGTTATTTAGTTACTATATTTGGTTACTTATGTTTGCGTATTGATGGATTTTATAAAATTCGTCAACTTGCATTATGTATTGCATTTTTCCAGTATGATTGTCAAACCCTGTGTCAACTTTGTATATTGTATTGTATTATTATGTATAATCCTGTAACTATTCTATATTGTATGTATGATCATGTAATTATTGTATATTGTATGTATGAACCTGTAAATGTTGTATGCAAATTCTATTTCTATATACGTGTATATATATATTTACTCGACTAACACTGTTGGACCTTGAACCTGCTGTTGGCCTTAAAATTTGTATTTGTATTCGTAATTATTTTTAAAATATTTGTGCCCATTTAATTGGCTGTTCATGTATTTTTTAAACATAAAATTAGAAAATATGTCTGTGCTTGCTGATTATTTAAATTTTTTTTCAAGACATATTTAGTTTGCATATTAGTTATTCCTTACTCCTAATAGTGGTAGCACTCCCCTAGATCATTTTTCTTGATTTTTATGTTGGAAAATAGAAAATGAGTGAAATTACCTCAGATAGGTGTCGTAAAGGCTCCTTTCCAGTTATATATACATTTTTTAAACAATATGAAATTAAGAAAAACTACATTTATGTTGTAAATAGAATCTACAAACCCTATCATAAAATCAAGTATTTTTTTTAATCATTTCCAAAAATCATTGAAATTTCATAGTTTTAAATTTGAAGTGCAAAAGTAACCCGAGCTGATGGTAAGATGAGATCTGTCTTGATGATCCCTGAGTTGATGTATTGACAGTTATCTAGATGACAATAAACCAATGTATTTTAAAGACCATTAAAAAAGGATTTTATTAGATACATTCAATTTTGTTGCCAAAAGTAACAAGTTTAAAAGAATAAACTATTCCAAACCATGCATTCATTTCTCCCACTTTATCCTAATTTATATATTTTGTTTTATCATTCTGATAAGTCGAAAATAGAAAGTCCCCAATGAAGAATTAATAAAACAAACATATGAATATTTTTTTCCTTAATTTTGTATTGCTACTACATTAAAAACATTCTTTATCAGCACTTTGTTTTTTAAATAAGTTCAATTTTAAATTAAATTGAAAAATTTCAAAATTTAGATCCACAATAAATCAAAACATTGACAACAAACTAATGAATTTATTTTACAAATAATCGTGACTCAATAAAAAAAAACGAAATTACATAGTTGACTTATACACATTTACAACCATTCCACAATGACTTATAATCCCTGCCAGTGAAGATTGCCGCCATGATACTGGTGATCGTAGTTGGCATTGGAGAAAAGCTTGACATCAGCCGGGCTCTTGCTGAGAGTTCCTGGCTCATTGGTCTTGACTTCAGCTCTGAATCCGTTGTCGTCAGCTACGTAGTGAACCTCTCTCAGCACTCCCTTCTCGTCTGTATAGCCGTAGCTTCCTTGGACGTGCCCGTGACCATTGCCTTGTTCTTTTCTGAAATGACCTCCTTCATGACCTTGAACTTGGTAGCCGAAGTTGTATGGTATAGGTTCCTGGATGGAAGATAGGGTTGCGATTAAAAATAGGTAGCAAGATAAATGTAAAAATTCCGGAAATAATTCGTAAAAATGGCTTTAAACGTTGCGTTGTATTTCCAAAGAAGGTAGATCAAATTCGATTTCAGCAAAGGTTTAAAATGAGATGGAGTAATTTCAGAAGAGCGCTTTACTATTAAACATATTTTATTAAAAACACATTAATCAACTTTAAATGGATTGAAATGGCTCTTGTCACATTTTCAACTCTATTTTATTTATCTTAATTTATAATAAGACTTCAAATGGGTTCCTTTAAAAGGGATGAAATATTATATTGTCCCATTCTGTCATCACTTCTCAGGAATAGCATTGCAAAGTAATTGTTCATAAGAAACTGAAAAGGCACGTACTTCTACACATTTTTAGATTGATTTGTTATAAAGTAATTGTTTCCTACATTCATACTTAACTTCTAAAGGGGAGTTAGTACCCTCTATACCGGTAATATTAATTTGGCATATTTTATGTACCTTTTTCTCAGAAAGTAATTGGCATAGAAGCCTAATTTTTGTTTCAGTGCACTTAGCAGACACTTGTTATTATACTAAAAATAACTTTTGATTTTAATTCAATTACATTTTTCTAAAATGGATTTTTGAGAAAGTCACTCAAATTTGTTAACAATCACAAGGTTTTTTTTGTCGGAATAAACCAATTTTTTTTTTTTTTAATAACAACAAAATCTCTCCTCAGTATATAGAGCAGCGTTCGCCACTAACTTATAGAGACGGACCACATGACTTATGTTGGGATTTTCCGCGGGCTGCAGATGTATACCGAATACGCCAATGAATATATTGCTTTATTACATATGTTCAATGTTAGAAATGTGATAATTACTAAAAATTCAACTATATAAAACAATTTTGAAAAAAGAAACTATAATTTAACTTTTTTTTATATTAATAAAATAACAATTGATATTTGATTCTTGTTTCAAATAATTAAAAAAATAATTTTCTTTACATCGTAAATCAAAGTCATAAAAGAAGTTAATCTTTAGTGACAATACTACAATGGCTCATAATTATATAAACTCATAATCAATAAAGATATTTAAACCATACCTCCTAAATCTTCCATTTTAATCGTTGTTAATTGTGAGACGATGACGGCCACTCCACTTTTCACTATCCACTTTGCGTTTAAAACTAGTCTTCGACGCTATTATTGCACTGGAGTCATAGAGATCGCGATACTTCTTTTCACAACAAAACAAAAGAGGCCAGTATGCATTAAAACCCCCAAATCCTGCACATCACATTCAGAAAAGCAGAAATTGAATTGTGCCATTCACGAGTCGAGGAGGTAGGGTATCATAAGTACAAAACTAAGCAATGCGAAAGAATGCGTCATTGGTAATAATTCAAACTATTGCTTTATTTTTTATGACAATCTCAGAAAAAAAAAGGGATTTTTCAGACTTACTTACTCGGGCCACTTAATGTAATACGCGATTTTTGGTAGTAAACACATACTATTGTAGACAAATTAAAATTATTTCCGCAAAATTTGATTTTTTTCTCTTCTGTACTGCCGGCTGGCCGGAGAAAAAACTGTCGCGGGCCAGATCCGGCCCGCGAGCCGCCTAGTGGCTGACGCTGATATAAAGATATATAAAACGAATATGTGGTAAAAATTTTAGGAAGATGGCTTGTGCAATTTCTGTGAAAAAGGTACACGAATAATGAAAAATGTAGTTATGAGAAAAACCCGTTTTAAAGAAAACTTTACTTACACTAATAGCTAGCAATTTTGTCTTAAAAAATTATTAAAAATACTTCTAGTTGAGGTATTATTACAAATGAGATATCTTTTTAAAGGAGAGAATTTAAATTTTGATAAACAATAATGAACCCAAAATTAGTTATTTGTAAATTTTAGGGTACCAACTCCCCTTAATAAACACAATTGAAGATCAACAACTTTGATTTAAATTTCAACAATGCAACTTTCTGGTGAGCTATCTTTAAAAGTTTATTTTTTAAAGTTTCTCTAAAGTTTCATTGATTAGTCATATGTGTATCCCAATCTACCAGAAAATAACATGTAATATCTACTTACTCTCTTATTTAGTATTTTATTTCTTACTTCATTCTAGTAGTGTCCCACTGTTTTTTAATAAGTTTAGTTCAAGAAAAATATAAAACTTAGGAAACAAGAAAAGTTTGAACGACTGCATCTATTTAATCACCAATACATATTTTTTACTACACATAATTACTTACATTGATGTTTGATTCGAAGCAATATAAACTTAGCCGACCAAACGGTATAGTGGTTAGCGTGCTAGCTTCTAGACCGCGAGGTTGCGGGTTCGAGTCCCGTGTTGGCATGGGTGTTTGTAAATGTATGTTGGCTTGTCTAATGACGAATGTTTCGGCGCATTATAGCCCTCGTGTTGCTGACGGCGCCAGATAATCTGAATACAACCAACCAACCAACCAATATAAACTTACTTAGTACAGAAGATATTTGTTATGTAATATCAAGAAGAATTGGGTTTTCTTGAAAACTAATTAAATTTATTGTTGAAAACAATGTGTCAGAATAATTGTTTATAAAGGAATAATTGTTTAAAAAGTGTTATGCGTGAACTAATTGTGTAGACAGGAAGTGAAAATATAATTGGAATTGATTCAACAATCAATTCTTTTGGTTTGCTCTCAGATTCGCTGGGATAATGAAGCAATTTTCCCTTAACATTATTTTTAAACCATTATAGTAGTAAGTTAATGTATGTTTAAAGGAATACAAACTAAATAGGTTTAAAAAATGTTTTTTTTTTAAATATTTTTTTATTTATTCTTCATTAAGACAAGTAATTAAGAATTAAATTAAATTTGAAGTTCTTGAGTTGCAATACTTACAGAATGGTGATGTAAGTCATCATATTCAGCAAATGCAAGGCAACACACGGCACTGATTAATAGTACCTAAAACAAAAAGTCATTAGATATATAGTTATATTTAAATTGTATTAATTAATAATTGAAATTATTCTCGTGTGTTAAGAGGTATCACACTAGGCTTAAAGAAGGAAGGAAACAAAACAAAAAATTTAAATTAATGAAATAAACCCATGTAATTGAAAATTAAGAGAAACATCTTAAGAATCCCAAGCAATAATTAATGAAACTCTAAAATACTGAAAGAATATATCTTTGTTTGGCAAATTAGTAATGTTTGGAGATCATTTAATTTTAAGACGATTCAAAATATTAGTAAGAGTTCTCTTTGTTTTTATAGCATTGGCCATACAAAGGGCTTGTGTTCATTGTTCAACCTGTAGAACACATTTCATACAGCATTCACACATTTTTTATGGTGAAAAACAGTGCTAGAAGTGTGGGAAGACGCGGGGTGATGCGTCCCCTCACTTTTCAAGAAAATACCCATGCTTCCCCTCACTTCTAAAACCACTGAAATCCATCCCCCCACTTTTAAAAGCACTCAATCCGCCTAAAAATTACTAATGAAAAATAACATTAACCATTAAATGTAGTGACACTGAGAAAAAGTTATTTATTTTTGCATTTTAAAACTTTAAAACTATTTATGGTATATATATCATACTATTATGAAATGCATTGTACTACTTTGTATAAAGATATAAGTATTTTTACTAGCACATACAGTTACACTTGGTTCACTTTTAACTTTGGAGGAACTTCTTTTTAAGTTAAATACCTATTCATGTTTCATATAAAGACAAACTATTAAAAAAAAAAAAAAAAAAAAAAAAAAAAAAAAAAAAAACACTTATTAGAATTCTTTATTAATTTAATTTCATGAAAGAATGTTCATTTATAAGTAATAATAAATAGTTATATATGTAATATTGGATTATTACTTTATCTTTACCTCCAAGTAAAAATTCCGAATATTCATTAAAATAACAATAAATTTTGGACCCTCGTTTAATGTTAATGTTAGGAAGTAGAAATTATTCCTCTACTAGTTGTATAATTATTATAAGTTACAAAATTATAAAATTTATCGTTGAAGATATTAGAAAGGGGAGTGGTGTACTTGTCACCAAATTTTGAGCCTCCCTCCACTTTTTTTTTCACCATTTCTACCACTGGTGATAAATTAATTTTATGGAAGCATTACTTAAAGTTAACTTGCCCTATAAAAACTGAGTACTATATCATTTGTTCAAAATCTATTTATAATGATTTATTTTAGTGAGAGATACTTTAATGAGGGAAAGAACTTAGTGAAGGAATCAATGACTGTTGCTTATCACTTATTTACTTATTATATCAGGTTACTGTATCTTACTTTTATATAAGCAAACTCTAACAAATTTAATATATAGTATTCATAAATGTCTAATATAGAAAAATAATCAACAATTACTTCTAATAATATCTTTTCTAATATTATGATTTCATAAATATTCTTTTTCAAATTATGTTGTATTAGAGACTTATTCTTAATAATGTCAAACAATTTTTTTTAAATGATACAATAGCATAGACAACATGATGCATAGACAACAATTTCTAACACTACACTTTAAAAGTATAGATAAATACTTTGTTTAGATAAACTAAAAAATATCCAATGTGTTTGTCGTTTTAATGAACATAACTTATTCATCTTATTTTAGGTAATATGATAACTATAGATCGTTAAGGAAAGTAAGTTCTTCATGCAATATTATTAAAATTTAAATTTAAATTATTATCAAAATTTAAAAAAATCACCTGCGTAATTAATAAGGACATGTACGTATTCATTGAATTAAAATTCATTAAAATAAAACTCAGAATGAAACATTTCTCAGAATGAATCGACAAACATTTCTAGCTGGACCTTAGTCATTTTTATAATTACTAATACAATACTAATGGGCATAAAAACAGTATAAAACAATAAATAAATTGTATGTAATTTAGTTGAGTCTAGTTAAAAATTAACAAACGATTGGATTTCATTATATTAATGTCCTTTATTGGAATACAATCTTATATAAATTTAAACTATCTACTGAAACTTACTTTTACAAACATGATTACGTCTTTCAAGGTGTTACCGTCTTCACAGAACAAGATGAATATCGCCAATTAGCGTTTTGATAAGCGATAACAACTCTTATACGAAGATATAATTTCAGGAAGTTGGCACTTCAGGGTACAAAGAACTTACCCTTAGGTTGTGGAGCTTCCGCATTTAAGGTCAGAAAAATCCACTCCATACCACTGTCTTAAACGATTAGCTCCCTGAAGCATGGGAGAAGCCTTTATTTCCCTTTTCCCATGAGGAACTATTTTATGGTGTTTTGTTTCGCTTTCTTTTTGCGAATATTCCTCAAAAAGATAAAACGTAAACATTCTATTATTTTTGGCTTTATTTATTAGAAGATTTTTAGGGAAAAGTGTTAATTTATGGCCAACTATGCGTGTGATAGTTAATTTGTTAGATGGTAAGCCGAAAGGGGTTATTGGGAGCGAATGCTAATTCTATTAATAATATGTCAAATGACTTATTAACTAAATTGTTGCGATTTTTAGAATAAAATGTAAATTTCGCCTTTTTATTATATTGCAATTAAATATCATCAATCTGTAATCATCATAGTACACAGTCAAAATGTCACTTAACTTTAATCAACCATAAAAATAAATGCGTCTAAAATTTATAATTACTTCAAAATATATAAGCAATGAAAAGCTTCTTAATACTTTAGTAAAAAATAAAAGTAAAAATTAATTGATAGTTCATCCATTGTTGAAAATGCTTTTTCAAGAACAAATAAATCTATTTTTAGTTTTCCTTTAATGGTCTATAATATATTGTCTTTTAATTAAAAAAAGAAAGTAAAAATGAATCGACAGTTCATTCTTTATAGAAAATACGAGTTAAAAACAATTAATAGTTATTTATGCAACTAGTGGGGAAAGTAATACTTTTTCAAACGAGATAAAATGCTTATTTGTCAAATGCGATAGCACGAGTCGATCAATTTAACGAGTTTGAAAAACTATTTTTCCACGTGTTGCAAACAATATTTTTTATAATCATGTGTAAAAGTATTTTTAATACATATATTTATTAAAGTTGGCAGCTCGAATCAATGAATTTCTTCTAAAAATATCTCATTTCAATGCCAAGACTACATAATATTTGAGCACGAGGCTTACGAAAAAGAATCTTTTCACAGCAGTGCGAAAAAGTTACTTTCCAGCACTCCTTGCGAAAAATTACTACTTTCGCCACGATTTTTGATTCAAAATGATTAAAAAAAAAAAGTTTTGCACGTTGTTATAAAAATTCATTTTTTATTTTTTCATAACAATGATATACAATGCATCGTCCCTGAATTAAAAAAAGAGAAAAAATTAATTGTTCTCCATTAGATCCACTGTAAAATTATGTTTTGTCAAGAGCAAATAAGTTAATTCTAATTTTCGTAGCAATGCCCTATAATACGTTCTTAACTCTCTCACTGCGCGAAACTCTTCCTGCCAGTTATCTTGAGCTTTGAAAAGAGGGTGCAAAATGGTGCAAAAAATGCTTGTATATTTCGCAAAAATTAGGACATCTAACTCCATCTGTTAACCTAGATTTGAATAAACAATTAAATATCACAGAAAAATAGGCCGTTGAGAGTATAAACCAACCAATCAACCAACCAAACAAAAATGGACTGCCGAAATGTCTCACCTATCATGATTTAATACCATTTTTTAAATCCTTTATACTAAGTTCGATTTTGTGTGTATATATATATATAACGGTACCTTGGATGTTGACCGTTATAAGTTAACAATCGTGGATGAGTTGCACACAAGTTTATTTCCAGAGACAAGGGAGTAGATGGGATGAAGTTTGGCTAACTCCACAGTAGGGTGTTTCAAAAAACTTTTTTTCAGCTACAGACCAAGACACCCCCTAATTTTTTTACATTTACCCATAGTATTATTCTCCTAAAATTTTACCTTCCTACTCCTATAAAAAGGTGGCGCTCAATGACCATTCATTTTTGTACTTTTTTGCAATTTCGCATAATTTTCAAGTTTTATGCTGATAAGAACGCATGGCTACATTTTTACAAAAAAAAAGTTTTTATGGGTTTTAAATACATGTAATATAGTTTGGCAACAGTTATCTACTGTATCTAGCAACATCCATATTATCAAAAACAACGTATGATCGTGATCGTGAAGCATTTCGTTTGATTGTTCCAGTAGTCGCAGCTTTGAGGCATATTCATCGAACGTTTCTTCTTTAAAGAGGGGTCAAAAATAAAAAATAAAAAAAATAAAAAAAACTAGAAAAGAATAAGCTGATTTAAGCAATGGGTAATTTCAAATCTGACTGTCTTATAGCCCTTCATTGGAACGGCAAACTTCTGCTAAAATCTTTTGGTTGGTTGGTTGTTTTCACATTAACTGGAGCCGTCAGCAACACGAGGGCTATAATGCGGCGAAACATTCGTCATTTGACAAGCTAACATACATTCACAAACACCCATGCCTTACACAGGACTCGAACCCCCAACCTCTCGGTCTAGAAGCTAGTATGCTAACCATTATACCGTTTGGTTGGCCTAAAATCTTTTGGATTAGGAAGGATTGACCGTTTGTCTTTATATGTTTCCAGAGATGGTATTGAAAAACTTCTTAGTGTCTCAAAGTTGAGTGGTGGAAGAACAGAGAAATGTATTTAAAAAAAAACTGTTTTTATGCTAGCCAATGGCAAGTTGAGAATTAAATTTGGACAAAGTTTTGATACTACGAGTATGACTATTGCTTGGGTATAAGAGGCATGCATTAATTTGGAGAAAAAAATCGGACGTGAACTATTGTGGCTAGCCTGCTGACACCATGTCATGTAATTAATATTGGCAAAATTATTTTAGTTGTGCTATGGACCATCATGTTTCACAGAGGTTTTTCTCTTCAACAGAATTAAAGCTGTTTGAAAAAGAATTGCACAAATAAACTTTCAGGATTTAGAACTGAAAAAAGACGTTAAAAGTTTAAAGTTTCAACTGTAGCCTTTCTTTCATCTGTGTATAAATCTATAATAGTTAGAGATGATTATAAAGAAGTAATCGAGTTGAAAGTAATCGTTTCGGGCAATATACCAGAGAAAATCAATTGCAGAGCAGTTTCCTCAATTCATTACTCACAGTGGATAGCTAAACTTCTATACATTTTTAAATCCTTCTATTCAGAGACCAGCAAGAGGGTTTCACTATAACTAATAGAGAAAAGAAATGCAGCTCCAGCTATTTGTACAGTTCAATGCTTTTTTTGTACAGTAAAGACATGGATAGAAGCTCCATTTGATTCTAGTGGTGACCTGAACTTGTGGAAAAACGTTAAAAAGTATAAGATAATGGATTTTAAAATTGGAATTGCCACTGGAAAAGTTTTGAAAAAGCTTATGTGGTATCTTTCAAATGAATTGGTTGGTTAGGCCATATTTTCACACAAAATTGCAGCAAAAGAAAAATTAAAAAGTATTGCAGATATGAATGACTCAAAAGATTTCAGAAATATAAAAGGGTGCGAGCTATTAAAAATTTTGAAAGATAATGCCAGTCTTGGAGAATTTGTAACAACTCTTGATATTTACTTTTTACTTACAAAAAGAACTCTTAGTATGGTAATTTTTCAATATTTCGTTATCGAACATGTCTCTACAATGACAGTGGGTTACGATAATCTGAATGGCAGCATCTACAGGATTTTTGTTGTGTACAATTTCCATACCCAACCCATATTTTTTAGATGTTATTAACTATTCATTCGATTGATTTCAATTAGATGTTGTTCTTGGAAGGAGATTTGAGTGTCGTTTGAAAATGTTCATTAAGTACATCTATACATTTAGAAACTTTGAATAGAGCTGAAACTTAGAAACTATTTATCCTCGCTAGTCCACTATTTATTGAGTGAGAATTTTATGATTTGAAATGATATTTTGGTATTTAGATAATTTCCGATCGACCATTTTCGGCTTACAAAAAATGTAGCCTAGTGGTACTGTAATGCTTGGTTAAATGATGAAATAAACAACACTGCTGATCTACATAACACCACATTAATTATTCATTTCGTATTTAAGTGTATTAATAGCTTATTTTGAATGCTTTTCAGAATTTTATACCGTCTAATTTATAGGGGCAATTATATCAGAATTTTAAAAGATATTGGAGTAGCACGGGGGATTAACGAGCGTTTGTGAGCAGGGGTAGAGCCCTGTAAAGTTTAATTATTTCATAAACTTTCGCTAACTTATTTAACATTTTTTAATTATGGTATAAATACAAACTTTCTTTAAAAAAATTGCTTCCAATTATACCTATTACCAAATCCACTACAAACACCCAAAAACGCACAAAATGCGAAATTTTACTATTCGTTGAGCGCCATCTTTTAGTTGGAGTAGGATTCTGAAATTTTGCTAGAATATTTGTATGGGTAGATGTAAAAAAATAAGGGGGTGTCCTGGTCTCTAGGTAAAAAAAAAGTTTTACTCATATATTTTTGAACCACCCTACTCCACAGGGTTGATTATATCAAAAGGCGTATCGAAAGGCTTGGCAAACCGAAATACTTAGCTTTTATAGGTTTACTAGTAACGCTAGATTATTCAAGGTGCCTCTCGCGAACACAGGATAATGCTAGAGAATTCTAAATGAGAAATTGAAGGTTCCAAAGGGAATACATTACATGTATGTTTATCGATGGCAGCGGAATCAGCGGATGCCAAATTAACCACCTTGCCTTCTTCAAATCGGGCTGAAACTTGACAAATAGGTTCGATGTCAATGACAAGGCATTCTATCAAATTTCGGGGCTGAAACTGTCACTAAAAGGCCGCTTTTACGGTATACTAATTAACCAACTTGCTATCATCCGATCGCGTTAAAAAATATTGAAGTGATCATTGTTGAAACTATTTCCTGTTGCCAATTTTTTCAATCAATCAATTATTTTATTCAGAATAAATAAATAAAGAAAGAAAGAAAAAAAGAAAAAAAGAAAGGAAGATAAAAATAAAAAAAGAAAGAAAGAAAAAAAAAAGAAAGAAAGAAATTAATAAATGATACTCGGATGTAAGAGCATAAATTCACATTCATTTTTAATAAATAAATTTTGAAACGTAGCTTATCGCACATTTTGCTTATAGAAATGTTTTTGATATCGGCCCTGTGTTAATGACTATAAAAATTGTGAATGCATATAAAGGATTTTTAAAAAACTCTGTTTTATTGGTTATATTATTACACCATAAATATGGTATAAAAACGCTTATAATTAAAAGCTCATATTGGTGTTGCTTATATTTATCTTTTGGTTCTTTAAAAATTTTGCTATTCTGATTTTTGAATGTTTGGCTCTTAGCACAGTCTTCTTACGCCTGGATAACGCATTTTTTATAAGGTGATTCGTTATATATCCACGTATTTCTTGGAATAGCAGATAGCTTACTGATAAATGCATGCAAATATCCAATAGTTATAAACTTATTTTAATTGCTCATAATTTTTCCCATTCCTCCTACAAAAAGTACAAAAGAGTCCTCTATCTTTAAGTATTGCATATATACGTAATTCAATTCTTAAAAACATTAGCTGAAAATTAAAATATTGAATTCACAACAGTCTCTGTTATTAAAGATCAATTATGTCAAGTTATTTGAATTCTGTTAAGTTTTTTGTAAAATAGACGTAAAAGATTTTTTTGGGTTAGTGATAAAACTTAAATAAAATTTTAATTTAATATTTTTGGCTAGAAGAACTATGCAATAATTTAAAAGTGTAATCCTTTCAAATTTGATTGCATGAACTTTTTGTATTGTTAGGAATTTTCTTCCCTGAGGAATGAGGACTCTGGATAACAGAAAAAAATCATTTTGTTCTTCACACAAAATTGTATATTTCTTTAAAACAACAACAGCAAAACGCATTCAAGGTCAAACCAGATTTTCCAGTCTTCCCGACGCAATAGTAGTGAAAACACAAGTTTCTTGGTGTTCGAAAAAATCAGGTCTGTATGCACAGCAGCTCAATCCCAAAACATCGACAGGCAGAATTGGATTGGACTCTGATTCTCACTCGAGTTTTTATAGGTGGGCAAGATTTTCAAATTCTAGAAATATTTAGATAAACCTAACCATTACCACTATTTTAACGCTTGCATTTATGAATTCTATTTACGATGTTTACAATATAAAAATCTGTAATTAAAAGTTATTTCTGAACTAAAAGAGAATTTACCAAACAATTAAAGATTGTAATAGTTCCATATACAATGATGTCTATGATAAAACTACTTTTACGCATTACTTTTAATTCATAAGTATACACGATTTTATTTTTAGATTAACAATGATTCAATGAACAATTTCCCCATTTTTTTAGTATTTTTTTTATTCAATTCTAAATGTTTCGAAAAGGACATAAACACACAAATTTCTGCTCAATGCGCTTTTTCTATTTTTTTTTTTTTTTTTTAATTTGCGATCAAAGTCACCTTGCTAGACGTTGGAGAGAAAACGATTCATTTCGCTGGCATTGAATGCGATGTCACGACTTCGCAAACATCTTGGCTTGAAATGCAGCAGCGGAAACTAGATTTGCAAGTTTCTCGCAAATCATGCCAACCTGTACGGAATGTGGCAATGGTCTACCAACTCAAAATATTTCAACGCCAACTATTTGGCAGAAACTTCACGATAACCATAGAAACTGTAAAAACCCTTGTCGTCACGGGGTTTGCTGAGTGTTTTGATTGGACTGGTTTTAAAGCATTTTCTTTTCTTAATATTTAACTAACTAATTTTTTTAAAGAACTTTTCTTTAAATATTTGGAATCAGAAAGAAATTCTTTATGAATATAAAATAATTTCACTCGTTTTTAAAAAATGCTGGAATTGTCCATTGCAACTTTAAATTTATTTTAAAAAAAAAGCTTAACAACTACACACATATTAGCTTTAGCTACCTTTACATCAATATACACGACTAATGTTATTCAAATCTTTCAAAATTATGTCAGTTTTCAAAATAATAATAAGGTAATATATTATAAATGCAAAAGGTATACAAAGGTAAAGATTTCTGACCTATTGGTTTAGCTAGAGGATTGCATAATATTAAAAAGAAATATTTCGAATATTTTTTAATATGATATATTCTGATTTTAGACCCTATTTCAAAAATTTTTGCGATTGCTATTGCTCTATTATTTACCACTTATTAAGAAGTACTTTTTCAAGAAAGATATTTAGTAACTATCTCAAAATGATTATAACGAGGAAATGTGATAGAATGCTGTTTTGAAATCTACATTTTATACCAGAACTAAAGTTTGAATTTCTAAGTAACAGTTGTTCCTCTTTCTCATCCTTAAAATCTATAGGTATTCAATGTATACGTATACTCATGCACGAATTGGGCTGGTTGTTTTCAGATTATCTGGCGCCTTCAGCAACACGAGGGCTATAGTGTGCCGAAGCATGCGTCATTAGACAAGCCAACATACATTTACAAACACCCATGCCTAACACTGGACTCGAACCCGCAACCTCGCTGTCTAGAAGCTAGCACGCTAACCACTGTACCGTTTGGTCGGCTGCACGAATTGGGATATATAGAAAAGCGTATTACCTAACTTGAATTAGTTTCTGTTCAACAAATGCTAATATATATAAAAAATAATATATATATATATATATATATATATATATATATATATATATATATATATATATATATATATATATATATATATATATATATATATATATATCGATTTTGTAGCCTTATCAATGGAACCATATTTATCTATTATATTTATAATTTTTCCTTGGTATGTTAAATTTTTCAGTTTGAAATATATATCCATTATTTTTGATTTGTACATTAAAATTTACCTCAAATGATTTAAATCTTCAAGCAATTAGTGCAGAACAATTAGATAAATATATAAAATTACACTGCTGTGGGTTTGGAAAAGTATTGGCCAATATATTGGTCAAAATATTATTTTTGAAGATTTATCATAATTACTTGACTACTTATTTTACAATGTTGTAATTCTTTGATTTACTTACACTTCTCTACAGGACGATAGTAAAGAAGTTCTGATCTCCAGGCCACATATCTTTTTTGATCATGCATAAATTTAGTTTTTCCATGAGAGTATTTAGTTGTTCAGTATATAAAGAATCTCCTGCGGAACTGTTACTTTTCTAGGGTAAAAAAGTTTTTTGGGTTAATATTTTCAGACAAATTTGCAATTCCATGATAATACTGCTTCAATTTTACTGTGTTGCATTTCAATTGAAAGAAAAACTATGTGAATATTTAAAAATATACATGATACTAGACATTAATTTTC
Organism: Linyphia triangularis; assembly: GCA_963978545.1. Classification (NCBI taxonomy): domain Eukaryota; kingdom Metazoa; phylum Arthropoda; class Arachnida; order Araneae; family Linyphiidae; genus Linyphia; species Linyphia triangularis. The sequence continues at coordinate 63,847,703 of OZ021728.1, forward strand.
AAAAATTAAATACCAAACCAAACAGAAAGAATCCCTTATTTGTTCCTAAAAAAGAACCTAAGGAAAATGGAAATTAAGAAGAATATGCAAGAGGAAATAGTATTTGTTTACTTAACTTCGAGTTTAAATTGAATTTAACTGTTTTTTGTTTTCATTAATTAATAAGAAAGATAACTATTATATCTTAAAATATGTCATTTAACTATCAGGGATTCCAAATAAATCTGAAGTTGTTTCCTGGTGGTAAAAAGTCATCAGATGCTTTACCCTCTGAAAGATCAAGAGTAGAATGCTCTGATTGTGAATATTAAATAATTAATGGGACTAACTATCGTATCCCAAAGGTAAAAAAATATCACGTTTAGAATGGCTTCGATGTTTTCTCAATTGTCTGCTTGTTCGAAATATTAAATTTAAATAACGCGAAAATTGTTTGAACGATTTAAGTAAAGTTTGACTTATAGATTGCCTAGAAATATCTCATGTAAAAATGTTCTAAAATTTAAATGTTGAAATTGCTTAACGAAAACTTTTCTTCAATTACACAGGGTTTTGTCATGAAAATATGAATCCTGACGCAGTCACTCATATAACACTAAAATAACTTTGTCACTCACTTCGCATAAGCCTGATGGCTATGTGCAATCAAGTTAAGCCCAGTTGTTGATATTCAGAACATTCGGGTATGGAACACTCAACATGTGAGTATTCATAATTGAGTTATTCGTACTTATATTATGTTTATATGATTCGTACTTATATTACGTTTTTACTTTTCTTACAAAAATAGCTGTACTCGAAATTTGAATTTTTATAAATATTTTAGTCTTCTAAATAAGATATACATATTCTATAACGTTGTTAAAATAGAGGCGATTTTTATGAGAAAACAGGCAATGCTGTCTGGACTTTAACATCGAGTGTAACTTATTTGTAGTAAGAACACTCATTATTAATTTATACTTTCTCAAAAATAAGTTTACTTTTTTTTAGTTTTTGTGACCTCTGATAATTGGTAAACTTAATTTCATTTTTTTTTTAAATTTTTATTTTTAATATTAGTTTAATTTAATCAAAGAGTACATTTATTATGCTATTTCATTGCCACTTGAAATCTTTGCTTTTAAATGCTCAAAAGGTTTTTTTTTTTTCTAAGCAAAACAGCTCTTACAAAAAGAAATATCTTATATAGTTAAGAATAGTATTTAAATGGTCATATTGAACGACATACGCGGAATTGACATTTATATTACAAAACATGGAATTGACACTAATATATTATTCTGATATGGTGGGAAAAACTGTTTTTTTTCTACATTTAAGCAAACGCAGTATTTAATACCGATTACTTAATATTTGTGAGTTTAACTTTCATTTCTTTAAAATAAAAGTTGCATAACTTTTAAACTTTTAAAATAACATATCTCTTTTTAAGAAAGAGTATTTTTTCACGTAAACTTCTGATTCTGTATAAAAAACAATTGAATAACAGATAGACGAATGTAGAATAATTGGAAATTTCCTTTTCTTCCAAAATACTTTCACACCCCATTAGACGCTTAATACTCCGGAACTAATAGTTCAGTGTTATCAGTTCCACCTACTTTGTTCGTTTCTTTGCAGATCCATTGTTTCGTTGAATTTGTAATCAATTCTTAAAGATTAGTTAGTAAAATTACGATGAAATGTTTGTAAATTATTATTTTAAAACATCGTAATTATATCTGCTATTTCATAATGATTGTAAATAACAAATGTTTTTTTAACTACTGGAATGAGGTGAGCGAAATTGTTTAGTCTGCGATAGTGAGTTTATTGTTGAACAGGAAGTGATTTATTAGTAAAAAGCATTTATTTCATTTGTACAAATGAAATTTTATTTGGGAAATGTTTGTACAATTTAAGTATTACTTGGGTACTATTTGAATTAGAAAATAATAATAGTTTCAATTGAGAATGTAATTCCAGTATTTAATAAACACTTGTTATTTTTTCTCAAGATAATAAAAAATTGCTTTGGTACCGTTTCAATATATTTTTATTTAAGATCAAACACATTAAATAGTATCACAGCATCTTTGTGTATAAAATATTGACATTAATATTTACAATGTCCAAAAGTAGTAAAATACTTTTTAAAAATTTTACATTCAATTCTAAAGAATTCACCAGTAGCATTAAAATTGCTTGTTTAAAATAATGTGTAGTATTTCTTTATTTCTTTCAATATTTATGAATTTATTTGAATCATGTGCATTATTATTATTATTATTTTTATTATTATTGTAATGATTATTATTATTATTATTATTATTATTATTATTATTATTATTATTATTATTATTATTATTATTATTATTATTATTATTATTATTATTATTATTATTATTATTATTATTATTATTATTATTATTATTATTATCATTATCATTATTATTATTATTATTATTATTATTATTATTATTATTATTACTATTATTATTATTATTAGTAGTAGTAGTAGTAGTAGTAGTTGTAGTAGAGTAGTAATAGTAGTAGTGGTGATAGTAGTAGTATGTACAACTTTAAGCTAAAACTTTATAAATAAATTCAATGCATTTTTGAGCAAACTCATGAGTAAATCAGCCTCAAGTGATCAACGTTTTTTTGCTCTTCATTATTTTCTGTCTCATTTTTTACAATTACACTTGGGCTCTCAACTAAGAATGAACTAAAGACTTTTTTCGCCGCCATCATCTTTTTACTTTGTCATTCATACCTAATATCTCACTGCTTTTCATGCTTATATAATATTTCGTTTCTGACCTGCTTCAGACTACTCTATCAAAGTTCGTCACTAAACTCATTTACTCGCACTCAGACTTCGTGAAATCAACAGTGAGTGTATCAGCATATATCCACTTTGTTTATCTTTCGATATTTCATTTCAAAGTAATGAAAGCTGCAGTTTTGGCAAACCGAAGGATTTCAGCTTCTCTGACTATTAACAATAAATCTTCAACAACTGACTATTAAAATCATTAATTACTATGTTATCATTGTCAGGAGGAGGTGCTTCCTTTCCTGACATCTCATTCATGCCCCCCATGTTTACCAATCCTATGAAACATCGTTCTCTGATCTGCTTCCGAATCTTCATCTTCACCTTCTTCTTGCTCATCATTCGTCTTAGACTCTTCATCATCACTAACTTCTTCCTCGTCGTTATTCAAAGACTCTTCATCTTCATTCTCCCGCTTTTCTTCGTGCGAATGGTGCCCAAAGTGAAAGAACCTCACATCGGAATACTTGGCATATTTGGGACGAGCCATCTTCTTTTCTTTCGAAGAAAGTACCGACGATGATATTAAGGGTTGCTTGACGAATAAGTTCTGAACACCGTCCAAAATTTTGAGAGCGGAGCTTTTTATTTCTATATTAGCAGGATCTTGATCTGATGTTCCATGCTCGTTGGTCCTAATCTCAGCCCTAAAGCCGTTGTGGTCCGCTACGTAGGTCACCTCCCTGTAAGTACCCGCTGAGTCGGTATATCCGTAACTGCCATGTACTCGTCCTTTCCCATCACTCTTTTCATTTCTGAATTGGGTTCCATGTTCGCTTTTGGTTTTGTAGCCAAACTGATAAGGTTGAGGATTTTCTTTCTGAAAGATGTAAAACATTACGTTAATGAATAACAGAGTTTCCTAAAATATCTTGATTGTGTTTATTATCAAAGCTTTAAAAACAAAACCTTGACAGATTTTGGTGCGACAAAAGAACTTTCTTGATATGTAACTTTGTAATTTAAAACTCATTCCTTTATTTCTAAATTTGTGTTTTTAAAAAGTGCAACTTATACCAAGTGGACAGTTTTATTACTTTTGTCAGCAGAATTATTAAATAGTTTTTTTTAATAAAAAGTTTATATCAATTAAATTCCTTATATTTAATAGTACATATGTTTTATTACAAAAAATGTAAAACGCTTGAATAACTAGATATTATTTTAAAATAATCTATATCTATCTTGAGTATACGAGTATTTCTTTCTGAATGTTTGCCAAAAATATTTATACAGTTTTAAAACATTTATACACTTTATGCTTTAATGCTTAACGAGATATGGTTTAAATACTGAAAAAGTTTTTAATTAACTAAGTTATTGATTCTGAAGATCAAGTTCAGTGTGTAAACCTGCGTAAAATTAAGTTGAAAATATACATCGAATATCATCAATAATTATTGTATTAAATATTTCTATTTAAATAAGTAAATAATTAACTAATCACCTTTTGCAATGCTTCATATCTTGCCAGCACAGTTGCAACAAAACCAAATAAAACAAGAACCTGAAATTGACAGGTAAGAATTATAATTAGTACTAAAAACTTTTGTAAATATTATAATAAAAATAGTGAGTGGAGAGGAAAAAGATAATTTTTTTTTATCTTGGCCTGTATTATCACTGTAATAATTTTTTTTTCATTAATATCTTTTATTTATTCATAAAATGCTAGTAATTCGGTCTTAGGAATAGTTAGCTTTTTCAATTGGAAACGATATTAATTACCATAGCACTAGTTTTTCCCACTTCAATGCAAGTAAATGCAGGTCACATCAGTTTATTTTTAAACTTTTTAACTCTTCAGCGAAGTATACAGTAAAGTTCATTTAAATAATTTTTAACCGTGTTTTGTCATATTTTTTGTGCAAATTTAACTCATCCACCCCGTCTTACTGACAAACTCTTTTTGCCTCCAAAAACTTGATAAAATGCTTTTGCATCGATAATGAGTTAATCTGGCAAGTTTCAGCTCGGTTGGATGACAGAAAATTGGTTAATTACCCATCCGAAGATTTTGTCAGCCACAAAAAAAAATCCAAACAAACACACAAAGATACAGACAAAATCGAAGTTAATGTAAAGAATGTAAGAATTGTGGTCATTTGACTGGATTTTCGTAGAAACTCTCTCAGTCTATTCATTAAAGATTAGATCACCGTCAAAAATTGCTACTGTAGTTTTAAGTAGCTCTACTATATTTAAGTACATTAAGTTTTCATACTGGTTACGAAATTTTGTGAACTATAGTTATGTACGTTATCGCCTTTTTTCTGTAAATGAATTGTGAGAAATTGGACGTAGCTCGAATTCTTCGGTAACTTTATTTCATATTAAATGTTACACCCGCATTTTTTTTTTTTAATGGAAAAAATACGTAAAATATAATAAATTGCATAAAAGAGAAAAGTTTTTATCAATTCCAAAGTATTTCTAAGTGAATATTTGCGAAAAAGGTTTCAAAAGAGTTCTTCATATGTTTATTACTTCTTACATAATTTTCAAGAACAAATTATTATAGCATAAAGCAACACAACTTGAATTTTAGTTACATACATTTAAAAAATGGTGTAGAGTCACACAATATTTTTAAAGATGAAAGAACTTCGATTTTCTGTAAGATATAATCACTGTCAGTTTCATGATTATGTCACTAATATATTAAATGCACGAAAAGGTTTAGTTATACAACATCAATATAAAAAAATTTCCCCTTCCATAAATATTCAAACTATAACTTAATTGTATCATGTAAAATAAGACACTTACGATTAGATATTTAGATTATAGATAAGAAAAAGTTCAATTTTGAATAAAATATTACATTTTTATTTCTATAAAATGTAAGTAAGGTATAGTAACTATACAAATGGGAGAAGAAATTTATATATAACAGGTATGCTTGAAAATAAAACGTCAATAAAGAGGATAAAAAACATTTAAAATTTTAAAATTGGCATAACTATCTTTCATCTAAAAAATTTCAAAACAATTAAGTGTTTTGAAGAAAGAAAAAAACAAGATAATAATAATAATAAAAAAAAAAATATATATATATATATATATATATATATATATATATATATATATATATATATATATATATATATATATATATATATATATATATATATATATATATATATAAAAAACAGGATGATAGTCTTTAAGCTATCATTAATTGAATAATAGTATTCTATTTATTTTCATGTATTTTTCTAAATACTCAAACCAACATTTTAAATTAAAATACAATAAAAAACAGAAACAGAACCCGAAAAAGTACTATTTTAAATTGAAATAACATTTCCGTTATATTGTAAAGCAAAACATCTACTACTTACTTTCAAATACATGATGACTACCTTAAGATTTAAAGACGAAACTGAGTTCTGCAAATGATACCTTGTCGAACAGTTTATATAACAAAAGCAATCATCGTCATATTCAGGTAAAAAAAATACTATTATATGTTTATCGTCATCCAACGGGTTCTGTAGCACATGACTGAGTATTCTCCCTGGAGCATCCATTAATACCAGACACACATTTATTTTTGTTCACAATTGCCGTCTTCGTTTCGGATTAACTTGGTAGAAAAGTGGATAGTTAAACGGAAGGAACTGCTGGAAAATTGGGGATTTGATTAAATAACATGTTTGGGAGTCATGTTCCCGATGACATGTTTGGAATGATAACAGCACGTGTTTATACACCTCTCATATGCTCTATTTTTAGAATTTATACGAAATAGAGGTATGGAACAGGGTTTAACTTTCGATTACACTGCAGCGTGGCTTTGAAATATGAATTAGATTTGCATAAGCTGTCGATTATTTTTAATTTAAAGAGAAATGCTTTGTTAGTAAGTTCGGAGATATTTATTCTATTATAATTAATATAATACATTTTCTCAAGTTGGTGAGTTTTTCAAAACTTGAGTCGACAAAAATAGTTTTTAATTTCGAATTTAGGCTGATAAAATTACTCCCGAACTGGCAGAAGAGGATAGTACTTGTATAAGCTTTTCAATAAATTTTGTGCAAAAGCTAAAATTATAATTTTTTTCAAAGATTTAGAATAAAGTTGATTTGTGGCTCAAACATCGTTTAACTTACTTCACTTTAGGAGACTTAAGTAGTGTCAATTATAATGTAAAGAATATATCCACACACTAGCATTTGTGAATCTTACGAAGCAATGCAAAACCCTTTTAGATGGTAATTTGAAACTTTTTAACATGTTGATACTTAAACAACACTTTTTAATGTTTGATTTAATTGTCTTGGAATTTTTTTTTTTATTTACCTTAACTTAATTTCAAGGAAAAAATATAGTTCTCTTTATAAAAATATGCTAATTAGTTTGATTTTTAAATTTCACTTTTTCTTTAAAAAAGTAAATCTCAATAAAATTGCATGCATTGAGAAAAATAGGAAAGTGGCCGAATTACATTTACTAATAATGTTACATTTACGTAATGCTTTTAAAAATGTTTTCTTTAAATAATTAAAAAATTTAATCAGACTAACGATGTTTTATATTATTGTAGTTTTGTTGTTATGCATGTGGATATTGTATACTTTCAAATTAAACATGAATATTTCGTTTTGTCAAGTATATATATTTAATTCAGAAATTAGAATAAGTTTCAAGTTAAAATTGTGAAATCAGTGACAAGCGTATCTAATAAATAATCGAAAAAATAACATAACGTAAAGAAAGCATTTATTGTTTTATCTGAAACAAAAAATAACAAGTCAAAATATTTATATAAGTGGCTTTACAAATACTTAAGTAACGTTTAGAGCACCAGTGAAGAGAGAAAAAACACCGTTTATTAGATATCAAAATGTCCAACTAATTTTTCCAAGGTTGTTTAACAATACATAAATATAATAAGAAAAGTATCACAGCTATAATGTTTGGTATAATTGTTATCAACTATCATGCCCTATTTCAACTGTTATGGACCTTAAATTAAATAAGATAATATATTATATTTAAATTAGAAGTTTTACCCTCTAGTGCATGATTTTTCTTTTTAATGAAATATTTTTTTCCCCTTCATTTTCTTTTTCCCTGGCAAAAAATATACAAAACAAATCGTAAGTGCATATTTAATTAAATAATTAATTAAAATCTTTGTGTAGCATATATGCAACATCATCTTCTAACGAAGCTTTTTTTTTTTTGTTCTAAGATTTCTCCCTGATATGTCGTGTAGCATATATGCTACACAATGCACTAGAAATTTAAATACTAGATATCCATATCTGTAAACGTTCTAGTGTAAATAATATGTTGATAATCATTGCACATCCCTGAAGAAACCACATAAATATATATTGCTCATATCGATAAGTAATTAAATAAACGAGAGATTATTTGACTTGTTAAAAAAAATATTGGAATTCTAGACATCACACGTAGAAAGAAGTTTGGCAGTTGCAAAAACTAAAAGAAACACTTTGCATGAAATATAGATTAGGAATTATTACTCAATTTTTATAAATAGATTTATCAATGGTGCCCATGGTGGTGACCATGGTGATGAGGAACATGATGATGGTGTTCATGATGGGCGCTGGAGTGCAGCTTAACATGTGCGGGGTCCTGGTTGGCGGTTCCTGGCTCGTTGGTCTTGACAGTGGCGCGGAATCCAGCGTGGTCAGCAACGTAGTGAACCTCCCTATGCACGCCCCTGTGGTCAGTGAATCCGTAGCTGCCCTGAACATGTCCGTGACCGTCTCCGTGCTCGTGTCTGTGTTGAGATCCGTGGTGATCTTTTATTTCGTAGCCAAACTTGTAGGGCTGAGGATGGTGGTGGTGATGCTGTAAGTAATTACAATGGAGCATATATTTTTCGCCTGATTTTTTGTGAGTAAGAGTCAAATTTGTTGGATAACGGAAGAGTAAAATTTTGATTCTGATAAAGGTTCAGAAGATCTGCAAAATGGTTTTACAGTCGGCATGAATCGTTAAAGTATAATCAATGATAATTATTTCTTTCAAGCCGACTTCTTGGTTTGCAGAAATAGAAATTGGCTTAGTTTATTACTTAAATCTATTGATAAGAAGACAAGAAAAACTAGTAATGCTTCCCAAACAGCTACTTATAACCGTTGCTTCACAAACATTCACAGTTTTTATGTACTTTATTATACCTTATCTGGTTTGCATATCTGTAATGAGTTGTGCCTCATTTAGTATATAAATTTCCCCCTCAAAATCCTAATTTATTATAAGGATCTTTCTTTAGTAAATAACAATATTGTGGAATTAAAAATAACTAAACGCTATAGCATAAAATCACAACAACGACATTAATATATATATATATATATATATGTTTTAATAAAGAATCTGGATGAAATCATTTCCCAGAGAATTGGGAATGTGAGATTCCCACTTGGCGCTCTGCTATCTTTGTTTTCAAAGTAAGCTGCCGTGGTCAAGGTTATGACTAAGGTGGAATTGGTTGTCTGAACCCACACCAGATGGCGTAACTATGTCAAATGCTTGAAATGTGAATGTGCATGCGTTCTAGTATTTTATTTCTTTAATTTCCTTAATTAAAGTTATACATAATTAACAACAGCGAAATATATGAATGTCAATAGCAAGTTTAGTAATAATGTGAATGCAAGACGTTTCATTCTAAGGCGACTCTGTTGATATAGAAATGGAGCTGTACCATTGCATAGGTATGTGAGATCGACCTATTAGAAGAATTATTTTAAGAATATTTTCTTGATCATCATTATTGACTAGCTTAAATACCAATATTATGTTTATTGCCTAACTGCTTAGTGGAAGGTATCCGGGTTTTCTCCTATGCTATTGAAATAGGGGCAGTTTCTTTCTTAAAGACCTGTCAGAAGGTTCCCTCTGTGACTCGAACAATTCTCAGCAGTAAGTAAAGGTCAGAAAGTGTAAAAATATGCATTTTAATAAACTAGGATATTAAGCTAGGATTATTAAGTTATTAGGGCAAAAAATTTCTGAGAAAACATTACTTGAGTCAACATATATGAGTGAAAAGTATAACTGCCATTACAGGTATGATATCCTTTATTCAGTTAATATTTAGTTATTTAATGCATCTTTGATAGCAAAAAATATTATAATTGAAGAATTACAAGTTAGTGATTTTTATAAGCTTATAGATAAGGTTAAGTGACATTCAAAACAAAATATGTTTTAAAAATAATTTTTATAAGACTTTTCAATATGTTCATACCTCATGATGGTCGTGAGCACTGGAAAGTGCAGCAACGCACAATAAAAGAAAGGCAACCTGCAATAAAAGAGGTATATTGTAAATTGCAAACTTGGTACATATTCTGCTGTATATCTATCGAATCATTACTTTGTTTCCTTTTGTTCCCCTTAAGAATCCATTAGGTTAATTTATTTAGGACAGTAACAAAGTATTCTAACAGTTTATCTATCTAATTAAATATTTAAAAACTGTTTAATTTGAAATCTAATAATTTTTAACTTAGTTTATAATTTTTTAAGTGTCCAATGAGTTAGAATTAGAATAGCATCAGAAGAGGCTCATCATTTGAATTATAAGAGCATAAATCTGACTCGAAAATTAACAAAATACAAGATTAACTCAAACACATACTCCGATTAATTTTAAAAGTCATCATCTTAAATATTTTTACTATTAAATGAACATAATTTTTATTTAAATATAAGATACTATTTTTATCGTTATTTAATGTAGATACATATAAAACTACTGAAACATTCTTCGATGAAACAAATATATCTACACATTTTATCTTAACTCATTGTCTGCCTAGTCCGATAGATGGCGCTTTCTTTTCTTGTTTTTCTAACTTGTTGACATGAGTAGGTACTTAGGATAATAGTGTTTTTATTGCGAGATCTGAATGTCAGTTGAATAGAAAATGTACAGTATTATACAATAATTGTTACAATGATATTTTTAATCCTAAAGCTTGATTACACTTATAAATGTACACATGCTAATACAACATACAGTTGATTTGCAATATTGGATTGAAGATTTGAAAGTAAATAGTAAAATTAGTCTAAAACTATTTTAAGGGATTTTTTTTTTTTTTTTAATAAATCGATCGAAAAGACTAAAAAAAAAAAAAAAGGGGAAAAAAAAAAAGAGGAAATATCGGTCTCGTCAGTTAATATTTTAAACATGTGTTATTTTATATATATATATATGCTAAATATGACTTTGTTACTAAATACACAAGTGTGTGGTGCTCAAAAAAATTATTAGTTCTTAAACAATGAACGGTATGAATGTTTTTATTATTATGCCGTTAGTTAGAACAGTAATATATTCAAGGATCACAAGCAAGTGAAGAGAAATTATTCAACATTGAAAAATGTATAAACTCACTAAGATTCATAAATCTTTATAAGTACAAATTATATTTCAACAATGCAATAGAAATCCTTTTTAAACATTGTAAACTTACTTGATATAGCATGGTTGGTATAAGACTGGTAAAACAGTTCCGATAGGAAACGAATGTATCCAAAAGGAGAAATATAATTGTGATTAAATGCCATTTGGCTCTCGTTTTTATACATATATCAACCACCATTTGGTGTCAGCAAGTACGATCCTCATCACTTGAAAGTTTTAAGGTCGAAAGTGAATGCACAAAATTATTAGGTCGAAAACAATTCCGCTCTCTTAAAGAAATTACAAATTTAGTCAAGCATTTCAACGGATCACTTGCTCCCTAAACATGTGAACCTGTTGTTATTTGTTGGTGGCATTCCTTGGTTTGATTAAAGGTGACGGTTTTAAACTTGAAAGTAACAATAACTTGCTTTTCAAATGACTTTTTATTCCTAGGGCTGTAATTATGGAAAGTATTTGACCGCATTGTTAGTGTAACGTGTATTCGTTAGAAAGTTGGCGTATTTAAAAAAAAATTAAATTATAGTGCTACGTGAATTATGTTCAGCAATTGCTTCTTTGTATTCTTGAGTTAAAATAATAGAATAAATATTGTGGGTTGAAAAAAATTAAATGTTATAATTTTACTACTCTTTTAGATGGGATTGCCTACAAATGTTTTGATTATTCTAGGTTCACTAAAATATATTTTTTAACTAATATTTGCAAATAAATTTTTCCCCGGTCGCAGTCAAAGAGCCTTACATCTTCTTATAAGTAGTATGACCTTGAATTTAAACATATAATTGGTAGGTAACTTAAAAATTACACATGAATGCTTAACTTTAAAGACACATCCCATTGCAGATTTATAATACTTTTTAACATTAAATTTATTTATTACTGACTAGCTGAACACCCGTGCTTTGCTACGAAATTTTAACATATGCAATATTTTAGCTAACTGTAAGGCCTCGCGTTGCGGAAATCAGTCATTAATGTGTAGGTCCAAGTGTTTGGCGCTTCGCTTGCAGGAAGGTTCATTAAAAATTCTGGTTTTCAAAAGTCCAATTAGGAGGCCACAATTACCTATGTTGAAAATTTCAGAGCTGTGGCCCTATTAGATATCATTTTGTTAAATATATATTAATTAATTAAAAAAATTAATTAAAAAGAACTAAATAAAAATTTAAAATTCTTCTTTTCAAAAGTCTAAAACTACTTATGTTGAAAATTTCTGAGCTGTAACCCTATTAGAAGTCATTTTGTAAAAAAAATTGTTAATTAATTCAGAAAATTAATTAAAAAATAAATAATAAAAATTTTAACATTCTGTTTGTCAAAAATCCAATTAGAAGACTATAACTACTTATGTTGAAAATTTCAGAGCTCTACTCCAATATTAAGTAGGTTTCTATAGATCCACAGAGCTACAGAAAGACACACAGCTTGTTTATTATTATAGATTGTATAATGTATGTGTCACGAGGTAGCCTTTATAAGTTAATATGTTTGAATGATACGATTTCATTTTTGTTTTAGGGCATTATAGTTAAGTTTTTCTTTAATATGCGTTGTAGTACATATGGTACATTTATAGAGCATTTTTTTTCATTGTGAAAAATGATGAAAACACATTTTTTTTTATCCTTAGCATTATTAAATATGTCGTGATCTTGCAACATATTCTTTTTTGTGAGAAGATTGGGAGCCAGGTAGCACCAGAAGTATAAGTAAAATAAATTCAAAGCAACACCAAGGACACAAACTTCAAGAAATTTCTTGTATTGCTTGATTTTAACTTACTTTACTAACATTTGATTTTAATAAAATAAAGTTTTAAATATATAATTTTGTCAATTAGTATAATAAGAGTTTCTTTTTATATGATAGCACAACAAAAGTGATACGATCACAAAAAAGTTACATATATATTACATAAGCATAAGCGATTTCAGTTTTCATTCATTGATATTTATTATATTGTATAGTTATTTAATTTTTACATAAATTATGTATAAATGCAGTTATATAGTTATGTACATATTATTTAGTTTAAAGTTTGTAGATTATTTTTATAGTTTAATTAAAAAAAATTTCAATAATTACCGGATAACAATTTATAATTAACAATTTATTTGCATGCAAACAATACATGATTTTTAATACGAACAAAAATTGGAATAAACATGTTCAGAATATTGTAATTTTAAAAGATATATACATTTGCTAATATGTATAATTTTTATGAAATGTATTAATTCTAAAAAAGAAAATGTCTTACACAATAAGATAAGAAGTAAAATGAGAAGTAAAATTAGGAAATTTACATCTCACTTAACGTTTTGCAAGAACGGTTAATAAAAAATAAAATAAATAAATAACGAAAAAATTTCAATAATTCTTAGTTTATAAAAATAGGAATGTTAGGAAGAAAGTGCAAAGTATTGCTACTTGGTGAAATCACTCGTTAATATATGAATTGGCCCACACTAGTTGGTGGCCATAAAATACAATAGTATAATATATTTATCGATTTTGGCGTAGACTGGCTATTTATAATTTTATTTGATGTTATGTATGAAGCTAAAATAAATATTTTTTTACTATTATTCTGGTAAATAGTAAGTTAAGATATATTATTGTGTATTAATGAGCATAGTCTGAAACGAGCTAGCCAAGTAGTGGCAGGTTAATATTGAAACTATCTCACTGATTTATACTGTGACTAACATAACGTCTTGAGAGGAAGCAGATATTTTACTCCATAAAATTAATAGAAATAGTACTTCATAAAAATAGAAAATAAAATAATTAAGCTAATAGAAAATATACTGAATAAATTAATAGAAAATAATGTGTAAAGGATAAGTTGATAATATGGGATCAAATGCAGGGTAATTGAACCAATAACCTTTCGGTATTGGTTCAATTACTCTGCTAATTGGAAACTAAGGCAATTGAATCTTTGATACGTATCCTGAAATGTAATGTTTCTAGGAAACAAAAATAAATTTTATTTCTAACCTCAGTATAGCAAAATACAATTTTTTATTAAGGTGTTTCAAGGACCAAACTCTAAGCTACTTTTCACTGAACTACTGACTCAAGTACATCAAAATACTCATCTTGACTATTCTAATTAGTAAAAATTTAAATTGTTAGATCTTTTCCCCCCACCCTTCATATGCATATATATTCTTACTTCTACAGAGACTAAATAATTTTATATAAGATTTATAGGTTTGCAAATCAATATTATGAACATTGCATTTTTAAGTTGAAAAATCACTTAAAATCCTTTCAAGATATTTTATTTTCATTTCAAGCCACAAAAGTAGAAACTGATAGTTAGCTATTGTTTCTATTCCTAAAGGAAGTACGAGTATTTTTTTTTTCATAAATAAGATGTGGTGAGTTAACAAGAAAAGATTTCCTTTGAGACGCTATTTACATGACGTAGTCTTATTCCCGCATGCATAATTTATGAATAGTTTTATCTAGTTTCATATTCATTGACCGCAGGGATGAAAATGGCTTAAAATCATTTCCGGATTCTTCAAAAACAAGTAAAATTTAGATTATTTGAATTTTATCCGCTTTGTATACCTCTATTAAAATAATATGACTAAATTGAGTAAAAACGTGTAAGTCTGGCGGCGGAAATCAGTAGAGGATTTTTCCTTCTACTTTTATAAGACTTTTTTTAATGATTAGATGCATTTTTTGTTATAAATTGTGTTATTTTGCCGTAAAGAAGAACACTACTTATAAATGAAGAAAAAATAAACTCTTAATTTGTTATATTAAGTATAAATAAGGTAAACAGTCCTTTTTGATTTGTTATAAAATACACGGTTAAGCAAGAATATGTTTATGTTCCAAAATACTATGCGTTTGAATGTAGTGAACAAAATAATACAGTGTTTGTTATAAATGAATTCAACTTTTTATATAATTTAAAAATAAAAAGATGCACACAATCTTAAAAACTAAGTTTTCTAAAAATGCAGGAAAAAAAATCTTATGAAAAGCTCTTTTTAAAAAAATTCATTTCTTATGATTGCATATGATGAGTTGACTTTCATTTTATTTAATTTTTCCCTTATGTTTATAACTGCAATAAAACTTTTAGAGTTTCTTATAAATGTATATTTTATTGAATAATTTTTGTAAAATTGAATCGAATCAATTATTATGTTTATTTTTAAAAGTTTAAAATATTTTTTAGCTTGTCAACATTCAAGTTCATTATCGAATTTCTAAATTGTTATTAATTTAGACAAATATTTAAAACTCTTTTTTTATTCACGATAACAGCATTAGAAATATTGTAATGGTTTTCATTGAATTCCAATCCATTATAATGGCGAGTGCACTTAATCAAGCAAAGAAAAATTCTATTAAGTAATAAAATATTTTACTTACTTCTTTACAAGGAAAGTTTCTTCTAGGATTATATTTAAATTATTATGGTTTATCTTATTAAATAATGAATGTGTTTAGAAGAATAAAAGGAGAAAGAATTTTGACATTGGAAAAAAAAAACTGAAATTATTTGTTGGAATACATTCTGAAATTTAAATATTTCCCACAATTTACTTATAATTTACATAATAATATAATAATAGGGTAAATTAAATAGGGCAAGATTATAGGGCGAGATTTTGTTAGCTTTTTAATTTATGTTTTTAACAATATTTTGAAGGAAAATCATAAGATGGTATACTTGTGAATTTCATATAGACACTAAGAAAAACTAAACACATCAATAAAGCTTGTAAGATATTTATTTATGCACCACTAAGTAAAATTTAAATAAGAAATCAACACACAAAAATTTGGTTACAGACACGAACAAAAGAAATGCCATTGGAAACAGTTAAATGTTTAGAAAAAGTCAACTGAAAGATATATAGAAAAATTATAGGTAAATTATTATTTGCATACGCTAACATTTAGATGAGAAAGGAAAGCAAAGAATGATATACTTCATGCATTAGCAGTGTTCCCCGTTTTTATATGTTTAAAGAAAATATTTATTTTAAACCTCTTTAAGAATAATTAAAGAAAACCATACGAAAATAACAAATGAAAAGTAATGTAGTTCACACTTTAAGGGAAAAGGAAATTAGAAGGAAAAATTAAAAATATCATGCAAGATAGATAAAGCCCAAAACACCAGAAAATAGCTCTTAAACATAACTAAAATCTACAAGTCCAGTAGCGCAGTATTCGTCTCTTTGGCAAGTCATAATTTATCACAGAATTATTCAACTTAAACACAATAGAAGACATATTAGTGGTGCCCATGGTGATGACCTTGGTGATGGTAGATATGTTGATGCCCATGATGGTGTCCATGATGATGGCCATGGTGATGAGGAGCCTCATGATGATGTCCATGGTGGTGAGGAGCAGCGTGATGGTGCTCATGGTGAGGAGCACTAGAATGCAGCTTTACGTGAGCAGGGTCCTGGTTGGCGGTGCCGGGCTCGTTGGTCTTGACTGTGGCACGGAATCCAGCGTGATCTGCAACGTAATGGACCTCCCTGTGCACGCCCCTGTGGTCAGTGAATCCGTAACTTCCCTGCACGTGTCCGTGTCCATCTCCGTGCTCGTGTCTGTGCTGGGATCCGTGGTGGTCCTTGATCTCGTATCCAAACTTGTAAGGTTGAGGGTGGTGATGCTAGGTATAAAAAAAACTTTATAACTAACTTTATAACTGCCGAAGGAGTATGACCCCTTGGAATTAAAATCAGGTAAGAGCATGTTGAGATCATGAATACTTTTACCGGTACAAAACAATTGGACAGTTCGAAAATTTAGTTGCATATTTTCATTTGTTACTGATTTGCAAACTTAATGGGAGTACTATTTCCATAAATGACATTAGATGTATAACGATATTTTAAAATGTGGTATAATTTTGGTATTGCTATACTTTGTATTTTCTGCAATTGTGTATGCATAATAGATGAAATTTGTTTTAATGTAAAAATAATTTACACTTTTTAAAATTTTAAACAGAGTAATTTTATGATGATGCACATATTTAAATTTTTTTATAGCAACTAAAAAGTAAAAACTTAAAAAACGGAAATAAAATATGTTGCTTATGGACACATTTCTATCTATGCTTAAGGACAAGTGATGCTTAGGTTTGTCCATGAGTTATTAAAAATAATTTTAATTATTTTTATTTATTTCAAGAAGACCAAAAAGTTACAAATACCCTCCAAAAATTAAGCTTAATAAATGTGCATTATCTTATTAATTTGTATTATAGGTAAATTGTTGAGGTTATTTTGTAACAAGTAAAATAAAATGCGTTTTATTGAATGGTTGTGCATTTTTTTTTTATTTTGAGAGAAAATTATTAGTAAAACAATCGGTTTTCTATGCTATTTACCTCATGATGGCCATGATGCTCGTGGTGGTTAGCTAATGCAACGACGCATACAGCAGCTGCGAGAAATACCTAAAATGAAACAAATTATTTGAAAAAATTGTCAGTAAAATTAAAAGATAGTAATTAAAAAAGTAGCTACAGAAAAAATAAAATTAAAACTTGTCCTATTTATAGAGCATTATCATACAATAATAAGCATTAAACTTTCCTACAAAAGAAAAGTACGTCAGATTTATATTTTGTTATTTGTAACTTATTTTTTACGATATTTTTTTAAGACGTTATGATAATTTGATTTACATTTTATTTTGGCATAAATAGAAAATGAATTTAAATAAAATAATAGGAATTAATTAAATTTTACACACTCTTTTATAATAGTTTAAGTTAAACATCCTTGTGTACATACTGCATTAACTTTCCTATAAGTGTAAATTATACAAGCAGTTGCTTTCAAACGAGCAGAAATTTTGAATTATAATAATTACTAGAAATCCTGAATAACTCAAATCATAATTAAAAAATTATTAACTATAGGATTTAAAAATGTTAGTATAATTTGTTCAATAAAGATATTTTGGTGTTTTTAGACTGGAAAAATTATAAGAAATATATATTAGAAAAATAAAATACTTACTTTTGCAATCATGGTTGAAATGTATTTGAATTCCTTTCCTTTGGTTTGAAAGCTTTCTATTTTATATCCTAATTGTGAGAATGATTTTCTTTCAGTTTCTAAGCTCTTATATATAGAAAGATAAATTCATCGATACTTGGCACGACTAACCCCGATTAAAATTTTTAAGGTCAATAAATTGAATGTATCTAAAACATTGGGTCATTATCGTTACCACCCATATCAAAACAGAACGCCGGAATTAGTGAAGCATATAGACTAATTGCTATCTTAAATAGGCGGGTTTCAGTCAATCATCGATAAATGCTTTGAAAATCGCATATTTGTTTCATATTCTGAGTTACAATAAACGTTGTGAAATTAACTGAATGTTTTTATTTCAGAATGTTAGTAGTAGAGAGTAGTCATTGTTTAATGTATGTATTTAGAAAAGTAGGGATAAATGAAAGTAATGGTTTTTATTTTGAAGTGGAAAAAATGTTAAATAGTTTTTAAATAAAACATGCTACAAGTAATTCAAGCATATTTCTTGTATTAGGAACAAGAAAAAATTTACAAAAATATAATTATTATTAAAAAATTATAATAATTATTTTTAATATTTTTTTTTCTTGTTCCTGTTTTGCATGTAAAGTTGTTTATATATGTAAAGCTATGGAAAACATACAATAAACTGGTATGCTTAGAATATGTTTTATTTAAAATTGTAACGCACAATTTAATTTCAAATATAAGATTAGGTTTTAATAATAGATGCACTATTTTTGTCTTCAAAACATGATTTGGAGTAAAACGCATAAAAATTTTATTCGTTCAGATTAAAATATTGAAAGTTAATATTCTGTAAAAAATTTCTATTAATTTATGGTAATAAATTAAGATATGTGTGAAATATATGAATCTAATCAAGTACATAATAGTGATGCCGATCAAACGGTGTAGTGGTTAGCGTACTAGCTTCTAGAAAGCGAGGTTGCGTGTTCGAGTCCTGTGTAAGGCATGGGTGTTTCTAAATGTATGTTGGCTTGTCTAATGACGAATGTCTCTGCCCATTATAGCCCTCATGTTGCTGACGGCGCCAGATAATCTGAAATCAACCCTAATAGTGATAAGATTATTCTAATAGTTTATTTTTTTAAGATATAAATTTACTGTTTGAAACTGAGGTAATATGTTTAGAGGAGAGGGAGAATTATGATATTTGAATAGAAAATTAACTTTCGGAAAAAATGTTATTAATGCATTTATGTACGATGCATTATTATATATATATATATATATATATATATATATATATTTAATTTTTAAATTAACTCTCTTTTTAGTAAAAGTTAAGTCTGTGTATAAGTAGTAAGCATGAGTGGAAAATTTATTTGTAAATATTCATAACAGTCTAGGCATGGATTACTACAATAGGGAATTCCATTAATCTAGGAAATGTTGATTTATGTTTGAAAAATCTTTTTACATATAAAACTTTCCAATATAAATGTAAAAAAAAAAGATGCTAAGCACTTATCTTCTGCTATGACAGAGAACAAAAATTGGCGTTTAAACCCAATTTTAAGTTTGAAACCGATGTTTTATAATAGGAAAGTTGTAAAATAATTTGTAGAAACTAATTTTTATTTATGTTTCTAACAAAAAGAAAGTAGAAAAGTCTTTTAATAGTTTTTTAATTATAAAAGTTAAAAATGAGCAAATAGTTTATAACAATTATCTGTGAAAAAATTGGTGTTATGTTTCGCAATATTGGGATAGGTATTTATTATAGAAGTGTTATAAGAATCACGCCTTTCGAAAATTGTTGAACATTCAAAATATATAGTTACTGTGATTTTTTAATCTTATTTCATCTAAAATATTAGAGTATAAATTGCTTTTTGAGTAAATGACAAGTTTTTTTTTTTTTTTTTTTTTTTTTTTTAAATATCCATGTTGTCTGGGATATTGAGAATTTGAACAAGACAAGCAAGCAAACATAGTCGCCTATAATTCATTTATTTAAAGCATGGACTCAAAATATTATATACGAAAAGATTTGCTTGAAAATATAGGTTGTTCGCCATTCTTTAAATAAATCAATCTTAATTGAACACTAAACGAAGGAGGGTGAGACAATCCTCCATTTTATTCTAATTGTATCCAATATTAATATTGGACTAATTTTATACTTTACCAAGTACTTTTCATAACAATTTAAATTCAATAAATGCAAGATCAAAATGTAGACAAGCACAAAAAGTCCCTTGGTAGGTTAGTTAGTTTTCAGATATTATTGGTGACTTATTGTTATAAATTTATCCCCAAGTTGGGAATAAAGGCAAAAAATTTTGTTATTTAGCATCAAATTACTTTAACCAAATTGAAGTAATTAATGAAAAATTTATGAAACTAAAAGTTGTTGAAAAGCCTTGTTGTCTCAAGTCTTGTTGAAAACAAGCAACAAGAATAAAACTTTAGGTTAAAAAATTTTGATTTATGTGTATCCGTCAACTTCAATGTCATAGCAATCACTATTCATTGTTGCAATTTTGATGAAACTTCTCGATTTTCAAGCTATGCCTTTAAATTTTTGTTAGGGTATATATATATGAAACACAATAACGTACACTTTTCATTTTTTTAAAAAATTGATTCAATAATTTAATACCTGCGAATATTTCAATTTTAAGCTTGATAGAAAAACACTTCAGAGCAAACTGATAATAATACTATTGGCACCTATATTGTTAGTTCACCAGACAATATATCATGGATACTAACGATTCTAATAGTATATAATCCAGGGGGACTAACTATAGGACTGGGGGGACTAACTATACTATCTGTATAATTTACGATCAGTTGTATGAATAGTTACATAACTCTTAACATGCGATGTTAGTGGAAATTACAAACTATAAACAATGGAAAAACTCATTATTTTCAATTATTAATTAAAATTACTAGTTTGAATCTAGAATGATATCTCGTCTGAATGAATTGTGGCATAAAATAATTATCTAAAAATTAACAACGAAACCGCGATTGATAGTAGTTATTTATCATAATACCGAACTAAAATCAAGAGAAAATTCCCGAAATTATAATTTTTGTTTTGGTATTTAAGAAATAACTAGGAGACAATTTTAAAGGTAGAAAATGCCATTAATTTACTTTTATAAATAACATTTATAAATATAATATTTATAAAATACACTCCTGTAAAGCAGCCAATTTAAAAGATGTGAAATATTACCAATTCATTATAAATTATTTATTTTTTTTAAATTTTGACGAAAACTATTTTTATAACGAAGAATTATTACATACAACTGATGTTGTTTAAGGGCTCTGACTACTTTGGATGCATGAAAAAAAAACGCTATTTTTATTAATTTTTTTTAAGAATAGTGTTATGTTTATTGATATAAAACTTGTTAGGCTTAACAAAAACAATCGTTAATTACAAAAAAAAAAAAAATTGATTATAACCACTTTTTTAATCTGAAAATGCCAGGTAAACAGGAGTTCTCAAAAAATAGGTAGGTGTGCGCTGTTGAAAAAATCCGAACAACGACACATTTGAAACAAAAAAGTTTAATGGTTTTAGTTTTAGTGTGACAGTGGCTATATCCTGTACCTCTAATATTAATTTATATGCAAAAATAACAAAATGGCGGACAAAAAAATTAAAAAAATAAAAACGTGTTTTTTTTTCATGTTTTTTCCAAAAAAAAAAAATAAAAAAAATGTGAAAATTACAGTTTTGTAATAATTCAGGTAGGGGATATAGCAATAAGTGTACAGAATATAATTCTGGTAGAGGATATAGCAGTAAGTGTGCATAATATGTGGTTAATATTTCATAAGAATCAGTTCAGTAGTTTCTGAAATATTTCAACAGAGCACTTTTTGAGGACTCCTGTTTACCTAGTGTCATAAGGTGTTTTCATTATGACATTTAGTATTCCTTTCTCAGAGGTCAAGCAACCCACTTCACTCTTCCAAACCTCCGGGCTAGATACTCTCTCTTCTTCCCCTTGCAGCCTTGAAAAAACCCTCTTCAATTCCAACCCCCACGCGCAACATAAGTAAAGAAGTCTGCCCGCTCATTCGTGCAATTCCCATTGACGTAGTCTAAAGTGTCAAAAGAGGCTGTCTATGTTGCACCAGGAGGTTTCCTTAATTATATCATACTAAATGTCATAATGAAAACCCCTTATGACACCTGGGAATTTCACACTAAAAAAAGTGATTAAAATGATTTTTTTTTTTTTTTTTTGTAATTTAAGAATGTTTTTGTTAAGCCTAACAAATTTTCTATCAATAAACATAACAGTATTCTTTAACAAAAAAAATAAAAATATAATTTTTTTTCATGCATCCGTTTTTTTTTCATGCAGAAAATAAATAAATAAATAAATAAATAAATAAATAAATAAATAAATAAATAAATAAATAAATAAATAAATAAATAAATAAATAAATAAATAAATAAATAAATAAATAAATAAATAAATAAATAAATAAATAAATAAATAAATAAATAAATAAATAAATAAATAAAAATAAATAAATGAGTAAATAAATAAAAATAAATAAATAAATAAAAGTCTTTAATGGCATAACTTAAGAGAGAAAATTCTGGAGCCACAACCTATAACAATTCTATGCGGAAGTTAAAAAGAAAAAACAATTCTTACTTCCTAATTCGAGTAACCCAAAGTCACAGAAAAACCCCATGAAATTAACATTTGAGAAATAAACAAAGAAAGTCACAAGAAAAAGTTGAACATTTTAAATCAAAATTTTTCTTTTTGGACTTCATAAACTATACTTTAATGTTTTAACATGATGCATATAGCATGAAACTTGGACAACAATTAGGCAGTAGTTGTTAAAGCCAGAAACTCTTAATTGTCGGCTATTTTTTTTTATCCAAAAGTAATATAAAAGTTAATTTTAGTCAACTAAACTAGAAATTTGGATTATTTTAATCACCTTTATTTGTAGGAAACTATGTTATTAGGTACCAGAAAGTATATTTACTATTCAACTTAATGACTGTGTGCTACTGGGTCATATAAGATTAGGAAAATGGTGAAACCCAGTCATCCGTTAAGGCATTCTTTTCTTTTTTAGAGAAAACTAAATTCTACAGTTTTTAGTGTAACTTTTCTTTTTTCCTCAGGCAGTATCTTCAAGATGGAAATAGAAAATGCTACTTTCTTTTCATTACTGGACTAAGCTGCGAGTTTGTAAACCACTGACCGTGTCGTTTGAAATGTTGTCAACACTAAATAAGAAGCTTGATGTGTTAAGCCTTTCTATTGTCGTATGGGTAAATTATAAAAGGGTCGCAATTTATTTTTAGAAGAAAAGTTTTATAAAATGTTATATTTCTGTAAAACAGTAATTAAAATGTATAGAGCACGTTTCGCAGAAATATGTTCTTAGATTAATCAATCAAAACATAATTCTAAGCGATAGTTTAACTTATAAAATAATTTAGTTGTGTATATGTATGTTTACATTTACTGTTCGTATGTATGAAGGCATGCTTGCAAGTTGGTTATCTGATTTAAAAACATAATATATGATAAAATTGTCACAATTTTTTGTTGTTGTTGTTTTTGCTATAATGGCCAAACTTTATAAATTTGGGTGTAAAAAAAAATATATTTTCTATTTAATCTTAAAATCAATTTTTTGAGAGAAATCAATTTAAAAAACCTAGTATATATATATATTTTAATCTATTAACCTAACAAATCAGAATCAGTTACTTGGTAAAATTAAATTATAAATATAATTACTCTGTTTAGTAGTTGGTAACTTAAGTAAGTACAAATGAAAACACATTTTTAAACTTAAAATGGTTTACACATAAAGATAAACAGCAAATATAATACAAATATGCATTTTAATATTGGAATGTGAGAGAATATATGGCAGTAAACAAAGAGGTGACACATCTCTGGACCACAGAGTTTGCCAAAAAGAGTGAAATCTGCGTGAACACACATTGACACACAGAAACAAGTTCACCTCATAGAATTAACCTCATGCGTGAATTCACGCATCGGTACATAATGGTTAAATTTTAAAAAATTTTCCTCCATTTTGTAAAATGAGCGAGCATCCTAGCCGTTTTTCGAATACTACCTGCCGGCCCTTTTTCTTTGAAAATAGCGTCCTTTTCTGAAAAAAAATGCACAAATTTTGGTTTATTTTCCAACGGAATCCAATATACCGATCACTCCCTTTGAAATAGCCAGTTACGCATGCCATTCATATTCAAACGCGCCTCGCACACACCATTGACTGTCTCATCATTGAATGGCTGCTGATACCACGTGCGTAGGTAGACTGTAGGAGAAGGGGGGGGGGGGGGCGTTCAATAATTTCCAAAGGTAATTTCGAACATTTCTTAATTAAGTGTATATCACCGGCTTTTTACCATGCCTTCTTGGAAAAAAATAGAGAGAAAAAAAAGGTAACCTCATGCGTGAAATTATGTAAAACGTAAATTTCACAATATCGTCTGACACGTCTAATCGAGATTCTTTTTTCTTTTTCCCCCTCCTTTTTTGGCATCGGTAGGATAGGCTCGGAAGTTCAGTTCATTTCGCTTATGTCTATCACCGGCGTTTTTTCGGGATATCGCAATCGTGAAGTTTTACTTCTCCATCATTGACGCGATAGTTTTCGTAGAGTTGCAGGCATTTCCCCCATAGTTTTCGAGCTGTTACCGGCATTTTCTCGATCGTTTTCAAGATGTCGCCAGTATTTGCCAGATAGTTTCGCGGGACACCAACGTGGTGTCACCGAACGGCATAGTGTTAAGAGTTAGTTTAAGGTTTATAACCACCAAGTGTTTTTAGTAAGCATTTAAAAAGCATACTTCTGCTCTGATACTCAAAATCATGATCGTGCATCACTGTAATTGCTGTAGTTATTAGTTTTGTCAAAAAAAAAATAATAATAATAATAATAATATTTTGCTTGAATTTAAAAAAAAAAATAATTAAAAAAACACCCTTTGGATTTTAGAATACCCCTTTAAATTTAAAGAAGACGTGCCCTTTGGAAATATTTAACTGGCGAACACTGCTGGACCCATATATCTCTTTCGAGCAGTATTATGAAACAAATGTAAAACTAACAATGAATTAGAAGAAAAAAAAAAGAAGAAAAAAAAAATTGGTCAGAATAGTGTTGATTTTCCCCTCCGTTAGCAAATTAGTAACTATTGTCAAATAAAGTTTTTTAATATATTTTATTTTAGTGTTTTATTAGGAAACAAGGTAGATTATTTTCTATCAAATAGTTAATGATGTATAATAAAAATTAACTAATAATGTTCTCGGTTGAATATATATTTTTTTTATTAATGTCCCGCTCAGAGTTATTATGGGACACAAACTTAAAAGCATGGTTGGGTCTAATTGTAACACAGCATAAACAAACAAGATAAATTTAATTTAATTTTCAACTGTTTATACACAAATTGCATTAAATAAACAAAACACAGAAAGCTAGAGAATTAGAGTTTGCAAAATCAAGGAAAAGATAGAGATACGCATGGCAAATGCGTTTAAATGTAAAGATAATTGTATTCGATGCCCAAGATTCAAGAATAAATAATTTTCAAACTGCTACCACGGCTCTTTTATTCAGCGTTTATATATATATATATATTTTTTTTAAGGAAAACTGTTTATATAGTTAATTTATAGATCAAGACCATACTAGCTCCACAGTTGCACCTTTATCTCTTATATTATTATCAATTTATATTCTTTAAATATATTTTTAAAAGCATAAAACATACTTTTCTATTTAAAGCCAGTTTTTTGTGGTTTTGAATCGCTTTAACGCGTTTAGGCATTGCTTGAATGAGAAACAAATACTATTTTGTATTTGACGTACTAATTAAAATTCAAAAACCTATATTTTTCTCTTAGTATAATTTTACCCAGCATTAAATGTGTTTGAAAATGTCTTATTATTTTATCCTGTCTTGTAATTTACCTATAATTAACCTATATATTTACCTATAATTTGGAATCCAAACATATCGTCACGTGAAACGATTTTGATTTAGTATGTATGGAGCTTTGCACTATCTGATTTTATAAATGAGTAAACACGATGTTACATGGACCGGTAATCTCGAGCAGTTTAATGAATGTGAGTTTTACAGGTTTTCTCTTATATTCTTATTTCCAACAAGAAAGAAAACATTGTATTAATATGTATACCACTTCTACAATAAACAGGAAAATTATTAACCAATCTGCATCTGAATTCATATAAATTCTTTAAGGTGAAAATAAGGGTCATGATTTAATAATTATTTAATATTTTTCGCTGATATATTTTTATTTTAAAAGAAAATCAATAATAGTTGGTTAAATTTTCTGTTGGTAACTTTATTGGTAAATTTATTTTTTCTGTAAATTTTCGCTAATGTGTCGTTAACACCTTTATGCGGCTTTCTGTTGAGTTACTTGATATTTCCCGTCAAAATGTGATGGTCATAACTAGCGTATCATTAGAAGATCAAGAATTTATTAGGTCGCAAAGAAAAGATCGTATGAGTTCGTCAATGAGTGGAGTAAATAAGGTTTTCACCTCGAAAATAAGATCTAATTGTACAAAAGAAGAAAAAAGGAAATCATATGAGAATAAATATTACAAAGCTATCCCCATTCGCTTGGCGTACCTGTTACCTTGAAAGACATTGGTGAGTAGATGGCTAAAATAGTTATTTGGTGAGAGGACCTATTCGGTCAATGTTACAATATCTTTGGTATATCTTTTGATACTACAACATCTAACACAGAATTTATCTAAGGAGCATGTACCAGAATTGAAAGGAAATTTGGACGGACATAGTTGTGGTTGGTTTGGCGTCATCTCACCCATGAACTAATATTAAAAGAAGAATTTGAAGAGTGTTGTGGCATACCATCAAATGGTCATTATATCCAGATTTTTCGGCAGTTCTAAAGTTTGTGGGCTTCATTTGATAAAACGTCATATAGGACCATATACGTCATATATGACTTATGACTTGATAAGAGTCATACACGCATTTACTCAGATGCAGACGCCAAAAAAGTGCTCTCAGAGTTGCTAAGAGACACTTTTGGTATCTGTCAGAAATAAATGTAGGATTGGCTTTTTTGGACCAACGTGTTACTCAGGTTGATATGGAAAATATGGCTAACAATTTAGAAACCAAACCTGCAAAGAAAAAGGAAATGAAACGATTAGAGAGTAAAAATCTTGTTTTTGTAGGAAAAGATCTGATCTATTTCGTTACTTATAAAGCATAGACGTTCTTTGAATTGTTGAGGATCCCCGACATGACAGAATACTGCAGTTATTCTCTAAGAAGCCATGTGAACACTCTTAAGGTGGTCGACTATACCGCAAGAGAGGAATTGCTCTGATAAAAAAGTTTAACGAATCGGTCAAGGAAGAACAACAAAAACAATTCTTGTTGAGGGTAGGCGAGCATTACAGTAAGCTGTCACCAAGCGAACAAAAGAAAGGACTGCATCTTTAAAATTGATTAATATAACACGTTTTGCTTATCATACTATCTAATAATCTTAGTGTCTAGTTTTCCTATTATTTTAAGATGTGATTTCTAGTTTTCCCAATAAAAGTAATTAACGTTTAAAAATCGTATTTTTTGCCTACTTTTACAAAACTGATAAAGTGTGCAACCTCTAAATATTATTCAATCTTCACGAAATTTGACAAATATATCTTTCATTATCGCTGAGACTCGGGATGTAAATGAAGTCTGCAAACATTTTAACGTTTTATTATTTGCTTTACAAAATTAAATACCCTAATGTAGGCATTTAGTGCAGGAATTTTTTTTTTTATGTTGCGTGCATGTGAATATATTGCAATGACTGCACTGCCGCGTACCTAGATGTAAGTATGTATGTATGTACGTTAGGGTGGTTAGAATTTTTTTTTTTTTTTTTAATTTTTGAAATGCATGAGGTGAAAAAAGTTGATGTGTATCTCTGATAAGAAAATTAGTAAAAAAAAAATCTTCCTATCCCGCATTTACCTCAAAGTTTGGAAAAAATGCAAAAAATAACTATTTTTCTTAAATTTTTTAAAATTTCTAAACGTTATATATTTGAAAGGCAATAGTTTGCAATGAATAGTGAAAGGGTGGTATAACACAGGAAAACACTATTCTATATATTTTTAAAACATACATTAATAATTAAAAATATTTTTAAAATATTTTTTTTTCGAACCACCCTAGTGTGTGTGCGTATGTTTTATTTCTCAAATACTGAGATATAACCAAATTTTATGCATGATTATAAAATTGTAAAATGTTCCTAAACAGTAACACCAAAAGAACAAAAAAATTTATTTATAAAAAAAAAAACATTCAAAATTATGAAAATAGATGCACATTCCTTGTACAAAAATAATATACTTTGATTAAGTTTTAATACTCAATAATTACTTTACATTTAGTGATGTAATAATACTGATTGTTTCAATCAAGAACAAGCATTAGGTCTCACAAAAGCAATTTTATAAAATAAAAATATTTCACACGTAGTTTATAAGTGTCACCTTTTTGAGCAAACTGGCAGAAACAGTGGCAGTTTTCAATTCCGTGAAATTTTCTTATTTCTTTCAATGTTATGAGGCCTTTGGTGAATAGGAAATAATGTAGATCACAAGCAAAGCGTCGGAATGTGATTAACAGTTGAAACAAATTCAATAAATGCTCCATTAAGTTAGATATTTGGGGTGAACTGGTTTGTATTGACCCCATATCTAAAATCACACTCTCATTGTTTCTTATTTTTTCTTAGAAAAGTTCATTAAATATATTAAACTAAATATTTATTAGCTATATAAGTTACAGAAAATGTGGAAATTGCAATCAGAACTGCAAAGAAGATCGGATAGTATTAGACTAGTAAATTTTTCCTCTATTCTCGTTTTCAAACAACACATACAGATATGATTTCTAAGGTAATATATTACAGTTTTTCATTTATTAAAAAATATGCTTGTCTAAAAATCTTCTCTATATATTCTTTTTTCCTTTTAAAAAAATGCAATTTATGGACACACATTGTTTAAAAATTACAATCCCCCAATATATTTGTAAATAACGAAACAAATTGGCTAATTGTTCATAATAATTTCAAGTATTTAATTACTTTGTCCACCAGTTAGGAGTATGGTGTTTATACCTTTCCAAAATAATGCTAGTAACAGCTATTATATTAAAAAGAAACTTAGAATTACTATAAGAATTTTTACAAAATTTATGTATACTTTTGACTTTAGCCGTTGTGGTTTTTAATATTAAAAGTGGACGTTCACTTAGAGAGACAGCATACGTTCAATGTTTGTAGTTTAATCTCATTAATTAAAATAGTCAGTAGTACGCGTCTATTATATTAAATTACTTCTAGATATTGAATTAACATTTACTATAGTAATTAGTTTTGAATAACTGAGAATAATATTACATAATGTACCTCTATGACATGTTCGATAGTTTTTAAATGGAAAATATAAATATTAGCTGTTTATCTATAACAATAATAACAATATCATAATTTAATCCTGCATTTATTACGATATTATATATTGTATTAGATAACGATAACAACTTTTCAATTATATGCTTCAATGTGATTCTATCAGAAATAATTATAAGAAAAAGCTAAATTTGGAAATGCATCCATATATTAACAAAGCTATAAAGAAAAAATTCCTAAAATTGTAATTTTTTATTAGTTGTTTGAACTTCAAATATTTAACATCACAATTTTAAAAGACTGTTAGAATATACTTGAGGGGTAGGTGAGAGATTGTCCTTACACCTTCCTTGACTCAGCTAAAAGGTCGCCAGGACAGATTAACATGACCTGGCAATTTACCTAAATTAGCCTATTCAATACTTTTCCTGGTTGGATATCTTAAGAACTTAGGAAGATAAATCCATACTTTAGAAAATAACCAACAATTTAATTTAACAAAGAAACATTAGAATTACATTTAAACAAATAGATATGCCAGCATCCAGATGATAAAGGCGGATTTCGCTATGTTATTGCTACATGCGTGTCTACAAGCGCTGACTAACCAAGGTAAAGTTCATGGGACTTGAATGTCCTTTTATTCCTCCTCCCCAAAAGAGATTTGCATATTTCGTACTTTGACGCCAGTCGTTAAAACCATCCTGAAAATTTATATTAATGTTCTCCGGAGTGGCAAAAAGTTAAACTGCAGAAAAAATTTCGTGGAATGCTAAAAAGAGTTCTAAAAGTTGTTAGAGGGGCGGTGCGCCACATGTGTACTTTTTATTTATAAATAATATTTTTATATTATTTTATGCTTTCAGGTTCTTCTTTGTATTGCTTTGAGTGCTGTTGCATTTGCAAATGAACATGGTCACCATCAAGAAGTAAGTAAAAATACAGGTATCTGTAGCGTAGCACTTGCGTAATTAAGAAGATTAAAAATTAACCATGGTTTTCATTGAATTAAAAACTGCCTAAATTGTTTGTTATTGGAAAATTTATGATTTTCTTTGACATATCTAGATTGTGTAAAGTAGTTCGAATTAATATCTTATATTATTAGTTTATCTTCTTTAAATGATAATTTAGTAATATATATATGCTAATTAAAACAGATATTTCAAAATACAAAACCGATATTTCTACAATTTTCAATAAATATAAAATAAAATGTATAGTATAGAACTAGGTGTAATCAAGTGTAAAAGAATTGTTAATATTATTTTTAATCTTTCCAATCTGCATCATCCCACCCCCTTTCATTTCCAATAATAATTCATCCCTTGCTTCAGGCATTATAAAACAAGTTTTTATTTTTGTTTGGTGTTTACAAAATTTGACGCAAAAGAAATAAAATACTCCTGCAATTAGTGGACCAGAAATTATTAAAAGAATAACATTAACTCTATGTAAACAAGTCATTACAACACTCCGTAAGAGTTCCGAAGTCCTCCTAATTTAAATATATACCTTTAAATTGGCAAATAACTAAAAGAAATTATCCATTATTTGAATACTTTCTTATATATGCATATATATCTCTACTCTCTTAAATAAATTCAGTATCTACATGCAATATAACTATTTTAAAATCTTTCTGACTCTTATTAAACAATAAAGGGCGTTGAAAAATGTTATGAGGAAATTCATACAGAATCATCGTCACTAATTCACTTCAACTTACTATACTTACTAACTTACTGAAATGTTAACAATAACTTAAAATACATTAGTTTTCCAAAATAAATAAACCATTTCAATCATAAATCAGCCTCCCTTGAATTTTCTTTGACGTTGCATTAAAAAAAAAAAAAAAAAGTGTATTCCAGCATACATTTTGAAATATCAACTATTACTTCTTAAATCATAAAAATGAACTAAAATATAACTTCAAGATAAAAAATACGCTTTAATTTGAATCTAAATAAATAACGCAATAAAGAATTTATGAACAAAAAGATTAATTGTTGCCTTTTATTCAGCATCATGCTCCTCAGCCCTATAAGTTCGGCTATGAGATCAAGGACCACCACGGATCCCAGCATAGACACGAGCATGGAGATGGACACGGACATGTGCAGGGCAGCTACGGATTCACTGACCACAGGGGCGTGCACAGGGAAGTCCACTACGTTGCTGACCATGCAGGATTCCGCGCCACTGTCAAGACCAATGAACCAGGGACCGCCAATCAAGACCCTGCTCACGTCAAGCTGCACTCCAGTGCACCTCACCATGAGCACCATCATCAAGTTCCTCATCATCATCATGCACTTCATCATCATCAAGTCCATCACCATGGCCACCATTAATTATATCTTCATTGACACAAAAAAAAAATATTAGGGAGTATTTCGAATAAAATACTTCAAAAATTATTGACTAATTTATGATGTTTTGTTTGAAAATAAAATTATTTGCATGAAGCTTATCAATACCTTATTAAATATTTTATTTGATTATCAAAATTGATATAGTCACGTATTTATAATCATAACTATAGATTTAAATGACACATATTAATCGATTTTTTTAAAAAACTTGTTCAATTTTTTTTACTCTTCGTAATTATTAAATACTTATACATTTTTATCGATTAGTTAATTTCAATCGAAGGAATACTTAATCAATACTA
This sequence comes from Linyphia triangularis, assembly GCA_963978545.1. Lineage (NCBI taxonomy): Eukaryota > Metazoa > Arthropoda > Arachnida > Araneae > Linyphiidae > Linyphia > Linyphia triangularis. The sequence continues at coordinate 63,880,197 of OZ021728.1, forward strand.
ATACTATTTATCTGAGTATTATTAATAATATTCATGTGTGAAAGAAAAAAAAGTACAATGCCCAGGGTAATGCATTTGATTCACTATAGAATTTATAAAAATCTAGTATTCATAGTTTAGTATGAGTGACTAAGACATGTAATACTATTTGTTTCTGAAATCAGATACTGGATATAAACACTTCGTATTTGAAGGAAGAAGTTTCTCTTTATCTCTGTTTCTTAATGAATATTAAATAATGTGTATTGTTCTCAAAGATTGCAGATATTAAAATTTTTTTAATATTAATAATAATTAATATATATATATATATATATATATATATATATATATATATATATATATATATATATATATATATATATATATATATATATATATATATATATTAATTTTTCTACATAGTTAACTTTCAATGGGTATACAGATGTGGTGGAAATTCTATAAATATTCTATTTTTGAACATTGGGCACTGAATAATCAAAAATAAGAATATACGTTGTTTTAAAGGTGTTTTATTGTGATGTAGTTAAAGGGCTTTTGAAAAAATTGATAATATTTTGGATGAATTTTAAATTGGAAGTAGATTTTATACCAACACATTATGAGAAAATCCCCACATTTCTGACTAGTGAATAACTCTAGAAGTGGAATTCAAACTTTGCAAGTATAATATTTTCTCCCACAAAATGTGCTCGTACATTAATGTTACAATTTACCTTAATAACAAAATATTTTTAATTCTCCTTCATTAACATCAAGTGTGCAATTTTTTCCTCCAACTAATTACATAAATTGCATTTAAATGTGTACACCTACTTGCAGGCTTAATAGTACGTATATTGGTTTTAGAAAGGTCATGAATACAAGGCATATATCTTATCTTTTCATATAATTTAATTACAATTTTAGTTTGCTATCTACATCTACATAGCTTTTAACAGTTTATGGTTGAATACTCAAGTAAAAAAAAAATAGTGTCTTGTTTTTAGAGTTCAAAATATAAATTAATTGAAAAGGTATCTATAATATAATTGAATTCAGAAAGAAAGCTTTTAGTTACTATCAATTAGTTCCAATCTATAGACTAGTTGATTGTATTGAAGATTTTTTCCCTGCAAAAGCTAAACGAAGGCTATACTATGCCTAAATATTATTTGATCAATATCTGCATGTAGAGCAAGTAGCTTTCTCGGAGATACTGTAAGATAATAGAGTCCTGTATTTGGGACTATAATAGTATTAGATCCAGAAAACTTTCTTCAGTTTGAAAACCAGCAACCATTTATATGGTATCCAATATCTTAAAAACAATGGTTTTAGATGGTAAACAGAAAATTTCTGAAGGGGGAGATGGGGAGAGGGGGGGGGGGTAAATTAGTTTACTAATTTAGAGGATTTCATTATTTTAATTTACTTTAACACTTAATAAATTATTCTTTTGTTTATTAATCATTAATACATGGTCTACTAATGAATAGTTAAAAAATTAATGTGGGAAAGAGCGAATGTGATTGTGAGAGCGAGCGTCATGGTTCACGTTCAGGCTTTCAGGCAGTCTGCGTTGTACCTGCTTCCGAACAACAACTTTGAATTTGGAGGAGATGGAATTGGAATTTAGCTTTTGACGAGTGAACATCTTACTCTGATGATTTGGTTGCAATCAATGAAGTGCTACGGTACTGGAAACTAAAGATGGAACTGTGATATCGTAGGATTGTTGTTTAATGTGTTAAACTTTCACAGTTCATCATCTGTAAATAATTTATCTAGTACAATATTACGAAACCCTACCTTTTTCTTCCCACAACTGTTTATAGAAGCACGTGTAAAAGACACCTATTAGTAAATGCCCCAAAAGTTGGTAGAATACATTGTCATTGACTATTCTATCATCCAAGTTTCAGATCAATCAGATGACAGCAAGTGTGTCTTTTACAGATTTGCCAGTCACATGCAAACATGCAAAACTGCAATTAACAGAAAAATCTTAAATTCAGTAGGATAAAATAGAAATATTATTAATAATTCAAACTCAAAGTTGAAGTCTTTAAAAAAATTATTTTTTTGTTGTTGAATGAAGATATGAAGATACGAAAATACTTCTAATGTAGGATTTTTAATAAATTGAGAAAACATAACTTGGAGAATTTTTTTTCTTCCCCCTCCCCCCCCCCTCCCCCTTCTCTTTTTTGCTGATATTATTTCATTTCTGAACTTAGATAATAAATCAATTGCTTTAAACTTAGTAGATAAAATTGAGAGTAGGGTTCGTTAGATTATTTCTTATTTGTAATGTTATGTTCACAGCGTATAATTAGAGCATATTAATATGTTTTACAATTGTAGAGATGTTTTCTATGTACCGAAGGTTAAATTTTTAAATATATTTTACGAATAATATATTCGATTGTAAATTGTTTGGAATTGCAAGAGTTTAATTATAGACAAGACAAACAAATTTATTTTATATAATATAACTTGTCTATCACTTGTAGAATAATAAATTTCTATTTAATATGTTAATTCGGTCCTTGATTAATCATAAAAAAAATAATAATCACGATAATTTCAAGTAATCTAATCAATAATGTAATTGCCATCAGAATAAATTTCCGTAATCTAATTAAGGAAAAAAGTTTTAATCAGGATAAGTTCACGTAATCTAATCGAAAAAGTAATTGCCATCACGATAAGCTCACTTCATTTAAACTAGAATTGCAATCAGGATAAGTTCTTCAAATAAAACAATAGCAATGTTAATATTGTCACGTAACGTTTTTAATATCTAAGGGGAAAGTGTATTTCTCAGCTTTGAAACAAATCTGTGTGTGAATTTGTCCACAAAATCTACTTGTTAACAATGTCAACCTTATGAATGAAAAATGACCCATTCTTAGCTTAGAGTAAAGCGATGCCTTAAGGCTAGTCAGAATGCTTGTCACAAATTCAATAAATGCTCTAATAAGTAAGCGCTTTCTTTATGCGATGAATCGGGGTGAAATTGACCTAATATCAATTTATTATGCATTATTGACCTTAAATTTTAAATAATCATTTCGTTTAAACAACATTAGATTTATTTTGTTGAGTATATATAAACAATTCTGTATTGCACTCCAGTCACAATCGTAATAAAGCAAGATTTTGGATTATACTATCTCCTTCTAGAGACAAATTAAAAGAATGATTTCTAAGGTAAAATTTTTTTGTCTTGATAAAAAATAAATGTTTGCGTTATTTTCTGTTGAAATTGATTTTCTGTAGATTAATTTTAACCACTTTAAAAATGTATTCAAATTACTTGCAAGATGTAATTTAAATGTTTTAGTATTTTAAACTAATATTCTCTAGAGCTAAAGTAGAAGAAAAACATAAATATTTAAGTTGATTTAAATTAAATTTTAAAGTAGACAAATTACAATGTGTTTAATTAAATGTGCTATAAAGATAGAATTGAAAAGAAAAATATAAATATAAAAACTGTTAGAGAGTGATATTGACACATTACATTGTTTTTTGGTACATTTAGAGCATTGAGATTTTGTATGTATGTTAAATAATAATACAAATTCAATAGTTTATTTTCATTAATTTTGAACACTTCTTTATGAATAATGTGACATGATACAAAAATTAGAATAATAAAAAGTGTGTAAAGTTAAATTGGTTCGCTTTGGTTAAAAATGATCAAATCCAAAATTTTGCCATACCTTCCCATTTTTAGCCCATTCAGTTAAACTTCTCTGAATTTAGTATCCTCATTTATTTCATTACAATATACTAAACAAAGTCAAACATAAAATTCTAAAATTTTGCAAGGGGGCCTTAAGATTCAATTGGCTCAGGATTGGTGGCTTTTTCAGACGTAACGTTAACACTGTAAAACCTTAAAAACACAATTTTGTTTTTGTTATGTTAACTACCAGAAATTATGAAATAAATAGTAGCTGAACATACTTATCCTAAGTACGAATAGTTTCCCTGTAGTGACATTAAACCATGAAAACATAAAAAATTCAAATACATTTTTGTATATTGTCTTTGGAACTTGAAGAAAACATCATAGATTCCAATCTTTGTTCATTTTGGCATTTAAAAAATGAATTGATAAAATTTAAGAAACACTTTTTAAATATTCTATATATGTAAATAACTTATAAACAATTCTTTCCTCATCCATTTTAAACACATTTAGTTCAATACATGATACTTAATGCTTTTTTTCTTATTAACCATTAATTAAATTTTTTGTTACATTAGGTAATTTTCATTGCTGCATTAAGCGCCATTGCATTCGCTAATGAACATGGTCATCATGAGGTATGTTGTTTGCAATTCCTTTTAAAGTTCTACTGTATTTATTATACTTAAAATAAAATTCAGGTTACTATAGTTTATTATACTATTTTAAATTTCTGTAAAAAGAAAAATTAGTTTCTATGGAATAAATGAATAGATCATTATTAAAAAGAAAGGCATGATTTAATATGTTATATCAAAGAATTTTTTACTTTTTCCAATTTGATAGTCTAATTTAATTGTACCAAGATTAGAAAATTTAAGTTTACATACATGTAAAATTACTTCTACTTATTCCTGTACTGCAAACAAAGAAATAAAGAATATAAAAATTTCACTCATAATTATCAGAAGAACTAATTTTCTCCAGGAAATAAGTGTTTGAATGTTTATGAATGTATAAGATTGTTTTAGTAACTGTCCGTGGACTGGTCTTGTAAATAATTCGCGACAGTTTTATTGAAGTTATTTACATCAAATATCGAAACAAAATATATTTCCTTGTAAGACGACAAATGTAATGAAAAATATCGTATTACAAGGGTAAGACTATATTTTGATCAATATTGCGTTTTATGATAACATCATACAAAAATAAAATATTTTTTTTACGTACATGTTTGTATTCCTAAAATAAATTGAATTTGTTTTTGTTTTTTTGCAGCATCACGCTCCCCAACCCTACAAGTTCGGATATGAGATCAAGGACCACCACGGATCCCAGCACAGACACGAGCATGGAGATGGACACGGACACGTGCAGGGCAGCTACGGATTCACTGACCACAGGGGCGTACACAGGGAGGTCCACTATGTAGCTGATCACGCTGGATTCCGCGCAACTGTCAAGACCAACGAGCCAGGAACAGCCAATCAGGACCCTGCACATGTTAAGCTACATTCCAGTGCCCCTCATCATCACCATGAAGGACATCATCATCATGTCCCTCAACATCACGGACACCACCATCAAGTGTATAATCACCATCATCAAGCTCCTGTTCATCATGGTCATCATCAAGTTCACCATCATGGACATCATCTCTAAATTATATTATGCAATCTAAAGATTAATTCTTATTGTTTTGTTTGTCAAATAAACGACTTTATTATAAACGTGTTTGACTAAACGTGATTTTTCCCTTAAAAGCAGTACAGTATATTTAGAATAGTATAATAGTAATATTTGTAATAGTTTATTAGTAATATTTGTAATAGTATTAGTATATTTTGTAATAGTTTATTTTTCAATAACTTTGTATGGCATAAACAAGTTATATGGAGGGGACTAAAATATAGGTGAATCTTGTGAAAGAAGAAATTCCTTATCTAAATATGATGTAGGGGAGCTTTTTCATGAAGACTAAAATTCTTCACGATTATACACCATTTTAATAGTGGATAGTATAATGTTATACTATTCTTGCGAACCATATGTTCAGTTTTGTACTAAGGAATTAGTTGCAGAAAACGAATTTGTACTTAATGCTAATGAAACATAATATATGATTGAAATGAAACCAAACCATAATTATGAGATTTTTATGTCGAAAAGGCCAGCTAAAACGGACATTTTATAAAAAAAAAACAAAAAAAAACAACACAGAAATGGAACAAACGGTACGAATTGAATCTTCTTGTAAATTGATTAATAAAATTCACTACCTTGAGGAATACTCTTTGTAACTTAGAATTGGCTTAGTCTTTCAAACTGCATTAATGTCTTTGACTTGATCTCATAAGTCATTCGCACGGTCGGGGGAATACCGTGATAACTGTGGGTAAAAAGGTATGGGATCATGGCATTGGGTGGCTAATTCTCACACATGATCTTGTAAGCAGATGATGATTCATCAGACCTTATTTAATCATCGATTTATCAGTAGTAAATATTTTCGCATTGATGCACGATTGTCTCTTGTTTATATCCTCTGATATGTTAGTGATATCTGCTTTAATATTTATCATATATCAATACATAAGTGTGAAAGTTGTTTATTTGTTGATTTTAATGGTTTGCTTCTAAACCAAATAAAAACGCCCTTAATGAATTTCTGTAAAACTAGCAGCATTCATGCAAATTAGAAGCAGCTATTAAAAGTAGATTGATTTTTTTTCTCTCAAAAATTATAAAATTGTATATTGCCTCATGGCTTTATGTTTTCAGAATTTAAGCGAAGTTTAATTTGGAGTAATGTTACTTGCAGTCGTCATTGTCAGCAAGAAAAAAAAGCGACCAATCACAATTAGGAAGCTGTGTAGTAGGATAAAGCGAAAATATCTTGCGGCAACGAATCGACAGGGGGTATTTTGCATTTTTTAACAGTCATTACATCAACTTATTTCAACTATAAATTATATTTTTCCGTGTCCCAAGGCACTTAAAGTATCAGAAAATGGCCATTTTTTATACACATTTCAATTAAAAATTTAAAATATAGCAATAAATAACAATGCTTTGACAAGGGATACAAAGCATATAATTTAAGTTAGCCTCCAGTATACATGCTAAATTTTTTCAAACTTCCCAAAAACTTAGCCTTGAATGAGCTGGCAATAAAGTATATATATATATATAAAAAAAAATGTAGGATGTAATATGTTTTTATTTGTTATGACTTTAATAAAAGTATATTTAATTCACTTAATTTAGATAAAGGAACACAATGAGGTAAACTTATTAAATGTATTTTATATGTTTCTAAAAACGAAAGTTTTCTTCTAAGCCATTCAAAATGGAATGCTACCACCACCCAAATGTCATGTGTCTGGGGAAAAGAAAGTTATGATAACAGTGCGCGTTTGTTTACGTGTTATATTTCGAGCATCCCTACTACTGAATGAACTGCTGTTACTATCTGTTCTTGGCGGAAGGTGGAAATGAAACTAAACAAAAATTGTTCTGAGCCAATAATAGTTAAAATGTTTGATTGTGGTGGCAAAGAATTGGACATTGGATAGCCGACGTTTAAATGTCACAAACAAGAACTACAACTTTAGAGAAAATTTAAACATTTAAAAAAGTCTTCTTTTTGTCCAATCTTTTTGACGTTGCTTCCTGAAAGTTTACGCCAAATATACGATACAAAAGCGAGAAATGTAGGATAATTCTTTTTAAGAATAATCATTCATGATGTTTGATAAGAAAAATGATAGCTGGTAAATGAATGCAAGAATAACAAAACAGATTGTGGAAAAAAGAGAGCATACTGAAGAAGCAACCCGTAAAAGTACAATTTTAAAAGAAGTAAAAGAAACTGAACGTCTGTCAGAGAATCAAATTCAAATAGTAATGGACAAGCAAAAAATGCCAAAACTTCATCCACAATTTTTTTTCTTTGAATCAATCTTAAAAAGTTTACTTTTTTAGACAAATAATGTGATAGATTTAGAATATGCGATCGATGTGTTGCTACAATTGCCAGTGTTGTCTTGTGAAACATTGGGATTTAAAAAGAAGATATCGCACACATAATAGCCCGCAGTACAGTAATAAGAGTACGTCATAAAACTATGATACGTTTAACACAGTGTGCTTTAAAATGATTGTTCTTTGATAGAAGGAAATACAGAGCGAAAATGAAAATCACGAAATGACTGAGAAATTATCCAAGTACTACCCAGGAGGAGCATTTTAAAATACTACGAGAGCCCAAACTACAAAATATACTATACTTTGTATACGAAGCAAGTCGAGTCAATCCGAATGAACTTAGTGTAATCAAATGTGAAGAAACCAACTTCAATACAAGTTATAACGGAGAAATGATTCCTTTACTAGAGCTGCATCTGGGCAGACCATTACAATGGTATATTTTCTTACTACTTGGTAACGAGCTTCCCTAAGGACATCTCTTTTACACATTGGATGATGTAACAATTGCTCCCAAAGTATTTTCTATGCCAATTTTCAAATCAATTAAAACTTTGGAAGACTTTCTTAATTAAGAAGTTTGTCGCAATGAGTCTTGAGGAAACTATGATTCTTAGTAATGATCAGAGATACTTACGACTATTGTTAATCTGTATCACTTGGTGCATGCTCTTCCGATTTTTCATTGAAAAAACTAGGCCTTATTCCATAATCAAGTTCCAAAACCTACAAATTGTATTTTGAGATTTATTTTACTACTGAAAATACATCAAAATATTCAATATTGTTTGCCACGAATACCATAAAATTATATTCCCCTCATGGTTAAAAAAAAAAAAAAAAAAAAAAAAAAAAATTCTTTTTCAGAAGAAGTACGTTACAAGTGGAGGCATATCACTTTCTCAATATTTAACACCGGAACTCAAAGCTCTAGTGGATGATGTCCTGTAGCGAAATGTTTTTGTTTTTTTCATCCTGAAAATATTTTAATGACTATGGTCCCTGATTAAAAAGAGTGTTTAAGGTCCCTTGCAATTAATCGAATAGTAATTGTTAGAAGTCAAGTGCCGAAACTAATCATGAGGTAAAAAAACTGTACCGAACTCGTTTATTAGAAAACAGTTGATCACTATGGCTTTATCTTAATGAGAAATATGCTTACAGATGAAAGTTAGTTTTAGAGAGTAGTGAAAAGGCAGTGGAATGGACCTCAGCTCCTTGTCACACCCAAACAGTCGAACGTAATGCACGTCTTGTGTCTGAAGTATCAGTATGTGCGAGGCAGTGCAGTGAGACGGTTTAATTTCAAATTAGAAAAAGTCCCGATTTCGTATAAAAACTTAAAACACTTAGTTAAAAGGTTCCAGATGGACTTTAATTTCAACTATTTAGTAGTGAATCTATTTCATTAATGGTGGAGAAATAAACTGAAGTTGAAACCAAATAAATGACGATTTACCCTATTAAAATGTTAGAAATATAAATATCTCTCATAGAAGGATAACTATAGTAAAATCTAGTAAGATTACTTTCATTTAACAATGGATTTTGATATATCATCCATCGAACTTAATTTTTTTAGAAAAATCGATGTTTAGACTGGTTTTCAGACGGTTATGGGTACGGCACAACTGGAAGCAAATTAAAAATACTAATTTTTAAATTTAAATTAATTCTTGTTGTAGTACTTGAGTATCCTGCCGATTCCATAAATAGTTTTTACTAAATGTTTCGCTTTGAAATTATTTTTTAAAAAAAAAATAACTTTTTCCTAGTTTTAATAAGAATAAAATTAAAAATTAAATTTTAAAATATTTAAATCGCGAAATCGATGTTTAACATTTGAAAAAAAAAAAAAAAAAAATGGAAATAGACAAAAGTTGTTTACGTATGAAGATTACCAACATAACATAATTGTAAACCAGTATAGTGTTGGATATAAAAATGTATGATTTTATTATTTTTAAATACTTATAGAAGTTGTGATGTCGGTTCCTTATAAATTCCAGCTGCCTTTAAATTATAGTTCCTTCAAGTAGTCATTATGTGGAACTTCAGGTTTTAATTAAGATAAATGATTTGCCATTCTAAGTAGTTACATTTTCTGCCATTTTACTATCTCTTCAACATATTATACGCAATATCTTAACTACAAGACTAACTCCAAGGTTTAAAAATTTAAACCCACTTGCATAGAATCAGTTAAATTAACTACAGTAGATACTTAAGATTATAAAAAATTCTTCAAAAGACGGATGTTTAATTAACTGAAAAATAGGATTTTGAGACAGAAATTGCATTTCATTCTATATTAGATAATAAACCAATCGCTTCATACTGTAGAATTGGGAGTGGTGTTCATTAGAATTATTGTTATATATATTTCTCTGGTCATTGGATACAATTAGACAATATTTAGTTTTAAGCTTTCCCAGAAGTCTATATACTAAACGTTAGTTTTTGTCGTATTTTTCGGATAATATATTTTACTGAAAAGTTTTTGAAATTTTAAGAATGTAACTACAGGCAAGAAAAATCGCTCCAGTTGATATAATATAACTTACTATCGCTTGTAGAGTAATTAATTTCAATTTATTATGTAATTACGATTAAATTCACGTAATCCAGTTAATGAAGTAATAGTAATCACATAAAGTTCACGAAATATCGTTAATGAAGTAATTGTATTCACGATAAGTTCGCCTGATATAATTAATTCAGTAATTGTATTACAATTGCCATTAATTATATTATGCGAACTATAAGTTCACATAATTTAGTGAATGAATTAATTGCAATCGCTATAAGTTTAGGTGATCTAATCAATGAAATAATTATAATCATGATAATTTTAGGTATTCTAATTAATTAAGTAATTTATTCACAATAAGTTCATGGTATAATCAATCAAATATAATTGCAATCACGACAACCACAATCTAATTGAAGAAGTGATTGCAATCGTGATAAGTTCAAATAATATATTAAAAAAGATAATTATAATTGAGATACGTTCACCTAATTTATTAAATAAATTAATGTAATCACATAAGCTCACGTAATCTAATCAATGAATTAGTTATAATAACGATAAGTCCAAGTAATATTTTTATACGATAGTAAATGTAATCACGATAATTTCATGTAATGTAATAAAAAAGTTATTGCAGTCGACGTTCACATTACTTAATAAATGCAGTAAATGAAATCATGATAAGTTCACGTAATCTAATTAAGGTTACAAATAAAGTCAAGGTACGTTTTCAATGTCTAATGGGGAAGTGTATTTTATACTTTTGAAACAAATCGGTCCGCGAATTTTTCAACAGAATCTACTTGTTAATCATGCTAATACTTTATGAATGAAAAATTATCCATTCTTAGCATCGAGTAACCCTATACCCTAAGGCCAATCAGAAGGCTTGTTACAAATTCTATAAATGCTCTATTAAGTAAGCGCTTTCTTTTTATGATGAATGGAGGTGAGATTGACCTAATACCAAATATTTATGCATTATTGACCTTAAATTTCGGTAATCGTAACGCTAAACAACACTAGATTATTACCCCTTGAGTATATATAAACAATCCTGCAATTCACTACAATCACAATCATAACTTCAGTAAGTAAAGACTTTGGATTATACCTGCATCTTTAACAGACGAATAAAAATAATGATTTTTCAGGTAAAATATTTTTTATCTTGATTGAAATAAAATCTTTTCATTATTTCCTAATGAATTATACATACACTAATTTAAAACTCTCTAAATGTCTGTTTAAATTATATGCAAGACTTTTTTAAAAATGTTTTTAATATTTCAAATTAATATTCTCTATGCTCAAGTAAAAAATCAACTTTATTACTTATGCTGATTTTATATGAATTGTAAAGTAGACAAAACAAATTATAATGAGTTTAACTAAGTTGGGCATAGTGATTTGTAATAATAATAAAGTAATATAATAAAATATTGATAGTCATATTGGCATATTAATTTTGGATACATTCAGAATGTTCAATAAATAAATAAATAAATAAATAAATAAATAAATAAATAAATAAATAAATAAATAAATAAATAAATAAATAAATAAATAAATAAATAAATAAATAAATAAATAAATAAATAAATAAATAAATAAATAAATAAATAAATAAATAAATAAATAAATAAATAAATAAATAAATAAATAATATTTTCTCTCTCTATATTAATTTAAACTTTGTCTACCTTCATGATTAAAATTATAAGATACGAATTAAAATCAAGAAAATGATTCAACCTATCATGTAGAGTAAAGATATATCGCCCTGCCTTCTTTAAAGATTTTTAATCCCAAATTTTTATGGCCCCCAAATTTCAAACCACTGCATCATGCAGTCCCAGATTTACTCTAATGCAGTATAAAAAGGTAGACCACAAATTACCAAAACTCACAAATGTAATTAACATTTTACAAGCTAATTGGCTCAGGGTTGTTTTCTTTTTCAACTATGACGCTAAAAGAGTAAAGTCTTATAAAATACATTAGACTTCTTTTTATGTTATATTCAAGAAATTATGAAATAGACAGTAGCTGAATATATTTGCATCAAGGGCCACAGTGTCACTGTAAAACCATCAAATCCTAAAAACATTAAAATTTGAAATACATTTTTATATCTTGTTCTTTTATTACTTATAACTAATAATGACTTATAAGTAAAAATGACTTATAAGTCGATTATGACTTACAAGTAACAATAAGTCATATTTATTCAAGAATAAGTTCAATATTTATTCTTTTTAAGAACTGAATAATTTGCACAATTTTTTTGCTATGTGATTACTACTTGTAAATAGTTTTTTCAATAACTATTTTAACCATATTTAATTCAATACAATGATTTTTTTTCTTTTTAATCAGCCATTTTATTTTCTCTTATATTAGGTAATTTTCATTGCTGCGTTAGGCACCATTGCCTCCGCTAACGAACACCAACACCATGAGGTATATTGCATTAAATTCTTTTCCTTCTCATTACCTTTTCAGTTTTAATGTGTTTATTCTATTTTAAAAAAAAATCAGGTTTTTATTTAACTATAACACGAAAAAATAAGTTTGTACAAAATAAACTAATACGTTTTTAAAAAAAAAAAAAAAAAAAAAAAAAAAAAAGAGAGAAAAGGTGTGTTCTGAAAATGTTCAATCAAATAATGTTTTCTATCTTTCCCATATGATTCCAACTTAATGTCGAGATTAAAATATTTTGACTTACATATATTGTAAAATTCCTTCTAATTATTTCTATACCATAAACATAAAAAAAAAATATATTAAAATAACATTCAACATTACAAAAAAAAGTAACTTTCTCAACGAAATAAGGGCATAAATTTCTACTTAAATACAGGACTGCTTCAATATTTGACCAGTAACTAAAATAACACCAAGCCATTTATTTATTAAAGTTGTTATATCATCAATTAACAAAACATAAAATATTCATTGTAAAACGGCAAGCATAATGCAAATAAAACATTACAAGAATACTATTATATTTCAATCATTATTAAAAAAACAAGATTTTAGTACAAATCTTTATATTTTTAATATATTCTACTTTTATTTTAAATTGTATTCCTTTGCAGCATCATGCTCCTCAGCCTTACAAGTTCGGTTACGAAATCAAAGACCACCACGGATCTCAGCACAGACACGAGCATGGAGATGGACACGGACACGTGCAGGGAAGTTACGGATTCACTGACCACAGGGGCGTGCACAGGGAGGTCCACTATGTGGCCGACGCTGCTGGATTCCATGCCACTGTCAAGACCAACGAGCCAGGAACGGCCAACCAGGACCCTGCACATGTCAAGTTACATTCCAGTGCCCCTCACCATCACCACGAAGGACATCATCATCATGCACCTCAACATCACGGACACCATCATCAAGTATATAATCACCATCACCAAGCTCCTGTTCATCATGGCCACCATCAAGTTCACCATCAGGGACATCATCTCTAAGTATAAATATACAATGTCAAGATTAATACTTGTTGTTAGATTTGCCAAATAAATTACTTTATTAAAAATGTGTGTGATTAATTGGTTTATTTTGGCCACTAATAACTATAAAAAATTTTATTGTATATGTTTCAATAGATTTTTTTATGTTTAATATAATTATACTAGTTTGACGGACCAACATTTAAATTCGTCTGGTAAAAGAAGAAATTTCTTATCTAAATATGGAGTAGGAGTCTTTTGAATAAGTATGTTGTATGTGACTTTTGAATTGATAAGGAGTAGGATATTTTGGATAAAGGTAAATTTTTAGGTGGCACTCATTTTTGAATATGGGCGAATATATTTGTATTGTAAGAAACATTCCATAAAGCTCTTTTGAGTAACTTGAGGGAAGATGGGTTATAATGGAAACAGATGAGGCAGAGCAAAGTTGACTCTTGCTAAGAGAAGAAAAGTTTCTTTTCTCCGCTCTGAGTTTGGGTATGGTTTTATTAAAATTTTATGCTCCTTATCTTGTGATCGTGTTTAATTAGTAGGGTTTCATGTATAGTTAGTTTTGTGTGGTGTCCTTGTGATTGTTTGCTAGTAGAATAAATTGTTAGCTTTTTCATGATTCCCCTTTCTTTGCCCACTTAACATACCAGTTAAATCGAATCATTCATTACAAGAATTTTATACTATTCTTTCTGAATCATATATTCAGTTTCGTATTAGAAACATACAACGCGGTTGTATTTAATTCTAATTTAAACATAGGACAACAACAAAATTAATATTTGTTTATCGAGAAGGCCAGATAGAATAGAAATTCGCATACTTAAAAAAACACAATTAAATGATGCAAGTCACACAAATCAGTTGCTTTTAGACTTTTACTTATAAGATGAATAGCATAGAGGAATATTTCTTTTACTATATAATTTGATGAATTTGAAAAACTGCATACATTTCTTTGATTTGATCATGTAATGCATTAGTATGGTCTGGATAATACATTGATAACTGTAGGAAAAAATATCTCGGGATTATGAGATTGAGCAGTTTATTCCCACACTTGAACTCCACACGAACTTGTAAACGGCGTAAATTTGAATTCATTAGACCTTGTATAAGCTTCTATTTATCAGCAATAAATACTTTCGGATTGTTGCGTCACTCTAACTTGTTTTCATGCTCTGGTATGCTATCGATAGCTTATTCATTTAATATTTATTCTTTATCAATACATAAATGTGGAGCTTTGCTCATTTGTTGATTCAATGGTTGGTTAATCCAGTTTGAAACGTGTTAACGAATTTCTTTGAAACTGGAAGCGCATCTGCAGAACATCCCATCAGTGTTAAAAAGCAAAAATTGCAATGATATATTCCAGCTAATTGGCCGATTTTACACATTAATCATTTTAAAATTAAATGTAATTAGAGATATTTCCTTTAATCTCAAACCACAGCCTTTTAAAAGTAGATGGATTTCTTTTTCAAAAATCATTATATAGTTTCTTGACTTTTTGGTTCCATATTTTATGGACATTTATGCGCAGTATTATTTGGAGTGGAGTTATAAGTCATCGTCATCATTAGTAATAAAAAAGTGTGACCATTCACGATCAGAATGTTTTGTGTACCCCAGTAGCACAATTACGTTGGCCAATATCATCTCAACTCTGGCCAATGTCGATGGGAATCGTTATGGACTGGCTGTTGCTATGTATTTTGGCTAAACTCTCCCAGTGCTGAGTAAAACAGACTGGAAGTTTTTAAATGTTGATGCAGAGTTTTAAAATTGATATATAATGTTATAAGAAAGAGAGGCAGGATTAAAAATACGTTTTATAATGTTTTTGGCAAGTTTATCTAAAAAAAAAATCATTTTTGGAACGATAGTCACTATGGAATACCCAATCTTCCCTGGATCACTGTTTCCGACATAAGCCAATAACGCTGTGCTACCTGTGTAGACATAAATGTAGACTTTTCGTGGGTTTGGGACATCATTAGGGAAGACCTGTGTACCTACAATGCAGCCTTTTTTCAATGCACAAAAAATGAACCACTGAGCCGTTTAAAAATGTGAAACTAATATGCATACTTCGTTATAGTAATTACTTTCCATTGGGATTAATATACATACTTAAAATAATAGATTATGTCAAATAGAAGGTTTTTAGAGAAATTTCACAAATGGCCCTAGGTACAGTACGCAAAAAAAAAAAAAAAAAAAAAAATCCTAATGATAGATATATCTTGTATTCTAATTGATGAAGTAACAAAAGTCAAGTACCGTTGTAAATTGCGGAAGGTCTTTATTAATTGTATAACTTTTTTTTTTTATCATGAGGGGTCATCTACATATTAAAACTAAACCAAACTTTAAGTTCAATGGCAACGCCATAATATTATACAGTATTTATTATATATATTTTAAATACCAAATTTCATAATTTTCCAATGAGTGGTTAGTAATTTAAATGATGCCAAAAAAATGATAAATTAATGTAAAAAGATTTTTTTTTTGACATAAATTCTTATATAGTTCATATATTTTTACACTTTTTATTTCAAAGGATAGTTTGTTTAAGGCCAAACAAAAATAAATGCAACTTTTGCATCAAACACTTTTTTAATAATTAATTATTAATTAATAAAACAAGTTGGAAATTTTTAAAATACAAACACTTTTTTTTCCCCATTAGAATTTTCATGGTCGGACACCCCTCCAGAATTTCATACATTCTATTTTGACTTCCGGTTCTCGATATTTTAGCAAAAATGTAAAAAAGCTCACCGTAACGGACAGCGTAATAGATTACGTTTTGAAGCATGCAAAACGTTCGATTCTTCCCCGTGATAAAGAAATTAACCCTCAAGATCTTCCGAAACATTTTTGTTCGTAAGTGATGTGTTTCTCAACATAATGAACTGAAATTTGGCACCTAGAAAAAACGAAGTATTCTAAATCGAATGAAAACATAAAAAATAGAGGTTCGTATTGAAATTTTTAAAGGTAGAATTAAATTTACTTAGTATAAAGACCCCTAAGAAAAAGTTTTCTCATTATACATTTAGTAAATCGTAAGCAAAACATTTTGATGCAAACCGCAAGATTCTACGATAATTAGAACCGAAGATATAACCATGGTTCGGATTTTTTTTTTTTTTTTTTTTTTGTTGCTTACTGTACTTTGGACCAGTAGCTAATGTCCCTAGGACCATTCTCTTTAAGAGAGGTTTCAGTCCATAATGAATAGAAACAAAGATACACATATGACTTTTATAAAATAAACAATATTAAGTAATTATCACTCATTGGTTTATCATATAATAACTATGATAAATTGTAACGTGTCAAATTATTAGTGAATTACAAGTATTTTCATTACTTGAAAAACTGATTTCAAGAAAATGAGCTGCATGCATTGTCGCTTTGAAGAACTAACAGATTTTGGTTTTGGCAATTTGAATACAATATTTATGTTCTCAATTTCATAAACAACATCTTTATCATAGAGAAACTAATTCGAACGTGCAATTTTTTTCAAGTATTTAACACTATATTGCTTCTCTTTAACATCTATTATTTCTGCAACATGAAATTTTCTTTTTCAATTGTTATCTTATTGAACCAAAAACATCTTTTTCAATTGTATCACTTATACCAGCTACTGTAGAATTTGCATCATCAGAGGAATCAGAAGAACATACAGTATGTGATAATTCATCGGTGAAGTTATCTCAATTTGAAACACAGATTTTTTCACGTCTTTTTTTTTTCTTCTTCTCCCCCCCCCCCCCTTATTGCCATTCATGCGATTAGCAAGTTTTCTTCCATGTCTTTCTTTTCTGGAGTGTCTGTCAAGATTCTACATCTCTCTGGTTTTCGGCCGTCTCTTTTGGATGTACGATTTTTCATTTTTGGAAAAGGCTGCAACTGTTCAGGCAGGGATCATGAAATCGAGATAGATGTAGAAAGTTCACAAAATTCCCCAGCACATGAAATTGATTTCGATGTTGAAAAACTCTGAAAATGCCTCAGTAAAAGTGAATTTAATACTGAAGCATCCAGTTCCATAAATGTTGACTATATTTATTCCTCGAGAAAATAATTATTTTAACAATTTATGAATGAATCTATTCTGTTAGTCACACTTGAAATCCTGAATAAGTTTTGATTCACTGGCCATACACCAGGTACACGAAATCCAGTTAGAATGTTTACAGGAGTAAAGGCCAATGGATAGGATTTGTCAACATTCTCCGCAACGTCGTCGTATATGGTGATTGGTTTTCCAGGGTTTGTCATATTACAATTACTGCATGCTGTATTGTGGTATTTCTTAAAGGGTCCAAACACACCTCTGTGTGTTTGACTCTTTAAGAAATACTACAATATTTTTTAATAAATTCTCATGCTTATATAAACAAATTAATAATAATAATAGCAAACATAATTTTTATAGGTCATGAACATTAAAAGTTTCAGAACAAAATATACAGCTATTACTATAATTAATATATAAATAACAACCAATAAAAAAATTTGACTGAATAAAAAGGGTTCAGATAATTAAGTCCATTTTCCTCTATTTATTAATAAAACTTTTTCTATAAAATAAAAACATAAAAGATATGACTGAAGTTGTACCTAGGGCCATGGACGCTAGGTATAAGGCAACTATGTGGCCCTAGGTACACGACTAGGTTATTTCATATAAAATGTCTTCTACTAAAAATGCACATCTAGAAAGGACTTATATAAACATCTCATTTAATACTCAATGTTACAAAGAAAATTATTTACTAGAATTCAAAGAAAAGTGTTTGACTTAACTTTGCAAAAAAATAAAAGACATGAGATGCAAAATGTTACTGCAGACCATATAAAAACGTTTTCGACTTATAACTTGTCACAGCTTTCTCCTCTAAGATTTCAAAATGGGTGACAAAAGAGAAATTGGGTGTTGTCACTTACGCAAGTGAGTAACAAATCTTAGAACTGAAAATTATTCAATAAAAGTGGGGTGGTCTTAGGTGCACTATGGTCCTAGGTACATAAGTCTCCCCTATGATCATATCAGTTATAGTTCTGCCGTTTATTCATATTTTTGAGTCTCGTTTTATCAGAAAAATATTAATGTGGAAAGTATTATGATTTTAAACTCGGTTCTTTAAATATTTTATATTTTAATACATCAAAACCATTATATTTGCCTTTTTATAAACACCTAATTAGTTACTTTATAATAATTTGGTATCACTTGAAACCTATCATTATTCTCTAGAAATGTCAAATTAGTTTTCAAATATGTCTACTTTGAGCAATCATTGGACTGTAAAATTAATCTTCCCTATATTTTCAATTCTATTGACTGAAAATTACAACAATATATCTTAGGTAAATGTTTTATTACTTGTATTGTTCAATACACATAACTCAAAATAGAACAGAATCGGAATAAGAATTTTTATTTTTGCAATTTACATAAAGAAGTTTTAATTTTTGAGCATATCTTCAGAATTCATGAATTAGACATTTCATGTACATTTGAAAGATTTTTCAATGTATATACCAAGTTCTGAGAGTATAATAATTAAAATAATTCGTCAAAATTATTTTCAAAAATTGGTTAGTTTATGTTTAGGCGTGATGATTTTCGCAACAAAGATATAAGATATGTGTACAAAATACCAACTAAAATATTAAGGAAAACACATAAAAGCTATTCCTGATTGCTAATTCTCAAAAAAGGTTGTATATGATGTTTTAGTAGTTACCATTGTTTGCTCCATGTGTCTTTGAGTTTTAAGTTTTTTTTTTAACGTGTATACACATCTGACTAATGGTATTCTATTCTTTTACAAACACTATCACAGTATATATACTTTTGAGACTATATTGTTTCAGTTACTATTATAATACATAACGATCTCCTTTTGTTATGAATTTCACATCTTCAATTACAATGCATTAGCGAAATTTATGATTGTGCTTTAATTTAGCACATAAGAGTAAAAGATTTGGTTCCTTCAAAAGTAACTGGCACAGATTTTTTTCATAAATACTGTTTAAGAAATGATAGAAGTAATTATTTGGCATCCCATCAAAACACATCGTTAGCTCTCTCCTTTACAATTTTAGATTACTACTATTCTCTCTAAATTACTTCTTGAGTTTTCAGTAATATAATATGAATGGAACTTTTACTTTATTCGCAACTCTATTTTTAAGGTTTGTATTTTTACTATTAAGAAAGTCTGAGATTTAACGACTTAGCTGTTAAACTGGAGTATAAAGAAAATTTTATTCAGAATAATTTTTTTTAAATAAATTCAAGTACACCTATGAGCCCATGATAAGATTTCAGATTTTTTCTTTCTTTCGGTGATGATAATATTATTTTAAAAACTTATTATTTAGTACAGATATGTCTTTTCAGGCACAAAATAAAAATTAAAGGTGATTAATTTAACACATTCAAGGGAAATAATCAAGAAATATCGGCAAAATGTCAGGTTGAACACTAGGGTGGTCCAGAATATTGAAGGTCCCTCTTATTTTGTTTCAAAGTTGTAAAAAATTAATTAGACCAAATTTGAGAACATTTCAGTGATAATAAGAGATAGTTCAATGCAATTTACACCATTATCCCATAGGGTGGGTGTTTTCAAAGGTACAAACTAAACATAAATAAGATTGCAGTTATAGTTACAATTAACAGGAAATTGAATTGCAAGTTTGGCATGAACAAATATTTTGTGGAATATATTTCTAACTCAATTTTTCAATTGGGCCTGTAAATATCACATGATGATTTAACGACAAAAAGAGCTTTAGAAAGTTTTTGATCGCAAGGTTTCAAAAAGAGTTAAGGTTACAAGATTATTTGACAAATACCAAAGACGATAGGCTAGCTTTTCTTACGCAACTTTGGATACTTCATTAATATTTGTATAGTGCAATAGAGATTTTATCAAATTAAAATCATCGTATGGTGCATTTTGAAATGAAGAAGCTGTCATCTAAACCCTTTAGGTACACTTGTATAGCAAATATACATACCCGTTGCAATCCCTTTCTATCTCTTGGACTAATGGTAGACTGACAACTAAATATCCATATATTAAGAGTACAATATTTTTGATATCCATTGGAGCGTGGTGCATTGCTGCAGGTGCCATAAAACTGATTCCGCAAGATGGGGTTTCGCAGAGAAATATTAAAATTGGTTTGGAAAATTCTCGGTAATCCTCTCTTGACTGGGTTTCATCCAATAATTTTTCATTAATATTATATTGGTCTTTATATGAACCATTTGACTCAAAATTTCTGTTATCAATTATTGTCTTACAGTTTCCTTTATCAATAAACACCCAGTAGGCCTGGAATCTTTAAAAGAGAGGTACTCTGATCCGGAACTTATTAGTGCACTTATTAAAATCTGTATCAATAACTAGCTCCATAATATAGTGTCGATAAACCAAAAAAAGTACTTCTTGTTCAAATAAGAGACAAGTACCATTTTTTTTGGCAAGTAGTAACACTTGTGTCAAAGCACATAGCCCATACTTAGTCATTGAAGGCTAAAATCCAACGTTGCATAAACTACAGTTAGCTGTTAGCTAGACTTTCTCTGGTTGTTAATGGAAATTTTGCAACTGAAAATAATTGATGAACTCTTTCCAGGATACGATAACAGGGACTTTTTCTTTTCCAGTTAAGTCGTATAACAGTTTACTGTCCTATTAATTTAGCCCCCTGATTCTGAAATTCAGTTTTAAGCTGCTTAAATTTATTAGATCGGTGTTTCATTTTTTTTTCGACGAATGGAATGTCTATATGAGTAAAATCCAACCATCACTACCTAAACTCTTATCGGCAAAAACAACCAACTATCAAGTGCTCCATAGTCTGAAAAGAATTATGATAAAGGCTATGAAAGAAGTAAATGGAAAAAACAATTCTACAAAGCCTCCTGACATTAAGCTAATAATATTCATGGACATGAAATTTGAGGAATTTGGGACAAAATAGTCAGATTTGTTATTTGAAAGAATTAACGTATGAAATTTTAATTAACTATATAAATAAAGTTTTCATCAAAATGAACATATTTGTAAAATAATTTACGTCTAAAACACAAAATTATTGTTAATTAAAAATTATACATTGTTGTTTCTATGGTTATTAATTAAAGGGATTTCTTAGAGTTACTAAAAAGTAACCAGTTCCTTCCTCTTCAATCCTCATGAAGACGAATTTATTAAAAAAAAATTTAGTTTTTAAACCTTATATTAAGTTACATTCAGTGACAATTTTGTTTGTACTTGCTTTTAACTCATGCAGTATATAGTTTAGTACTTCGTACTTACAAAAAGTATACAATTCTCAAATAATGATAATGATAAAAATAATGGAAATATAAAATCCATTAATGTGGTAAAAAATTCTGCTAAGTTTTAAGACCAAAACAATTAAAATTCAGAAATTGAGACACATCAAATTATATCTAATGTATAAATATTCAGAATTATGTCCTAATTCTTCCTATTTCTCTTCAATATATGCTATTTAAAGCATCGTGTTTCAACCAGCATGTTCTCGTTTGTAGTTTTGACTTCGTAGAAAACAGAACTCTTGGGAAAAATTTATGTGAACAAGCTACAAGCTTGGAGGATAGAAATGAGTAATTTATCAAGAGTTTTCTTTTAAAATATTTACTGCTATGCAATTGATAGTTATTCAAACAAAGTAATTTTTTTAAGAAAACGAGGAAACAAAGAAAAATTGTATTAATAATGAACCAATTATAATTTATCAAGGTCTATGTTTTATTCCCTGAAATTAATGGGGTGATAACTTGGCGGGAACGTTCTGCTTCTTAGTAGTTTTTGGTTATAACGATTTATAGTTTATATTTCTGCAATCTCTAAATATTGCAATTAAAATTTAATTTATTAAAATTCATGTGTTCAAAAAGTTTCATAATCGTAGCTAATTTGTTTGGTGTATTATTCATACGTATACCACCTATTTTTCAGATATTTTTTCAATTGACTTATTTTTCCTAATGAGGTCCAAACAAAGGGGGCTTATGAAAACTATGAGTACGTAATGAGACCATTTTACAAAATATATTAATATATTTAAAATTCTGTATCCCTAAAATTTCATTTCAAAGTATTCCGAAATTTTCAACGAGTTGGTGAATATCGAATATTGCATTAAAAAAAAAAATATGCAGTAGAAATGTATAGTAAGTAAAAAATTATGGATTCAGTCTTAGTAGGACCAATAATATTTTTACAAGGGAATTAATGTTTATTGGAAAAGTTTATAATGTTTAAAGAAAGTTTATTTATTTACCAATGACAATGACTCTTATGTCTTAAGGGATATCGAAAGAATGCAGAGTATAAACCATAACAGTGGGAACCAAATTCTATAAATGCTCCATTAAATATGCGTTTCCTTTCGAAAGAAGTGGTGGGGAGATTGACCTAATATCAATCATTTATCACATTACTGACCTTAAATTTTAAAGATCAGGCACATGAACAACATTTACTTAGTTTTGTTGGGAGTATATAAAGGCTTCTGTTTAGTTCACTAGCCACAATTGCAATTTCAGTTCAGTTAAATCTTGGATATATTTATATTTTCACTTTTGAAATAGGATAATAAAAATGATGTATAAGGTAAGATATTTTCAAACATTTTTAGCTAAAACATAGTACATTATTCGTTTTCTGATCAAACGGTAATTTCATTTTTGAACAATTAATTTATTAATGCATAAACTTTTTACTGGGTTTATGTTAATTATATTAAGAAGGGATGATATTTGAAAATTGATTGAGAGAATAAAGTTGTATTTTCCAAATGTTTCTAAAACGAAAGAGTTTATTTTATTTATTATACATTTTTTTGGATTTGGAGAATAATGTAGAAAAGTAGGCAAAAATTCAACATTATATATTTTCGGTTCTTAAAATTTTAGTATAAGGGGGTGATTTGCACCTCTATCTCTAAAGGCTTTGGTATACAATTGTATCCTTTACGATTTTATACAGATCTGTATAAAAATGTATTATTGAAGTGTCGTATACTAAAACATAACACGGATGGTACAAATTCACTAATTCTGTAAACTTCATTAAAAACTCCTGCACTTCACCACGTCATTTAATTGAAAATGCTTCATATAACCACAAAGTATGCTAATATATACCCAACTTCATACATTCAAATTAATTTTACAAAGTAACACTCAATAATTTATTTTTGTAATCAAACAATTTTAAATTATAAAGTGTAAATCAATTCAAAATAATTTGTATGGGGATGATGTTATTCTTTAGTAAACCAAACATTTACGATATATTCATGTCTTGTTTACTGATGCAGAATATTGTACATTTAGGGTATCCAACTGGCCTAATCAAGATCAATAAAATACAATAATCATATATTTACAATTTTTTATATTACAGGTTATTTTCATTGTGGCATTAAGTGCTGTTGCCTTCGCAAACGAACATGGGCACCATGAGGTAACTAATATTTGCATTTTCAAATCAATCAAATCATATTGATATGAACGAGATTTTGTAAATAATTGTACATAATGTAAATACTTGGCAAAATTCTAATGCTATTTCAGTTCCGCAATCATTTTTAATTATAGCTTTTTATTAATGTAAAAATTGTAAACAGTATCGGAAATACAAGCTTTAAAGTAGTGGCAATGGTTAGATTTATCTGGATATTTTTAGAATTTTGAAAAATGTCACTAAACTATAAAAAAAACCTCGCGTGAGAATTAATCAGAGTCTATCTAGTCCAGTCCCGTCCCGTCTGTGGATGTTTGGGAATTTAACATCAGTGGATGCAGTTCTGAGTTTTATCGAAAGGCAGGAAGCTTGTGTTTTCCCTGCTTTGAGTTGGGACTATTGGAAGCTTCGGTTTGAGCTTCAGTGTATTTTACAACTGCTGTTTAAAGAATTGCGTATTTCTTTGTGAGGAATAAAATGATTTACTTTTGTATTCCAATATCATGATTCCTCTGAGAAGAAAATTCGTAACAATATATTTCCTATGCTAAAAAATCATATTTTTTAATTTTTTTTTTAAGAAATTGATCAAAACCAAACTTTGTGTTTATTTGTGTGAACAAAACATATTTAATCATAAAATAAACTGATAAAATAAAACAAAATGAGTTTACCAAAAGATTGGATACATATTTCGAAGTCTTTAACGAGCAAAATAAGAATCAAAATTTGTAAAAATAGTTGTAATAAATATCTAAAAAGTAATCTCAAAAAGATTATCTTATTTGATGTATTTTATTTTTAGTGTATTATTTTGGGTTAAGTCAATTTAATTCTAACATATTAAGGTAAATGTAATTTACTTACTTATATGCGATTTAAGATTACTAATCAACAATTTAAGATAATCAATGGAATGTTACAAACTTAATTAGTTTCTCTCAGAACCTACTTTTTAGTTGGAATTCTGTTAGAAGTTAAATTTTATTTAAATTTTTTAAATGAATGTTTCACATATTCCAATGGTATACGCAGTTACTTTAAAATTGCATGATGTTTTTGTTTCCGCAACTGATAATACTATAAAGAGGGTGGATAAAACTATGGAAATACTTTTAGAAGTAAAATTTTACTGAACTCTATCTCTGATACGAATATTCTTATGACGCAGGTATCTTAAAGTTGCATAAGTTAAAACAGAATTCTGTGGATTCATATTAGACTCATCAGTAACACTTTATGCAGTAATTTAAATATAAACCAAACAATTCCGAAGAATGAATATTTTAAAGTAAAGTTTCACTAAAATAAACAGTTTTATCAAAAACTGTGTTAAGTTACGTAAACAATGTTAAGTTAAATTAACATGAATAATGGCACAGCTCTTATAATTAATACATCAGAGAAACCAATAGAAATCAATTCATTTGTCTTAATGACACATTAATCAAAGTAATAAGTTAGTATCTAAATGAAAAAACAACTTAAGATCTGTTTGGTCTTGACAGTTTGATGTATAGAACATAGGTCTTGACAGTTTGAGACTCTGATGTCTTTAAGACGTAACTGCACAACAAAATATGTCTAATGATCCATTTTATTCTCAGCATCACGCTCCCCAGCCATACAAATTCGGCTATGAGATCAAAGACCACCACGGATCCCAGCATAGACACGAACATGGAGACGGACATGGACACGTGCAGGGTAGCTACGGATTCACTGACCACAGGGGCGTGCACAGAGAGGTCCACTATGTAGCCGACGCCGCTGGATTCCGTGCCACTGTCAAAACCAACGAGCCAGGAACCGCTAATCAGAACCCCGCTCATGTTAAGCTACACTCCAGTGCCCCTCACCATCACGAAGGACACCATCATCATGCACCTCAGCATCACCAAGTTCTTCAACATCACCAGGCTCCTCAGCATCATGGTCATCATCATGTCCCTCATCATGGTCACCAACTGTCCCAGCATGGATTTCCTTAATAAATTGCAATATATTTTGTAAATACATAAAGAGCTTTTAGTTTGTTTGCCAAATAAAATGCAACTATTATATTTGTCTCAAAAGAACTGTTTTACATATCCCTATAAATTGAAATAACAAGGCAATAAATAGGATCAAGATTAATTGTTGCTCAGTTTCCATTAAATATGTAGGATTTAAGATAAATGACAGTGAACTAACAGATGTCTATTTCAAGTCTTCGATATGTTAAGAAATCTATTAACTGCATAAACCCCCTAGTAATAAATACCTTATAATCAGGCGCCGATGCAAAAGTGAATTGTTTAGTCAAGGATATCAAAAGATAACGTTATATAAAGGAACATTATATAACTAAATCCTTAAACTAATATTTTCAAATACATTATTTTAAGTATCACATGAGTTATATTACTGAAATAGTCGCATTTCGTTGTGGATAAATATTAGGTAGAGACGAAATTTTAAGCTAATTAATTCCAATAGAGTCATGTAATTAGTTTTCTCAAATATAAGTTTTACAGGACACGCAAGTATAAGTAAAAGGTAATTCCCAAACTACAAACAACAACTAACTGTGCAATACAAATTGATCAACTATAGACAGTAGTTTGGTTGGTTTACAAATTAGGTTACCCATGACGAAGCCCAATGCAACAACATTATTACCATTTATTTTCATCTTCATTCATTTCCACAATTTACTATCCTTGTCTATTAGTATTAAAATTTTCCTGCAACTTTTTCTTCACTTACCTAATCTTAAGAATTTTTTCTCATTTCATGTTTCTCAAACGGGTTATTTCCGAACAAATGCTTTCCTTTTATTACTTGAATAATATAACTTATTGCATTCCTGCCAACATTTTCAACTATTTAATTTCATTGTGTGTTCGACTTTCATGAAATCGACTAGTGCATTTTTTTTTTTTTTTTATATGTAATGGGCTATATACGAGACCACTTGGGCCGTCATAACCTAAAAAAACCCTAAATCCAAAAAAATTCTAATACATATTTTGACCCTTTTGTGTACGCACTTTGAAAATACGTAGGTTTGTTGTTTTATTGTTGTATGGACTAAGATCTTGAGAAATTCAAAGAAATAAAAATATTATTTTCAAAGGATTAATCAGAAAGTGTCAAAATATACGCAATTATTATTATTATTATTATTATTTTTTTTTATTTTTTTTTATTTATTTTTTATTTTTTTATTTTTTTTATTTATGCTTTTTTTTTTTAAAGTTATGACGGCACACTTGCAATAAATATTCAAATTTAAGAGTAAAATTGTGTTTCTTATAACCTGGATTGGTCCATCTATTATATCAATTATAAATGGTTCAGTATATGTCAAGTTATGAAAATGTATACTGTTTACCCTTTCTGCCGTATTTCCACCACTAAATCACAAGACATTGAAATGAGACATATTTTTTGAATTTCAATCTAATAAAAAACTTTAACTTTTCCTTTTGAGAATAAATGGTGAGTGAATAAGTCACTCGTGTCTTATGCTTTTACACGTATGGAAGCAATAATGATCGATCAGAGAGAAATTTCTAGTAGCTTTTTATGAAAACGAGAATGTTTTTTTTCTCTAAAAGAAATGCAAATTGTTTGTAATTTTCTTCAATTTCAAGCTTTGTACTGTTTTTTAAAAGCATGTCATAAAAAGAAATACTTTAAAATACAAAGAATTTTACCACGTAACATTCTTCCAATTTGAAATTGTGGGTGCAAATTTGTTTGAGTAAAATATTCTAGGAGAAGACAATTCATACGAATAAAGATGAACTGCTAATTGCATTGCACACAGTGAAGTAAAGAAAGAAGCACCTTCTAAAATCAACCAGATATGTGGCTTGTTTAAGTACCATGACATTATGAAAGCACTCATTCGAATTTTTAGCCACTTAAATCGCACTTCCAAATAAATTTATCATTTATTATTAATAGAAGAAGTGATAATGTATTTAAATTACTTTAAATACACTTTCTACATGAAACAGTGTAAACTTTAAATTATTGTCCAACCTAAGACATGCCTTGTTTGAAAGATTATTAAATTTTCTATAATAATATAATATTGCATAACCTAAAACATAAGTATTTTCTGTATAAAAACAAATAATAAATTGTAAGGTGATAAATATTACATTGCAATTGCTAGTTTCAATTACTTAAAATTTCAGAAAACTTGGGTTAAAATAACGATTTTTTTTAGTTTGTCCTTATTGTAACACTGCCTCAAATCCATAAAAAATTATCTATTAAAATATTTTCTACTTCAATTACAAGAAAAGTTGTTTATATTATTTTATAATAGAACTTAAATATTGTTATTTTTTTTTTTTTTTTTTTTTCAATTTTCAAAATACAAATAGTAAAAAAAAAAGTCAACATTTCTGCCCAAATGCGACAATATTTGAAAATTTTGGGTCATTGAACACTTTCCTTAAATACTGCAACTTAACAAAAATAAAAAAAAAATAGTATTGTTCATTCCTAAAATGTTTTTGTCAATGTTTAGGTTGCCATGTAAAAAGAGGTTATAACAAAGAATTGAAATGAAGTAGTCATTTATTTGGCAAAGTAGCAGTTTTGGGCTGTTTTTAAAAAACAGATTAAATTTACAATGGAAATCCGTGCAGAGGGAGTTGGTGTCCATGGTGATGGACTTGATGATGACTATGATGAACAGGAGCCTGGTGATGGTATCCATGATGTTGAGGTACATGATGATGGTGTCCATGATGTTGAGGTACATGATGATGGTGCTCTTCGTGGTGATGTACAGGGGCACTGGAGTGTAGCTTTACGTGTGCAGGGTCCTGGTTGGCGGTTCCTGGCTCGTTGGTCTTGACAGTGGCACGGAACCCTGCGGCATCAGCCACGTAGTGGACCTCCCTATGCACGCCCCTGTGGTCAGTGAATCCGTAACTGCCCTGAACGTGTCCGTGTCCATCTCCGTGCTCGTGTCTGTGCTGGGATCCGTGGTGGTCCTTGATCTCATAACCGAACTTGTAGGGCTGGGGAGCGTGATGCTACGAAGGAAAACTCTCATTAAGTAAAATTTTGCAGTGAAGTGTAATTTGAAATTCAAAATAAGCTTGTATTGATGCATGATATAACATTGTTTTTTGTTTTTGCTGGAAAGTAAGTATTATATATATTATTGCTTTTGTGATAACATTTCGGTTGATATTTGTTTGACATAACATGAGGTTTGAGTAATAATCACACTAATTTCACGGATAACACTCTAATTTGGATTTCACGGTATTAAACTATTTTCATATTATTTGAAACGTACCTTAAATATTGATTTTAAAGTTTTGGACTCTGAAATCTCATGGTTGGTTGGTTGTTTTCAGATTATCTGGCGCCGTCAGTAACACGAGGGCTATAATGCGCTGAATAATTCGTCATTAGACAAGCCAACATACATTTACATGCACCCATGCCTTACACGGGACTCGAACCCGCAACCTCACGGTCGTGAAATCTCATGAGTTAATCATATATAATTATTCAAGGACAATTTATGTTAATATTCAATTCACTTCAATAAAACAATTGTGCAACTTAATTCAGACAAAATGGCGTGTTAATAATTTGTGTGTATAATTAGTCTCATTAGAAAATAAGTGCGATATATATTTTAAAATTTACCTTCCCTTAGAAAACCCTTAAAAAATTCTCTTGAATTATTGATTGAATCGCTTTTAATAATAATAATAATTATAAAACTGAACATTAAGTTTGAATAAAATTATACCTTAACTATACGCTTACGTTGATTGAAAAGTTCACTTACTTAACATAAGTCGCCAAGTAAGAATGCAAGAACCAATAAAAAAAAAATCAAGAAACCAATAAAAAATCAACTACCCCATTACATACCATTAATTCAAAGTAGTCTGATTTGGGGGTTAAAAGTGCTTAACGTTGATTAATTACTGTTAACAAAAGTATTTAGCATTCACGTTTTTTTTCTTTTCTTTTTTTTTTCCTTTTTTTTTTTTTCTTTTTTCTTTCTTTTTTTTTCCTTTTTTTCTTTCTTTTTTTTTTTTTTTTTATTGTTCGTTAATTCAAGCATTACATTCATGCATAATAAACAAAATTAAGTTCTGTTAAATCTTTAAATACAAAGGTTATTCTTTTAATTTTGTACACGATGATTAAATTTAAAGGCACGTTTACATTCACTGATTTCTAAAAATAATTATATCCAATTAAAAATAATTAGTGTAAAAATTATACATTGCCATCAATGAAAAAACTCGAATAATTTAGGTTAATTGTTAAGTTTACTAAAACTTGAATGGTTCTAGTAAACTTAAAAGTATTTTAATTCAATAGTAGAATGTAATTTCAAATGAACTTACTTATTTAACCGTTATTTTTATGTAATAATTATTTTTCAAAGTTTGAAAATAGAGTTTTATATGTATTTATATAAGTTATAGTTACTTATTTTATTTCTCTGAGTATATCAAAACGTGATTTACACCTAGAACAGTCAAAACGTAAAGACTAACATTATGTATGAAGGAATTCGGAGATAAGTATATTACATACCTCGTGGTGACCATGTTCATTTGCAAAGGAAACAGCACTTAATGCCACGATTAATACTACCTGCAATGAACAAAATATACATTCTGATTATTGAAGTTGATTGATATAAAAAATAAGGAAAACATTTGTTTATAACGGACAAATTTTTTAGAAGGATTAATATTTAAGATCAGAGAAAAAAAACATAAAATTTATTCACTAATTTTTTCCAGTTTGCGAACCATTTGGATATCTTAAAACTAATTTTGGCTAATTCCTATTCGAGAAAAAACACTTACCCTATTTCAAACTAAGAAAGGATGTGATTTTTTAATTATAATATGCTTGAAAAAGATGAATCGATAATTTAAAATCAATGAATTATTTTCAGGATGTTTCCTCATTGAGTTCTTACATCGCTTTTCTTTCTTGTTTGGTTGTTTTGTGAGCTCAACCAACTATTTTTAAGCACAATGACGACTAATCACGTCTGGACCTACTGCTTAACTTGGATTCCGAAACAGAACGAACATCCATGCTTAAACCAGGATTCGAATTCAACAACTTTGGCATGCAGAGCTAGAGCTCTAACAACACAGCCATTAAGTAAGTTTTTTCCTGTAATACCAATATAGCTTTTTGTTTATACTTCATAGCATGAAAGTTTTCGGAATAAAATTATTTAATAATTTGAATTTATAAAATTATCTATTTAAAAATGGAACTGTAAATTTTTAACGCTCCCCGATCAATATTTTCTGCATTATAACTTTATTTTCTAGTTCTAATACTGGTTTTTAAAATACGTTAAAATCCATTAATAACACTATTCCATATAATATAACTATACATTTTTCTTACTTTCTGCATAAAAAGAAGCAGTTGTTCACTTTAATAGCTGATTTTATTAAAAAATATTTATTTCTTGCACTATTAAAATCTGAACGACTAATCGTGAGATTAATCTAAAGTGTAATGAATTTAGAATTTTAAAGTGTAATATTAACATTTAAATACTAAATGATTTAAAAATGAATACTCGATGTTTTCCTTTGATTAGATAAAATTTTCGTCTTACCTTGACAATCATCTTTATAATTCGTCGAAAGCGAGAGTAAGTAAATCCAAGTGTTCACTTTGAAGGTATTGTGACAATGATCCGTGTATTATCCAGTATCGTTTATATATGCTTTCCAAAATTAAGTCAACAGTGTTAAAAGTACCCGTTCTGAATAATTTAAGGTCAAACATTTATAAATGATTGGTATTGGGTCAATTGCACTCTCATTTATCCCAAAACAAAACTAAAACTAAATGGAGCGTTTATATAATGTTTCCGTCCCCAGTGAAATCGAATTCCTTCACTTACCCTAAGGCATCAGGTCACTGTCAACAGTGAATGAGAAAAACTTTCACTCGTAATATAGTGACACTGCCAACAAACATATTTCATGGAAAAATTACAGTGAACAATGTTTTACAAAGTTTTAAAACTTATTTTAATAATTAGTAAGGCTATTTAGATATTCACTCATCGTGATTAGATATTGTATTATAAATTAAAAATTTAATTTTTACATACAAAAGCAATACAATTACAAAATTTGTTAGTTACATGATAGTTTTATTTTTAAAAAAAATTATTAGCTTTTGCTTGATACAAAATACGAGCTTCAGTTTAAAAGATTTTATAAGATGTCGCATTTGTAACTTGTTACCCTTTATCAACAAAACTTTTAACCCTCGGAAAATTCATAATCCCTGTCCGACTCATTAGTGATACCTATTGGTAAAAAAAAAATTCTTCGGGAAATAATCTTGATCCGAAGTTTACATGCGATAAATCTAGCGTGAATTATCACATGCTCAGCTAATGAATACAGAACACTCAAAGATGTTCCTATTTAAACATTGTTGATTAGTTAAATGCGAATTCATTCACTTCAATCCTCGAAGATTTTAAAGAAAGTAGATTATTCTTATTTTCTTGAGCTTATGGTAACTTGGTCACATTTTGAAAGAGCATGCGACACAATGGTTTTGTCTAGATTCTAAAATTACTTGTCATAGAGAAATATTACTTGAACCTACCTTTTTGGCTATTGTTTTATATGTGAAAAATAAACCAAAGTTTAAACCTACAGCACTTATAGTTTGTCTCCCATTTGCAGTAGTACAATTGTGGTTTATTGCTCTGAATTTTAATATACGATATTTAGAGCTGTAAAGTATTTTAAACAAATTTATAAGAAACTTTGACCCATGTTTCAACCAACCCCGAGTAAGAGGTTGGTTGAAACACAGACTGAAACATAATTATTTGACTACAGCAAACATAATTACTTGACTACTATAAATCTAATTATTTGATTACCAGAAACATAATAATTTGACTGTTGTAAATGTACTTATTTATCTATCAGAAACATAATTATCTCGCTATAGTTTATATGAACAATGCTGTGCTGATTGTTTTATTAGAAAAATTGTTTTCTTACTCTAGTATTATCGTATATATTCATAGTTTTGTTTGGAGTGACTTTAATCCAAATGTTGCATTCGGTATTAATACACTTGTTTGGAGGTTAAAAGGCAACACGATGGTTGGTTGTATTCAGATTATCTGGCGCCGTCAGCAAAACGAGGGCTATAATGCGCCGAAACATTCGTCATTAGACAAGCCAACATACATTTACAAACACCCATGCCAAACACGGGACTCGAACCCGCAACCTCGCGGTCTAGAGGCTAGCACGCTAACCACTATACCGTTTGGTCGGCGGCAACACGATGGAGGAGGTGAAGTTTGCATGAGCAATGTCGTGGAAAGATCAAGAGAACAATATCGTTTTTTTCTACACAAATCTATGATATTGATACAAAAGGTGT
Organism: Linyphia triangularis; assembly: GCA_963978545.1. Classification (NCBI taxonomy): domain Eukaryota; kingdom Metazoa; phylum Arthropoda; class Arachnida; order Araneae; family Linyphiidae; genus Linyphia; species Linyphia triangularis. Next base: position 63,913,890 of record OZ021728.1, read on the forward strand.
GATTCATGATTAACGAGAATCACTAAAACAGGCTTCTCTGGTGTGTACCGCGGGATTAAAATAAAATGTTTCAAAAAGACAGTATAGTCAGTATCCTTCTTCCAACCTGAAGGATTTTATAACACTGCACAGTTTGGTGCCCCACTTAAAATAAAATTATCTCGGAACATAACCCTAGGAAACACGAATATCGATGGTACTGTATTTCCTGTCTTAGAAATAGCTACAGCGACGGTCACCCCACGCTCGGCTGAGGTAACAGATCACACTTTCTAGATACCTTTTTAATAAAAATTCTTTTTTGGCGATCGGCTACTTATTTCCGTCTCGCCTTTATTGTATATGTCAGCAATTGAAAATTACATTTTCTAAGACACGAGAATAATTTTCGAAAAACAAATCGGCATCGTACTGAGCTCGTGGCTCGAGCTAAACTAGTTGCTTGGGGTTTTCAAATGGGCAAAGTTATGAGTCTTTTTAGATATCCGGTAAACCAAAAAGCTCCATCAGCTTTAGCTAAGGTCCATTATGAAGGAACAAGCACATTGTTTCTTGTTGCATATTAGTATGCCAATTTTCTAACCTCACGTGGGCATACGCCTTGATAGAGGACATGTAGAGGGAATGAAACACTGTTTCAACCAGCCCCGTCCCTTTTGTATAAACTTGCCACAATCGGCCATAGTTAACTAAACAAGACAATTCACGTGTGTTTTTAAAAACAGGTGAATAGCCATAACTATGAACTCTAAACACTTTATTAATCAAACATTTTAAACAGTTTACATTACTGCACTACAACCAGTTTTGTACTACAAACAGTTACAAATGCGATATCTTATGAAGCTTTGAAAATTTACTCGCCCTTCTTAAAAACAGTTTTTTTCCCCTTTAAAATACAGAGCTGTTGACAGAAACTTTTCTCTCGTACATATAATGTATCTTTAATAGTTTTTTTTTTTTTTGCCCCCTATGAATAAAATTAGATGTTTAAATGAGATTGTTTCAACTAGCCCAGATCTCTCCTAAAGATTAATATTATGAGTAACATGGTTTAATTTATAAAGTAGGCATAAGTTAATAGCCATTGTACATTCACTTTTAATTTATTCCTATAAAAACTTAATCTCTGAGGCCAAAGTTAGTGATATTTTCAGTTTAATAGTGAATAAATCCTTAGTTTCAGATCCATAATATAGTATAGTAAAACTGAATGAATAAAAGCTGCCTTTTGAAAAAAAAATTATTGGCAGATTATTCTGAAGAAGCTCTCAGTGCCAGTGGAACTTCTTTGATGATAGAACATTTTTCTATTCATTCCAAATAAATAATTAAGGTGATGCTAAAGTTTGCGAAATTTTGAAAAATTAAAATTTGTATGATGGTTTTCAACATTTTTAAATCTCTTCCTTCCTGAATGTAATAGCTCAAATTCTTATATATTAGCACCACAGTAAATAGTGTTTAAAAATTATTTTAGACATCAATATCTTCCGGTAGCGCTTTGCCTTCAGAGGTTATAAAATTTTGAAAAAAATTTACAAATAAATGTAGATCACAGTTAAATAAAAAAATACTAACTTACATGTTTTGTAGACAGTAGAATTTAAAAACAGATATTTTATAGAAAAAAACTAAGTTTTCATGAGAAATCATAAGTTCAAGGAAATGATATAATTCGATCTTTTTTACTCTTTTTCAGTCTCACTAATTCACATCTTTTCTGTGGTATTAAGACTTAAAAATGGATTTTAAAATTTTTTTTGGCTCACTCTAATACACAATACCTGCAAAAAAACACACCTCACGATCTCATCATCAGATGTGTACTCAGATGAAGAGACATGCCAAGAAAGTTTTATAAAATTGTAAAAGAATTACAATTGCGTGCCAATGAACCTGTGAGTGTCTATCTAAGAAGCATTCTCATTAGTTAGATGCGATAATTCTTTTCTGGTTAAACTTGATTGTCCGTAAATGAATAAGTGGTTTCAATTAATTTCTCTATTAGAAATTATATCGACTAAATTAAAGAATAAGGTGAACTTTTCTTTCTGCTTAAACTACCGTAAAGTTGTACACTAAATCTGCAATTTTTGAATATTATATTTAATTGAATTTCCTAACATTAAGTTAAGATAATGAATGTAATATTTAACATCCTTTAATTTTTAAAATTAGTTGTTTGAAAATTATATCACTTGTAAGCAAGTGGTATAAGTCGAAATTATCCTACAAAAAACACATAACACTGCAAAATTGCGTATCATAAAATCTTCAGGCTGATTTTAAGGTCCAACACAGGTTTAAATAATAGTCAATAGAAAATAAATAAGCATTTACAAACAAATTTCTAACAAATATAAGCAAAGTATATTAGCAATATAAAAATCATTTATCAAATTTTGCGGAATTTCGTTATTTCCAGATTTTTTTTATTTAATACTGTGTGAATAAAAATAATTTAAAAACTTGAGTTTTTGTGAAATTTTGGTCGTAAAAAAAATAAATGACTTCAATAATATGTGTTGAATTTTATTAAATAATTGAAAAGACTTTGCGGCTACAACTAAAAAAAGTATTTTTAATAAAATATCCTGCTTCACCCTAAAACATAAAAAAATTATTGCTTCATTTACATAATTTGTATTTTCCTCAGTTCTTATTATATAAGCCAAACATATTTTCTTGAATAATACATATTTTTGGTTCAATTTCAAATGATAAATTGGATTTGGAAACCTTTAGAGTTTTTTACTTTCACAATGAGCAAAATCAGTCTTAAAACTTGTGATGAATCAGTTGATATACTACATTACCTAAACATCTTAACGCTGTTTAGGTAATGTAGTATTAAATATTTTAAAACATCACATTAATGAACTGCATTATGACAATTGCAAGTAGATGATGAAATGGTCTAAACTGAATTTTTGGTATTTTTGGGTGTTAAACTCATCAATGTCTAATTAAATGTTGTGAATTGTTTTGCAAGATATTTATTATTTTATGAGTTGCTTACCTAACTGTCAAGATGACTGTCGATAAAAGCATTCACTACGAAAATTCTTCTTACATATTTGATCTTTTCTCGAAAATCTGACCTGCTTCGCCATTTTAAAGAAAACCACACCTGTTTTTTGTATAAATTATCCATAATTTAGTTTGGTAAATTTGAGAAATGGTGGAGAATCAGAAAAATCGTAAATTGTGACAACCATTTTGCAACAATTGATGAGAAAATGGAGTAATGGAGTAACCATTTGAAACACTTCCTTCATCATTTTAATATTTATTCTACCTTTGTAAGCATTTTCCAAAAATTTAACCAAAATTATAGTGAAAAATAAGATATTTAATTTTTGACAATACCTGACTTTTTGATTAATTAGATTTCACACTCAAAATTTTGAAAATTAAAGCGTTAATTAATAATTAAAAATTAACTATATAAAATTTTCAATTGATTTTTCTTAGTACTTCAAAATAATATTCATAACATACATTTAGAATATAGTTTTTTTTATTTGGCAAAAACACAGAAAAAACAAGAATTTAACTGATTGAGATACGTTTCAATTTATAATGGAAATCCGTGTCGAGAGTTTTGATGGCCATGATGGTGGATTTGATGGTGACCATGATGAACAGGAACTTGATGTTGGTGTCCATGATGAACAGGAACTTGATGTTGGTGTCCATGATGAACAGGAACTTGATGTTGGTGTCCATGATGCTGAGGTACATGATGATGGTGGTGTTCTTCATGGTGATGCTTAGGGGCGCTAGAGTGCAGTTTGACGTGAGCTGGATCCTGGTTGGCGGTTCCTGGTTCGTTGGTCTTGACAGTAGCGCGGAATCCAGCGGCGTCGGCTACATAGTGAACCTCTCTATGCACGCCCCTGTGGTCAGTGAATCCGTAGCTGCCCTGCACGTGTCCATGTCCATCTCCGTGCTCGTGTCTGTGCTGGGATCCGTGGTGGTCCTTGATCTCGTAACCAAACTTGTAAGGCTGGGGAGCGTGATGCTGCGAACGAATAACATTTGAATTAGTAGTGGCTTATTTGAAAACATTTCCTGCTCAGATTAATGTAATTGATACACACCCTGGTTTTGAGTGAATTTGGAATGACACTAATACAGTTAATATTTCTAGATAGTTCAGTTTCGTCATCATCAACATAAGTAAGAATAAAAGCTGTAATTACAATAAAAACTTTTTTCCTAAATAAATTTATATTATATCGATACAAAACAGATACTTATGATAATGATGTTATACTATATATCTCTATATCTTTAACATCACATGCATAAAGTGTCTAAGATGTTTATAACAGTGTTTAATTTAAAAATAGTTTTTAAGTACTTTTTTAAAACATGATAAGAATCAATGAGAACAATCGGAATTAGAATTAGTTTGTACAAAGAAAATTTCTTCTAAAAAATATACTATGTATAAACTCTTTTCTTTATAAAGTGCAGCTACTTAACTTTAATACTTATATGTCATTTGCTTAAAACTTTTATAAACTAGAGTTTTGTAAATTTGTGTTAATTTACGTATTTATTAACTAGACATCTCGTAATATCTTTGTCACTAATTTTAGTAGTATTAATTATTTGCTATGCAATTATATCTTTTTAAAACAATTTAATTCAAACAGAAAATTACCTAGAAAAACGACTTAAAAACAATTTTAAAACCTGTGGAAATTTCTTACCTCATGGTGCCCTTTATCGTTAGCGAAAGTAACTGCACTAAATGCAAATATTAGAATAACCTAGAATAAAAAACTTATCTTACTACGTAAATGATAAATTGCATAAAGAGCAAGACATCAATTATTTATGATAACTAATATTCCAAACAATTCTTAAAATTTGTTTGATTAAATAATTTTAGAGAAAATACTTTGTAAAATATTAATTATACAATAAAAATATTAAAAATGTTTATAATAACTATGAAATGTTTATAATAACTATGAAATGTTTATAATAACTATGAAATGTTTATAATAACTATGAAATGTTTATAATAACTATGAAATGTTTACAAAAACAAAATACAAAGGTAATTTTTCTATTTAAAAATAATGATAAATGTTATTTAACTTTTTTGAAGTGAGAGTAGAATAGAAATTAAGATATTAAAATTATTTGCTGCAAACATAACTTGTACTAGGAACCATTCACTAAAACACGAAAAAAAATAATAATGTAGAGATTAAAATTTAAAAAGTAAAATTTTAGATTTTTAAACTTCAAATATATTTCAATTTTCAATTATTGAACACCTTACCTTGAAAATCATGTTAGATTTTGTTTCTAAAAGAACAGGTCTACAATAACACCCACAGTTATTTCGAAGGAATTGAAGTTGTGTTGGAAAAAAAGTTGTCTCTACTTATATATACTCACAAAATTAATGAATTTTGTTAAACGTATCTATTGTTTTGTTTTTAAGGTCATAAATGAATGAATTATTGGATTAGGTCAATCCACCCAATAAAACAAGTCAAATAAAAAAGTACTTGTGGAATTCGTCCCTACTTAAGTGGAATGTAAGTTGCATTCTTTCAAATTCCCTTAGGCATTTTAACAATGAAGACAAAATAAACACCAGCAAAAACTGATGCTATCACTTTTATTTTTATTAAATTAATAACCAGCAATAGTAGTTCAATGTTTTCAGACATTGAAACGTTTTTATATTATACTAACTAAATATCAGTCATTTTATCAATTTCTATCATTCCGACTACATAGAACTTATGACATCGCAATATTTTACTTTTTGAACGTTTTACCTTTTTTCGGCCCTTTGAGTCGAGTTAAAATCGGAATAGATTAGATTTGATAAGTACAGTTTTGGAAGCATGTCATTTGAATACTTAACATCTAGAACTTTTTACCCCTTTTAGTCCATTTAAAAGTGTTAATTCAAAATTACGATAACTGAGGTTTTACACACGTGCAACTGTATGGTGACAAGCGTGCCTATTTTTAGCAACGAATTTTTATGAGAAATATGACTGGGTATTATTTAAGATGTTAAATAATTGACCGTTTTTGAACTCTTAAGATTAATACAACTATGTACAATACTGATAAAACTACAATGAACTGGTTAAAGAAGTGTGAGTACATATACTTATTTCCAGCGTTCTGGTCTTATTGGAGATCAGAATATTCCAATTTTGGATAGTACCTTTTAACACCCCTAACGGTGATTATTCCATATTTGGATAATTTTATGCTTTATAGGACTATTAAGGGGAGGGAGAAGGGGAGGAGGGGTTAGAAATCACGATGTATTAGTTTTACTGTAAAAAGCTATAACAAGTGCAGGATGTACTAATTTTCATATTATTTGCTTAATGGGAGGTAGTGGTTAGGGATATTCTCTTTTTGGAATTTTTTTTTATCCATTTTCTGCCGTTTATTATAAGTCGAAACAGTGCTAGCTTTGTTGTATGATGTACAAAAGTTATGTACGTAAAGTTGCGTTATTGAAATTAAAAAGAAACATCTTCAATCTTACTATTTTATCTTCGTCTTTGTTGACGTTTGCATTAAATGCAAAAAGTAATACTATTGAGAAATGGGGAAATCGGAGAATGTCGGTTTGTGAGTAAGTGAGTGCTTTGGAGTTTATAGATAAAGAATAATGTAAAAACCTTGAATTGTGAAGAAGTACGATAAAATGGTGTATGCGTATAACATAGAATAATCGATGAACTATTGAATGCACGGCAATTAACAAGATTTTAGCAAATTTATGAAAAGAAAAAAAAAAAAAAAAAACTCGATGAAATTCTGAACTTATTTAATTAAATGCATTCTGGTTTGTTTTTTTGTTTGTTTAAGGTTTTATGACGCAATTTCAGCACTAGGGCCATGCTGCGCCAAACAAACGATAAAAGACACAATCATGAAGGATGAATTATAAATATATGAAAATGATGAGATGCGATATAAAAAAATTAAAATATATTAAAAGCTCATTTTAAAAATTATGAAAAGGTTTATGAAGTTTAAAAATTGATATGATTAAAAACACTAGATGTAATGTAGAAAACCGATCTTAGAAATGCAAAAAGATTTGGATGGGGGTTTTCCCCAACCAAATCTCCAAGTTTTAAAATGGTCATTTTGAAAAATTTAAGACGTTGTGTATAAAATTTTGGACATGAAATTAAAATATGGTGCACAGTAATATCGCAACGACAAACATCACAAATAGGCGAGTCTTCTCCCAGCAATGGATGTCAATGCGTGAATCTGGTGTGACCAATGCGCAGACGAGTTAGTTTAACATCTGTCCGACGCATTGGATTTACTGGCCACATATGAAGATGATTTTTAATGCTGTGAAGTTTGTTGTTGGTTTGCAAATCCCATGCTTCTTGGCGCAAAGAAAAAATAAACTTATGAATAGATGATTTAATGTCTTGGTAGGGGACAGTCTGCTGAAACGGGATTGAAGCCGATTTAGCAGCAGAGTCAGCCAATTCATTTCCTGAGATACCTACGTGACTAGGTACCCAGCAAAGTAAAATAACAAAACCTTTCCTCTCAAATTTGTGTAACAGAGATAATATTTCAGGAGCTATTGGATGACATATGTTGTTAAAGTGCTCCAGACTTGTTAAGGCACTTAAGCTATCGCTGTATACACATAACTTGCGATGGGAGCATAAAGAAATAAACAGCAGAGCACAAAAAATTGCCACCATCTCAGAAGTAAAAACCGAGCAGGATTTATGAAGCGTGAAACTGACTGTGGATGTATCAGACACAACACCACAGCCAACACGTTCACCTGCTTTGGATCTATCAGTATAGACTGCATGATAATTACTATACTGAGATCGGTGTAAACAAAAGATCTTCTGCAAAATTTCTGGGGCAGTGTCTGCTTTGTAATGCATCGCAAATGGATTTAAAAAGTGAAATGATGGAATATCCCATGGAGGAAAGATCTGAGAATTAGCCAGCTGGATATCTAGGTCACTTAGAGCTGCATCCGACAGAACAGATTGAGCTCTTTCAGAAAATGGGCGAATGTTGGATGGACGTGCATTATATAGCCTACCAAGATATGCGTCAAGACTCAATTTCCGTAAAGGATGAGAAGGATCAGATTTTATTCTACAGTAGTAGTTAGCGCTTAACTTTTTACGCCGAAGGTCAAGTGGGAGTTAACAACACTCTGTTAACAGACTCTCAATGGATGAGGTGCGAAATGCACCTAAACAAATACGGGCAGCAGTATGATGGACGGTATCCAATCTCCGCAAAAGAGATGCTCCCGCTAAACCATACGCAAAGCATCCGTAGTCAATACGAGACAGGATAATTGAATTATAAATACGCAGCAAAGAAGTGCGGTCCGCTCCCCAAGAAGTATTTGAAAGCACCTTGAGGATATTAAGCGACCTATCGCACTTCTTGCGCAAGGACAATATATGTGGGAGAAAATTCATCTTATTGCCGAAAATGACTCCCAGATACCTTATCTGATTGACAACTGGGATGGGGGTGTTGCTAATGTAGATTTCAGGGTCAGGGTGAAGACCCCTCCTCCTACAGAAATAGATGTATTCTGGATATTCTCCAGACAGTGAATAGTATCTACAAAAGAAGTAAAATAACGGAATATCATGCTAAAACTAATTATAAAAATATAAAAATCAAAACTAAACTCAACAAACCACTTTGAAATGCTAATTTAATTTGTGCAATATACATCATACAATATTCACTGACCACAGGGACGCCGCTGGATTCCGTGCCTCTGTCAAGATCAACGAGCCAGGAACCGCTAATTAGGACCCTCTCATGTTAAGGGGGTCCGGCACATGAAAAATTTTCAGATTATTGATTTCGAGTTTATTACTGTTTATTAAAATATAAATTTATGTCTTTAAAATGATGCCACATTTGTAGTTATATCTTATTTCAAAGTATTTTTAATAATTTTTTGAAGTAAACAAAATGTAGGTATTTAATGCTTGTTTCTTAACTTCAAAGCCGAATTTCTCAAAATGCCATTTTTTCATGTTTGGGGGCACATAGCTTAAACTCTATATGACATAAATGCTTGAAATTTTATTTACATGTATCTCTAATGTATTTAAGTACTTTAACACGAGGAATTATTGATAAGTAGCATACTTTTTTTTTTTTAAAATAATTAGTCTAAAATTTTATAATTTTTCTTAAGCATATTTTTAGAAAATCATAATTATTTTAATTTTTAAAAAATAACAAAAATCTCGAGTTAAAGTATTCAAAAGTATCCAAATATTATATTGCGAAAGTTTCATAATGATTGAAGAATCGGTTATTAAATTAGATGCCCCCAAAGTTGGTGAATTTAACATGGGCTCCTATGGAGGTGCCGGACCCCCTTAAGCTATACTCCAGCGCCCCTCACCATCACGAAGGACACCATCATCATGCACCTCAGCATCACCAGGTTCTTCAACATCACTAGGTTCCTCAACATCATGGTCATCATCATGGTCCCCAACTGTCCCAGGAAGGATTTCCTTAATAAATTGCAATATATTTTGTAAATACAAAAAGAGTTTTTAGTTTGCTAAATAAAATGCAACTATTATATTTGTCTCAAATGAACTGTTGTACGTATTCCTACAAATTGAAATAACAAGGCAATAAATAGGATCAAGATTAATGGTTTCTCAGTTTCCATTAAATATGTAGGATTTAAGATAAATGACAGTGAACTAACTCTATTTCATGTCTTCGATAAGTTAAGAAATCTATTAACTGCTTAAACCTAGCAATAAATACCTCATAATCTGACGGAAATAGTCGCATTTCGTTGTGGATAAATATTAGATAGAGACGAAATTTTTAGCTAATTAATTCCAAGAGAGACATGTAATTAGTTTTCTCAAATGTAAGTTTTTGTCAGCATTAGCACACAGGACACTTAAGTATAAGTAAAAGGTAATTCAAAAACTACAAACGACAACTAACTGTGCAGTACAAATTGATCAACTATAGACAGTAGTTTGGTTGGTTTACAAATTAGGTTACTCATGACGAAGCCCAATGCAACATTATTACACATTTATTTTCAGCATCATTCATTTTCACAATTAATTATCCCGTGTCTACTAGTATTGAAATTTTCCTACAACTTTTTCTCCACTTACTTTATCTTAAGAATTTTTTCCCATTTCATAATTCTAAAACGGGTTATTTCCAAACAAATGCCTTCCTTTTATTACTTGTATAATATAACTTATTGCGTTCCCGCCAAAATTTTCAAATGTTTAATTTCATTGAGTGTTTGCCTTTCGACTTTCATGAAATTGACTGGTGTATTTTTTTTTTTATATGTAATGGGATATATACGAGACCACTTCGGCCGTCGTAACCTAAAAAAACCCTAAATCCAAAAAATTTCTAATACATATTTTGACCCTTTTGTGTACGCACTTTGAAAATACGTAGGTTTGTTGTTTTATTGTTGTATGGACTAAGATCTTGAGAAATTCAAAGAAATAAAAATATCATTTTCTAAGGATTAATCAAAAAGTGTCAAAATATAAGTTTTTTTTTTTTTTTTTTTTTTTTTTTTTTTTATCTATGTTTTTTTTTTTTAACTTATGACGGCACACTTGTACTAAATATTCAAATTTAACGGTAAAATTGTGTTTCTTATAACCTGGATTGGTCCATCTATTAAATCAATTATAAATGGTTCAGTATATGTCAAATTATGAAAATGTATACTGTTTACCCTTTTTGCCGTATTTCCACCACTAAATCACAAATCATTGAAATGAGACATATTCTTTGAATTTCAATGTAATAAAAAAACTTTAATTTTTTCCTTTTGCGAATAAATGGTGAGTGAATAAGTCACTCGTGTCTTATGCTTTTACACGTATGGATGCAATAATGATCGATCAGAGAGAAATTTCTAGTAGCTTTTTATGATAACGAGAATGTTTTTTTCTCTAAAAGAAATGCAAATTGTTTGTAATTTTTTTCAATTTCAAGCTTTATACTGTTTTTTAAAAGCATGTCATAAAAAAAAAATACTTTCAAATACAAAGAATTTTACCACGTAACATTCTTCCAATTGGAATTGTGGGTGCAAATTTGTTTCAGTAAAATATTCTAGGAGAAGACAATCCATACGAATAAAGATGAACTGCTAATTGCATTGCGCTAAGTGAAGTAAAGAAAGAAGCACCTTCTAAAATCAACCAGATATGCGGCTTGTTTGAGTACCATGACATTATGAAATCACTAATTCGAATTTTTAGCCACTTAAATTGCACTTTCAAATAAATTTATCGTTTATTATTAATAGAAGAAGTGATAATGTATTTAAATTACTATAAATACATTTTCTACATGAAACAGCGTAAACCTTAAACTATTGTCCAACCTAAGACATGCCTTGTTTGAAAGATTATTAAATTTTCTATAATAATAAAATATTGCATAACCTAAAATATAAGTATTTTCTGTATAAAAACAAATTATAAATTGTAAGGTGATAAATATTACATTGCAATTGCTAGTTTCAATTACTTAAAATTTCAGAAAACTTGGGTTAAAATAACGATTTTTTTTTTTAGTTTGTGCTTGCCGTAACACTGTCTCAAATCCATAAGAAAAGTTGTTTATATTATTTTTTAATAAGACTTTAATATTTTTTTTTTTTTTTTTCCAATTTTCAAAATACAAAGAGTAAAAAAAAAAAAAATCCACATTTCTGTCCAAATGTGACAATTTTTGAAAACTTTGGGTCATTGGACACGTTTCTTAAATACTGTAACTTAACTAAAATAAAAAAAAATAATATTGTTCATACCTAAAATGTTTTTGTCAGTGTTTAGGTTGCCATATAAAAAGAAGTTATAACAAAGAATTGAAATGAAGTAGTCATTTATTTGGCAAAGTAGTAGTTTTTGGGCTGTTTTTAAAAAACAGATTAAATTTACAATGGAAATCCATGCAGAGGGAGTTGGTGTCCATGGTGATGGACTTGATGATGACCATGATGAACAGGAGCCTGATGCTGATGTCCATGATGTTGAGGTACATGATGATGGTGTCCATGATGTTGAGGTACATGATGATGGTGCTCTTCGTGGTGATGTACAGGGGCACTGGAGTGTAGCTTTACGTGTGCAGGGTCCTGGTTGGCGGTTCCTGGCTCGTTGGTCTTGACAGTGGCACGGAACCCTGCGGCATCGGCCACATAGTGGACTTCCCTGTGCACGCCCCTGTGGTCAGTGAATCCGTAACTTCCCTGCACGTGTCCGTGTCCATCTCCATGCTCGTGTCTGTGCTGGGATCCGTGGTGGTCCTTGATCTCGTAACCGAACTTGTAAGGCTGGGGAGCGTGATGCTACGAAGGAAAACTCTCATAAGGTAAAATTTTACAGTGAAGTATGATTTGAAATACAAAATAAGCTTGTATTGATGCATGATATAATATTGTTTTTGCTATAAAGTAAGAATTATATATATTATCGCTTTTGTGATATCATTTCGGTTGATACTTCGTTTGATATAACATGAGTTTTGAGTAATAATCACACTAATTTAACGTATAGCACTCTAATTTGGGATTTCAAGTTATTAAACTATTTTGATATTATTTGAAAAGTACCTTAAATATTGATTTTAAAGTTTTGGACTAAAATTTCATGAGTTATTCATACATAATTATTCAAGGACAATTTATATTAATATTCAATTCACATCAATAAAACAATTGTACAACTTAATTCAGTTAAAATGGCATATTTATAATTTGTGTGTATAATAAGTCTCATTAGAAAATAAGTGCGATATATATTTTAAAATTTACCTAAATTAAATTCGATTAAATCTTTAAATAAAAAGGTTATTCTTTTAATTTCATACAAGATGATTAAATTTAAAGGCAGGTTTACATTCACTGATGTATAAAATAATTATATCTAATTAAAAATAATTAGTGTAAAAATTATATATTTCCATCAATGAAAGAACTCGAATTTTTTAGGTTAATTGTTAAGTTTACTAGAACTTGAACTGTTCTAGTAAACTTAATAGTATTTTAATTCAATAGTGGAATGTAATTTCAAATTTCAAATGAACTTACTTATTTAACCAAAATTTTTAGGTAATAATTATTTTTCAATGTTTGAAAATAGAGTTTTATATGTATTTATATAATTTATAATTACTTATTTTATTTCTCTGAGTATATCAAAACGTGATTTACACCTAGAACAGTCAAAACGTAAAGACGAACATTATGTACAAAGGAATTCGGAGATAAATATATTACATACCTCGTGGTGACCATGTTCGTTTGCAAAGGCCACAGTACTTAATGCTACGATTAATACTATCTGCAATGAACAAAATATACATTCTGATTATTGAAGTTGATTGGCACACAAAATAAGGAAAACATTTGTTTATAACGGACAATTTTTTTAGAAGGATTAATATTTAAGATCAGTGAAAAGAAACAGAAAATTTGTTCACTAATTTTTTCCAGTTTGCGAACCATTAGGTTGGGTGGTTGTTTTCAGAATATCTGGCACCGTCAGCAACACAAGGGCTATAATGCGCCGAAATATTCGTCATTAGACAAACCAACATACATTTACAAACACTCATGCCTTACACGGGACTCGAACCCGCAACCTCATGGTCTAGAAGCTAGCACGCTAACCACTATACCATTTGATCGGCACGAACCATTTGGATAACTTAAAACTAATCTTGGCTAATTCCTATTTGAGAAAAAACACTTTCTATATTTCATACTAAGAAAGGATGTGATTTTTTAACTATAATATGCTTGAAAAAGATGTATCAATAATTTAAAATCAATTAATTATTTTCAGGATATTTCCTCGTTGAGTTCTTCCATCGCTTTTCTTTCTTGTTTGATTGTTTTGCGAGCTCAACCAACTATTTTTAAGCACAATGACGACTAATCAGGCCTGGACCTACAGCTTAACTTGGATTCCGAAACACAACGAACATTCATGCTTAAACCAAAATTCGAATTGTACAATTTTGGCATGCAGAGCTAGAGCTCTAACAACACAGCCATTAGGTAAGTTTTTTTCCTGTAGTACAAATATTGCTTTATGTTTATATTTCATAGCATGAAAATTATCAGAATAAAATTATTTAATAATTTGAATTTATAAAATTAGCTATTTAAAAATGGAACTGTAAATTTTTAACGCGCCCCAAAAACTATTTTCTGCAATATAACTTCATTTTCTAGTTCTAATATTGCTTTTATAAATATGTTAAAATCCATTAATAACATTATTCAATATAATATAACTATACTTTTTTCTTACTTTCTGCATAAAAAGAAGCAATTGTTCACTTTAAAAGCTGATTTTATTAAAACATATTTATTTCTTGCTCTATTAAAATCTGAACAACTAATCGTGAAATTAATCTGAAGTGTATTGCATACTTATTAATATTAACATTTAAATACTAAATCATTAAAAAAATAAATACTCGATGTTTACCTTTGATTAAATAAAATTTTAGTCTTACCTTAGAAATCATCCTTATAATTCGTCTAAAGCGAGAGTAAGTAAATCCAAGTGTTCACTTTGACGGTATTGTGACAATGATCTGTGTACTATCCAGTATCATTTATATATGCCTTCCAAATTTAAGTCAACTGTGTTAAAAAAAAAACGTTCTTAATAATTTAAGGTCAAAAATTTATAAATGATTGGTAATGGGTCAATTTCACCCCCATTTATCCCAAAACAAAACGAAAACTAAATGGAGCGTTTATATAATGTGTCTGTCCCCAGTGAAATCGAATTCCTTCACTTACCCTAAGGCATCAGGTCACTGTCAACAGCGAATGAACAAAACTTTCACTCGTAACATATTGACACTGTTAACAAACATATTTTATGGAAAAATTACAGTGCACAACGTTTTACAAAGTTTTAAAACTCATTTTAATATTTAGTGAGGTTATTTAGATATTCACTCATCGTGTTTGGATATTGTATTATAAATTAAAAACTTAATTTTTACATGCCAAAGCAAAACAATTACAGAATTTTTTAGTTACATAATAGTTTTAATTTTTAAAAAAATTATTAGTTTTTGCCTGATACCGAATGAGAGCTTCAGTTTAAAAGATTTTAAAAGTTTGTTTCATATGTGACTTGTTACCACTTAATCATGAAAACTTTTAACCTTCAGAAAATTCATAATACCTCTCCTACTCAATTGCGATAACTATTGGAAAAAAAAGTTCTTCGGAAACTAATGTTGATCCAAAGTTTACATGCGATAAATTTAGCGTGAATTCTTGATTATCTTTCTATTATTTTCTTGAGCTTATAGTCACTTGATCACATTTTGAAAGCTCATGCGAGAAAATGGTTTAGTATAGATTGTAAAATTGCTAGTCTTAGAAAATTATTACTTGAACCTAACTATTTGGCTATTACATTGTATGTGAAAAATAAACCGAAGTTTAAACATACAGCACTTATAGTTTGTCTCCCATTTGCAGTAGTTTTGCAATATAGTATCACTTTGAAATGTCTAATATATATGGGAGTTCAATTGATAAGTCACATGCAATAATATTTTAATATTTCACTATGTAAGTTAAAATAATAAAACATTTGATATCTGATATTTTAAACTAAGAAGTTTTTTTTTTTTTTTTTTTTAATAATGCGATCTGATAATTATTTTATTTGCTATAAATGTTGAAATTTTTTCTTGTGATTGCAATAGGAATTATTAATTTGTCATACGAAAATTGTAAGATCAAATGTGCATATGTAAGTCTTACATTTATTAGCCTAATGTGCGAAAAACAAATAAAATTACTGAATAACTAGGATTCTTCAGATATTAGTTACATAATTAAATTAAAAGATGTGAACCTTTTAGTTCATTTGGTATATTTCAATTAATGCTCTTGTTATTTTGCTTCCTTGTTATACACAATTTTATGTTTGAAAGCCAAAATATTAAATACTATTATTTCCATGTTACTTTCATACCAAAATCTAGAGAGAAGTTTAGTTTTATAATTTTAACTTCAACAACATTTATCCCGAAATTATCTGGATTTTCAAAAATTCGGATCACTTTTTGAAAGTAGAGGTGACCGGGCTAGTTGAATCAGTTTTAAAATTTACATTTTTTTTCTCGCAATCAAATAGCACTAGAAACTAAATTTTTGTAGTATTGGTAAGTTACACTTTTGGTCTATTACACTGAATTTTAATATACGATATTTAAAGTGGAAAGGTATTTTAAACAAATTTATAAGAAATCTTGACGCATGTTTCAACCGACCCCGAGTAAGGGATTGCTACTCTTTGGGGTAGGTTGAAACACATACTGAAACAGATTGAAACATAATTATTTAACTATATCAAACATAATTACTTGACTACTATAAATCTATTTATTTGCTTAACATAAACATAGTTATTTGACTGTTGTAAATATAATTATTTACCTATCATAAACATAATTATCTCGCTATAACTAATACGAACAATGCTGTGCTGATTGTTTCATTAGAAAAATTGTATTTTACACTAGGGGTAATATCGTATATATTCATAGTCTTGCTTGGATTGACTTTAATCCGATTGTTGCAAACGGTATTAATACATTTTTTTGGAGGTTTAAAGGCAACACGATGGCGGAGGTGAAGTTTATGTGAGCAATGTGGTGGAAAGCTCAAGAGAATAATATAACTTTCTCTACATAAATCTATGATATTGATAGAAAGGATCGATTCAGGATTAACGATAATCACTAAAACCGGCTTCTCTGGTGTATATCGCGGGATTGAAATGAATTTCTTCAAAAAGACAATATAGTCGGTGTCCTTCATCCAACCTGAAGGATTGGCTAACCCTACACAATCTGGTACCCCTCTTAAATTAAAATGATCTCGGAACGTCACCATAGGAAACACGAATATCAATGGTGCTGTATTTCCTGTCACAGATACAGTTATAGGGACGTCACTAGAGTCCCACGCTCGGCTGAGGTAATAGATCACACTTACTTGATACCTTTTTAGCAAAAATTCTTTTTGGCGATGAGCTACTTATTTTCTTCTCGCCTTTGTTGTATATGTCAGCAGTTGAAATTTATATTTTCTAAGACACAAGAATAATATTGGAAAAACAAATCGGCATCGTATTGATTAAAGCTCGTGTCACGAACTAAACTAGTTGCTGAGGGTTTTCTAATGGACAAAGTTATGTGTCTTTTTAGATAACTAGTAAACCAAAAAGCTCAATCAGCTTCAGCTACCATTATGAAGGAACAAGCATATTGTTTCTTGTTGAAAATTGGTATGCCAATTTTCTAACCTCACGTGGGCATACGCCTTAATAGAGGACATGTAGAGGGAATGAAACACTGTTTCAACTTGTCCCAATCCACCATTTTAGCTAAATAAGACAATACACACAAGTAACCATTCACGTGTGTATTTAAAAACAGGTGAATAGCAAGCCATAACTATTAACTCTAAACACCTTATTACTCAAACATTTTAACTAGTTTACACTACCCAAATTGCGATATCTTATGAAGCTTTGAAAATTTACTCGCCCTTCTTAAAAAAAGTTTTTTCCTTTTAAACTACAGAGCTGTTGACAAAAACTTTTCTCTCATACGTATAATGTATCTTTAACAGTTTTTTTTATGCCCTCTATGAATTAAATTAGATGTTTAAATGCTGTTGTTTCAACCAGCACCGGTCTCTCCGAAATATTAATATTATGAGTAACATTGCTTAATTTATAAAGTAAGCATAAGTTAATACCCATTGTACATTTACTTTTAACTTATTTCTATAAAAACACAATCTCTGAGGTCAAAGTTAGAAATATTTTCAGTTTAATGGTGAATAAATCCTCTGTTAGTTTCAGGTAGATAATATAGTACAATAAAACTGGTTGAATGAAAGCGGCATTTTGAAAAAAAAGTTCTATTGGCAGATAATTCTGAAGAATTTCTCAGTGCCAGTGGAACTTCTTTGATGATAGAACTTTTTCTATTCATTCTAAAACAAATTATTATGGTGTTGCTAAACTTAGCGAAATTTGGAAACATTAACAGTTTTGGGACGATTTTTAATATTTTAAAATCTTTTCCTTCCTGAATGTAGTAGCTCAAATTCTTATGTATTAGCACAACAGAAAATATTGTTTAAATATTATTCAAGCCATCAACATCTTCCTGTCGCACTTTGCCCTCAAAGTTAAAAAAAATTTGAAAAAAATTTACAAATAAAGGTAGATCACAGTTAAATGAAAAAAAAAAAAAAAATAAGAAAATACTAACTTATACATTTTGAAGACAGTACAATTTATAAACAAATTTTTTAAAGGAAAATCTAAGTTTTTATGAGAAGTTATAAGTCAAAGAAAGAGATATAATTCAATCTTTTTACTCTTTTTCAGTCTTGCAAATTCACAACTTTTCTGTGGTATTAGGACTTAAAAAAAAGATTTTGAATTTTTTTTGGTTTACTCTAATACACAATACGTACTTGTACAAAAAATCACTATCTCAACATCAGATGTGTACTCAGATGAAAAGAGCTACCAAGAAAGTTTCATGAAAATATTAAAAGAATTACATTTGTACGCCAATGATACTGTGTGAGTCTATTTAAAAAGCATTATCATTGGTTAGATGATATAATACTTTTGTTGCTGTTAAACTCGATTGTCCGAAATGGTTTCAATTAATTTCTATTTTAGAAATTGTATCGAATAAATCAAAGAATAAAGTGAATTTTACTTTCGGCTTGAACTTCCGTAAAGTTGTACACTAAATCTGTAATTTTTTTTAATATTATATTTAATTGAAATTCCTAACGTTAAATTAAGATAAGGAATGTAATTTTTAAAATTCTTCAATTTTTAAAATTAATTGTTTAAAACTATCACTTGTAAGTAAGTGATAAAAGTAGAAATTATCATACAAAAAAAAGTAACACTGCAGAATTGATGCGTATCATAAAATATTTAGGCAGATTCTAGATTCCGACACGGGTTTAAATAATAGTCAATAGAAAATAAATAAGCATTTATGAACAAATTTCTAACAAATATAAGCAAGGTGTACTAGTAATTTAAAAATCATGTATCAAATTTCGCGGAATTTTGTTATTTCCTGGTTTTTCTTTAGTTAATACTGTGTGAATAAAAATAATTTAAAACTTGAGTTTTTGTGAAATTTTGGTCGTAAACAAAATTAATTATTGCAATAATATTATGTGTAATACTGTGTTAATACTGTGTGAATAAAAATAATTTAAAACTTGAGTTTTTGTGAAATTTTGGTCGTAAACAAAATTAATTATTGCAATAATATGTGCTGAATTTTAATAAATAATTGAAAAGACTCAGCGGCTACAACTGTAAGAAGTCTTTTTAATAAAATATCCTGCTTCACCCTAAAACATAAAAAGCTATTGTGAAATATCGCTTCATTTACATGATTTGTATTTTCCTCAGCCCTTATTATATAAGCCAAACATAGTTTCTTTAATAATACATATTTTTGGTTCAATTTCAAATGATAAATCGGATTTGGAAACCTTTAGAGTTTTTTACTTTCACAATGTGCAAAATCAGTCGGAAAACTTGTGATGAATCAGTTGATATAATACATTATCTAAACGTCTTAACGGTATATTATATATTTTAAAACGTCACATTAATGAACTGCATTATGACAATTGCCAGTAGGTGATGAAATGGTCTAAACCGAATTTTTTAAATTTTTGGGTGTTAAACTCGTCAATGTTTAATTAAGTGTTGTGAATTGTTTTGCAAGATATTTATTATTTCATGAGTTGCTTACCGAACTGTCAAGATGAATGTCGATAAAAGTATTTGCTCCGAAAATTCTTCTGACATGTTTTATCTTTTCTCGAAAATCTGACCTGCTTCGCCATTTTAAAGACAACCATCTCTTTTTTTGTATAAATTATCCATAATTTAGTTTTGTAAATTTGATAAGTAGTGGAGAATCAGAAAAATTGTAATTTGTGTCACCCATTTTACAACCATTGATGAGAAAATGGAGTAATCCATTTGACTTTCAAACACTTCCTTTATCATTCTAATTTTTATCCTACCTTTATAAGCATTTTACAAAAATGTAAACAGAATTATAGTGAAATTAAGATTTTTAATTTTTGACAGTAACTGGCTTTTTGATTAATTAGATTTGACACACAAAACTTTTGAAAAATATAGCGTTAATGAATAATTAAAAATTAATAATATAAAATTTTCCATTGATTTTTCTTAATACTTCAAAATAATATTCATAACATACACTTAGAATATATTTTTTTTATTTGGCAAGACCACAGAAAAAACAAGAAATTAACTGGTTGAGGTACGTTTTAATTTATAATGGAAACCCGTGCCGAGAGTTTTGATGGCCATGATGGGGGATTTGATGGTGACCATGATGAACAGGAGCTTGATGATGGTGACCATGATGAACAGGAACTTGATGTTGGTGTCCATGATGTTGAGGTACATGATGATGGTGGTGTTCTTCGTGGTGATGCTTAGGGGCGCTAGAGTGCAGCTTGACGTGAGCTGGATCCTGGTTGGCGGTTCCTGGCTCGTTGGTCTTGACAGTGGCACGGAATCCAGCGGCGTCGGCTACATAGTGAACCTCTCTATGCACGCCCCTGTGGTCAGTGAATCCGTAGCTTCCCTGCACGTGTCCATGTCCATCTCCGTGCTCGTGTCTGTGCTGGGATCCGTGGTGGTCCTTGATCTCGTAACCGAACTTGTAAGGCTGGGGAGCGTGATGCTGCGAAAGAATAACATTTGAATTTGTAGTGTCTTATTTGAAAACATTTCCTGCTCAGATTAATGTAATTGATAAACACTCTGGTTTTGAGTGAATTTGGAATGACACTAATACAGTTAATATTTCTAGATAGTTCAGTTTCGTCATCATCAACATAAGTAAGAATAAAAGCTGTAATTACAATAAAAACTTTTTTTCTTAAATAAATTTATATTATATCGATACAAAACAGAGACGTATGATAATGTTGTTATACATTTATCTATATCTTTAACATCACATGTATAAAGTGTCTAAGATGTTTATAATAGTGTTCAATTTAAAAATATTTTTTTAATACTTTTTTAAAACAAGATAAGAATTAATGAGAATAATCGGAATTAGAATTAGTTTGTATAAAAAAAAATTTCTTCTATTCATAAACTCTTTTGTTATAAAGTTCAGCTACTTAACTTTAATACTTATATGCCATTTGCTTAAAACTTTTATAAACTACAATTTTGTAAATTTATGTTAAATTATGTATATATTAACTAGATATTTCGTAATATCTTTGTCAATAATTTTAGTTATATTATTTATTTGCTATGCAATTATATCTTTTTAAAACAATTTAATTCAAACAGAAAATTACCTAGAAAAACGGCTTAAAAACAATTTTAAAACCTGTGAAAATTACTTACCTCATGGTGCCCTTTATCGTTAGCGAAAGTAACTGCACTAAATGCAAATATTAGAATAACCTAGAATAAAAAATTTATGTATGTAAATGATAAATTACATAAAGAGCAAACCATCAATTATTTATGATAACTAATATTCCAAACCATTCTTGAAATTTGTTTGATTAAATAATTTTAGAGAAAATACTTTGTAAAATATTAATTATAGAATAAAAATATTAACAATGTTTATAATAACTATGAAATGTTTACAAAAACAAAATACAAAGGTAATTTTTCTATATAAAAATAAAGATAAATGCTATTTAACTTTTTGGACGTGAGAGTAGAATAGAAATTAAGATGTTAAAATTATTTGCTGCGAACATAACTTGTACTAGGAACCATTCACTAAAACACGAAAAAAAATAATAATGTAGAGATTAAAATTTAAAAAGTAAAATTTTAGATTTTTAAGCTTCAAATATATTTCAATTTTCAATTATTGAACACCTTACCTTGAAAATCATGTTAGATTTTGTTTCTAAAAGAACAACTCTACAATAACACCCACAGTTAATTCGAAGGAATTGAAGTTGTGTTGGAAAAAAGTTGTCTCTACTTATATATACTCACAAAATTAATGAATTTTGTTAAACGTATCTATTGTTTTGTTTTTAAGGTCATAAATGAATGAATTATTGGATTAGGTCAATCCACCCAATAAAACAAGTCAAATAAAAATGCACTTGTGGAATTCGTCCCTACTTAAGTGGAATGTAAGTTGCATTCTTTTAAATTCCCTTAGGCATTTTAACAATGAAGACAAAATAAACACCAGCAAAAGCTGATGCTATCACATTTATTTTTATTAAATTAATAACCAGCAATAGTAGCTCAATGTTTTCAGACATTGAAACGTTTTTATATTATACTAACTAAATATAAGTCATTTTATCAATTTCTAGCGTTCCGACTTTATAGAACTTATGACATCGCAATATTTTACTTTTTGAACGTTTTACCTTTTTTCGGCCCTTTGAGTCTAGTTAAAATCGGAATAGATTAGATTTGATAAGTACAGCTTTGGAAGCATGTCATTTGAATACTTAACATCTAGAACTTTTTACCCCTTTTAGTCCATTTAAAAGTGTTAATTCAAAATTACGATAACGGAAGTTTTACACACGTGCAACTGTATGGTTACAAGCTTGCCTATTTTTAGCAACGTATTTTTATGAGAAATATGACTGGGTATTATTTCAGATGTTCAATAATTGACCGTTTTTGAACTCTTAAGATTAATACAACTATGTACAATACTGATAAAACTACAATGAACTGGTTAAAGAAGTGTGAGTACATATAATTATTTCCAGCGTTCTGGTCTTATTGGAAATCAGAATATTCCAATTTTGGATAGTCCCTTTTAACACCCCTAACGGTGATTATTCCATATTTGGATAATTTTACGCTTTATAGGACTATTAAGGAGAGGGAGGAGGGATTAGAGATCATGATGTATTAGTTTTACTGTATAAAGCTATAACAAGTGCAGGATGTACCAATTTTCATATTATTTGCTTAATGGGAGGTAGTGGTTAGGGATATTCTCTTTTTGGAATTTTTTTTATCCAATTTCTGCCCTTTATTATAAGTCGAAATAATGCTAGCTTTGTTGTATGATGTACAAAAGTTATGTACGTAAAGTTGCGTTATCGAAATTAAAAAGAAACATCTTCAATCTTACTATTTTATTTTCGTCTTTGTTGACGTTTGCAGTAAATGCAAAAAGTAATACTATTGAGAAATGGGGAAATCGGAGAATGTCGGTTTGTGTGTAAGTGAGTGCTTTGGAGTTTATAGATAAAGAATAATGTAAAAATCTTGAATAATAGGTGAAGAAGTACGATAAAATGGTGTATGCGTATAACATAGAATAATCGATGAACTAAACTATGCACGGCAAATGACAATATTTTCTCAAATTTAATATGAAAAGAAAAAAAAAAAAACCTCAATGAAATTCTGAACTTATTTAATTAAATGCATTATGAATATTCTCCAGACAGTGAATAGTATCTACAAAAGAAGTAAAATAAAGGTTATCATGCTAAAACTAATTATAAAAATATGAAAATCAAAACTAAACTCAACAAACCACTTTGAAATGCTAATTTTATTTGTGCAATATACATCATACAATATTCACTGACCACAGGGACGCCGCTGGATTCCGTGCCTCTGTCAAGATCAACGAGCCAGGAACCGCTAATTAGGACCCCGCTCATGTTGAGGGGGTCCGGCACATGACAAATTTTCAGATTATTGATTTCGAGTTTATTACTGTTTTTTAAAATATAAATTTATGTCTTTAAAATGATGCCACATTTGTAATTATATCTTATTTCAAAGTATTTTTAATAATTTTTTGAAGTAAACAAAATGTAGGTATTTAATGCTTGTTTCTTAACTTCAAAGCCGAATTTCTCAAAATGCCATTTTTTCATGTTTGGGGGCATATAGCTTAAACTCTATATGACATAAATGCTTGAAATTTTTTTTACATGTATCTCTAATGTATTTAAGTACTTTAACACGAGGAATTATTGATAGGTAGCATACTTTTTTTTAAAAGAAATAATTAATCTAAAATTTTATAATTTTTCTTAAGCATATTTTTAGAAAATCATAATTATTTTAATTTTTAAAAAATAACAAAAATCTCGAGTTAAAGTATTCAAAAGTATCCAAATATTATATTGCGAAAGTTTTATAATGATTGAAGAATCGGTTATTAAATTAGATGCCCCCAAAGTTGGTGAATTTAACATGGGCTCCTATGGAGGTGCCGGACCCCCTTAAGCTATACTCCAGCGCCCCTCACCATCACGAAGGACACCATCATCATGCACCTCAGCATCACCAGGTTCTTCAACATCACTAGGTTCCTCAACATCATGGTCATCATCATGGTCCCCAACTGTCCCAGGAAGGATTTCCTTAATAAATTGCAATATATTTTGTAAATACAAAAAGAGCTTTTAGTTTGCTAAATAAAATGCAACTATTATATTTGTCTCAAATGAACTGTTGTACGTATTCCTACAAATTGAAATAACAAGGCTGTCGTAAGGAGACGCCCGCTTCCTTTTGCCCAAAAATACATATAGATTAAATTAATTAACCAATTAATCGTTTCCTGACAGTTTGCGTTGTGTTTTAAGTTAAAAAGCGTCAAATCTTACGGACGTGTTAGGGCAAGGTTCGTTGAAAACAAGGATTATCAATAAGTTACACCACATTAAGTTAAATTCTCGACCTAAGTACAATAAACAAATTTACCTGAACCAACGACAGCATTGACATCAACAGAACCCTACCTGTAAGGGAAATGAACATCCCGCACCCAAGAACGATTCTCTTACAAAGAAAGAGTCCAGTTTGAGGTTAAATTAAATAATTTATTTTGAATACCGTAAATTAATACGAAAGAGAACACAATAGTTTATACAATACATAGAGTCACAAATACGGTGAGGCGCCTGTGGTTGAGAGAGACACGTGACATTGTCATATAACAATATTAAATCGGAACATACTACTACTTAAACTCTGTTTCCAAAGACACATTAAGTCAACCTATTAAACTAGACAGTTATTTAATTAATTAAACACACTTATATTTAAATTACAATCGCACTAAACTTAGTTTTACTGAGAAAGTAAACGTTGCCATTTCTCACTACGCGAACACAAATTCTTCTACTAAAAAAAGCTGTCCTCCAAACTTAAATTAAATTAACAATTAAATTAATTTTAAACTAATTAAACCTTTGCGGATTTACTGTGCAAGCGAGAACGAATGCCAGAAGGACTTACCCGTTCATGCAGGAATACATCATCACAGGGCTCTACCCTAGAGTTAGCCGGTCAGAGCGAGATCGTTGCGTCCCCCACGCACCTGTTGGTAGACAAGGTAGGCAGAGCAGAGAGGGTCGTGAAATCTCCATTTTTCAGAGTTGTACCAGCTTTTAAAAACTTGGTCAGAATGCAATTGGTGCGCTACCAGCTTTGCTATAGATTCTGCGTCCTTCATTGGACCATAACCTCCGCCTACAAGCAATCAGGGCTGAACCCTTTTTGCCCGGCCAGGCGATTATTGGTTTCGTTGCGAAATTCACCTCTCTGACCTCCGTCATATAAACACATCCCGCTTGACATTCAGCATCGAAATATATCCGACTTGCATCCGCTCTAAGCCAGCCCAGACCGACAAAAATCCCCTAACACAACTCTTTCCCCCAAAACATCTGGTTTTAACGAGACAGAGGACAGTAGGGTATACCAGACCCTTTACTTTTAAATTGATTCATCAACCACCATTGCAAACACAATTAAAACCACACAAAATTAAACCTCACAAAATCAAAACCTCACAAATTAATTCAAAAACACTTAAAAGGGGTTGAAGTGTCTTGGGTGAGAACACTAATCCAAATGCCTCTTCACCACATTACAACCACCATTGCAAACACAATTAAAACCACACAAAATTAAACCTCACAAAATCAAAACCTCACAAATTAATTCAAAAACACTTAAAAGGGGTTGAAGTGTCTTGGGTGAGAACACTAATCCAAATGCCACTTCACCACAAAGGCAATAAATAGGATCATGATTAATGGTTTCTCAGTTTCCATTAAATATGTAGGATTTAAGATAAATGACAGTGAACTAACTCTATTTCATGTCTTCGATAAGTTAAGAAATCTATTAACTGCTTAAACCTAGCAATAAATACCTCATAATCTGACGGAAATAGTCGCATTTCGTTGTGGATAAATATTAGATAGAGACGAAATTTTTAGCTAATTAATTCCAAGAGAGACATGTAATTAGTTTTCTCAAATATAAGTTTTTGTCAGCATTAGCACACAGGACACTTAAGTATAAGTAAAAGGTAATTCAAAAACTACAAACGACAACTAACTGTGCAGTACAAATTGATCAACTATAGACAGTAGTTTGGTTGGTTTACAAATTAGGTTACTCATGACGAAGCCCAATGCAACATTATTACACATTTATTTTCAGCATCATTCATTTTCACAATTAATTATCCCGTGTCTACTAGTATTGAAATTTTCCTACAACTTTTTCTCCACTTACTTTATCTTAAGAATTTTTTCCCATTTCATAATTCTAAAACGGGTTATTTCCAAACAAATGCCTTCCTTTTATTACTTGTATAATATAACTTATTGCGTTCCCGCCAAAATTTTCAAATGTTTAATTTCATTGAGTGTTTGCCTTTCGACTTTCATGAAATTGACTAGTGTATTTTTTTTTATGTAATGGGATATATACGAGACCACTTCGGCCGTCATAACCTAAAAAAACCCTAAATCCAAAAAATTTCTAATACATATTTTGACCCTTTTGTGTACGCAATTTGAAAATACGTAGGTTTGTTGTTTTATTGTTGTATGGACTAAGATCTTGAGAAATTCAAAGAAATAAAAATATCATTTTCTAAGAATTAATCAGAAAGTGTCAAAATATACATTTTTTTTTTTTATGCTTTTTTTTTTTTTTTTAATTTTTTTTTTTAAACTTATGATGGCACACTTGTAGTAAATATTCAAATTTAAGGGTAAAATTGTGTTTCTTATAACCTGGATTGGTCCATCTATTAAATCAATTATAAATGGTCCAGTATATGTCAAATTATGAAAATGTATACTGTTTACCCTTTTTGCCGTATTTCCACCACTAAATCACAAAACATTGAAATGAGACATAATCTTTGAATTTCAATCTAATAAAAAAACTTTAATTTTTCCTTTTGCGAATAAATGGTGAGTGAATAAGTCACTCGTGTCTTATGCTTTTACACGTATGGATGCAATAATGATCGATCAGAGAGAAATTTCTAGTAGCTTTTTATGAAAACGAGAATGTTTTTTTCTCTAAAAGAAATGCAAATTGTTTGTAATTTTTTTCAATTTCAAGCTTTATACTGTTTTTTAAAAGCATGTCATATAAAAAAAAAAATACTTTCAAATACAAAGAATTTTACCACGTAACATTCTTCCAATTGGAATTGTGGGTGCAAATTTGTTTCAGTAAAATATTCTAGGAGAAGACAATCCATACGAATAAAGATGAACTGCTAATTGCATTGCGCTAAGTGAAGTAAAGAAAGAAGCACCTTCTAAAATCAACCAGATATGCGGCTTGTTTGAGTACCATGACATTATGAAATCACTAATTCGAATTTTTAGCCACTTAAATTGCACTTTCAAATAAATTTATCATTTATGATCAATAGAAGAAGTGATAATGTATTTAAATTACTATAAATACATTTTCTACATGAAACAGCGTAAACCTTAAACTATTGTCCAACCTAAGACATGCCTTGTTTGAAAGATTATTAAATTTTTTATAATAATAAAATATTGCATAATCTAAAATATAAGTATTTTCTGTATAAAAACAAATTATAAATTGTAAGGTGATAAATATTACATTGCAATTGCTAGTTTCAATTACTTAAAATTTCAGAAACCTTGGGTTAAAATAATGATTTTTTTTAATTTTTTTTTATTTTGTCCTTACCGTAACACTGTCACAAATCCATACAAAATTATCTATTAAAATATTTTCTACTTCAATTATAAGAAAAGTTGTTTAGATTATTTTTTAAAAGGACTTTCATATTTTTTTTTTTTTTTTTTAATTTTCAAAATACAAAGGGTAAAAAAAAAGTCATAATTTCTGTCCAAATGTGACAATTTTTGAAAACTTTGTGTCATTGGACACGTTTCTTAAATACTGTAACTTAACTAAAATACAAAATAAAAATAATTAATATTGTTCATACCTAAAATGTTTTTGTCGATGTTTAGGTTGCCGTATAAAAAGAAGTTATAACAAAGAATTGAAATGAAGTAGTCATTTATTTGGCAAAGTTGCAGTTTTTGGGCTGTTTTTAAAAAACAGATTAAATTTACAATATAAATCCGTGCAGAGGGAGTTGGTGTCCATGGTGATGGACTTGATGATGACCATGATGAACAGGAGCCTGGTGATGGTATCCATGATGTTGAGGTACATGATGATGGTGTCCATGATGTTGAGGTACATGATGATGGTGCCCTTCGTGGTGATGTACAGGGGCACTGGAGTGTAGCTTTACGTGTGCAGGGTCCTGGTTGGCGGTTCCTGGCTCGTTGGTCTTGACAGTGGCACGGAACCCTGCGGCATCGGCCACATAGTGGACTTCCCTGTGCACGCCCCTGTGGTCAGTGAATCCGTAACTTCCCTGCACGTGTCCGTGTCCATCTCCATGCTCGTGTCTGTGCTGGGATCCGTGGTGGTCCTTGATCTCATAACCGAACTTGTAGGGCTGGGGAGCGTGATGCTACGAAGGAAAACTCTCATTATGTAAAATTTTGCAGTGAAGTATGATTTGAAATTCAAAATAAGCTTGTATTGATGCATGATACAACATTGTTTTTTGTTTTTGCTGGAAAGTAAGTATTATATATATTATTTCTTTTGTGATAACATTTTGGTTGATATTTGTTTGACATAACATGAGGTTTGAGTAATAATCACACTAATTTCACGGATAACACTCTAATTTGGGATTTCACGGTATTAAACTATTTTCATATTATTTGAAACGTACCTTAAATATTGATTTTAAAGTTTTGGACTCTGAAATCTCATGGTTGGTTGTTTTCAGATTATCTGGCGCCGTCAGCAACACGAGGGCTATAATGCGCCGAAACATTCGTCATTAGACAAGCCAACATACATTTACAAACACCCATGCCTTACACGGTACTCGAACCCGCAACCTCGCGGTCTAGATATCTCATGATTTATTCATATATAATTATTCAAGGACAATTTATGTTAATATTCAATTCACTTCAATAAAACAATTGTACAACTTAATTCAGTCAAAATGGCGTATTTATAATTTGTGTATATAATTAGTCTCATTAGAAAATAAGTGCGATATATATTTTAAAATTTACCTTCCTTTAGAAAATCCTTAAAAAATTATCTTGAATTATTGGTTGAATAGCTTTTAATAATAATAATAATTATAAAACTGAACATTAAGTTTGAATAAAATTATACCTTAACTATACGCTTGCGTTGATTGAAAAGTTCACTTACTTAACATAAGTCGAAAAATAAGAATGCAAGCACCAATAAAAAAAAATCGAGCAACCAATAAAAAGTCAACTACATTACATGCCATTAATTCAAGGAAGTCTGATTTGGGGGTTAAAATTGCATAACGTTGATTATTTACTGTTAACAAAAGTATTTAGCATTCAAGTTTTTTTTTTTTTTTTTTTTTTAATTGTTTGTTAATTCAAGCATTACATTCATGTATAATAAGCAAAATTAAGTTCTATTAAATCTTTAAATACAAAGGTTATTCTTTTAATTTTATACAAGATGATTAAATTTAAAGGCACGTTTACATTCACTGATTTCTAAAAATAATTATATCCAACTAAAAATAATTAGTGTAAAAATTTTATATTGCCATCAATGAAAGAACTCGAATTTTTTAGGTTAATTGTCAAGTTTACTAAAACTTGAACTGTTCTAGTAAACTTAAAAGTATTTTAATTCAATAATGGAATGTAATTTCAAATGAACTTACTTATTTAACCATTATTTTTATGTAATAATTATTTTTCAAAGTTTGAAAATAGAGTTTTATATATATTTATATAATTTATAATTACTTATTTTATTTCTCTGAGTATATAAAAATGTGAATTACACCTAGAACAGTAAAAACGTAAAGAC
Organism: Linyphia triangularis; assembly: GCA_963978545.1. Lineage (NCBI taxonomy): Eukaryota > Metazoa > Arthropoda > Arachnida > Araneae > Linyphiidae > Linyphia > Linyphia triangularis. The sequence continues at coordinate 63,944,291 of OZ021728.1, forward strand.
GAACATTATGTACGAAAGAATTCGGAGATAAGTATATTACATACCTCGTGGTGACCATGTTCATTTGCAAAGGCCACAACACTTAATGCCACGATTAATACTACCTGCAATGAACAAAATATACATTCGGATTATTGAAGTACATTGGCATAAAAAATAAGGAAAACATTTGTTTATAACGGACAATTTTTTCAGAAAGATTAATATTTAAGATCTGTGAAAAGAAACAGAAAATTTATTCACTAATTTTGTCCAGTTTGCGAACAATTTGGTTGGTTGGTTGTTTTCAGATTATCTGTCACCGTCAGCAACACAAGGGCTATAATGCGCCAAAATATTCGTCATTAGACAAACCAACATACATTTACAAACACCCATGCCTTACACGGGACTCTAACCCACAATCTCGAGCTCTAGAAGCTAGCACGCTAACCACTATACCGTTTGATCGTCACGAACCATTTGGATAACTTAAAACTAATCTTGGCTGATTCCTATTTGAGAAAAAACATTTTCTATATTTCATACTAAGAAAGGATGTGAATTTTTAACTATTATATGCTTGAAAAAGATGTATCAATAATTTAAAATCAATTAATTATTTTCAGGATGTTTTCTCGTTGAGTTCTTACATCGCTTTTCTTTCTTGTTTGGTTGTTTTGTGAGTTCAACCAACTATATTTAAGCACAATGACGACTAATCAGGCCTGGACCTACAGCTTAACTTGGATTCCGAAACACAACGAACATTCATGCTTAAACCAGGATTCGAATTTAACAACTTTGGCATGCAGAGCTAGAGCTCTAACAACACAGCCATCAGGTAAGTTTTTTCCTGTGTACCAATATTGCTTTATGTTTATATTTCATAGCTTGAAAGTTATCAGAATAAAATTATTTAATAATTTGAATTTATAAAATTAGCTATTTAAAAATGGAACTGTAAATTTTTAACACGCCCCAAAACTATTTTCTGCAATATAACTTCATTTTCTAGTTCTAATATTGCTTTTATAAATATCTTAAAATACATTACATATTATATTACATACATATACATTATTCCCTATAATATAACTATACTTTTTTCTTACTTTCTGCATAAAAAGAAGCAATTGTTCACTTTAAAAGATGATTTTATTAAAAAAATATTTATTTCTTGCACTATTAAAATCTGAACAACTAATCGTGAAATTAATCTGAATGTGTATTGCATACTTATTAATATTAACATTTAAATACTAAATCATTAAAAAAATGAATACTCGATGTTTACCTTTGATTAAATAAAATTTTCATCTTACCTTAGAAATCATCTTTATAATTCGTCTAAAGCGAGAGTAAGTTAATCCAAGTGTTCACTTTGACGGTATTGTGACAATGATTCGTGTAATATCCAGTACCATTTATATATGCCTTCCAAATTTAAGTCAACTGTGTTAAAAAAAAAACGTTCTTAATAATTTAAGGTCAAAAATTTATAAATGATTGGTAATGAGTCAATTTCACCCCCATTTATCCCAAAACAAAACGAAAACTAAATGGAGCGTTTATATAATGTGTCTGTCCCCAGTGAAATCGAATTCCTTCACTTACCCTAAGGCATCAGGTCACTGTCAACAGCGAATGAACAAAACTTTCACTCGTAACATATTGACACTGTTAACAAACATATTTTATGGAAAAATTACAGTGCACAACGTTTTACAAAGTTTTAAAACTCATTTTAATATTTAGTGAGGTTATTTAGATATTCACTCATCGTGTTTGGATATTGTATTATAAATTAAAAACTTTATTTTTACATGCAAAAGCAAAACAATTACAAAATTTTTCAGTTACATAAAAGTTTGAATTTTTAAAAAAATTATTAGTTTTTGCTTGATACCGAATGAGAGCTTCAGTTTAAAAGATTTTAAAAGTATGTCGCGTATGTGACTTGTTACTACCACTTTATCAACAAAACTTTTAACCTTCGGAAAATTCATAATACCTCTCCAACTCAATTGTGATAACTATTGGTAAAAAAAAAAGTTCTTCGGAAACTAATGTTGATCCGAAGTTTACATGCGATAAATCTAGCGTGAATTCTTGATTATCTTTCGATTATTTTCTTGAGGTTATGGTCACTTGATCACATTTTGAAAGCTCATGCAAGAAGATGGTTTTGTCTAGATTGTAAAATTACTAGTCATAGAAAATTATTACTTGAACCTAACTATTTGGCTATTGTTTTATATGTGAAAAATAAACCAAAGTTTAAACATACAGCACTTATAGTTTGTCTCCCATTTGCAGTAGTTTTGCAATATAGTATCACTTTGAAATATCTAATGTATATGAGAGTTTAATCGGTAAGTCACATGCAATAATATTTTAATATTTCACTATGTAAGTTAAAATAATATAGCATTTGATATCTAATATTTTAAACGAAGATGGTTTTTTTTTTTAATAATACGATCTGATAATTATTTTATTTTCTATAAAAGTTGAAATTTTTTATTGTGATTGCAATAGGAATTATTAATTTGTTATACGAAAATTGTAAGACCAAATGTGCATGTGTAAGTCTTACATTTATTAGCCTAATGTGCGAAAAATAAATAAAATTACTGAATAACTAGGATGATTCAGATATTAGCTAAAGAATTAAATAAACAGATGTGAACCTTTTAGTTCATTCGGTATATTTCAATTAATGCTCTTGTTATTTTGAATCCTTGTTATACACAATTTTATGTTTGAAAGCCAAAATATTAAATATGATTATATCCATGTTACTTTCATACCAAAATCTAGAGAGAAGCTTAGTTTTATAATTTTAACTTCAACAACATCTATCCCGAAATTATCTGGATTTTCAAAAATTCGGATTACTTTTTGAACGTAAAAAAGACCTTGCCTGGTTGAAACAGTTTTCAAATTTACATTTTTTTTCTCGCAACCAAATAGCACTAGAAACTAAATTTTTATAGTATTGGTAAGTTACACCTTTGGTCTATTACACTGAATTTTAATATACGATATTTAAAGCTGAAAGGGTATTTTAAACAAATTTATAAGAAATCCTCACTCATGTTTCAACCAACACCGAGTAAGGGGTTGGTACTCTTTGGGATAGGTTGAAACACATACTGAAACAGATTGAAATATAATTATTTTACTATAGCATACATAATTACTTGACTACTATAAATCTATTTATTTTCTTAACATAAACATAATCATTTGACTGTTGTAAATATAATTATTTACCTATCATATACATAATTATCTCGCTATAATTAATACGAACAATGCTGTGCTGATTGTTTCATTAGAAAAATTGTATTTTACACTAGGGGGTAATAACGTATATATTCATAGTCTTACTTGGATTGACTTTAATCCGATTGTCGCAAACGGTATTAATACACTTTTTTAGAGGTTCAAAGGCAACACGATGGCGAAGATGAAGTTTATGTGAGCAATGTGGTGGAAAGCTCAAGAGAACAATATCGTTTTCTCTACACAAATCTATGGTATTGATATAAAAGTGGGTTTTATGATTAAAGGTAATCACTAAAACAGGCTGGACTAAAAATGGTTCACTGGTGTGTACAGCAGCAGGTTCGTAACCAGGGGGGATCGACGCGACAACCCCCCCCCCCCCCGAAATTAAGTGAAAATTTGTTTCACTGCTTCCATTCCTTTTTTCGTTTAACCTGTTATTTGTAGTTAATCTCCTGGGTACGGACTTGTACCGCAGGATTGAAGTGAAATGTTTCAAAATGACAATACAGTCGGTGTCCTTCATCCAACCAGAAGGATTGGCTTACCCTACACAATTTGGTGCCCGACTTAAAATAAAATTATCTCGGAACATAACCCTAGGAGACACGGATATCGATGGTACTATATTTCCTGTCGCAAAAATAGTTATAGGGAGGGTCATTAGAGTCCCACACTCGGCTGAGGCCCACTTGCTTGATTCCTTTTTAGCAAAAATTCTGTTTTGGCGATGGGCTACTTTTTTCCGTCTTGCCTTTGTTGTATATGTCAGCAGTTGAAATTTATATTTTCTAAGACACAAGAATAATATTCGAAAAACAAATCGGCATCGTACTGATTAAAGCTCGTGGCTCGAACTAAACTAGTTGCTGGGGTTTTTATAATGGACAGAGTTATGTGTCTTTTTAGATTCTAGTAAACCAAAGAGCTCCACCAGCTTCAGCTAAGGTCCATTATGAAGGAACAAGCGCATTGTTTCTTGTTACATATTGGTATGCCGATTTTCTAACTTCACGTTTTGCATAAGTCTTGATAGAGGACACGTAGAGGGAATGAAATACTGTTTAAACCAGCCCCTTCCCTTTTGTTTCAATTTGCCCCAATCCGCCATTTTAACTAAACAAGGCGATAAATACAAGAAGCCATTCACGTGTGTTTTTAAAAACAGGTGAATAGCAAGCTATAACTATAACACTTTATTAATCAAACATTTTAACTAGTTTACATAACCCAAATTGCGATATCTTATGAAGCTTTGAAAATTTACTTGCCCTTCTTAAAAACAGTTTTTTTTTTCCTTTTATAATGCAGAGCTGTTGACAGAAACTTTTCTCTCGTACGTATAATGTATCTTTAACAGTTTTTTTTTATGCCCCCTATGAATAAAATTAGATGTTTAAATGCGGTTGCTTCAACCAGTCCCGGTCTCTTCTAAAGATTAATATTATGAGTAACATGGCTTTATTTATAAAGTAAACATAAGTTTATAGCCATTGTACATTCACTTTTGATTTATTCCTATAAAAACTCAATCTCTAAGGTCAAAGTTAGCGATATTTTCAGTTTAATGATAAATAAATCCTTAGTTAGTTTCACATCGATAATATAGAACAGTAAAACTGGGTGAATGAAAGGGGCCATTTGAATTTTTTTTTTTTATTGGCAGATAATTCTGAAGAAGATCTCAGTGCCAGTGGAACTTCTTTGATGATAGAACATTTTTCTATTCATTCCAAAATAGATTATTATGGTGTTGATAAACTTAGCGAAATTTGGAAACATTAAAATTTTTAAGATGATTTTTAATATTTTTACATATTTTCCTTCCTGAATGTAATAGCTCAAATTCTTATGTATTAGCACCACAGAAAATATTATTTAAATATTATTTAAGACATCAACATCTTCCTGTCGCACTTTGAACTCAAGGTAAAAAAAAAAAAAATTACAAATAAAGGTAGATCACAGTTATATGAAAAAATACTAACTTACATGTTTTGAAGACAGTAGAATTTATAAACAAATTTTTTAAAGAAAAAAACAAATTTTTATGAGAAGTCATAAGTCTAAGAAAAAGATATAATTCGGTCTTTTTACTCTTTTTCAGTCTTGCAAATTCACAACTTTTCTGTGGTATTAAGACTTCAAAAAAATATTGAATTTTTTTTGGTTCCCTCTAATACACAATACGTACCTGTACAAAAATTCACTATCTGATCATCAGATGTGTACTCAGATGAAGATAGCTATCAAAAAAATTTTATGAAAATATTAAAAGAATTACAATTGTGTGCCGATGATACTGTGTGAGTCTATTTAAGAAGCATTATCATTGGTTAAATGAGATAATTCTTTTGTTGTTGTTAAACTGGATTGGTTTCTATCAATTTCTCTTTTAGAAATTATATCAAATAAATCAAAGAATAAGGTGAATTTTACTTTCTCATTGAACTTCCGTAAAGTTGTACACGAAGTATGCAGTTTTTATTATTATATTTAATTGAATTTCCTAACATTAAATTAAGATAAGGAATGTAATATTTAAAATTCTTCAATTTTTAAAATCAGTTGCTTAAAAACTATCACTTGTAAGTAAGTGGTATAAATCGAAATTTTCCTATAAAAAACAAATAACACTGCTGAATTGCATATCATAAAATATTTAGGCAGATTTTAGAGTTCGACACGAATTTAAATAATAGTCAATAGAAAATAAATAAGCATTTATAAACAAATTTCAAACAAATATAAGCAAGGTTTACTAGCAATTTAAAAATCATTTATCAAATTTTGGGGAAATTCGTTATTTATTTATTTATTTATTTATTTATTTATTTATTTATTTATTTATTTATTTATTTATTTATTTATTTATTTATTTATTTATTTATTTATTTATTTATTTATTTATTTATTTATTTATTTTTATTTAGTTAATACTGTGTGAATAAAAATAATTTAAAAACTTGAGTTTTTGTGAAATTTTGGTCTTAAACAAAATTAATTACTGCAATAATATGTGCTGAATTTTAATAAATAATTGAAAAGACTCAGCGGCTACAACTGTAAGAAGTCTTTTTAATAAAATATCCTGCTTCACCGTAAAACATAAAAATTATTGTAAAATATCGCTTCATATACATGATTTGTACTTTCCTCAGTCATTATTATATAAACCAAACATAGTTTCTTTAATAATACATATTTTTGGTTCAATTTCAAATGATAAATTGGACTTGGAAACCTTTAGAGTTTTTTACTTTCACAATGTGCAAAATCAGTTGGAAAACTTGTGATGAATCAGTTGATATAATACATTACCTAAACGTCTTAACGGTATATTAAATATTTTAAAACAACACATTAATGAACTGCATTATGACAATTGCAAGTAGGTGATGAAATGGTCTAAACCGAATTTTTTGTATTTTTGGGTGTTAAACTCGTCAATGTTTAATTAAATGTTATGAATTGTTTTGCAAGATATTTATTATTTCATGAGTTGATTACCGAACTGTCAAGATAACTGTCGATAAAAGTATTTGCTCCGAAAATTCTTCTGACATATTTTACCTTTTCTCGAAAATCTGACCTGCTTCGCCCTTTTAAAGAAAACTACCTTTTTTTTTTTTTTAATAAATTATTGTTGCACAAATTGTCTGTATATAGTGTAAATACTGACCTATTATTTTAAAATTCTATTGTAATTTATTTTTATCTTATTTTATTTATTAACAGCGATTATACAGGTTAGAAAAAGGTGGCAAAACCTAAAGCAATCGAGAAATTTCGAGATGTTTTTTTTTCCGACGAATTGGCTGGAAATTTCGCGAATGTCTCTCGCGCCAAGTATAAATAAGACTGGAAATCGAGAAAGTTTTCAGATTGACTTCGGACTTTAATGAAAGCTGGTCGCTTTGTTTTCTAGAGTGAACTTGTATAATCGCTGTTTTCGAAGTTGTTCTTACTGAAACTTGTGTTGAAGCTTGTGAGTGATTACACTGTTGTCTGTGAATAAATTTTGTGAGTTTTCTGAAAAGAATAAATAGTAGTTTTTATCTTAAAAACTGTGCCATCATTGCCTCTGCGAAAATTTTTTAACAGTGGTGTCAGAAATGGGATCTCGTAATTTTGAATGCCGACAAATAGAGGAATGATGGAAGACCAAATGAAGCAGTTAATGGAAATGATTGCTGGAATGAAGGCCCAATAGGAAACCACCGCAGCCGAAATGAAAGCCTGCCAAGAAACCGCCTCAGCCGAAATGAAAGCCTGCCAAGAAACCACTGCAGCCGAAATGAAAGCCGAACTTTTCGCTACGATTGCCGTAAGTCGAGAAGCTACATCATCGGATATAAAAGCTTTAGCATCCAAGCAACAATCATCTTCTGCGTCCGTTGATAGATTTATAGAGTGCACAGAGAGTGTTCTTCAATCAATGAAGGTGGATATTTTGGATGTCAAAGAAGATCTTAAGACAGTGAGAAATGAAGTTGAAGAAAAGGTTTCCATCGAGCAAGAAAAAGTTTCCACCTTAAAGGAAGAACAAGACAAATTCATTGACGTTGTAGAAGAAAGGCTGCGAAAAATGGAAACTCGTGAAGCTGTGGCCATAGCGTCACCTAATTGGGATAACGCTTCTATCACCTTTATGGCGCCGCGCTCTAACATCAAAGGATGGATGCGAGGTCGTCTTGGCGCGTTTATCAAATGCAATTTGAAATGATTGCTTCTGCGAATGGTTGGGATGATACTTCAAAAGCATTCCATCTCGCAGCATCTCTTCGAGGCGAAGCTACTGACATTTTACAGAACTACCTGAAGAGAAGCGGGGAGAATTCGTGGCGCTGGCAAGTGCGTTGGAGTTAAGGTTTGGGGAGCAGCATCTAAAGGATTACAACAGACTGCAATTGAAAGTGAGACAGCAGAAGTCCAATGAAACTCTTCAAGAATTGGCATCGGATGTAGAAAGACTGTCGCTCCTCGCTTTCCCAGACTGTCCCTCGGACGTACGAGATAATCTGTCTCTTCAGTATTTCGTGGATGCCATCAAAGATCCCGACATACAGCAAGCTACCAGGATGTCAGACAGCAAAGATCTGAAGTCCACCCTCGTCTATGCCATGAGAGTAGAAGCCGCACAGCAAGCTTCTAGAAAAGATCGGCGTTTCTTACATGGAACATTGACAGACGATTCCTCTGAACTTTTCACGAAGAAGTTTCAAGAACTGGAAAACAAGGTGGAGCGAATTATGAGAAGTAAACCTGGCTCGAGGGATCGAAAAACTAGAGTGGTTTGTTGGTTCTGTAACTATGAAGGACATTTCAGACGTGATTGCCCTGAATTGGACAGGAGAGGGAACAAACCCTCGTCCGAGTCTCAGCAGTTAAACTAAAGAGCGGCTATCTCGCGAGGCGGAGGTCGCCGTGTAGAGCAGGTGGTGCCCCACTCAGCCTCTATCACATCTCATCCCTTCAAGGAGAAAACCATGGTTTATTCGTGGAGGGCAAGATCAATGGAACTCCCTGTCTTCTAATAGTTGACTCAGGGGCAAATGTAACCATCTTACGGACGGATGTAGCCCGGGGCCTGGACAGCCAACCTCTTTACACGGCGCCTTCAGTTTCACTACATACTGTGACTGGTGACAAAATTTCTGTGCATGGGAAATTGAATGTCAACATCTCTTTTGGATTTCACACCTACACTTACACCGTTTACGTAGCTGAAATTATTGACCCATGTATTCTTGGACTGGACTTTTTAAAGAAAAATGGAATTACTTTGAATTTCGAGAAAGGCGAGCTTCAAACAGGGAATGAAGAAGTTCCATTGTTCGGTGTGGACTCGGAAGAGCCGTGTGCATATCGAATAGTAGCTCTTGAAGACATCACCATCCCCTCCATGACAGATTTGGTTGTAAAGGGTTCAGCAGAGCTCCCGAAGACCTTCCGATTTGGAGTAACGGACTTTCCATCATCGAATAGTGTCCCGAAAGGAGCGCTAGTAGGAGCGACGCTTGTGGATCTCTCTCAGGAGGTGTAGCATGTGAGAATGGCTAACATCGGTGATTTTACAAGAGTTATCAAGAAGGGAGAAGAAATTGCCACTTGCACACCTTGCACAAGCATTGAACGAGGATCGAAGGAGCTTCCGACTGCACCATCCGCGAATTTAGTGGACCAGCTTCTCGAGGATGTTCGGTTGGAAAGAAGCCAAGAGAAGATTGTTGGAAACCTTATAAAAGAATTTCAGGACGTTTTCTCCATGTCATCGAAAGATGTAAGAAGAACGAAGCTTACACAACATCGAATTGACACTGGGACCCATTTACTGATTAAACAACACCCTCGAAGACTTTAATTTGCAAAACAAGATGAGGTCGGGAGATTGCTACAAGAAATGGAAGATAATAGAAATATCGAACCCTCCTCAAGTCCATGGGCCTCTCCAATCGTACTCGTTCGAAAGAAGGATGGTTCCACTAGATTTTGTGTAGATTACCGGAAGCTGAACGAAATTACGAAAAAGGACAGCTACCCTCTGCCAAGAATTGATGACACCTTGGACACTCTATCGGGGAACCAATGGTTCTCAACTTTGGATTTGAAGAGCGGATACTTGCAAGTGGAGATACACCTCGACGATCGTGAGAAGACTGCCTTCACTACCGGACAAGGATTATGGCAGTTTCAAGTTATGCCGTTTGGCTTATGTAATGCACCGGCTAAGTTCGAACGACTAATGGAGACTGTGCTTAGAGGACTTTCCTACGAGACCTGTCTGGTATATTTGGACGATATCATTATCACCGGGCGGAGTTTTGATCAACACTTACAAAACGTAAAGAACGTGTTCTTGAAGCTTAGGGAAGCCCACTTGAAACTTAGCCCATCAAAATGTAAGCTCTTTAGGAGTAAAGTCAGTTATCTCGGACACATCATCTCATCCGATGGAGTGAGCACAGATCCAGCCAAGATCCATGCTGTGTAAATTTGGTCTCGACCGCAAGACGTTCATCAATTGCGAAGCTTCCTAGGCCTGTGCACGTATTATCGCAGACTGGTAAAGGAATTCTCCAAGATCGCCATACCTTTGCATCTACTAACAGAGAGCAAGCAGAAGTTCCTGTGGACTGCCGACTGTGACGACTCCTTCAACCAACTGAAGACCACTTTAACATCCGCGCCTGTTTTGGCTTTTCCCGAAGTTAACAAGGACTTTATTCTGGATACAGATGCCATCAATGAGGGAGTGGGTGCCGTTCTTTCCCAGGAAATCGAAGGTCAGGAGAAAGTCATCGCTTATTTTAGTAAGAGCCTGTCAAGATCCGAGCGGAACTACTGTGTCACAAGAAAGGAGTTACTGGCAATAGTAAAGGCCGTTGAGCACTTTCAGCATTACTTATACTGCCGAAAATTCCTTTTAAGAACTGATCATGCGTCTCTGACTTGGTTGATGAATTTCAAGAATACAGAGAGACAAATAGTTAGGTGGATTCAGCGCCTACAGGAATACGACATGGATATCCGTCACAGAAAAGGAACGTCCCATGGGAATGCGGACACTCTTTCCAGAAGACCATGTCCGGAGAATTGTCGATTTTGTTCCAGTGCGGAGTCTAAGTTTGGGACAACCTCATCTGCCGTTCGAAAAATAACTTCCAAGTCAATTACTTCAGACGTGGACCCTTGGAGTGATCAGAATGTCCCAAAAAGTCAGGTCGAAGATCAGGACTTGAAACCTTTAATTGAATTTATGGAAGAAGCTACCGGAAAACCCAGTTGGCAGGAAATTGCACGCTATAGCCCAACAATAAAGAGATATTGGGCTATATGGGACTCTTTGCACTTGAAGAATGGAGTACTCTACCGTCGATGGGAGTCCGATGATGGCAAGAGCTTCCGGTGGCAATTAATCCTCCCAAGTTTTAGAGTTACCAACGTTCTAGAAGAACTTCACAGCAATCCTACTGGATGATATTTTGGTATCATGAAAACTCTTCAGAAAGTCAGGGAAAGATTCTTCTGGGACAAAGCAAAGTCCGACGTGGAGAAGTGGTGCAAGTCCTGTGATTCATGCAATTCGCGGAAGGGACCGAAGACCCGAACTCGTGGAAAGTTGCAACGTTACAACGTAGGAGCCCCATTCGAAAGAATTGCTTTGGACGTCTTAGGCCCCCTACCTCACACAACTAATGGCAACAAATACATCCTAGTTGTCATGGACTACTTTAGCAAGTGGCTAGAAGCATACGCGATTCCGGACCAGGAAGCCACAACCGTAGCAGAAGTCCTCGTACAGAACTGGATCTCCCGATTTGGCGTACCTCTGCTGATACATTCCGACCAGGGGACGAACTTTAACTCTGCTGTCTTCACTGGGCTGTGTGACTTGCTCGACATGGAAAAGACTCGTACAACTCCCCTGCACCCACAATCCAATGGAATGGTCGAACGCTTTAATAGAACAATTTTAAATCATCTCTCCTTGTTTGTTTCCAAGAACCAGCAAGATTGGGATCAGAAACTTCCACTATTCCTTTTGGCCTACAGAAATGCTACTCTCGAGACCACCGGCTATACACCATCTCAAATGATTTTTGGAAAAGACCTTAGGCTACCCTGCGACCTCCTTTTTGGACGACCTCGGACACCCCTTCCTCGCCTGTCCAGTATCTAGATGACCTCAGGCACGTTTGGAAGCCGTACATCGGTTCGCCAGAGAAAGAATCAACATCATGACGGAGCGCATGAAGGTCCGCTACGATGCCAAGGCCACGGAACGTTCATTCCAGGAAGGTGACAAGGTGTGGTTATGGAATCCTAAACGTCGGAAAGGACTCTCACCTAAGCTCCAGACGAACTGGGTAGGGCCTTATGTGGTCCTTAAGAAGATCAACGACGTCGTGGGAAGGATTCAGCGGACACCCTTCTGTAAACCTAGAGTTGTACATTACAATAAGCTAGACTCATATTATGGTAGAAGTTATTGAATGACTGTGGTAAAGGCACAGTGATAAATTAGTTCGTATAGTGGATTTCGTAGTATTTTAAAACACCAGATATTATACCATCCAAATTTGCCATAAATTAAAGTCAAAGGAATGACAGCAGCTTGAACAAGAGTTAAATACAATTCATTTAATCAACAAATGGGTCACAGATTACAAGTAATTCGGACTTACCCGGATAGTGGTCACAGCTACACGACCCAACATGGTCGGAAGTAGATCAAATTAAGTTTGATTTTACTAAGAAGCAGGACTATGTCCCTCAGTCTAAAGATAGTGTTGGAACTAAGAGAGCTGGGAGCGAAGTGGTTTAAAATCTGAAAAGTCAATTCTCCTCATTGCTTTTCAAAATTACTCTAAGGTCCAGCATTGGTGGCATCATCGAGAGGTGTGTCATATTCCCTCTATTGGTGATTTCCAAGAGTGAAGGTGGCACAAAAAACACGCCCTTGTTCTCTGGTTGGTAGGTCGGTAGATCTTTTTTGTGACCGGAGAGAAGGACCCTAAATTCGTAAAAACCATCAGAAGTGTCCAAAAGGGGCGCCAATGTCCAGCTATGTCTGGCTTCCAAGACAACTGGATTTATTATCCATTCTTCTGAGGAGAGATGTTTCTTTTGATCAGTGAGACACCGAGTCTACTCGTAGTAGAATTGACACAAGAAGGGGAAGGGGGGGGGGGAGGAAAAGTCGTAAACTTTTGGAGTCCCTCCATGAATTTCTAGTGTGATGATACATAGCTTCATCACAGTTCCTCCCCTTGCACACGTTTGCAAAAAGCATATGACAACAGGAGGTCTATACCTCGACTGGTGTACATCTCAATTGGAACTCAGGCACAGGTGTCGTTGAACCACAGGAGTAACATGTACCGAAATGAGGTCTATACCCCATTGGCACAAATCAGGCACATCTGGAAGCTGAAAACCATTTCAAGATTTGGTCTATACCTTGTCTTGAAAGTAGACTGCACGGACCGACGCTGGTGTTGTTCCACATCACAGAATCTGGAAGTCAGCAAGGGCAGTCAGAAACGCTCGTCCACATCATATCCGGGCCAGCCGGATGGCGGGTGGACGAAAGGGTCACTACTCGTCAGCTAGATTCCCGTCGCTGGCTGTTTGTCGACCCCCCAGGACTCCGTGGGTGGCTGCATGGGTTGCTGGTCTCTGATGTGGGAAATTGTGCTCCTGTAATCCTCGAATGTGGTGTGTGAAACAGGCCTGGGTTGGGTTCCTGGATGTATGTTGCTTGGATGCTGTACTGTAGATCATCCCTCTTTCTGGTCAGCTCAGTCATGCGACGGTCAGTCTGTATTGCATGTTCTCTAGTCATCTGGTTGTCTGAAGCTCGGGCACAAGCGAAAGCTTTGGAAGAGAGCAAGAGGTGGACTGGCTTATGTAACGGCTTGTCATCCTTCAGGAAAAAATGGATCCCGGTACGTCTCTGGGCTGTGATTCTGCTCCCTCATCACTCCGGTAGGTCCTCATCATCTCAGGAGTAGGACTCCACTGTCAGACTCAATTGTCAATGCATAGGCAAGAACTGGGCCTATAAAATTACTAAGACTCTCTCTCTCGAACTGTTATTGTCTATCAGTTATATAAAACTTCATTAAAAGTAAAGTCCAAATTTACATGTCATCAAGTAACCCAAATTAATTACTAATTATTTCTGAATAATACGCGCACAAAAAAATCACTTTGTTTTTCTCTTTAATTTACAATTCAATCTTTCAGATTTTTCTCTGTAAAGAGAAAAAAAAACCTTCCTCATTCACCTCAAGAAAAAAAAATTCATTTCCTAAATTACCATGTATTTTTTTCTACTTATACTTTTTTTTCTTCAAAAAAAAAATTCACAATCGCCCAAAAGGAAAAAAAAAAATCAAAATACACATACATTAATATAGCAACTGTGTTTCAATAAGTGCCTCTCTCGATTTTTCTCATAAATTTAAACAAACGATTCACCCCCTTTGATGCATTCTATGGACGAGAAAAAAGAAACCAACTTTAAACAGAACGCAAAAAAAGCTGCCTGCATTCGCGAGAAGAGGAAATCGAAACCAGTTCTTTACCATGGCCATCTTCTAACCTGGTCACTTCAACTATAACTAGTTCGCCAGCCTGTGGCACAGTGGCTTCTCTAACCAAAACGAGGAATCCTAGGTACCGGTTTAGCCTCACGACCAAACATCTGTACTGAACTGAAAAGCTAAATTGTTTGGGTGATACGATTTTTTTCCCCAGCTTCACGACTCACGTCTCACGTGGGAGAAAAGAAATGGATTTTTTAAAAATATAAAGGCGGTAACGTTGCATTTCCGTTTTTATTAATATGACTGAATTGATTTCATGTACTTTAACCCTATTCCTTATAGGATCGCAGCGGAAATTTTTTTTTCTAATCCAATGATTATAATCAATTTTTATTTCAGAAATCGACCCCTTAGCGACAATATTTATTACTGTCACAAAACAATTGTACTATATCATTGCATTTCCATTTTTTTTTAACATGTTTGAAAAAATGTATTGTTTGCCCTTTCTTACTGTATAATTTAAAGAGATTTTTCTACCTTCTTTGATATTTCAGATATCCCTTTAATTTTTTTTTTTTTTTTTTTTTTTTTTTTTTTTAAAGAACGGCAAAGGACAACCAAGCGTTAATACATTCCCTTTCTAGGCATCAATCAATGGTCCTTGATTGAAATAACACAATTTTATAAAAATGCTTATTTATCTGTCAAATCAAATCGTGCATTTCATTTTTAATATTTCCATCCTGTTAATATTCGTTTTATTCCACAAGTGCTCCATCGCCAAACGAAGCCATCGGAAAATCTATGCCAAAGTAGTTTTATAGCAACCCCAAAAAAGAAAAAAGGCCCCCCCGAAAAGAGGGTGTGGCTTTCCGTAATCACTTGCCTCCCCTCCTAAAAAGAATGTGAGATATTTTGCAATGTTTGTAAACAGACTGGTTTTGTGTGTTTGTCGTTTGTGTTGTAAATAGTATTACAAAAAATCCTTATTTATTTATTATTTTTACCAGTGTTTTGTAATTTTATGAAATATATCTCTTGATTTCTTGACACCTACCAACATTTTTATTTAATTTTGTATTTAATATTGCTATCAAATACTCCGTTTTGATTTAAACAGCATTTCTACATTTCTTTGTGGGCCTGGGTCTTAAAAAATACGGATTTACACTTTTTTCCCTTTGTTTTTGCTTTGGGCATTTTTTAATTCGAGCGACGGATATTTTTTTGTTAACTAACCCATCGGCTATCGAAATAACGTGCGGGGAATTTACGTGTGTTACGCTATAAGGACCTGTAAACCTTTTTTTTATAAAACGTCCCGTAGTTTTAATGTAGACCTGATCCCCGACAGAAAATTTTCTTTTTACAGATTTCATCTGAATCCTTTTACATCTTGTATTTTTTTTCTGTATTAGATTTTTATGAACAGTTTGATAGACGCCATCCATCACTTTTTTTGTTCTAGCTATGTATAACGGAATTGCTAATTGATCATCGTTTTCCTGTACCTTATAATTATCAAAAATATGAGGTATTTTTCGTCCGAAAAACACGTGATAGGGAGAGAATGAAATTTCTGAATGAGTACTGCTGTTATAAAATGCCTTGTGCAACATAATTTTTAATTCCAAGTTTGGAATTTCTTCGTCTAAAGCATATATTGTTGTCTTTATGCTGCGATGACAGGCTTCGATTACATTTTCATACGGAGCATACGGCAAAGAGTGCATAATTTTAATTCCCAATGCTGTATTTAAATATTCCCATATTGCCGATTTAAACTGTGTTCCCCAATCTGAGAATATTTTGTTGACCTTCCCATAAGTTGTAAAATTAGTCAGAATTTTCTCTGCTATGGTTTCTGCCTTAATATTAGATATGATATAAATTTCGAGGAATTTACTATACGCATCCAACAAAGTAATTAAATACTTTCCGCACCGGAGTGGTCCTACAATGTCTACATACAATAAATCTCCAGGAAACTTACCATGATGCGTTATGCCATGAGGAATATGCCTTTGTCTTCCCGTTTTGAATATATTGCATTTATCGCAATTTCCAATGAAATTCCTTAAGTCAGAGTAAAGATTTTTCCAAAAAAAATTTCTCTTTAAAAATTCATAACATTTATGCAACCCGAAGTGCGTTTTATGGACTAATTTAAGGGCATTCTCTTGTAAGGATTGTGGTAAGACGACCGTTTCATTATAAACCCACTTTTGGAGTTCATTTTTCATTTTGATAACGCATTTGATCAAATTTGATTCCTGGTCTATAAAGAAATCTCCTGTGCGCTTTTTTGAAAGATTCTTAGTCCCTAAGTCCTCTCTCAGTTCGATGAGATGTATATCTTTTAACTGTTCACTCAGAATTAAATCATCTGATAATTCAGCCTTAACATTAATTTGATTTTTGTTTGAATCGGCAGTCAAAATATTAACATTTTTGCTAACCCTTTCATTAATAACTAAGTCCTCCGAAGAATTTTCCCTCAGGACCTCATTGCGTGATAGAAAATCTGCCAAAACATTTTTTTTCCTGCTATATGCTTAACTGTGAAATCAAAATTTTGCAAATATAATAACCAGTTACATACAATTGAAGTTGGATTTTGCAACTTTTTGTGGTATTCTAATGGTTTGTGATCTGTCAAAACTACAAAATGATTGAACAAATAATTTCTAAAATGTTTTATTGACTCTACGATACTGAACAATTCAAGTTTTATACTTGGATATTTGGCTTGAGCAGAAGTCAAACGTCTTGAAAAATAAGAAACTGGTCTTAGCTCCCCGTTAATTTTATGAGCTAGAATACTGCTTATAGAATAAGCAGATGCGTCAGTGTTTAGATAGAACTTCTTGGTTATATCGGGTTGGATCAAAAATGGTTTCTCAAAGAATTTCTGCTGCAAATTCTTAAATGCTTGCTCACATTCAGTTGTCCATTTAAATTTCTTATTTTTACCTGTCATACATTCCAAGACCCCTGATAATGTAGAATAATCTTTAATCATATGGCGGTAAAATCCTGCAACTCCTAGGAAACGTTTTAATTGCCTCACAGTATTTGGAACTGGAAATCCAATAATTTTGTTCAAATTTTTATCTATTGGAGAAATCTCTTTTTGAGAAATATTATAACCCAAAAAATCTATCTCTGTTTGTGCAAATCTACACTTTTTCGGCGATAAAGTTAAATTGAACCTTTTTAGTGTACAAAATACTCTTTCAAGTCTCTCTATCATCTGTTCAAAATCATTTCCGCCCACTAATAAATCGTCAAGGTACCAGTAAACTCCTGGTCCAACATCCTTGAAACACTCATTCATTAATGAAATGAAAAATGCAGGAGAATTCACAAAACCGTAACACAATCTAGAAAAACTATAATTACCAAAAATTGTTGTGAAAGACAATTTTTCCCGCATTTCCTCAGGTACACGGATTTGCCAAAAAGCCTGTTGAAGGTCACATGAACACCAAAGTTTATTCCCACTAAGTTCATTAATTATGTCACTGATTTTTGGTGGATAAATTGGAACCTTAACTACTTTAGAATTCAATAACCTCATATCGAGAGCTGTTCTATAGCTCGGTTTTATCCCTTTTGCAGCATCACTTATGGTCTCTCTGCTACGTTTCCTTACCAATAACATGGGGGCAGCGTAATTGGAGGTAGATTCGGAAATTATACCTGTTTCTAATAGTTCGGAAATAATTCTCTTTGCCTCGGGTCTCAAAGCTATCGGAATGGGATAGGGATGGCAAGCCACGGGTAAATCATTGAGCATCTGAATGCTTGGTTGGATCGCGTCTGTTTCACCTAAAGTCTTCAGACTTGAAGAAAATACATCTGTATAATTTTGCAAGAGATCTTCCAATTCAACTTTATCAGTTCCTGATAAATGGGATAATTCAAAATCCTGAATATTAAATTCTTGTTTTCGCAATTGTATTGTCTCTTCAGAGGCTGTAATTAAATTAACCCTCTCACTGTCTTTTGAATTGCTATTTGTTGGAAGCTCAATGTTTTCCTCAAAATCCAAATGTATGGTACCCAATTTCATATGCTTATTCAAAGTTAACTTGTCTGTCTCCAAATTGGTAACTACTGTACAGATTCCGTTATCTGTTGTGTTAGAAATTGAAGGTTGTAAATCCCATTTATTGTGCAATATTTTTGGCTCAAACATAACCTCGGTATCATTTGGAATCGTATTTTTTCCCAAAACTAATTCTATTACCTGTGTTTCTCCTGGGTTTAGAGTAACTTTCCGTTTTAAAGAAACTGGATATTCTTCAATTTGTAATAAATTTAGGCTGTTTTCATGGCCTTCTAAAAGTGGTACCTTAGCATTTTTTATTTTTAGTGTCTTTTTCTCAAAATTAATGTGTACCAAATGTTTTTGAAAAAGATCATAACCCAAAATAGCTTTATACGTGTCAGGAAAAGGTTGTTTTGCAACAAAAAAATCATGACAGAGGTTCTGATTGCCAATTTTTAAATTTATGGTAACGCATGCTACGTATTCAACTTTTGATCCTGTCATTGTTAAAATTTGGCAATGCCTAGCAATGTATTTCAATTTCTGTACTGTTTTTACCTTTTCAAATACTGTAGGACAAAGTATACTGATAGAACTTCCGCTGTCAATTAAAGTTTTGAATTTCGTGCCTGTCATAATAACTTCAATCATTGGTAAATTTGCCCCTTTATCTGTATTTACATTTGACAGTACCTCTTTGGGTGTTGTTTGGCAGTTAGAAAGATTGTTTGGGTTGGGAGGAACGGACGAATTCAACACTAATTCGCCTCCCCCGCTCTCGGTAAAAAAGAATTGGATTCTGCAGATAAACGGCTCTGATTATTTTGAACTGGCCGAGTTGTTTCCTCTGTTGGAACATTTTGTCTATGCTCATAATTATTGGCCTCATGATTTTCATCAGCGTTTTCCCGCCTATCATTATATCTTCTCTGAAAATTGTGGCGACCCCCTCTATATCCTGTTCCGCGTCTATTATTCGACTTTGAACCCTGAATATCTCGATATACGGAGCACGTTTTGGCCCAGTGCGAAGATGCTCCACACAGCATGCAAAATTTGTCTCTTTCAGTTTGTTCCCCACGCAAATTATTTATCTCTAAAGTCAATTGCGAAATTTTTCTTTCCAAATCATTTGCCTCATGAATGGGATCATTGCTTGCGCTTTGCGAATACAATGCATTAACTCGTAGTTTAGTGACGGTGTCTAGAGCTGTTTGTGAATTTTTGGCTACTTCAATTGCTTCTTGAAATGTTTTTGGGTTACTTTTGAGTACGTCTTTTTGTAAGCTTGGCAAAAGAGCGCTAGTGAATTGCGATAACCTGAGACGGTCTATAACATCTTTGGTTTGCCCAGTTACCGACGATTCTGACTCACCTAGATATTTGTTAGAAATCATAATTAATCTATGAGCGAAGTTTTTAACAGATTCGTTTTCTCTCATGCGACAATTTGCGAACTGCATCTGTAATTCACCCAAACTAGGCTCCTCCGAAAAGAAATCAACCAATTTTTCTTTTATCACCTCGTAATCCCTTGAATTAGATAATTCTGCATCTGAAAGCAGAAATCTTAATGCCTGACCCCTCAAACGACTTTTTAAAATTGTAACTTTCTCGGTTGGCGTCCATTGTGCCAATTCACCTACATCATCAAATTGCTTAAAGAAGAATTTTGTATCCTCTGTATCACAGTCAAAAAAAGAAGTCAATAGAGCTATTCCATTAATATTTGGCTTTGATCTAATAGTATCATACGGGTTATTTATTTGTGCATTTGCCAGTGGTAGCTCATTAACAGACTGCCTTGTTGCAGCTGATCTGCTCTGATCACGATTTTGCACCCGATCAGGTATGCGCCTATTACCTCTTCGACGTGTTAGTACCATTATAAATCAAAGACACAATTCTAATACCAAACAAATATCAGTGTTTTTTTTTTAACTCTTTAAAAAAACACCGAAATGCAATTTTAAAATCCTTAACTAGCAAGCAATTTCATCAAACAAGAGAGACACCAATAAACACAGTCGCTACACAAATACAATCATTTAAAGTACTAGTATGTACTTTGTAATTCATCCTAATGAATCCCTTTTTCATTAACTCCTACACAAAAAATTAAATTTAATGCGAAGCATGCTGTCTTTTCTTAGGCAAAACAGATTAGTATCAGTCACCAAAAAAAAAATGTGACTGACTGGACTTGGCACCAAAATATGTGGTAAAGGCACAGTGATAAATTAGTTCGTATAGTGGATTTCGTAGTATTTTAAAACACCAGATATTATACCATCCAAATTTGCCATAAATTAAAGTCAAAGGAATGACAGCAGCTTGAACAAGAGTTAAATACAATTCATTTAATCAACAAATGGGTCACAGATTACAAGTAATTCGGACTTACCCGGATAGTGGTCACAGCTACACGACCCAACATGGTCGGAAGTAGATCAAATTAAGTTTGATTTTACTAAGAAGCAGGACTATGTCCCTCAGTCTAAAGATAGTGTTGGAACTAAGAGAGCTGGGAGCGAAGTGGTTTAAAATCTGAAAAGTCAATTCTCCTCATTGCTTTTCAAAATTACTCTAAGGTCCAGCATTGGTGGCATCATCGAGAGGTGTGTCATATTCCCTCTATTGGTGATTTCCAAGAGTGAAGGTGGCACAAAAAACACGCCCTTGTTCTCTGGTTGGTAGGTCGGTAGGTCTTTTTTGTGACCGGAGAGAAGGACCCTAAATTCGTAAAAACCATCAGAAGTGTCCAAAAGGGGCGCCAATGTCCAGCTATGTCTGGCTTCCAAGACAACTGGATTTATTATCCATTCTTCTGAGGAGAGATGTTTCTTTTGATCAGTGAGACACCGAGTCTACTCGTAGTAGAATTGACACAAGAAGGGGAAGGGGGGGGGGGGAGGAAAAGTCGTAAACTTTTGGAGTCCCTCCATGAATTTCTAGTGTGATGATACATAGCTTCATCACAATGACCTTTCCTCTTAAGGACTTCACTGCAGTCTTTAAGAAGGGGGAAATGTTGCACAAATTGTCTGTATATAGTGTAAATAGTGACGTATTATTTTAAAATTCTATTGTAATTTATTTTTATCTTATTTTATTTATTAATAGCGATTATACAGGTTAGAAAAAGGTGGCAACACCTAAAGTAATCGAGAAATTTCGAGATGTTTCTTTTCCGACAAATTAGCTGGAAATTTCGCGAATATTCTCTAGCGCCAAGTATAAATAAGATTGGAGATCGGGAAAGTTTTCAGATTGACTTCGGACTTTAATGAAAGCTGGTCGTTTTGTTTACTAGAGTGGACTTGTATAATCGCTGTTTTCGAAGTTGTTCTTACTGAAGCTTGTGTTGAAGCTTGTGAGTGATCATACTATTGTCTGTGAATAAATTTTGTGAGTTTTCTGAAGAGAATAAATAGTAGTTTTTATCTTAAAAACTGTGCCATCATTGCCTCTGCGAAAAATTCTTAACATTATTCATAATTTAGTTTTGTAAATTTGAGAAGTGGTGGAGAATAAGAAAAATCGTAAGTTGTATCAATCATTTTTCAACCATTGATGAGAAAATGGAGTAATCCATTTGACTTTGAAACACTTCCTTTATCATTCTATTTTTTATTCTACCTTTATAAGCATTTTACAAAAATGTAACCAAAATGTTAGTGAAAAAAAAACGGTATTTAATTTTAGACAGTACCTGACTTTTTGATTAATTAGATTTGACACACAAAGCTTTTGAAAATTAAAGCATTATTGAATAATTAAAAATTAATAATATAAAATTTTCAATTGATTTTTCTTAATACTGCAAAATAATATTCATAATATACACTTAGAATATAGTTTTTTTTATTTGGCAAAAATACAGAAAAAACAATAATTTAACTGGTTGAGGTACGTTTTAATTTATAATGGAAACCCGTGCCGAGAGTTTTGATGGCCATGATGGTGGATTTGATGGTGACCATGATGAACAGGAACTTGATGTTGGTGTCCATGATGTTGAGGTACATGATGAAGGGGGTGTTCTTCGTGTTGATGCTTAGGGGAGCTAGAGTGCAGCTTGACGTGAGCAGGGTCCTGGTTGGCGGTTCCTGGCTCGTTGGTCTTGACAGTGGCGCGGAATCCAGCGCCATCGGCTACATAGTGAACCTCTCTATGCACGCCCCTGTAGTCAGTGAATCCGTAGCTGCCTTGCACGTGTCCATGTCCATCTCCGTGCTCGTGTCTGTGCTGGGATCCGTGGTGGTCCTTGATCTCGTAACCGAACTTGTAAGGCTGAGGAGAGTGATGCTGTGAAGAAGAAAAAAAACACATTTGAAATTGTAGTAGGTTATTTAAAAACATTTCCTACTCAGATTAATTAATTGATACGTGCCGTGGTTTTGAGTGAATTTTGAATGACACTAATACAGTTTATATTTATAGATAGTTCAGTTTCGTCATCTTCAACCATAAGTAAGAATAAAAGCTGTAATTACAATAAAAACATTTTAATCTAGATAAATTTATATTATATCGATACAAAACGGGTACATTGTACATATGATAATGATGTTATAAATTTATCAATATCTTTGACATCACATGCATAAAGTGTCTAAGATGTTTATAATAATGTTTAATTTAAAAATAATTTTAAATACTCTTTTTAAAACAATGTAAGAATCAATGAGAACAATAGGAATTAGAATGAGTTTGTATAAAAATAACTTCTTTTATTCATAAACTCTTTTTTAGATAAAGTGCTGCTACTTAACTTTGATACTTATATGCCTTTTGCTTAAAACTTTTAAACTAGAGTTTTGCAAATTTGTGTTAAATTATGTATTTATTAACTAGATATCTCGTCTTATCTCTGTCAATAATTTTAGTTTTATTAATTATATGCTATGCAATTATATCTTTTTAAAGCAATTAAATTGAAAAAGAAAATTATCTAAAAAAATGGCTTAAAAACAATTTTAAAATCTGTGGAAATTACTTACCTCATGGTGCCCTTTATCGTTAGCGAAAGCAACTGCACTAAATGCAAATATTAGAATAACCTAAAATAAAAAATTAATCTTACTACGTATATGACAAATTACATAAAGAGCAAACTATTAATTATTTATGATAACTAATATTCAAAACACTTTTTGATATTTGTTTGGTTAAAAAGTTTGCGAAAAAATACTTTGTAAACTATTCATTATATAATCAAAATATTAACCATGTTTATAATAACTATTAAATGTTTACAAAAACAAAATATAAAGGTAATTTTTCTGCATACAAAAAAAGATAAATGTTATAAAACTTTTTTGACTTAAGAACAGAATGGAAATTACGATGTTAAAATTATTTGTTGCGAACATAACTTGTTCGTAGGTAAACGTGCGTACACATTCATACATATGCATTAACTTTCGTTAGTTAATATATTATGGGTCGCAACAAAAGTACTATTTCCTTCAATATTTTTTATAATGGGTAGTCGTCAACATCAGAAGAAAAAAATATGTTTCGAATTATCGAAAAAATTGTAATGCTAGGAACCATTCACTAAAACACGGAAAAAAAATAATAAAGAGATTAAAATTTATAAAGTATAATTCTAGATTTTTAAGCTACAAATATATTTCTATTTTCAAATATTGAACACCTTACCTTGAAAATCATGTTAGATTTTGTTTGTAAAAGTAGAAGTTTACAATAACACCCACAGTTAATTCGAAGGAATTGAAATTGTGTTTTAAAAAAAGTTGCCCCTACTTATATATACTCACAAAATTAATTAATTTTGTTCAACGTATCTATTGTTTTGTTTTTAAGGTCATAAATGAATGAATTATTGGATTAGGTCAATCCACCCAATAAAACAAGTCAAATAAAATGCATTTGTGGAATTCCTCCCTACTTAAGTGGAATGTAAGTTGCACTCTTTCAACTTCCCTAAGGAATTTTGACAATATAGACAGAATAAACAAAAGCAAAAAAGGATGCTATCAGATTTATTTTTATTAAATTAATAACCAGCAATTTTGGTTAAATGTTTGCATATTCATAGACATTGAAAGAATGTTTTTATATTATACAAACTAAATATTAGTCATTTTATCAACTTCTAGCGTTCCGACTTTATAGAACTTATGACATCGCAATATTTTACTGCTTGAACGTTTTACCTTTTTTCGGCTCTTTGAGTCTAGTTAAAATCGGATTAGATTATATTTTCTAAGTACAGTTTTGGAAGCGTGTCATTTGAATACTTAACATTTAGAGCTTTTTACCCCTTTTAGTCCCATTTAAAAGTGTTCATTCAAAATTACGATAACTGAGGTTTTACACACGTGCAACTGTATGGTTACAAGCGTGCCTATTTTTAGCAACGTATCTTTATGAGAAATATGACTGGGTATTATTTAACATGATAAATAATTGACCTTTTTTGAACTCTTAAAATTAATTCAACTATGTACAATACTTATAAAACTACAATGAACTGGGTAAAGGTGTGTGAGTACGTATTCTTATTTCCAGAGTTCTGGTCATATTGGAGATCAGAATATTTCAGTTTTGGATAGTCCCTTTTAACACCACTAACGGTGATTATTCCATATTTGGATAATTTTACGCTTTATAGGACTATTAAGGGGAGGGAGAAGGGGAGGGGGTTGGAAATCATGATGTATTAGTTTTACTGTATAAAAATTGTGCAGTGTGTACCAATTTTCATACTATTTGCTTAATGGGAGGTAGGGGTTAGGGATATTCTCTTTTTGGAATTTATTTTATCTATTTTCTGCCCTTTATTATAAGTCGAAATAGTGCTAGTTTTGTTGTATGATGTACAAAAGTTATGTACGTAAAGTTGCGTTATCGAAATTTAAACACCTTCAATCTTACTATTTTATTTTCGTCTTTGTTGACGTTTGCATGCAAGAAGTATTACTATTGAGAAATGGGAAAATGTCGGTTTGAGAGTAAGTGAGTGCTTTTGGGTTTATAGATAAAGAATAATGTAAAAATCTTAAATAATAGGTGAATAAGTAAGATAAAATGGTGTATACGTATATCATAGAATAATCAATGAACTAAACTATGCATGGTAATTGACAAGATTTTCGCAAATTTATAAAAAAAACCACCTCAATGAAATTCTGAACTTATTTAATTAAATGCATTCTGAATAATCTCCAGGCAGTGAATAGTATCTACAAAAGAAGTAAAATAAAGGATTATCATGCTAAAACTAATTATAAAAATATGAAAATCAAAACTAAACCCAATAAACCACTTTAAAATGCTATTTTAATTTGTGCAATATACATCATACAATTTTTTTTTTACCTTGTCATAAGTGCATTATGTTTATAAATTGAGTAACTTATTTAGTTATGTCTGTTGCCTGTAACAATCGACAGCTCATAAAGTTTGGATGCGCGCTACAGGGATAATAAGGAAATAATTGACTTACTCGAAGTTAATTAAAGTAATGTATAGGATGCTCAAGATTGACTTATCCCTGTTACTTAACGAGAACTTCAAGAAAAATTGATTAAATTATTGTAATATTATATATGTTATTAAATATAACAATATTGTATCCTACATAATGATGTTTAAAATAAAAAAAAATTGAGCATATTGTGGAAGTCTTTTTCAAAATAAAATATTTATTTTTTAAGGTAAATATTTACAAATAAATTCTTAACGTAATTTGTTTTATGTATTATTTAAATCCGTTTCTTAATGTTTGATCATTTGAATTTTTGAAACTTAGAAGACCGCATTAACTGAGATTAGACCGCATTTAGAAATAACCAATAATAATTTAACCCAATAAAGATGACTTTGAAATAGTTAAAAATAATGACTTCTTATCATATACCTTGTTTATTTAGATCACTTAAAGTATATTTTGAATTTTTCAGTTTTTTTTTGGAACATTACTTTTATGATTTTTAAAAAACACTAAGTGGAACCAAAGTCACAATTTATTAGCAAAGAAATAAGAAACTAAAATGTCAATCGGGATTTATTTATTTTTTACCAGCCATCATTGAAGGTTAAATACCCTCCACCCTTCGTATTTTAAAAATTCATTAAATTTCTATGTAAAATTTTGTATACTATTACGAATTCCTTCTCGAAGAACTATTTAGTTTGATTAGAAAATACCTTCTCCTTCAAGAATTCTAGTTAACAATTTATCTGAGAAACGCTTGTTTAAGAATAATAAAAATCCTTAATCAATAACAGAAAATCGTGACCAAACGCATACCAGAGGTTCACACTTCATGATTTAATAACTGGACTCCAATTGAATTCCACGCCACCTTTTATTGGTCGACAAGTTTCCTAAGAATATAAAGGTGGTATTACACACTGCCAGTTCCTAGAACACCAGCCGATAAGGATTTTAAGGTCACTGCCAAGCTTTAATCGGTTGGTTTATACTTGTACTATCAACGACATATTTTTATGCACAATGACGGCTAATCAGATCGGAAGCAACAGCTTAACGTGGATTCTGATCCACAACGAACATCCATGCCTAACCTCGGATTCGATCCAGGCATCTTTGGCATGCAAGGCCAGAGCTCTAACTACACAACTATCAGGTGGGACAGCTTGAGCAATCCAGTCATCGAGTGAGTGTTGTACCGTCTGTAAGTGGTGACAGGAAAGTGCAATTAATTGGATGATGGTTGTTGACCTGATAGTAAATATAAAATATTTGATCTACTGGAGTCACCAGCCAGATGCAATCATGTGACAAATTGACGTCTCTTAGGAATGGAATGGCGCGGGTACACTGTGCTACAACTGATACCACTTGACAAGTGAACTTAACTGGTACGTCGACAGGTAACGTGTAAATCAAACTTAAATACACTAATCGTTGCCAATTCTTTGAAGTATGAATTTTCATTACTATTTACAATTTTTCTCTATTAAGAGAGGTTGAAATAAAAATACAATTATAATTGGCGAACTATTAACATTATGTAGAAATATTTACAAAAATGTCGATTTCGATGAATATGCATATATGTTCAATATTTTAAATACTAGTTACATTTAAGTGGAGCTTTTTACAAGGTAAATACTACTTCTAAAACGTTTATCAATATAACCTAAAATTTTTTAAATATTTAATTATTTCATAAAACGAAATAATGCATACATCACTCAGAATCGTTTATAACATCAAAAGAGCCTTTAAATGATAAAATGTGAGATTTTATTGCAAAACACTGATGCAATTTGGATTCAAATTTAAAACTTAACATAAATTCAATTTTGTTTCTTCCGCATATAATTGCATTGAAGCACTATTTTTGGCAACATTCGAAGCATTATACTTTCGTAAAACTCTTGTGTGGGAGTTATTGTAGTTAATATATAGATGATAATGTAGAAATATGGACATATTGTTGCAAATTCGATTTTTAGGCAATACTCATGATTTGGAAACTATTTATACCAAGTAGTAAAAACCTAAATCATTAGATATTTGGTACGTTTATATATACTTGCAATGTAGAAATTGTTTTATTTGGTAAAGTTGTATTGTTCCTGAAGGATTCAATTAAAATAAACTGGTCAAGTGGATCTGTAATGAATATATGAAAAGAAATTCACATTCCTTAATGAAAAGTTAGTAGAACGTCTTATTTAGTGGAAGGGAAATATTTCAACTGCATATTACAGTACATTAGCAAAGGATTGTTTTTCAGACAATAAAAAATTACGCTTTCTGACTTATTTTTAGTTTGCAGTACTTTCTGAAGTTCATGTTTAAAATTATTTATTTGAAAAATGAGAGTTAAATTTTCTATCAAGTAAATGTAGTAATAATTTCTTTAATATAGATGGGTAAATGTATTTAATAAGAATTATTATTTCTATTTATTACAATTTATCATATAACTTCTTGTTAAAGTCTAAGTCACAGTTTAAAGAAAAGCACTGAAATAAAATTTTCATATTTATTCAAAATACCATTGGAAATTATTAGAAATACAAGTGGTGATATGACATTTTTATTTATTTAGGAAATATTACAAGTAAAGCTTATACAAATATCTCTAATTCTTTTACCAAGTAAAGATATCAAAGAAGCGCTTGAACAAGACACTTTTAAGAGCTATGTTCAAATAAAAGTGTCGTTATCTTACTTTTGAAAAATTATAAAATCATAAAATAGTGTTCAATGATAAAACTAATTTCATCTAATCATAATAGTTTTTATCAACAAACAAACGTATATTTTCAAATTCATAGTTTTTCTACTACTATTTCTACCGTGTGGAAATTTTATATCATATACCTGGCATTGATAACTGAAAACTACTTAAAATAAATAATATATAGAATGTAACAATGTCCTTAAAACATTCCTACGTTAAAAAACCTCTCCAATGAAAAGCTCATATCTTCAAGCAAAAACCCAAATTCTAAATCCTATTTCTATATAAATAAGTTCTAGACAATTTCATATTAGTGATGATGTCCATGGTGATGTCCCTGATGATGACCATGATGAACAGAAGCCTGATGATGGTGAGTATACACTTGATGATGGTGTCCATGATGTTGAGGTACATGATGATGGTGCCCTTCGTGGTGATGTTGAGGGGCACTGGAGTGTAGCTTTACGTGTGCAGGGTCCTGGTTGGCGGTTCCTGGCTCGTTGGTCTTGACAGTGGCACGGAACCCTGCGGCATCGGCCACATAGTGGACCTCCCTGTGCACGCCCCTGTGGTCAGTGAATCCGTAACTGCCCTGCACGTGTCCATGTCCATCTCCATGCTCATGTCTATGCTGCGATCCGTGGTGATCCTTGATCTCATAACCGAACTTGTAAGGCTGGGGAGCGTGATGCTACGAAAGAAAACTCTCATAAGGTAAAATTTTACAGAGAAGTATGACTTGAACATAAAAATAAGCTTGTATTGATGCATGGAACAATATAGGTTTTTTTTTTCCTTCTTTTTTTTTCTTCTGGAAAGTATGTATTATATGTATTATTACTTATGTGATAACATTTCGGTTGATACTTCGTTTGATATAACCTGAGTTTTGCTTAATAACCACTCTAATTTAACGGACAGCACTCTAATTTGGAATTTCAAGCTAGAAATCCATTTTCATGTAATTTGAAATGTACCTTAGATATTAATTTTAAAGTTTTCTTGTCTGAATTTCATGAATTCATGTTTAATAATTCAAGGACAATTTATATTAATAATCAATTCCCATTAATAAAGCAATTGTAAAACTAAAATCAGTCAATATGGCGTATCTATAATTTGTGCGATATACATTTTAAAATTTAACTTCCTTTAGAAAACTCATACAAAATTCAATTGAATTATTGATTGAATCCCTTTTAATAATAATAATAATAATAATAATAATAATAACGTAATAATAATAATCATACAACTGAACACTAAGTTTGAATAAAAATATATCTAAACTATATGCTTAATTTGATTGAAAAATTCACTAACTTAATATAAGTCACCGAGTATGAATACAAGTAACCAATAAAAAAGCAATTACATTGCATACCATTAATTCAATATAGTCTGATTTGGGGGTTAAATGTGCTAAATATTGATTAATAACTGTTAATAAAAGTATTTGGCATCAGGTTTTCTTATTGTTCATTATTTCAAGCATTACATTCATGCATAAGAAACAAAGTTGAGTTCTATTAAATCTTTAAATACAAAGGTTTTTCTTTTAATTTCATGTGTGATGATACAATTTCAAGGCACGTTTACATCCAATGATTTTTAAAAGTAATTATATTTAATTAAAAATAATTAATCTGTTGTTGTTGTTTCTGATCTCCAACCTAATCTGACGGAGTCAGACCAGATCAAGGACTTCGTTGACATGCAAAAAAGTCTATGACAAGAAGGGGGGAGGACGAAATTTCTTCCCAAAGAATACCCAAACAGTCTAGGATGTTTTCAGCTGAGTTCTGGTTTTGGTGGCACTTAGGGCAAAGAGTGTAATTTTTCTTGCCTTTAGAAAAGGTAAAACATTTAAGGTGGTCACTGGCTAGGTCTAAAAATTATATTTTGCCATCAATGAAAGAACTCAGATTTTTTAGGTTAGTATGAATGATTCTAGTAAGGAACAGTGTCTTGAATGTAATGCTCACTTTAGTTGATGTTGCAGCTAATTCAAACGAATAACTTAAAAGTATTTCTAATTCAACATTGGAATGTAATTTGAAATGAAGTAACTTATTTAACTAATATTTTTATGTAATAATTACGTTTCAAAGATTCGAAAATAGAGTTTTATATGTATTTCTATAACTTATAATTACTTATTCTATTTCTCTGAGTATATCAAAACGTAATTTACACCTAGAACAGTCAAAACGTTGAAACAAACACTATGTACTAATGAATACCAAAATAAGTATATTACAAACCTCGTGGTGACTATGTTCATTTGCTAAGGCAACAGCACATAATGCCACGATTAATACTACCTGTAATGAACAAAATATACATTCTGATTATTGAAGTTGATTGGCATAAAAAATAAGGAAAACATTTGTTTATAATGTAAATTTTTTTCAGAGGGATTAATATTTAATATATGTGAAAAGAAACGGAGAACTTATTCACTAATTTTTTCCAGTTTGCTCACCATTCGGATAACTTAAAACTAATGTTGGCTAATTTCTATTTGAGAAAAAAACGTTTACTATATTGCATATTAAGAAATGATTTGATTTTTTAACTATAATATGCGTGAAAAAGATATATCGATCATTTGACATGCTTGAAAAAGATGTATCGAAAATTTAAAATCAATTAATTATTTTCAGGATGTTTCCTCATTGAGTTCTTGAATCGCTTTGCTTTCTTGTTTGGTTGTTTTGTGAGCTCAACGGCCTTTAAGCACAGTGGCGACTAATCAGGCCTGTACCTACAGCTTACCTTGTATTCCAAACCACAACGACCATCTATGCCTAAATCAGGATTCGAATCCAGCAGCTTTGGTATGCAGGTCCAGAGCTCAAACAATACAGCCTTAAATTAAGCTTTTTCTTGTTGTCCCAATATAGCTTTATTCGAATGCTTCATAACATGAACATTATCAAAAAGAATGAATTATTTAATAATTTGAATTTATAAATCAGCTAATTCAAAAATAGAACTGTAAACTTTTAAAGAGCTGCAAAAAATATTTTCTGCATTATAACACTCCTTTCTAATTCTAATATTGTTTTATAATTATGTTAAAATGCATTAATAACACTATTTTCTATAATATAACTATACTTATTTCATACTTTCTTTATGAAGGGAAGCAATTGTTCACTTTAAAAGCTGATTTTAATAAAAACATTCTTTTCTTTCAATGTTAAAATATGAACAACTAATCGTAAAATTTAACTGAATTGTAATGAAATGAATATTTATTAATATTAACATTTAAATACTAAATCATTAAAAAAAAGGAAGAAGAAATATTCTATGTTTACCTTTGATTAAATAAAATGTTCGTCTTACCTTAGAAATCATTTTTATAATTCGTCGAAAGCGAGAGTAAGTAAATCCAAGTGTTCACTTTGACAATATTGTGACAATGATCCATGTATTATCCAGTACCATTTATATATGCCTTCCAAAATTAAGTCAAAGGTATTAAAAATAACCATTCTTAATAATTTAAGGTCAAAAATTTATAAATGATTGGTATTGGGTCAATTTCATCCCCCATTTTTCCCAAAACAAAACGAAAACTAAATGGAGCGTTTATATAATGTGTCTGTTCCCAGTGAAATCTAATTCCTTCACTTACCCTAAGGTATCAGGTCACTGTCCACAGCGAATGAGCAAAACTTTCACTCGTAACATATTGACACTGTTAACAAACATATTCCATGAAAAAATTACAGTGAAAAACGTTTTATAAAGTTTTTAAACTCTTTTTAATATTTACTAAGTTTATTTAGATATTCACTCATCGTGATTAGATATTGTATTGAAAACTAAAAATTTAATTTATACATACAAAATCCATATAATTACAGAATTCTTTTAGTTACATATTAGTTTTAATTTTTTAAAAAATTATTAGTTTTTGTTTGATACAGAATATTTTAGTTTTAAAAAATTTGAAACTTTATCGCATATGTGACTTGTTACCACTTTATCAACAAAACTTCTAACGTTCGGAAAATTCATAATCCCTATCCTACTTAATTGTGATACCTATAGGTAAAAAAATATATATATATAAGTTTTTCGTGAACTTATGTTTATCCGAAGTTTATTTGCAAAAAAATTTAGCTTGATTTCTAGCATGCTCAGCATATGAATACAGAGCACTCAAAGTGCTCCAACTTAAACAATTTTGTTTTGTTAAATGCGAATTCATTCACTTCAATCCTCTAAGACTTTAAAGAAAATCGATTATTTTTTTTCAGCTTATGGTCACCCGGTCAGATTTTGAAAGCGCATGCTACACGATGGTTTTGTCTAGATTGTAAAATTACTAGTCATAGAGAATTATTACTTGAATCTACCTTTTTGGCTATTGTTTTACATGTGGAAAATAAACCAAAGTTTAAACCTACAGCACTTATAGTTTGTCTTTCATTTGCAGTAGTTTTGCAATATATTATCACTTCGAAATGTCTAATATATATGGGAGTTCAATTAATAAGTAACATGCATTAATATTTTAGTGTTTCCCTTTTCCCTATACAGCTTAAAATAACTTAGCATTGGATATTTGTGATATCTCTTAAAGTTTTTTTTTTTTTTTTTTTTTTTTTTTTTTAATTTAATAAGATCTTATAATTATTTTATTTGCTATAAAAGTCAACATTTTTTTCTTGTAATTGCAATAGGAATTATTAATTTGTTATATGAAAATTGTAAGACCAAATGTGTATTTGCAACTCTTACATTTATAAATCTAATGAGTGAAAAACAAATAAAACTTCTGAATAGCTATATATCTTCAGATATAAGCTTAAAAATTAAATAAACAGATGTGAAACTTTTAGTTCACTTGGTAAATTTCAAGTAATGCTCTTGTTATTTTGCTTCCTTGTTATACACATTTGCATGTTTAAAGCCAAAAAAGAAAATACTTCAATTACAATCCAAAGATTCTAATCTATGTTATTAATTTACTTAATTTCACTTAACTTATTTTTTTTCCTTAAATTTTCAAAATAAATCATACGTGATATTTGTTTTGAAATACAAATAAAATATTTCCTTTTTTTTCTTCATCTTTTTCTTCTTTTTTTTTTTTTTTTTTTTTTCTTCTTTTTTTTTAAAAATAGTTTGATATTAAATAATATTATATCTATGTTGCTTTCATACCAAAATTTAGATAGAAGCTTTGTTTTATAATTTTAACTTCAACAACATTTATCCCGAAATTATCTGCATTTTCAAAAATCGGATCATTTTTTGAATGTAGAAGAGACCGGGGCTGGTTGAAACCTTTTTCAAATTTACATTTTTTTTTCGCAAACAAATAGCACTATGAACTAAATTTTATTAGTATTGGTAGGTTACACTTTTGGTTTATTACACTGAATTTTAATGTACGATATTTAGAGCTGTAAGGTAATTTAAACAAATCTGTAAGAAACTTAGATGCATGTTTCAACTACCTCCGAATAAGGGTAGGTTGAAACATAGATTGAAACATAATTACTTGACTGCTGTAAATCTAATTATTTGATTATCATAAACATAGTTATTTGACTGTTGTAAATGCAATTATTTACCTATCATAAACTGTGCTGATTGTTTTATTAGAAAAATTGTATATTAAACTAGGGGTAATATCGTATATATTCATAGTTTTACTTGGATTGACTTTAATCCAATTGTCGCAAACGGTATTAATACACTTTTTTGGAGGTTGAAAGGCAGCACGATGGCAGGGGTGAAGTTTATGTGAGCAATCTGAGGGAAGGATCAAGATAAGAATATCGTTTTCTCTACACAAATCTATGGTATTGATAGAAAAGTGAGATTTATGATTAACGATAATCACTAAAACAGACTGGACTAAAAATGGTTCACTGGTGTGTACCGCAGCAGGGTCGTAACCAGGGGGGACCGACGGGACTCCTCCCCCCCCCCCCCCCAGAAATTAAGTGAAAATTTGTTTCACTGCTTCCCTTCCTTTTTTCGTTTAACCTGTTATATGCATTTAACCTCCTGGGTACGGGCTTGTACCGCAGGATTGAAATAAAATGTTTCAAAATGGCAATATAGTTGGTATCCTTCATTCAACCAGAAGGATTGGCTTACCCTACACAATTTGGAGCCCCACTTAAAATAAAATTATCTCGGAACATAACCCTAGGAAACACGAATTTCGATGGTGCTGTATTTTCTGTCACAAATACAGCTATAGGGATGATCACTAGAGTCCCACACTCGGCTGAGGTAATAGATCGCACTTGCTTGGTACCTTTTTAGCAAAAATTCAGTTTTGGCGATGGGCCACTTATTTCCGTCTCGCCTTTGTTGTATATGTCAGCAGTTGAAAATTATATTTTTTAAGCACGAGAATAATTTTCGAAAAACTGATTAAAACTAGTATCTCTGATGTCAAAGTTAGCGATATTTTCAGTTTAATGGTGAATAAATCCTTAGTTAGTTTTATATCGATAATATATACAGTAACTGGATGTTTGAAAACGGCCTTTTGAAAAACCCAATTATCGATAGATAATTCTGAAGAAGCTCTCAGTACCATTGGAACTTCTTTCATGATAGAACTTTTTTCTATTGATTCCAAATAAATAATTACGGTGTTGCTAAAGTTTTCGAAATTTGGAAAAATTAAAATTTTTACGATGATTTTTAACATTTTTAAATCTCTTCCTTCTTGAATGTAATAGCTCAAATCCTTTTGTATTAGCACCACAGAAAATATTGTTTAAAAATTATTTAAGACATCAACTTGATTGTCCGTAAATGGATAAGAGGTTTCAATCAATTTCTCTTTTAGAAATTATATCGAGTAAATTAAAGAATAAGGGGAACTTTACTTTCTGCTTGAACTTCCCTTAAGTTGTACACTAAATATGCAATTATTTAATATTATACTGAATTGAATCTTCTAATATTAAATTAAGATAACGAATGTAATACTTAAAATTCTCCAATTTTTAAAATTATTGGTTTAAAAATTATCACTTGTATGTAAGTAGTATAAGTAGGAATTATCATACAAAAATTACAAAACAGTACAGTTAAGCGTATCATAAAATCTTTAGGCAGATTTTAAAGTCCGACACGGGTTTAAATAATAGTCAATAGAAAATAACTAGCATTTACGAACAAGTTTCTAACAAATACAAGAAAAATATATTAGCAATTTAAAAATCGTTTATGAAATTTCGCGGAATTTTGTTATTTCCTGACTTTTCTTTCATTTATATTGTGAGAATAAAAAATACTTTAAAAATTTTACTTGAGTTTTTGTGAAATTTTAGACGTAAACAAAATAAATTATTGCAACAATATGTGTTGAATTTTAATAAATAAGTTAAAAGACTTAGCCGGTACAACTAAAGTATTTTTAAAAATATCCAGCTTCCCCCTAAAACATAAAAATTATTGTGAAATATCGCTTCATTTACATAATTTGTGTTTTTCTCAGTCCTTATTATATAAGTCAAACATATTTGCTTTAATAATACATATTTTTGGTTCAATTTTAAATAATAAATTGGACTGTGAAACCTTTAGAGTTTCTTACTTTCACAATGTGCAATATCAGTCAGAAAACTTGTGATGAATCAGTTTATATAAGATATTGCCAAAACGCCTTAACGCTATTTTAAATATATTAAAACGTAACATTAATGGTCTGCATTATGAAAATTAGAAGTAGATGAGAAAATTTTCTAAACTGAATTTTTATTAGGTGTTATACTATTGGGTATTAAACAATTAGATGTTAAACTCGTCAATATAAGATATTGCCAAAACGCCTTAACGCTATTTTAAATATATTAAAACGTAACATTAATGGTCTGCATTATGAAAATTAGAAGTAGATGAGAAAATTTTCTAAACTGAATTTTTATTAGGTGTTATACTATTGGGTATTAAACAATTAGGTGTTAAACTCGTCAATGTTTAATTAATTGTTGTGAATTTTTTTGCAAGATATTTATTATTTTTTGAGTTGCTTACTGAATAGTCAAGATGACTGTCGATAGAAGTTTCCGTTCCGAAAAATTGTCCGATATATTTTATCTTTTCTCGAAAATCTGACCTGCTTCGCCATTTTAGTGAAAACCACCCTTTAGTTGTATATTCTGCCTTTCACAAAAATTTAATCAAAATTATAGTGAAAAATTAGATATTTAATTTTGGACAGTACCTGGCCTTTTGTATTAATTATATTTGAGACACAAAACTTTGAAAAATAAAGCGTCAACGAATAAATAATAATTAATAATATACAATTATCAATTGCTTTTTCTTATTACATCAAAATAATATTCATAACATACACTTAGCACATGGTTTTTTTTATTTGGCAAAAATGTAGAAAAAAACAGGAATTTGTCTAGTTGAGGTACGTTTCAATTTATAATGGAAACCCGTGTCGAGAGTTTTGATGGCCATGATGGTGGATTTGATGGTGACCATGATGAGCAGGAGCTTGATGATGGTGAGTGTATACTTGATGGTGGTGTCCATGATGTTGAGGTGCATGATGATGGTGGTGTTCTTCGTGGTGATGCTTAGAGGCACTAGAGAGCAGCTTGACGTGAGCTGGATCCTGGTTGGCGGTTCCTGGCTCGTTGGTCTTGACAGTGGCGCGGAATCCAGCGGCGTCGGCTACATAGTGAACCTCTCTATGCACGCCCCTGTGGTCAGTGAATCCGTAGCTGCCCTGCACGTGTCCATGTCCATCTCCGTGCTCGTGTCTGTGCTGAGATCCATGGTGGTCCTTGATCTCGTAACCAAACTTGTAAGGCTGAGGAGCGTGAGGCTGCGAAAGAATAACATTTGAATTAGTAGTGGCTTATTTGAAAACATTTCCTACTCAGATTAATGTAATTGATAAACACCCTGGTTTTGAATGAATTTAGGGTGACACTAATACAGTTAATATTTCTAGATAGTTCAGTTTCGTCATCATCAACCATAAGAAAGAATAAAATCTGTAATTACAATAAAGAAAAAATTCCTAAAAGAATTTATATTATATCGATACAAAACAGGTACATATGATAATGATGTTATACATTTATCAATATCTTTGACATAGCATGCACATAGTGTCTAAAATGATTATAATAGTGTTCATTTTAAGAATTATTTTTAAATACTTTTTTAAAACAATATTACAACCAAAGAGAATAATTGGAATTAAAATTAATTTGTATAAAAAATACTTCTTCTATTCATAAACTCTTTTTTGATAAAGCGCAGCTACTTAACTTTAATACTTATATGCCTTTTGCTTAAAACTTTTAAACTAGAGTCTTATAAATTTGTGTTAAATTATGTATTTATTTACTAGATATCTCGTATTATCTCTGTCAATAATTTTGATTAAATTAATTATTTTCCATGCAGTTATATCGTTAATTTTTAAAACAATTTTAGTTGAAATAGAAAATTATGTAGAAAAACGACTTAAAAACAATTTTAAAACCTGTGGAAATTACTTACTTCGTGGTGCCCTTTATCGTTAGCGAAAGCAACTGCACTAAATGCAAATATTAGAATAACCTAGAATGAAAAATTTATATTACTACGTAAATGACAAATTACATAGAGAGAAGCCATTAATTATTTATGATAACTAATATTCAAAACCATTCTTAAAATTTGTTTGGTTAAATAATATAAGAGAAAATACTTTGTAAAATTTTAATTATATAATCAAAATATTAACAATGTTTATAATAACTATGAAAAGTTTACAAAAATAGAATATAACGGTAATTTTTTTATATACAAAAAAAGATAAATGTTATAAATTTTTTTGACGTGAGTGTAGAATAGAAATTAAGATGCTAAAATTAATTGTTGCGAACGTAACTTGTACGTAGGTAAACGTGCGTGCACATTAATACATATACATCAGCTTTCGTCAGTTAATATGTTATGGATCGCAATAAAAGTACTATTTCTTTCAATATTTTTTGTTAAGGGTATCGTCTACATCAGGAAAAAAATATGTTTCAAATTATTGAAAAAATTGTAATGCAAGGAACTGTTCACTAAAACACGAAAAAATAGTTATGTAGAGATTAAAATTTATAAAGTAAAATTTCAGATTTTTAAGCTATAAATATAATTCTATTTTCAATTTTTGAAAACCTTACCTTGAAAATCATGTTAGATTTTGTTTGTAAAAATGCAAGTCAGCAATAAAACCCTCAGTTAATTCGAAGGAAATGAAATTGTGTTGGGAAAAAAATTGTCCCTACTTATATATACTCACAAAATTAATTAATTTTGTTAAACGTATCTATTGTTTTGTTTTTAAGGTCATAAATGAATGAATTATTGGATTAGGTTAATCCACCCAATAAAACAAGTCAAATAAAAATGCAATTGTGGAATTCGTCCCTACTTAAGTGGAATGTAAGTTACATTCTTTCAACTTCCCTAAGGCCTTTTAGCAATGTAGATAGAATAAACACAGCAAAAACTGATGCTATCACATTTATTTTTATTGAATTAATAACCAGCAAAATTAGTTATATGTTTGCATACTTATATACATTGAAAGAACGTTTTTATATTATGCTATCTGAATATAAGTCATTTTATCAATTTCTAGCGTTCCGATTTTATAGAACTTAGGACATCGGAATATTTTCCTTTTGGAACGTTTTTAACACCCTTAACAGGGATTATTTCATATTTGGAGCCCTGTACGCTTTTTAGAACTATTAGGGAGGGGAGGAGGGGGGGGGGAACCATGATGTATTAGTTTTACTACAGGTACAAATGTTATGTACTTAAAGTTGCGTTATCGAGATGGAAAAATCTTCAATCTTACTATTTTATTTTCGTCTTTGTTGACATTTGCATTAAATGCAAGAAGTATTACTACTGAGAAATGGTAGAAAGTTGGTTTGTGAGTAAGTGAGTGCTTTGGAGTTTATAGATAAATAATAATGGAAAAATCTTTAATTATAGGTGAATAAGTACGATAAAATGGTATATGCGTATATCATAGAATAATCGATGAACTATTCAATGCACGGCAATTGACAAGATTTTCGACTATTTGTATAAAAAAAAATAAAAAAAAATAAGTGACATTTTGAACATATTTAATTAAGTACATTCTGAATATTCTCCAAACAATAACTAGTATCTACAAAAGAAGTAAATTAAAGGATTATCATGTTAAAACTAACTATAAAAGTATGAATATAAAAACTAAACTCAACAAACCACTTTGAAATGCTATTTTAATTTGTTCAACATACATCATAATTTTTTTTACCTTACCATAAGTACATTTTGTTTATAAATGGAGTAACTTATTTAGATATATCTGTTACCTGAAAAAATTTACAGCTCATAAAGTTTAGAATACGTACTACAGAGACAATAGAGAAATAATTAACTTACTCGAAGTTAATTAAAGTAACGTATAAGATGATCAAGATTGACTTATCCATTTTACTTAACAAACTTTCAAGAAAAATTGATTAAATTATTGTAATATTATATATGTTATTAAATATAACAATATTGTATCCTACATAACGATGTTTCAAATAAAAAAAAATGTGCGCATATTGTGGAAGTCTTTTACAAAATAAAATATTTATTTTTTAAGGTAAATATTTACATATAAATTCTTAGCTTAATTTGTTTTATGTATAATTTAGATCCGTTTCTTAATGTGCGATCATTTGAATTTTTGAAACGGGGTACATTAGTTACTTAGAGCCTATTCAGTTTTATTCATGATGAAACTTACATTTATATCAAGGAAAAGTACTATTTGTACAATTATAAATAACCAATAATAATTTAACTCATTAAAGATGACTTTGAAATAATTGAAAACAACGACTTCTTACTCCTAAACCATGTTTATTTAGATCAATTAAAGTATATTTTGAATTTTTCAGATTTTTTGGAAAATTACTTTCATGATTTTTAAAAAACATTAAGTGGAACCACAATCGCCATTTAGTAGCAAAGAAAGAAACTAAAATACCAATAAACAATTTTTTTTTACCAACCGTCGTTAAAGAGTTAAGGTTAATATCCCCTCCCCTTCTCTCTTTCGTCCGTCGTATTTTAAAAATTCATTAAATTTTTGTGTAAAAATTTGTATACCATTACGGATTCCTTCTCAAAGAACTATTTAGCTTGATTAGAAAAATACCTTCTCCTTCAAGAATTCTAGTTAATAACTTATCTGAGAAACGTTTGCTCAAGAATTATAAAATCCTTTAATCAATAACAGAAAATCGCGAACAAACTCATACCAGAGTTTCACACTTCATGATTTAATAACTGGACTCCAATTGAATCCCTCACCATCTTTTATAGGTTGATGAGTTTCCTCAAACGTCTCAAAGTGGTATTACACACTGCCAGTTCCTAGAACGCCAGTCGATAAGGATTTTAAGTTCACTGCCAAGCTTTAATCGATTGGTTGGTTTTGTACTATCAACGACCTATTTTTATGCAAAACGACGTCTAATCAGGTCAATAGTAACAGCTTAACGTGGATTCTGAACCACGACGAACATCCATGCCTAACCCAGGATTTAATCCATGCATCTTTGGCATGTAATGCCAGAGCTCTAACCACACAGCTATCAGGTTTGACAAACTGTAATTGGAATGCCAGCTATGCGCTTATACGGTGCCAACGGCTTGAATAATCCAGTCATCGAGCAAGCGTTATGTTGACTGTAAGAGATGATGGGAGAGGGCAATTAATTGGATGATGGGTATTGACCTGACAGTAAATTTAAAATATTTGATCTATTGGAGTCATCAGTCAGAGGCCATCACGTGACAAACTGGCTTCTCTTATGAATAGAATGACGCGTTTACATGGTGCTACTGCTGATGCCACGTGACAAGCGAACTTATCTGGTACGTCAACTGGTAACGTGTAAATCAACCATAAATACCCTAATAGGTTGCTATTTCTTTGAAGTATGCATTTTAATCACTATTAACAATTTTTCCCTATTAAAAGTGGTTAAAATAAAAATAGAATTAAAATTTACGAACTATTAGCAATATGCACAAATATTTACAAAACCTCGATCTTCATAAATATGACGTATATATATTAAATATTTAAAAAACTAGTTACATTTAACTGCAGTTTTTTACAATGTAAATACTACTGCTAAAATGTTTATCCATGTAATCTATAAATTTCGAAATATGCAATAATTTCAGAAAACGAAATACTGCACACATTACTCAGAAATGATTATTACATCAGAAGAATCTTTGAATGATTAATTGTGAGGTTTTATTCAAAAACACTGTTGTAATTTGGATACAAATTTGAAACTTAACAGAAATTCCATTCCTAAGTATTTTATTCAAGAGTGTGTTGGTCCAACAATACTTAAACACGTTTAGAACTCAAAATCTACAAGTAGGGCAATAAGGATGATATTTTGTTTGTTTCATTTTTAAATGCAGTGAAATGCTGTTTTTTTTTTTTTTTTTTTTTTTTTTTTTTTTTTTTTTAAATAATTCAAAGCATTATGCTTTCGTAGAGCGCATGTGTGGGAGCTATTGTAGTTAATATATAGATGATAATGTAGAAATATGGAGATAGTGTTGCAAATTCGATTTTTAGGTAATACTCATGATTTAGAAATTATTTATATCAAGTAGTAAAGACCTAAATCATTAGAGATTTGGTATGTTTATATATACTTGCAATGTAGAAATTGTTTTATTTGGTAAAAATACATTAGTCCTGAAAGATTCAATCAAAATAAACTACTGGTATAAAAAGGTCTAGAGAAATTCACATTCCTCAATGAAAAGTTAGTTGAACGTTTTATTTTTTGGAAGGGTAATATTTCAACTGCATATTAAAGTACATAAGTGAGTACTCTTCTTTTTTTTTTTTTTTTTTTTTTTTTTTCAGTCTAATTTTAGCTTGCAGTTC
Source organism: Linyphia triangularis (assembly GCA_963978545.1). Lineage (NCBI taxonomy): Eukaryota > Metazoa > Arthropoda > Arachnida > Araneae > Linyphiidae > Linyphia > Linyphia triangularis. The sequence continues at coordinate 63,986,855 of OZ021728.1, forward strand.
TTTGTGAAGTTCAAGTTTAAAATTATTTATTTGAAAAATAAGAGTTACATTTTCTATCATGTAAACTTAGTCATTATCTCTTCAATATAAATGGGCAAAATATTTAATAAGATTTATTATTTCTATTTAGTACAGTTTATTACTTAATTTCTTTTTAAAATCTGAGCCACAGTTAAGAGAAAAGCAATGAAATAAATTATTCATATTTATTCAAAATGCTATATTAAATTGATTGAAATACAAATAGTAATATATATCTTTTTTATTTAATCATGAAATATTACAAGTAAAACTTGCACAGATACCTCTAATTCATTTACAAAGTAATGATATCAAAGAACAAGACACTTTTAAGAGCTATATTCAAATAAAAGTTTCTTTATTTTATCAATGAAAAAGTATAAAATCATAAAATAATGCTCAGTAATGAAACTAATTTCAGCTAATCATGAAAGTTATTATCATCAAACAAACGTATATTTTCAAGTTTATAATTTGTTTGGTGCATTTTTACTGTGTTTAAATTTTATATCACATACCTGGCATTTATAACTGAGAACTACTTAAAATAAACAATATATATAATGAAAAAAAGTTTCAAACTTTTATTATTAGTAATGTCAAATGTGTTGTCCTTAATCATGCCTACTTTAGAAAACATCTCCAATGAAAAGCTCATATCAACAAGCAAAAACCCAAATTCTAAATCCTATTTCTATATAAATAAGTTCTAGACAATTTCATATCAGTGATGGTGTCCATGATGGTGGCCATGGTGATGTCCGTGATGATGACCATGATGATGTCCATGATGATGACCATGATGATGTCCATGATGGTGATCATGGTGAGCATGAGAGTGTAGCTTTACGTGAGCAGGGTCCTGGTTGGCTGTTCCAGGTTCGTTTGTTTTCACAGTGGCGCGAAATCCATGGTGGTCAGCAACGTAGTGGACTTCCCTGTGTACTCCCCTATGGTCAGTGAAACCGTAGCTGCCTTGAACATGTCCGTGACCATCACCATGTTCATGTCTGTGTTGAGATCCATGGTGGTCTTTAATTTCGTAGCCGAATTTGTATGGAGTGGGGTGGTGATGGTGGTGCTACAAGAAGAAGTAAAATGTTATTAAAGATATTGTTAGTTTTTCGTGTCCTATGTACTAAAATTGAACAAAACAGATCTACATGGATTGGATTGCGTATTTTTTTTTTTTTTTTAATTTTTAAAATTAAATTAATAAATTTACGAATGTGAGGGTTATTTGTAGTAGCAAACCGGTTTTTTTATTATTGAATAAAATTAAAACAAGATTTTCACGCATAGATGACGCTGACCTAGAGCTACTCTCAATCGAGCAAACAAACGGAAACTATTCATCTAAGATTGAAGTTGGTTTTGAAACAGTCCACGTTGACAGTATGAATGTTAAGCAAATACGTCATTTGAATGAAGATTGATGCTGTAAATACACATTTGAACTTTTTTTTAACTATCATTTTAAAAATCTGATGATTTTTTGCACCTTAAAGTGCATAATTAGTAATGATGTTTACAGTAAAAAAAGTTCAGTTTTACCAAAAAATTAATTAGCTAATTAACATTTAACTCGTTAATTAGCATATTTTTGAACAGTGTTTACTCAAATTTCATTAATGAAGCCATGAAGAAGCATTGCTAATGAAGAGAATCATGGTTGAAAATTGTTTGTATTATCATTTTTAATTATTTGAGCCTCCCTCCAAGTTTCTGTAATATATAGTTATGTTTAAAACAGATTTTTTTTTATCTTTGAAAGTAGAAAAATCACAATTTTTCTAAAAACTTTTGTTTTTAAAAACCTGGAATTTTTTTTTCCCCAATCAATTTTAATTGAGGGTCAAAACATCTAATAGTTAATGCAGATTTTAATTCTGAAATATTAAAAAAAAAAAAAATGTATCAAAATTTAGTTATCACTGATTAAATGAATTTCCACGTTAAAATAATATAATGAGTTAAAAATATTTTCACATTTATTTTCAGAATAAAATAGTACTTTAAACTAATAAAATTACTCACTAGCTATTATTTTAAAGCAAGGAAACTAAAATAACTTTTTGGGCTATTTTGCGATATCTGGAGTGTGTATGTAAACCTTAAACAAAAATTTGATAGAGACCAATTATTACTTCACTGTAAAATGTAAAAATTTCTAACTATATTTAATTTTTATTTTTAAGTTATTTATGAGTGGTTTTATACGATATTAATATTTTTAAATCTGAAAAAAACCTTACCCAAATATTTCCTCAATCGACAATATTTACTCAATATCAAGTTCTATGTTTTGAATATCACACAAGGACATGTATTCTATGGAAAAAAATAGAAATGACTAGTTAAGTAATTAAAGCTCTGTATGAATTGCCTTAAGGTTACTTGTTGTTACACGTGGTGAAGGTAAGAACTTAATTTTAATAATTCGTAGAAAGACTATGTTAGTATAGTTACTTGAAAGTAAACAAAACAAACAAAATCGTAAAAAGAAATAGAAAACGCACCATTGAAAAATTGTATTTCCAAATGTATTTTCATATGCATAAGTAATATAAATTCATATTTTTTATCCAAAATCTAATAATTTGTCCTGAATTAAGAAAAAGATCAAATACGATAATTCCTGTGAAATCTTAAGAGTTAACGATTAGAAACCAAATACTTCAATAGTTTAAAATATTTACTTACCTCATGATGGCCATGGTGATGACTTCCAAGAGACAAGGAGGCCATTGCAATCAGAATAAATACCTATAAAAAACATAAATACATTATAGCATTATTATACAAAGATATTATGTTGCTTATTTTATTCGATAAACTAACATTTATGAAGCAATTTATGTTTTTTTATTCCATTTAATTTCCAGAGACATTTAAAAATATTAAATAATAAAGATTGTTATAATTATGTAATAAATAATGTTTTGATAATAAACAATTAAAATTTGAATTCACAATGAAACCATTTAGGATTTTTTTTTATTTTGATGTTCTTAACGTTTTGTAGGTAAATAAATGTCAGCGTATTTCATTATATTTATGCTAATATTTAAAATTATGTGCAATTCATCATGCAACAAATATGACTAAAAATTGAACATATAAAACCACGAAAACAGGAATTTTTTATCTACCTATTTTGGTAATTGGCTCAAAATATCTTTCGTTAAGATTTTGAACTTATTACCAGTTGAATCACCATCAGTAGTGAGTGCAATATAATTGACTATATTATTTAACCATTTAAGTATGTTAAAATGTTAATAGTCAATATTTAAAAAAAAATGCAATTGCTTTTAATTTTAAAAGTAACATTTGAAGAATAATGTAACTCGACCATTGAAAGCAATTCATTTAATAATTTGCCCAAATAAGATATTTACAAGGATATAAAACTTACAATAAAATTTTGAAATCCAAAAATGGCTAATTATTAATGAAGTTACTGCAATAACGTAGCAAACATTTCATACCTATTTATCAACATAGACAAGAGTATTAAATTTAAGAGCAAAACTTTAAAAACTAAAATTCTCAAATATAGTTGAAATTACTGAATTTCATAAGTATTTCATGTAAACAAATACCCATTGATAAAAAAAAAAAAATTGAATTTACAAAAAAAAAAAAAAAAAAAAAAAAAAATGATATTAAAATTATTGTAATGGTTTCATACACATTTTAATCCAAAATCAATGCTAAAAAACCAAAACCCTATTCTTACCTTTATGAACATGCTGATTTATTAAATTTCTAACGTAATAGAAAAGTAGAGGAGCTTTTAATCCGAATGTTACTCGATAACAATGTTTATTTTATCAAATTAATTTCCGAACTCGTATATATATATCAAGAACTTAGTTGGTGCCACTAGGTACGAATGGTGGTGATTAAATTAACTGTCAATACTTGAACGAATTTGTGATAACAGGTCAAATTCATTGCTCTCGCTTTAAAACAGATGTAGAATTTAGTCAAGCATTTAGAAATATCACTTGGAAGGTAAAAAAATTAAACATTTTCATTGCACTACATTCTTAGGTGCTTTAAAGGTGACACTTCAAAAGAAAGAATAAAACATTGTTAAATTTATTTTTCTTTTCGCAGTTGATTTTTTTTTAGTATAGCGTAACATGTAGGTATCAGGTTTTTGAATAATGTTTAATATAATTGATTGATAGTTGTGATTGGAAATAGTGCTATTTAGAAAAAGGCAATGAAAAATTAAATTGGTGTGCTTATTTTCTGTATAGTAAAAGGATTAAGTTTGTGGTTCTTAAAAGACATTATTTTACAAAAATATTATGAGGAACAAGAGTAAAATATATTAGGGATTACAAAGTTTTCAACATAACATCGGTTTTGAATTATCAAAAGTGCGTCAAGTATTAGTTTCTGAAAATTTATATTTAAAAAAAAAAACTCTTTTTAATGTATAAAATTTTACGTTTGTGTAGCGTCGAGTCAATTAATTTTTATGAAATTTTCTAACCTTTACCATACTTATTTTCATAAAAAAATAATAGAAAAAGAATTTCTATAGCATAGAAAATTAAATGTATACAAATCTATAAAGTTATATTATTTTAAATGAAAAAAAAACTACAAGTTTAATATTTTGTAGTCTTTTTAAATAATAAAATAGGTGTATCAGTTATGGTCACTCTAAGCTTTTTTCGTTTGATTTGTAATTAATATTTAAATATGAAATGAGTGTTTCAAAATTATAACAAATTACTTAAAAACAAAATTATCTGAATAACGTTACCTGATATTATTTTACTTCAGCTCATATAAAAAGTATTTAGTTAAACTCAGATAAATGAAGTACACAGATCAGCAAAAAATAAACTCACAGAACTTCATTAAAAATTAATCAAGAGAATGAATACATTATTTTTGCATTTATCTCTAGTTTTAAAAGCAATCGACAATTTTAAAGTTTTTCATTCTTATTTTTGTAAAAAATAGAGGAAAACTCATGAAAAACAACACCATTCTTTAATTTTTTTTTTTTTTTTTTTTTTTTTTAGCCTGGATAGACAGTTAAAATAATAGTTTTTCATTTTACGATTTGGTGGTGAAAAGTTACCTTGCGTCACTGCGCAGGAAGTGAACCAATATAGTCGTCTGCTATGTCTTTCTGCGATTTGTTTATTGCAATTTTGTTCATGTTGTTTTCTCTAAAGTTTGTTTTAAAAGTAAAATTTTTTTTTGTTTTACACAAATGTAATGACGGATGAGAAGGGAAATACTCCATACAAATATTGTATTAATCTAATGGCGTAACTGGTGGATCCAATGATTCGAAAAACAAAATTAAACTACAAAAAGAAATAATATAACCCATAAAAACAGAGTTTAAAAAAAATCCTTTACATGCATTGTCAATTTTTATATTCATTAACACAGTGCCGATATCCAAAACATTTCTATCAGCAAAATGCGCGGCAAACTACATTTCAAATTTTTTTTTTATTAAAAATGAACGTAAATATATGATCTCACATCCAAATATTATATATTTATTCTGATTAATGTAATTTTATTTTCTATTTATTAAAAAAAAAATTCATCAAGAAAGTTGGTTGTATTCAGATTATCTGGCGCCGTCAGCAACACGAGGTCTATAATGCGCCGAAACATTCGTCATTAGACAAGCCAACATACATTTACAAACACCCATGCCAACACGGGACTCGAACCAGCAACCTCGCGGTCTAGAGGCTAGCACGCTAACCACTATACCGTTTGGTCGGCTTTCCTCAAGAAAGAGTTTCAACAATGATCAGTTCAATGCTATTTTAATGTGTTTGGATGAGGGAAAGTTGATTTATTAGTTTTCAGTAAAAGCAACCTTTTAGTGATAGTAGCAGCCTCAAAATTTGATAAAATGCATTATCATCGACATCAACCCTATCTACCAAGTTTCAGCTTGATTGGATGACGGCAAGTGGGTTATTTAGACCTCAGCAGATTACACTTCTATTCCACCCCATTGACATACAAACAAAATCGAAGTTAACATAAACTATTTAAAAACAATGATTTTCGCACAATCTTCGTTCGTTTGAATTTTTTACATAATTTTTATGTTTAATATTTTACAATCAAAACCTACATATGTACAAGCATTAAATTGAAACTTTAGGTAATATAAGCATGTATAAAAAATTCAACAAAGTAAGCATATTACTTGCTTAAGTGATAAAAGATTATAAAAACGTATTACAACTTAATATCACAAATTGCTTTTGATTATGAGAATACCAAGCATACAGACAAGGTACAGCTGTAATCAAAAGAGTTAGAAAGCAAGTAGAAAGAAGAACAAGTTAGATTAGCCTTTTTCAAATCCTAGTTTAATGAGAAATTCCAAACAGAACAATATACGTAACTCAAGGAGCTGTGAAAAAAAAATGGGGATAGAATAAACATTTGTATTGCTCTAACAAAGCACGGAGTAAAGGATTGCTAGGTGTAAACACTAGACAATCCGGCACTATTAACCCTTTGCACTCCAGGCTTTTTTCGCGAGGAGGGACCAGCAACTCGAGACGTTTCCCGCCATTTTTGGATGGTTCGCGGTTACAGATCCGCTTCAAAGAAACTAAACACAGTCATTGGCCTTGCATCAAATTTCCGCATCAAACCTAGTGGTCCTCTCGAATTGTGGCATCAAATCATGTGGTGAGTGAGAGTCACCTCTGGAGTGCAAAGGGTTATGTCACATCTACGTATACAATGTTTTCTAGCCACGTAACCTTTGTTTTCCCTTCAGCTAATTTAAAATTTGATTTTTAATTAATTGAAAACGTTGCGACAAAATATAATGGCACTGCTGAAATATTTTCGTTTAATTACACAAATAAATATAAACTATAATAGAGTTTTTAATATAAATCTTTTCCATGTATTTGCAATTTTTGTGTGCAAATGAAAAATCTTGATCTCAGATTGTGTTTTCAAAGTGTTTGACCACTAAGAATAAAAGAGCTATTCCGAACTATTTACTAAATTCGTTTTTGCCCCAAAACTTGATTGAATGCACTGTCATCTACAACGAGTCTAATTGCCAAGATTTAGCTGGATTGGAAGACAGAAAGTGGGTTATTTAGCTCTCCGAAAATTCGGTCTTGTTTTTCTCTTCAACAATAGGGGAAGGTTTCAGTCATTATATATCGCCAAATTAAACATATGTTTAAATTAATCTTTGCATATGGATAATAGAACATGAGTAAAAGCTGATAAGTCTAAAATAAGACAATAAAAACACATATCTTTTATTTATTTTGATTAAAACAATTTTGGCAACAGGAAAGAGTTTCATCAATGATCGGTTAAAATGATTTCCCTTATAGCGTTGCTAAGAAAAGCATAGTTGAATTTATTGGACTTTACTCTATAATGAATGTATACATTCACGTTCAATTATCTTTTATTTATTTTGGTTAAAACAATTTTGGCAACAGCAAAGAGTTTCAACAATGATCGGTTAAATATGATTTATTAGTATTACGAAGCGATTATAGAAGCATGTAAAAGCGACATTTTAGTAAGAGTGACAACTCCCAAAATTTGATAGAATACATTGTCATAGACATAGAATCTATCTACTAAGTTTCAGTCCGATTGGATTACTGTGACTTGGCTTATTAGGCCTCCTCAGATTTGCCCGGCCGCGACATACTCCCCTTCCCCCCCCCCCCACCACACACACAAAATCGAAGATAATATAAAGGATTTAAAAACACTAAAATTATTCATTTTCCCAACATGTGCAAATTCGCCATAGATATTTCTGAAGAACAGTATCTTCAAAATTATTTACAAAATTGTCGATTTATAATCTATCTTTAAGAATATCTTAGAAAACCAAAATTTGTATTTCTGAAAAGAAATTGCTCCATCTCTCTGTATTTTAATAATCTATTCTTTTTAATGCATGTAGATAATATTAACCAAAATCAAGTTTTTATCACCAGAGTACATTTTTTCATTGGTATATGTTACTATTGTATAAAAGAGATGTGCTTCAATTTTTATAAATGCTGTGACTCATACTATCTATAACATTGTTATTTGAATAGGTTGGTTGTATTGGAGATTTTCTGGCAGAAAAGCTACACTTTAAGCTGGATGTGCACTACTGCAAGTGGTTCTAGCATCAAGATGAGAACTCTTTCCTTAAGGTCTTTCAAAGAAAAGCTGATCCACATTTGCATCGCTGATAGGAGAAAACCAAGAACTCTCCAAGCATACAGCACGGCAATCGACACGATAGTATCTGTCTCTATCACCACTATCAACAAAATATGAATACAGAAACTTCAGTGCATCAAGCTAAACTTGATCTCGAGGCATTTTGCATGTTGGAGAGCATTCTGTCTCTCGGAAATTAATTTAGTCATTAAAAAGTACTGTCAAAGACTTTTTAAGGAGCTTTGACACAAAATCTTCAAAAACAGAATAAAGAAATGTATTGCTTTAAAATGTTCATTATATTTTAAATCTAACGGTTCTCAAATTAAATTTTTAACTACAACTAACTATTTTACGGGAATAAATGTTTGACGTCAATAATCTAGAAACTGAATACACACCCTCAAATGGATTTCTATTACAAACAAAGCTACGCATCTGTTTCAACTATTTCTACTTCCTCTCCATTATTTAAATAAAAGATTTCTAGGAACTAAAAATAAACCAAATTAAGCATTGGTGAAAAGGATTATTTTGTAACTATGAACCCATTTTTCGCGTTGTTAATTGTGTTCAAGCTTTAATAAAGTTAAAATTGATATAACTTAATCAGATCATTATGAAGATCTAATTTAGACATTTTTGTCCAGTATGCTACTTTAATTTATCTTTAAGGACATAAATGAGGACTTTTGTATATAAATAATATTTGAACTAGTCCTTAAAAATATCCCACGAGTAAAGTTATTAATTAAAAAAAAAATACTTTGAAAGTAAAAACAATCTGTGAAGATAGTTTGTAAACTGTATCTTTTTTTTTTTTTTTTTTTTTTTTTTTTAACTCATTTCACAATTTTGAAACTTCTTTTTTTTTCGGTATTTATTTTATTCAATTTTTTATAATAATACTTTTAAAATTTTAACCATTTTATAATGTTTTTATACATTTTACAATAAAAATCCTAATGGCATCTGACAAATTATGAAAATAAAAAAGTTAAATGCCTCCTGCCAACATTAAAATTGGTTTTGATAATAATTCAGTAACAGTACAGAAGTTTGCCTTGATAAATTACTGCACTGTTGCTTTTTTCAATACAATTCCACTTTTGTCGTTTTAAAATTTAAAATGTATATTTGAGTGGATGAAAAATAATTCATATTTTAAACTATCGGAGTGGTTAAAAAATGTAAAAAAAAATGATTTTTTAATACTCGCTATTTATAACTAAAACGGAAATTAATATTATGGTGATCACATTTACATCCGATACTAAACAGGGACCAAAAAGTAATAGTTAATAATATCACATATGTCTCATACTGTTCCTTATGTGATTCATTTTACTGAGTAATTTGAGATTTGCTATGAAATCCATTTACTCTTTAAATAGTCAATCTTCGACAACTTTGATTTGGCGGATGACAAAAAAAGGAGAAATAGAAAAAAGTTATTGCTTACTTCAAACATTTTTTGTTTGAAGGGATATCATGTGACTTGTGACTTTGTAACTAATAAGAAATTAATTTAAAATTATAAATATTCTAAACTATATTTCTACAATTTAATCCTCATGATTTCTACTTTTTTCTGCTTTCTGGAGTCGTCAAGTCAAATTCCCATAATATGTTATTACTTCCATAAAGATGAAACAGAATAATTTGAAACACATATATTTTTATTTCAGTTTTTTTATGCAATGTTACTAAAAACAAAAGCTCCCAATACAGCGATGAACTTCCTCTATTGGCAGAAGTAGTCACAATTTGACACAAAATTGGAATTTCATATCACAATTAAAAACCAAAAGGCGTTAAAATTAAGCTGTAAACAACACCAAACAACATAGAAAATACACAATAAAAAAAGTATAACAAAGAAAATACACATTAAAGGGAATATATTCTAAACATCGAACTGGCAATCAAAGGAACACTCATCCTCAATACCAAACACTTCTATATTTTAATAATGGTGTCCGTGATGTCCATGACCGTAACCATGATGACCATGTCCATGATGCTCATGACCATGCCCATAACCATGATGGCCATGGTGTGCGCTCGAATGCAGATGCACATGTGCGGGGTCTTGACTGGCGGTACCAGGTTCATTGGTCTTGACTTGAGCCCTGAATCCATGATGGTCAGCTACGTAGTGGACTTCCCGGTGGACACCCCTGTGGTCCTTGAAGCCATAGCTTCCCTGGACATTACCGTGACCGTCTCCGTGCTCGTTTCTGTGTTGTTCACCATGGTGGTCGTGGATGCTGTATCCAAACTTATAGGGCTGTGGGTGGTGATGGTGGTGGTGCTGTGTGGGTACATAAATATATTTATTATTTAATTTTGAAATAAATGTTTTTAAAATATCACCATAGATTTTAGTGTCTTACAAGTAAATCTAATAGAAAATTTATCCCGTTTAGAATAGCTGTAGTGATTAGAATATGTTTACATCCGTCAGTGGGGAAAAGAATATGGAGGTTGAGTTTGAATATGAGGATATACTCATGGTTCTCTCATTTACCATGTAAGCATAATATTTAATCGATACATGCACTAATCAATCTCTCTTCAAAATATGTAACGTTTTATTCAAAAACTTATTAAAGAAAACACAGAAATGAAATTAAAGTTGAATTTTTTTTTCTTGTAATTTGGAGAGTTCTTTTATGATATTGTTTACGATATTATTTGGAGTATATGCCCAGTTGCGATAATATGTTATAAAAAGATAAAATTTTATCCTTGCTGAAGCAGAAAAGTACACTGAGTTATATAAATATAATTTTAAGAAAATCTAAACTATAAAAACATTATAAGTTCATATTTTTAAAAAAAAAAAAAGTGCACTTTACTTAACTTGGCACTCCTTTCCTTCTATTTTTATGTTGCATTCATTCAAAATACATTAGTTTTTATATTGAGTTATATAAATATAATTTTAAGAAAATATAAACTACAAGCACATTCTAAGTTCAGGTTTTAAAGAAAAGAAATTGCACTTTGCGTGTCACTCCTTTCCTTACATTTCTATGTTGTATTCATTCAAAGTACATTAGTTTACAACTAAAATAAGTAATTAATTAAAGTTTATCTATTGAGTTTGACTGTCTACAGTTAATTAGCTTCACCCATTTTAAAATCATGGAATGTCTCGTTTCACTTAAATGTTTTCTAATTGGAGTCATTTAACAACTCTGACTATAATATATATCAACTATAATATACATTCCAATAAGAAAAACTTCGCAATCAGAAACATATGTAGTTCTGATAGTTATACATCAGTGACAATTTAATGGTAAATAATATTTCAGTTTGCCTTCCCGGCTCATTGAAAAAATGCTGTAAATCTTGATTTGTCATCATTTGGGAATGAAATAAAAGTTCCTGTTATGTTAAATTAAGCCCGAATTGCACAGAAGTGATAGAAAATTGGCAATATAAACCATTCCCATCGACACAGACATAGTAAAAATGGTACATAATAATAAAAAAAAAATTATAATTTGATTATACATTAATTACGCTCTTATAGTTTTTATTTCCAATTCAAGATGCGTCATTGTAATTGGTGCAAAAATATATAAATGCGATAATTACATCAAAACAAATTTATTTACCATTTACGCCTTTTAGCCTCTATGATTGCAAATGTATATAAGTTTTAATTAATGGGGGGGGGGCAGGGTTGCTGTGGGTACTTTCGAATTTGGCTTGCTATCTAATATTGAAAGATAGAATTCTTCTTAAAGGCAAAAGCGTATTCTTCTCTGCTAATGACATTTAAAAAATATGTTTCCCATTCATTTGCCCATTTTTCATTTGTCACTGCAATCAACTGAATGCTTACGAGCAAATTGTTTGCAACTTTTTCAATTCGTAAGTTTTTTAATTAAAAAAATATTTTTTATATAAAAAAAAAAGTTAAAAGGTGTTTTAGCATTTCATCAAAGTTCCGTTAGGAAATTTTGAAAAATAATTAATCGTTTTGTTTTACTGAAACTCATTTATAAACATATACTTACTGGTCAAAAATAGTAAAATATACAGGCACAAATGAAAAATATGGTATAGATATATATATTTGACTTTAAATTTTTATTTTCACTGCAGCAATTTTCCTCATAATGTTATTTAGGGACAATTGATTATAAACAATATATTTAGCATTTAAAACTTCGGTAATCAATGACATTTTAAATAGAAAAAAACTATAAAGATAAATAATTAATACTTACATCATCATGGTGGCCATGGTAGTTAGCTAAAGAGCCAACTATGCAAACAACTAAGATTATGAGTACCTATAAAAAAATCCAAAAATTATTTATTTAAAAAATTCATTTCAACAAAATGTTCCAGTTTGATTGAATTTCTCAAGTAAAATGTAATGATATCTGAAAATTTATCAATCTGCATTGACAGATTTTTTTATTTTTTTTTGTGAATACAGTTAATGACTATTCTTGAACATTTGATTGAATTCCGTACTATTGTTAATAGGCAAAAAGTATTTTAAGAAAATATATGTTTTTAGTTTGTAAGCTACTTAATTTTAACATTAAAAAAGTTAGGGTAATCTAATTTGAAATTTTTTTTGTTTTTTCGCAATAAACTATTTATAATATAGCAAATAAAACAATTTTTTTATATTATTTAAAAATTTTATGAATTAAAATAAATCACGTAAGTTAAGCGACGAAATATTTTAATGAATTGCATTTTAAATTAGGGATTAAGCAAAAACACCGAATTAAGCAACAACATCAATGTAAACTTAACACAAACATATGAAATGAGAAAATTTTTGATTTTTTAAATCTTTGATAAGGTATTAACTTAGATTAATTTCTGTAAAAAAAAATCTTGTAAAAACAATTTGAATAATTTCAGTGTCATTTTAGAATATTAAAAACAGCACTGAAGGGTTTGTGAAAAATTTAAATACAAACTAAAAACTTTTCCCTAAGTAAACAAATTATACAAAGTGACATTTAAACATAGAATAGATCTAAATATAACTATCAAAAAGGCCTTTTATTCATAGGATGTAAATGATATGGTTCATTTTTCTATTACCAACGATTACCTTAACTGAACGGTTTGATATTTTTTTAACAGAAAATTAATTTTTAAAGGAAAATTATATAATGTTTCAAATTTTTTCCTAATAGTTTTATGATACATTATTTGTAATAATTAAAGTAATATCCTTTTATTGAAAAATTACTAAAAAATACTAATTACCTTTGCGAACATATTGACTCTGAAAGATTAAGGGGTCTTAAGGCAATTCCTGGATTAGTCGTATTAATTCTATTCTCGCTATGGTTCGTATTTAAATACCCAATGAATTATTTTTATATTCTCCATAGCAATGGGTGTGTCCTGGTACGATATTCTAAACATAAAAACTTGTTAATCAGTCAATATTCTCAATGGACAAAACATCTGGGTCAAGATTTTTCAGTTTCGAAAAAAGTAATATTTATGAAACCATTCACGGATGACTTGAGAGTTAAAATTAAATATAGTTGGAATTTCTTTTATAGTTATTACTTATTTTACAAAGAAATAATATAGTTGCTCTTACATGTTTTTTACTGTTGGTAGGATTTTCTTTTTAATAATTTATTTAATGTTAAGCACATGATCATCATTATACCAATCTTCTTTAATATTAACTTTTTGCTCAGATTTTGTATTGACAATACAGCTATTTTAAAAGCAATCTAAACATATATATATATATATATATATATATATATATATATATATATATATATATATATATATATATATATATATATATATATATATATATATATATATATATATATATATATATATATATATATATATATATATATATATATATATATATATATATATATATATATATATATATATATATATATATATATATATATATATATATATATATATATATATTAATATCTTACTTTGGATTATTTATGATAAAAAATGTGAAGAATTTTGAAATTTCCTTTTTTTGATATTGTCTGAAGGAAGAATATTCAGTCATATTTAACAACTTTTCTCTGACATGTATTCAATTTCTTTTGATAAGCTTTCGGGAACTTTTAAATATTTTTTAAACAATTTTTCGGACAAGTGATTCCAAAATGCAACATACCAAATTCTTAAAACATTAAATATTCTTGAAAAACTCTATTAATAAACAGATAAAATGTTTTTTTCATAATACAAGATAAGATATTTTGTCTTTTCTTTGTAAAATAATTACTTAAAAATAATCCGCAAATAACCTCAGATCTGAAATTTTTTTTTTTTAATTATTTCTTTTTTGGTTTACTTGTGGATATTTTAGTATCCTTTTTTGTAATATAAATTCAAACTATATGGAAGGTACAATTCTTGGATTCATTTGTAATTCATGGGCTTCACTCGTAGATTTGGACATAAGTGTTTTGCCAATTTTATCGAGGCAAACTCGTCAAATTGGCGGGATATTTATTTATAAGAACGTAAAGTTGATCATTGTTTTGTTACAATATAATTTCAACCATTGAAATATTTCAAACGGGAAGATTTTACTCATTGAATGTCACTAAAAATATCCACGTGCATTTAAAGCAGCTTTTCCCACTAAGCTGCCGGCGTTCTGCATGCGGCCCGTAAAGGTATTTTCTACGGTCTCCACCTTAATTAAGAGAAAAAAATCTAGTTGTAGAATTGCTTGACATAATTACAATGTTTTCATTATTTTATTCAAAATTATACTAGCTTAATACAGTACAGTCAAGACAGTGTTCCATAACAAACCGGCCCGAGTATACAGAGTAATTCCCTTCTTTTTCTTCTAAAATATGCATTAAATGTAAAATAATATCAAAATGTCTATTAATAGTAGAAATCCATATTGCCTTCATCGTCTTTTATGCTAACTATTTTGACAACGTTTGACACTCTTAAAAGTTTTAATCATTAATAAGTCAATTAATATGTTGACTGACACACGTCTAATCGATCTCTGAAGGATGGTTGCTATAAAGATAAATCTCAGGCATCAACGTATTTAATACACACACAAATGTAAAATTCTTATATACTTCAAGAATGAACTTTATTTTAGAGAAGTTATGCAACGTATAATTTATAATCCTTAAATTTCAGATAAGCAGTCATCGTTTAATGAAATATTAATATATTTATCAATTGAAATATAATATTACATAAAAATACTGAACAAAAAACTGCATCCTATTACATTTCTGTGTACATTTTAAAGAAATGTACATAGAAACAGACTTTTAGTGACTTTCCAAATTTAACAGGATTTCCGTAAATATTATACAAAGCATTATTCTACTTGATAAGGAACTGTATCAATGCTTTATTTTTTAATATTTTTAAATAGCCATTCTTTAATTCAATAATTGACAGTGACGGAAAATTATAAATGAAAAGAACAAGAACATAATTGTTCACTGTTTCCAACAATACTTCAATGATTTAATCGCGCAAAAACAGTGTATTTATTTTGAGGAAAGCGTTAGGATATTACTTTAACAGAAATGTGCAAAATCTTAAGTGATGCCTCTCTCAAGCAATTTTATTATATCGGCAAATGAAGATGTTTCTGTTTTCTAAGCATATTAAAAGCATATCAACAATGATTGTTATTTTTTTCTTTCTATTTTTGCTCGTAAGCTGATTTGCTTTATGTTAGTGAAAGCGAAATGGTGAGAAAGATATGCTGCCTGCTTCGTTCAGGATGGATGGATTTACTTTTTTAGTGTGACCTTCACGCTTAACTTTCTTACACCACGCTTCACTGCACTAAACGCTTCAAAAAATATTGCTCAAGTTTACTACACTTGGAAGTAGCTTCAAAACTTTCACCATTATTCACCAAAGAACAAGTTTATAACATAACTTAAACAAAGGAAATATATTACAGTTGGTTTCAAACTTAGTCCTGTTTGTGTATAATTATAAGATAGGTCCCCCAATAGCACAAATCATCTGGTCAATCCCGATTTGGATCGTTGTAGACTGGCCATTGTCGCAGATCTTGACCAATCTTGCCAAATGCTATGCAAAATAAATTAGATAATGCTGATGCAAAGATTTAAAATTGAAATATAGTGTTATAAGAAGGAACTGAGGGGTAAAAATATGTTTTGTGATGTTTTTGACATGTTTATTTTTTAAAAAGTCTTGGATTTTGGTAGGCAGTGTTGTATTTCCTGGGGAAAGAGCGTAAATTTGGGAACGATGTTAGAGATTCGGCCAGGAGTAGCCAATATTTCTAGAACTCCTGCTTCCGACATTGGCCGATACCACTGTGCTATCTGGGATCTATCAATTAAGGCCATGCTGAACGATTGTGAAGTAGAAATTTCTTTTGTAACTGATTATTAGTTTGAAATTTCATGAGTTGTTTATATACATATCTTCAAGTACGTAACATAATTACTTATAGTGAAACTTTTAAAAAACTTTTTCTTAATCTATTATTTGATCTAAATTCTCTGAATTACATTACAAATAGGTAGGCTTATCAAAATGTGAAGGAATAAGTTCTCATGTACATTAAGTAAAAATTTATTAAAAATGTAACATTTAAAGTAAAAAGACGAATCTCAACTTAAACTTATCAAAGACGAAAGAAAACTATATCAAAGAGACTATTTGTGCAAATTAAATGTAATGGTGGAGTAAATGTCTAAAAGAAGTATTTAATTAGATAATCTGCATTTAAAATGCTGGTAAATTTCTTCATTGTGTTTCTACAATCTACAAAAAAATTCATATACCTTTTGAAAATGACCATGTTATGAGCATAGGTATAATTTTTAGAAGTAACTTAAATATATTTAGTTAGCTACTACCTTAGGTATACTGCTGGAGTTTGCAATATCAATATATTGCTAGCAACTACCTTAAACATATAGGATCTATCTTAAATAAATATTTACTAGTATCAACTGCCAACGGAAGGGAAGTTACATTAAAACTGTGTTCCCAGATATTATAGGTACCCACTATGTCCCCGATTTATAGATACCCATATGACCCTATTATTGGCTACGTAACTCAAAAATACGGAAGGAATTTCGAAGTCTTATAGATCTTATACGATCGAAGATATGTATAGATTATAAAAAGTAAACTTTTTGCCTTGATTACTTTTGTATTAAAAAGTGTTCAATTTTTATATCATTCAAGAAAATTGATACCAAAAAAAATTATCGGAAATTAAACACATATTTATATATTGAAATAAAATACAAATTGATATATTATTACTGATTAATGTTTTAGTATGTTAATTAGAATCCCCCCCCCCCAAAAAAAAAGAATAAAAACAAACCAAAAGACTTGTCACTAGAGGCACATAGTGAGAAAATTAAAGGCTCATAAAGAGAAAATCAAAGGCACATAGAGAAAAAAATCAAAGGCACATAGAGAGAAAATCAAAGGCACATAGAGAGAAAATCAAAGGCATATAGAGAGAAAATCAAAGGCACGTAGAGGGACGATTTCATCACAAAGAAATAGAAAGGCGTTTTCTGAAAAGTCACGGATGTATAAACTCTACATCTTAGTAATAAATAAATAAATAAATAAATAAAAAATCCTACACTAAAAGTAAAAAAGATATTTAGATAAAAGTAAAAAAGATATTTAGGTAAAAGTAGACAACTGTATATAACGGGCATTCTTCTTATTGAGCTACAGTGCAAAAGGTATTTAGGTGCATTGTTTCGACTATTTTGATCCCTAAACTCAAAGCACACACTTACACTTGTCAGCCGAGCGGAACATAGTAAAGTTTGTGTCAAAACTATTACCACAATTGTCGGCTCGATGCCTTGTCACTTTGGTGCCCTTTTTTCGTCTATTTCTATCTCTGGAAAATGAAACGCGTCACGTGACTGTCAAGCGTCGCTGAACAGGGACATTACTTAGAAAACATTCACACGTGGTTTTCATGCTTGTAAGTTTCACAAATACACGGAAATAATGGACTAAAATAAATACATTTAGAACTTTGAGGATGCGTTTATTAACACATAGTGGGGATAATAAATTTAATTAAACAATCAGATTCCAAGGTAGAAAGTGGTGACGTCACTGTTAATCTACAAATCAGTTAAATCTAAAAATCAGTCGATATACCAGGCTCTATCTATTTTTAGCCTCCATCTAATCGAGTGAAGTAATTTAAATTAATCTAACATTTGAGTATTTAAAACGTTTTAGCAATCATATAAATAATAATATTTTTATTAGTTGTCATGCTTTAAGGAATTTTGTATCTTTTTAACTCGTACTAAACATCAAAAAACATAACTAACAAAATACGCCTAGTATCTATAGACCAGATGTAGCATCTACTTAAAAAATAATCACGATGCATTTTTATACCAACTTCTTAAACTTTTTGTTCAATATAAAAAAAATATATAAACTAAATGAAAAACTAAAAAATATTGAAAACTTTTAACTTTGATTGGTTTTAGTCACCTATAGTTCCGCTAATTATAGATAAAAAGTGTAATGTAAACAAAAATCACAGAGAATTTAAAAGGCATAAAAATAAAAGATTACATTACAAAATAATATTCAAAATACATCCACGACAAAATAACTTTTACCATTTGTATGATTACTAGATTTTAAATACTCAAATATTTGTGGATTAATTTAAATTGCCAATCTAGTTTCACTCGATGATAGTCTAAAAATACATAAACCCTGGCATTTGAGATACAATTGAGGACTGTGAGTTCATCACTAGAACCTAAATTTTTATCTATTTACAAAACATTCTAAATTATTACGTCAAGCTTCTGACTGTTCCGCTTTAATGAAGAATTTAGTTATAACTTTTTTTAAATTTCCAGATATATACATATATACATCATGGACTGATTTTAACTCTCTAAATTTTGTGTGTTAAAAATAATGTTGACATTCAATGACAACCACTCATTATCTTTTATATGTTAAAAAATAATGAGTGTTGAATATATTTAAATACCGTTTTAGACACCAAGTCAAATGATTCGTAAGTATAATGTTTGAAGTGTATGTACTAATTATATGTAAGTTTAGATCATAACGTCATTACATAGTACTCTGTGTTGGTCACGACCGTTAATGGAAAAAAAAAACATATTTGAAACTTTGACGGAATAGGCAGTTTGGATTTATTTATTATTTTACAACTGTTCTTATAGTTTTGCTTCATATGTGCTTAAAATCTATAAGTTAATGTACATTATGCAAGGTGTTATTTTATGTGTGGTACCATCGGACAACACTTGGAACATATTTTTCCCAAACACCTTTAAAAATAATTTTGAATCTTCATAATCCATTGTCTAATTGCAATGGACACTTAATTTTCCCCTGGAAATAGCAATTGTCTGTGACGTAGCCTGGCATAACACCCATAAACACCTAACATTATTTAAATATTTGATAAAAGGAAAAGATATATTGGCGGTGTAATTAGTGAAATGAAAATTTTTAAAAATAAAATCATTTAAATTAACAATTAAAAAAAAAAAAAAAAAAGATGTTTTATAGCCCATTATTTTATGCTTAGTTTTAAATAATTTTTATGTTTGGTTGTTGTTCGGCTTTTAGTTTACGAAATGTAACGAATCTATATTTATTAAATTGTGGAATGTCAAAAGTGGTTTCGCCAAAGTTTTCCCTAAAATGGCCTTCCGCAGCAACCTAGTATAAAATATATTCATCAACACTCAGTAATTTTTGTTGCTAATATTTTTATGAAATGCATCTGATACGTGCTGAATAATTCGTTGTCAGTCATGAATGCTTTTGACGCAAAGGAAAGAAATCGAGGCTGTAAAATTACGGCTCCAGAAAAAATATCTGAACGTATTAACTTATTCTTACAACCATTTAAAAACTTTTTTGTGCTACAAAAGATAACGTGAAGGAACGTTTTGAACGTAATTTACAAGAAGAGAGTATTATGAGTTTTCTATATTGAATATTTTGTAAAAAATTTCAAAACACCTAGATTTTAAAATCCGAAAAAAGGACTCCTCTCACTATAAATGCATATATTTCGTACAATACCTGTCTGGCGCTTACATATTACTTATTAGATTTCATATTTAAAAATATTCCTTATGGCTTCACAAATATTTCTTACAATCACAATTTAATACATGCTATGTGGGAACTGAAAGCAATATCGTACCTTTTGGTATATTGCACATTATTGATAAAACAATGCAGTATTTGATTATAATGCTAGTTACTTACGTTTTATTAAAATAAGATAAATATAATTTCATTTAATACGAAATTTATACATTCAAAGGTTATGAGTAAGTTGAGAATAATTTATCTTGTGCAATTAAAACTGTTTTCCCCATTAAGTCCAACATTCATTTTAATTAAATTTTTTTTCCTGCTTATAAATTACAATAATTTGGTTTAATGTTAAATTCCTCCTTGCTTTCTATGCCTTGAAAATGCCTTGTTACAAAATATTAGCATTTTCTAGTTTACTTTCATTTTTTTGTTCATTTATAAGTGTTTATTTTTCTGAAAATTATTTAATTTTTTGGAAATTATAACTGGTAAACTACAAAAAAAAAAAAAAAAAAAAAAAAAAAAAAAATCAATTTATTTCAGTAGTTTTAGTAAAAAATATATATGAACTCGAAGAGTAATTAATTACTTTTACGAGGTAAATTCCCGAAATAAAATGTATTAATCTGTACTACCACATAGTTACTGAATAATAATAATAATAATAGTAATAATAATAATAATAAAAAGTTAGCAATTAACTGCATTCTTTTCATATGCATTTAAACGTTGACATTTTTATAACTTGAAAAAGTTGTAGTATTCATAAGTTACAAAAGAAACATTAACTGTAAATATAAAATATGCACTAAAAACAATTTCCGTATCACATAAGTAAACCACCCACTTAAATGTACTTATAATAATTTACTTCTAAAGTTACACCCATATTTAGTAGAGTTTGAGAACGAAATCTATACGTAGAATTACCATTCCTGAATATTGGGGGAAAGCCAGTATGGCCCTTTCGTTGCCCTTGCGCCAGTAAACCTTAATAAACCAACCTTAATCATCCTGAATATTGGGGACTTTTGTATTGTGACATTCCCTTATGAAAAAAATTATACAACGTTTATTTAAAATAAGCCCTTCTCAATCGTGGATAGATAAGAGATCGTGATTTGTCTATAAAAATTAATGGTAAAAGGAGAGTCAGTAAATTTACGTTTACAGTCGGCTTTTTGGAGGTACAAGTACACCTTCTGTTATTTAGATATTTCATGAACTGAAGGCGTGTATGTGATATAGGCAAACTGATTAAAAGTACTGATTCCTCTCAATGTTTTTACATGTTACCAGGTACAGATATACGAACCAAATGATTCAATAAAACTAAATAATACAATTAAAGATTATATCAATCAATTCCCAACCTCCTTACCCATGAAAATTGAATCGGATTGCCTCAGCCACGTGCGGTCCATAGAATCAAGATAAGCATTGATGAGCAATGAATATTCGAAACGTTCTGCATAAATAATAACGTATTTGAACTTTTTTGCTAAGTCAATAATTTTCAGTTAAAAATATTATTCCTCTTATTACGTTATTTGTAAGACATAACTGTTGCTATTACGCTTCCTAATATTTCTTCACGTCCTACGAAGCTATACCAGCATTTCAGAAAATGCTTTTGGTTTTGTATTGAATAGTACTGCAACGATCGTAATTTTTTTTATTTTCACATTTTATTATGCAGTGCCATCTTGTTTTTTTAATTTAAATCAAGACTAAGGTTCTTTTAAACATTAAATTTACTCAAAACATAATTACTTTGAAGGTTTTTTTTTTTTTTTTTTTTTTTTTTTTTTTTTTTTTTCCCTGGGTAAAAAAAGTCAAGGAAGGAATTTCCGAATTGCTTTCAATCCAATATCATTAGTGTGTCACTCATGCTGCTGCCATCTATGAACATAGTAAGTAATAACGTTGCGGACACATGCATTTTGGA
Source organism: Linyphia triangularis (assembly GCA_963978545.1). Lineage (NCBI taxonomy): Eukaryota > Metazoa > Arthropoda > Arachnida > Araneae > Linyphiidae > Linyphia > Linyphia triangularis. The sequence goes on from OZ021728.1 coordinate 64,009,182, forward strand.
TGAACTATTGTTTATAAGAGGAGTCAGTGAAGTTTTCAAGACAAACTTGTACAGTTGCACAGCCAGGCATTTTTTTCGGAAGAGGATATGAAATTATAACTCTGCAAATTATAACAATAATTTTTGTTATTAATGGTAAATATATAAATATATTTAGTTACAAGTACTTTTCCTATGCACCTTTAGAAATTTAAAAACATTTTTAATTTATCATTTTAAATAATATATATATATATATATATATATATATATATATATATATATATATATATATATATATATATATATATATATATATATATATATATATATATATATATATATATATATATATATATATATATATATATATATATATATATATAATTTCGGGAAGGGACATATCCCTCCCCTTGGCTACGCACCTGAAACTTGAAATTATAAAGCTGATAACCCAAGTTTATAGAAAAGCGATTCTTGAGTAGCATGAGAAAAAAAATCAATTTTTTGAAGTGTAATCGATTTGTTTGTTAAAAAGATAAACAAATTGAACTTATATATATAAGTACCATATTAGTATGCAAATGTCCATTCATTTTAATTTATTTTATCATTGTAGTAAAATATTTTTGGCTGAAAATAGTCTTTTATTATTGAAAACAGTCTTTTATTTTTTGATAATTTCAACTTTTTGTATGAAATAAATTTTACACTTTTATTAAGTCAATTTCATTTTTCTGAAGTTATTTTGATATTTGAGTCGATATTTGCAATGGTATTTCAGTGTTAGATATAAGTCTGTTATATAAGGAAATAAAGTTAGTTATTGATAATGTTGCTTCTTTTATGAAAAATGTCACCGCAGATCACTGATGTATATAATCTTCTTGCAATAAATTATTTAAATAGATTACTAATCACAATAACATTTTTCTCTTTTCACACTAGATGGCAGCACTAAATAATTTTTTTATTACAAGACCATGAAAAATTATAATAACTTAAAAAAAAAAAATACAGGAATTCTTGGCTCTATTTTTCAATTCATGTACGAAATATATACTCTAGAACAGTGATTCTCAACCACTGTGCCGCGGCACTTTTGTGTGCCGCCAAATTCTTAAAGTGTGCCGTCAAATTTTAGAAATGTATATTTGTAATTAATCTCTTAATAAACGTACTTTTGTTTTTGTAGTATATATATTATTTTATTTTACATTCCCAATTTTTTTCAAAAACTATTTTACACAGTGTATAATAGGTGTATTACAGTGTATTATAGGTAGTATTATAGGTATGTAAAGTAAACAACTTTTAAACTTATCTTTTCCTTTGTGTGCCGCCAAATTTTGAAATCGTTAAAAGTGTGCCGCGACAAAAAGAAGGTTGAGAATCACTGCTCTAGAACATGAATCGTTCTAATTCGCAATTAAACTAATTTACGCTCCTCATATGCAGCCCGTATTCTAATTTGCTACTTGTTCAATGCTCAATGTTATTTTTTTTTATTGAATAATTCTTTAAAAATAAATTTCTTTAGGAAAAAATACTTTTTTGGGTATATAAAATATAGTAATCATAGCATTATTTTCTTACTTGAAAGTAGGAGTAATTTTTCTATTTATTTACCACCAATTGTTAAATGTAAAGAGGGGTCATGTCTCACTGTAGTGATTCACATGCAAAGCAATTTTCAATTAAATCTAGATTTTAAATTAAAATTATTTTGATGAAATAACAAGGAGAGCACAATTTATTATATATTTTTATTTGGAAAAAAGTCAAAATCTCCTCGTACAATAGAAGTAAAATGACTCATTCGTGACAATTCATTTCCTATTGACTAGTTCTATTTAACAAAAAACATAAGCAAAAATTATCGAATTCAAACTAAATTTAGGTTATATTTAAACATGTAAGAAATTATCTCTTTCACTAAAATTAATATTATCCATTCTTGTAAAAGTAATAAATGAAAATTAAAATAGCAAAATATATTTAAAAGATGGAAACAAATTATTCAATTGTAGAAAAATATCCTTTTATTAAATGTTCTTCGATATTATAAATATGTTATTTTTATCATCGATATTCTTCATTTTTATATTTAGGCAATTATTTTAACTCATTGGCTGATTTAATTTTTTTAATTTCGTTGGCAGTTTTGCCACAACTAATGTAGAAGCTTTTCAGTGCATTTAAGAGAGCAATCAGCTATTTTGTTTACGAAATAACACATAAAAAAAGGAGGGGAAGGAAGGGGGTTAAATGTTAAAATTTTTTTATCCCCTTTAACTGCTGTTATCTTTTAAAAAGAGCTTGTTTTAGTATAAATGATGCAAAATTTAAACGCCCCCATTGCTATATTCTAAATTTACTATGTCAATAAAATGATTTAGAAACACATAAAATCTACTAATACATAACACTAACATTAAAAAAAAAATTTAATATAAAAAAGATTTTTTGTAAAATAAATACATTTTTGGACAAAACTCTACAAAGGACAAACAGTTAAATAAATTTGGTTAACACTAACCAATGATGATTCCTTTGTAGCCACCTTCAGTAGTAACCTTTTAGTGCATGATTTTTCCTTTTTCATGAAATACTCTTTTTCATTTCCTTTTTAATTAAATAATTATTTTCTTTTCCTTTTTGCCCCTGAACCACTGAAAAAATATACAAATTATATACGAAAAAATATATTGTAAGTGCCTATTTAATTAAACTATTAATTTAAACGGTTATGAAGCATGTATGCAACATCATTTGCTAACATAGTTTCTTTTGTTCTAAGATTTTCCCTCGATAAGTTAACCCCTTTAGTGCATTGTGTACCATATATGCTACACAATGCACTAAAGAATTAACATTGAAAAAACTAGCTACTAAAAGTAAATGAGTCACCCTCATTCTCAAAATCAAATAAATACGCAAAAAAAGAATTCAAGCTAAGTGATGATCCCCAGTTATGCTAGCTTTCTTTTCTCAGCGAAGTATGCATAAAAGTTTTCCATATAAGTTTTAGTACTCTTGAAGCCTTAAACGGGTCATTCGGAGGAGACCACTAGAATTGAAAGATCTTTCAAGTCCTGAAAATCTTTCATTTAAAATAACTATTCCGTTATCCCTAGATTACACCATCATTCTTATCCAAGGTGATGTCCATGATGTGGCTCGTGGTGATGATGCTGTGGTGCATGCGAATGCACTTTGACGTTGGCTGGGTCCTGGTTAGCCGTTCCTGGCTCGTTGGTCTTGACCTCTGCTCGGAATCCGGCTTGATCAGCAACGTAGTGGACCTCGCGGTGCAGTCCCTTGTGGTCCACGTACCCGTAGCTCCCTCTCACGTGACCGTGACCGTCACCCTCTTCGTGACGGTACTGGGAGCCATCTTTGTCTTTCACCTCGTATCCGAACTTGTACGGTTGGGGTGCGTGGTGCTGAAATAGGACACAATAATAATGAGATGAGTTTGTTTCGTTCCCCGTCAACTTTGCTATTTGGGTACTTGTTTTGTTTTCCGGCTTGTATGAAATTTGTGTTTTGTTTAAATTGAAGAAATTTTATTTGTTTTATATGTTAGTAATTTGCAGTACGTTTGATTACTAGAATTTAAAAATTTATAATAATAAAACAAAGAGTTTGTATGTGTATGGGTCCGTGACTTTTCTTTGTGACTTTAAGGTAACTTTCAATATGCGGAGAACTTTGAAATTTTAAACATAAGTAATTGTGGGTTTCCAATCGTAGTTTTGACAAACAGAATGTTAAAAATTTTATTAATTTTTTTTATCAGTTTTTTAAATGTTTAAGGTTTTTTTTTATGTATAAAATATTGTCCAATAGACGTAGAGTTCTGAAATTTTCAACCTAGGTAGTTTTGACCTTCTTATTGTACTTTTAACAAACAGAATATTAAAATTAAGCTAGTTTTTAATCAAGCTCTTTTGTAACTTAAGTAACTTCCTCAAGGTCTTAAGTAACTTCCAATAAGCGCAAAACTCTGAAATTTTAAACATAAGTTGTTTTGGATTTTTAATTTTGACTTTCTCAAACAGAAGGTAAAAATTTAATTTTTTCTTTACTTTTGAAAGAGAAAATGAAAAGACAAACTGATTTCCAGTGCTAACTACATTTTAGAATAAGTAGTTTTGGCCTTCTAATTTTGCTTTTCACAAACAGAATGTTAAAAATGGTGTCACGGGGATTATATGCGACAGGACCTTTCCGGAGCTTGGGCCGGAGGAAAAGACATACTAAATGTATTTACGGGTTTTATCGGAAAAGGTTGCAAGGGGAGAGATTGATGTTGTCTTCCTTACCTGGAAAAGGTAAACAAAACTATTTCTCGAAGGAGGGGAGAGAGAGAGGATAAGTGGTAAAAAAATAATTCTGGGAGAGGTGGGTGTTGTGCTGATATTGTATTAGCGGGGACAATCTATTTGTTCGTCAATAATCTGATGCAAAAGTTAAACATCGTAGATCAATCCGTTTGGGAATTATGTTAATCACAGACAAACACATACACAAACTTCAATTATTTTTTTTTCTAGGCCATTTTTTGAACTCAGAATGTTCCAAAACATCTAGAAATACAATGAAAAAAATCGATTTTTTTTATCGAATACAACACTTTAATTACCCTATATTATAAATAAAAATAATTTTAATTTATTAACAAGTAATTTAAAAATGAACAGGCATTAAAGAATGGATTTTAAGTAATATACCTCATGATGTTCATGATGAAAAGCAGCCGCAGAAATAGCTGCAACTAAGGCACACATGATTGCAATCTATATAAAAAAAAAATACAATGGTTGTTTTAGATTATCAACAAACATATGTATTATTTTACGTTAACAACAAATATATAGTTACTATCAAACGAATATTAATTTGGGCCATTATACTTAACATAAAAAAACTGTTCAAGAATTATTAATAAATTATTTTAAAATATCTTAATTTGTCTTATTTAAATGTTCTTATATAATTTAAAATGAATTGTTTAAGAATTATTATTGTTATTTAAAAATGTTTTTAAAATTATGAATCCTCATTTTCCCTTAAATGCTATGCTACACTTTCTATTCTCGTGTTTGTAGAGCTGCGGTTAATCATTTATTACCTTTATTCAGGTGAGATTACCTTTATTTACTGTAAAGTCAGAATGGCCGAGCGGTCTAAGGCGCCAGATTTAAGCTCTGGTTCTCGAAAGAGAGCGTGGGTTCGAACCCCACTTCTGACAGTTAGGTATCATTTTTTATGAAATTGCTCAATGAATTTTAAACTATGGAACAATATGTTCAAAATACATCTATGTAGACCCAAATTAGTAAAAATATTTCATCTTTAAAAATAGCAAAAATCATGTGTCTGTATTCTCAAGAAGGCAAAAATCCCACAGAATCATGTCCAAACCTTTATGTGTTTCTTCGAAATATTAAAAGTTTAATAAATGGTAACTCTTTGTAAAATTTTAAATAGAGGTTAAAAAATCATTTAAACTGGTTTCAATAGCAAATATTCAATGCTTTAAATTTTGCCTGGCATTGCATATATATTTAATTGAAATAAGATACAATACATGCAAGATATATAGGCAATGTGTATGTAAAAGAAGGTTTGATTTTCTTTTGAATATAATACATTTTTATATGAATTGTAGGTACAAATTATATGCTTTATACAAATTTTTAGTATTTCAGTTTGCAATATTTCAGGAGTTGTAAAAGCTTCATAAAATTCGATAAACAGAACGCTATTTTGCAATTTTTACTATTCCGCAGTAGACAACACGAAGAGCAAAACTATAATATTACATCTGATTACATAACAAAACACGATTATTTGTATCCAGTTGTCACAAAATCATATTTAAATATGATAATAATAATAAATTAATAAGATGGTTTCCTTTTAACAGCATTTTATTTTATTTAAAATACATTTTTTCCCATAGCCCATTAATAATTGCTGATAATTATGAAACAAAACGCTTACCTTCAAATGCATTTTTGACGAAGAAAAATAAGGGACTTGTTTGCACTAAAGATAAGAGAAAGTTGAATATGATTGACTATATGTGCGAGTTGAGAGCTTTTATACAAAATCTGATTCATGCAAACGAATGTGGTACTTAGCACTCTAAGGGGCTTAGTAGATAAGAAAGTAAGATTTGAGATCGTTACGGGTCAATCATTGCTGCCACTTCATTTAGCTCATGAAAATGAAGCAGATCCGCTCGATTAACCAAAGGGGATTTTACAAGTTCTGCACTATAGGCGAGGACTTATATGCATGTAAATTTTACTATGAAGTTTTAAAAGTTGAATATTTATATTTTAATAAAAAGTGTTACTTATGATTATAATATTAAAAAAAAATCTTAACCTTATTAGGTAATTTAATAAATTTTTATTGTTGTACAAGTGGGCTATAGTCCTTTACAACTTTGAACATCGTTAAATTGACGTGTGAGATTCAAGTTTCAGATAAAGGCCTAGAAGTTTTTATCTGAAAGAATTCTAACAGAATTAAATAAAAAAATAAAACTTAATTTTGCCAAAAAGTGTCCATGACTGAAATCACAGGCATCGTTGACCAAACAGTGAATTCTCGTAACTAGAAATTTATTATGATATAAAAAATGCTCTATCGTTTTAGAGATTCCTATCATCTTGCTTGGGATTAATTTGTTTGTTATTTGAATACTTTGGTACCTATTACCTAACCATCGTAATTTCTCCCTTGTAAAACATTTTATATTAAAAGGCAGGATTTAACATTACTATCTTTAACTTACAAGGTTTCGTCGTTTAGTAATTGATTAGTATTTTTAGATCCTTTAAATTAACTTCGATTTTGTGTTTGTGACGAGCAAATCTTCGGAGGGGTCGCTTCCACATGTCGTAATCCAATCGAGCTGAAACTTGTCGGATAGATTTGTTGCCATTGACAATCCATTCTATCACGTTTTATGGAGAAAAAAGTTAGTCAATGACACGGAATCGATGGTTTCCATCGTAGTGTTCAAACACTGTGAAAATTTGATTCGAGTATAAAATAGTTTTAAATAAGTTGCAATGTGTATGAAAGATTTATATAAAAAACTTTTGTTCTTAAGAGTTAGATTTTAATAGCATTTTCTTCCACTTAGAGAATTAGCACTGTATGGAAATTATCCACAAACCAGTGTCACAAAAAATAATATAAAAAATTAAGATTGAATTCAGTAAGTCATATAAGCAATATCAGAGCATATATTCTCTCTACTCTCTCAACACAATCTTTTTTCTGAAAACAAAAACTCCTACATGAAAAAATTTTGAGTTTATAATAATATTAGAAAGTTTTCAAAGGTATCCGAACCACTCTGCGTAACTAAACTAAACTTATTTACATTTTCGTATAATCTAAAAAGTATATTACACCAAAACACATTTATGTACCTACTTTTTTTCGTGTATGAAATATACATAAACATTATTTAAATCATGTTTCTATATATTTCAAGAAATTGTTGTTATTTCCTTTCACTAAATAAGAATACGGTCCTGTGTGGATATGAGACTATATAAACATTTTATTTGCAGTATTTTATATGCATGTTAAAGAAGTTTATCAATGTTTATATACGCATATTAAAATTATTGGCTTAGTTTTTTTTATTATCTATTGGAAATATATGCTCGAAATCAATGTAATAAAGACGTTATTTTTCAAGAGATTTGCAGTTTTCAACATATCATTGCACTCGTTTTAGAGGTCAACTCATTTGCATAAATAAAAATACAGTTCACTGAATAAACAACAAACACACGCATTGTAATTACTACTTAACACAGTTGGCGATTTCCTGCTTGTTGACATTGTTATTCTTCGAGAAGTAAGAACTACTTGATCTCGAAACAAAAATTAAAAATTTTCCGCTTGACTTAAAAAGTCTATTAGTAACACAGAAAATACATTTAAACGCTTGAAATAAGGAGCAAATGTCCATTTAAAGCTTGTTACACTTTGTGATTTTATTAATAACCTAACTAATTAATTGCATTTAAAATTAACACATTTATCACGTTTCGAACTCACGTTTACAACTAAGCCACGGCGATATCAAGTCAAAAAATAAAATGTTTAGTTTTTTTAGACAATAGCCAATTACGGTAAATTAGAATATTAAACAGGTTTGGATTTAATAGTTTTTTGTCAACCATCATAATAAATGTATTGGAAGTGAATCGACTCTTACATTTTCCTGATTTATTATAAATTTTGCAACTTCATGTTTAGAAAGTAAGGAATGATAACGTTTTCAATTTATCAGTAAGTTTCCTCGGACGAATCCAAATTAACTCCACAAAAAAAAATGTGTGTTATAGTATCAGATGCTGCTTGATTACATCATACCAAGCACGTCTCGAAAAAAACTTATCCGAAATTCTTGAGCTCAACTTTCAACATAGTTCCCCAGTAGCACAATAACCATGGGCAGCAGGGGGGGTGCAAGACTGATAGAGTTTTGTTTAAATCGTTAATTTTTCAGAAATGTGGATTGCAATTCCTAATGAATCATCAGTTGACAATCACTTTGTTAATAAAAAAAAAATCACGGTATATATTTTGAAATCCTCTTTTCTGCAGATTTTATTTGGTAACCAACGCAACCATGTTAAAAAAAAAAAAATCTTGTGCAAGAAAAAAAAATAGAAAAAATACACACACACAAAATGAAGGTTTATGGTTTATCTTCTTCTTATTATTATTTTTATTTATTTTTTTAAATCTTCTAAGCAGTTTTCGTGGTATTGAAAAGATAGTGTTTGGTTCAGAATCAGAAGACACAAAATATAATTTTTTATAAAAATAAAGTTTTTGATGTGAATCCTCTATACTATGCATTGTCAATTTTTAGGTGCAATTGCAAGTTATTGAGCTCAAATCGAGATTTCATAGTTTTTGACCACTACGAAGAAAGCATCCCTTTCGGACTATTTACTAACTTTTTTTTTGCTCCAAAATCTTAATTTAATAAATTGTAATCCACAACGAGACTCTCTACTAAGTTTTAACTCGATTGGATGTCAGCAATTGAGTTAATTAGGCCTACGAAGTGGTAATATAGTAATGTGTGCAAAAGCAACCTTTTTGACAAACCCAAAAACGTGATGGAATGCATTCTTATCGACCACGAATCTATGTGTCAAGTTTCAGATCGATTGAATTACGGTAATTGGGTTAATTAACCCTGCGCAGATTTGCAGGCCACACATAAATAAAGAAATTCAAAGTCATAGCTGCCAACTCTTAAATGGCTGAAATCGCCAACAGCCCATTAAAAAATCATCAAATCTAAAGTTTAAGAAAATCACCAGAAAATTCTCGAAAAAGAAATATATATCAGCAAACAGCAATCTCTCTAAAAAAATACATTTTTATCAATAGTTTAATGTATGAATAGCTGCTTTCGGCGAAAACCTTTTCTCTTTCTTGCGTAATTGTCCTGTAGCCTGTCCTCGAGTAAAAACAATTCCTCCAAGTTGAATTTATGTTCGGACCAGACGTATCAACGCCCTTGGCATAATGTAGTTGGCAGGGGTCCTCACACTAATTATTTTTCGAGCCCTCTACCTACTCAACTTTTTCGTCAAAATTAAGTCGTCAAGTACTTTTATGCTTAGCACCTAAGGAATACTAAAAAATAGGAAATCAAATGTTGAATTGTGTGATGCAACTTAGGGGGAAAATAAACTTTATTCAAATTGTACTAAATAACTAAAATCAATTAAATATTTTATTTACTTAGCAGTCAGCAGAGAAAATCATTCAACGAAAATGGAAAAGAAACCCTATCATTTATAAGCAATAAATACTGAAACGAATGTTATCAGTTCATGCGCTAGTTTCTATTGACTTTGACAGAAGTATTATAATGTAACTCAGAGTAATAAATAACCATACTTATCTAAACTTGTACAAACTAAACGGAAATTACGGAACCAGAAAAGCCCAATCTTGTGTTATATTAATAAATAAAACGAACCTCTAAAATGATTAAAAACCTCTTTTAAAAAAAAAAAACTGTTCGATGTTGCAATTATGTATCTTATTTCCTTCTGGAGCTCAATCATTTTGTTTGAAAAAGAGTAATAGTTTGTAATTAGCTGTCAGAATTATGTGATTTACCCATAGGATTTACCATAATCTCCAAAGGAAGCATACCCTCAGGTTAATATCAAAGATTTAAAAATACAGAAGTGTAATACTTTGTTTCATCCAAGTTAGAATAATAATAATAATTATAAAAAATCAAGAATGAAACGTAAAGGAAATACTCATTTAAATCTAAAAACTTACTTGTCTTATATCATATACCTAAGTTCCAATCCTCAATATTTCTAAACAACTGGTTCCTTAAAACCTCCTCGTAATGATCGATGCTTGCAATAGCAATACTCAGCAATGAAAAACGAAATAGGAAATAAACAGGAGTCATAAGATAAAGTTGAAAAAAAATTTGCAAGATGAACTAAAATTTCAAATGGTATGTCTGCTTCCCGCCCCCCCCCCCCCCTGGAATTTACACTTTTTTCGATAATTTTAATTAAATGTTTAAAATCCAGGGTGCAAGTGCACCCTCCTGCGGGCACCCATGACAATAAAGCAGGCCAATATCGCTCGACATTGGCGAATATCCCGTTGTGGAGCGTTGTAAACCGGTCGTTGTTACAGATATTGGCCAATCTCACTTAATGCTGGATAAATGGATCATGTTTGAATACTAGATGTTTGGAAATAATGAGCAGTTGTAAAATTGAAATACATTCAAACCCCGTTAATGCAAAATCGCTTAACACCAAATCCCGTTTAACGAGAAGTAAAAGCAGTTCTAGATCTATGTTCTAGATACGATGAAGCTTAAACGTAACGTTAATTTATTCGTTTAACACGAAATCTCACTAATGGAATCCCGCTTAAGACGAAAAAAAAAAAAGTTCTTTAAACCACTTCTTTTTAGATGAAACCTAGCAACGTTTCCAAATGCAGCAGGACAATGGCTCGTGTGCTTTAAATAATTTTGAAGTGGTAGACACCTTTTAAAAAACATTTTTAACATTTAAAAAATATTTTTAAGAACATTTTTTATGTAAATGTTCAAAACAACAGCATTATTAAATATATATATAGTTAGTAGTTTTAAATCTGCAACAATTCGATGAAATTGTTTTCAGTAGGTTAACACGAAATTCGGCCAAAGGGAAAAATATCGGCTGCCCCATCGACTTCGCGTTAATGGGTTTGAATGTATTTCAACAAAAATCAACCACTTGCACCAATCGGTGTGTAGTCATTTCATACTATTTTTTAATTAAGAACATTAATTAAAAAATAACTAATTAAAATTTTAACATTGTTTTTCAAAAGTTCAATTAGAAGGCTAAAACTACTTATGTTGAAAATTTCAGAGCTGTATCTCTATTTGAAGTCACTTTGTAAAAAAAAAAAATTTATTAAAAAAGAGCTAATTAAAATTTTAACATTCTGTTTGACATAAGTAAAATTAGAAGGCCTAAACTTTTTATGTTGAAAATTTCAGAGCTCTATTCCAATTTTAAGTAGCTTTCTATAGATCCACAGACAATTTGTTTTATTATTATAGATAAACACCTTATAAACACATTTGTTAAAAACTATGTATTCTTTTAAAATTTTTATTTAAAAACTTATAATTGAATACATATTGAATCCAGATTTACAATTCTTCATGTCTCGCACATCCGTCAATATAATATATTTTATTTGCAATAAAATTCATACCTCTAAGTTAGTTACAAGTTTATTTATGTCCGTTCTAATAACGTCCTAATTAATCATTATAATTACAATTAGTTAATTAAAAAATTTACTGGGAAAAAAATTTACGTATAAAAATGCATCATTTTTCATTTTTGATGTACTGCCAAAAAGTTTGAAATTATCACATAAAAATTAAACAATGGAGATCCTACCCTCTGCACATAAACTATCAGTTTGTGCGCTCGTGGTACCATTTGCTTGATAAATGAGAGGCATCTCTCTCTCTGCAGATGTTTGTGCGCTCCTGGTACGATGCGCTCATGACACGTCGGCTCGTGCCACGACATCACCCATTTTACCCCACACACTATACCCATTTTCATCTGCATGGGGTAAAATGGGTTTAGTAAACACATACTTATAAAGTGTTTTCTCGGTGTCGTGGCACGAGCCGACGTGTCATGAGCGCATCGTACCAAGAGCGCACAAACACCTGCAGTATTTAGGGGGGAAGAGAGTTGCCTCTCATTTATCAAGCGAATGGTACCATGAGCGCACAAACTGCTAGTTTATGTGCAGAGGGTAGGATCTCCATTCTTTAATTTTTATGTTATAATTTCAAACTTCTTAACAGTACGTCAAAATTAAAAATGATGCATTTTTAAACGCAAACTTTATTCTTCCGTTAATTTTTTAATTAGCTAATTGCAATTAAAATGACTAATTAGGATGTTATTAGAACGGACATGCGGATGTGCGAGACATGAAGAATTGTGAATCTGGCTTCAATATTTATTTAATTATAAGTTTTTAAATAAAAAGTTTGAAAAAATACACAGTTTATAACAAATGTGCTTATAAGGTGTTTTTTATAATGTGTTGGTTATCTATAATAATAAAACAAGCTGTGTGTCTGTCTGTGGATCTATAGAAACCTACTTAAAATTGGAGTAGAGCTCTGAAATTTTCAACATAAGAAGTTTAGGCCTCCTAATTTTACTTATGTCAAACAGAATGTTAAAATTTTAATTATCTCTTTTTGAATTAATTTTTTAACTAATTAACAAATATTTTACAAAACGAATTCTACTTGGGCTACAACTCTGAAATTTTCAAAATAAGTAGTTTTGGTCTTCTAATTAGACTATCGAAAAACAGAATTTTAAATTTTATTTAGTTCTTTTTTAACTAATTTTTTGTAATTAATTAATAAATATTTTACAAAACAATTTCTAATTGGGCTACAGCTCTGAAATTTTCAACATAAGTAATTTTGGCCTTCTAATTAGACTTTTGAAAAACAGAACTTTAAAATTTTATTTGTTTTTTAATTATTTTTTTTAACTTTAACATATATTTCACAAAACTATTTCGAAATGGGTTACAGCTCTGAAATTTTCAATACAAGTTGTTTTGGCCTTCTAATTGGACTTTTGAAAAAAAGAAGGTTAACATTTTAATTTGTTTTTTAATTAATATTTTTACAAAAAGCAACTTTTAATAGGCCTAAAGCTCTGAAAGTTTCTAAATAAGTACTTTTGGCCTTCCAATTTTGCTTTCCACAAACAAGTGTTAAAATAATCTTAAAGGAGTATTGTATTAACGGGGATTTTTTGTTTCTTTATTAAGGCTTTACGTGGCAATTAGATTTTAATGAGTGAAGCGAGCTTCTGCTTAAGCAGCAATGTACCTCTAAGCGAGCGAAGCGAGCCTATGCTTGCATAGCAATGAACTTTTCAATTTGTGAAGTAAGCCTGTGCTTATGTGTTAATGAACTTTTCAGTGAACGAAGCGAGCTCGATTTTGTGCAACGATGAACCTTCTTCCTATGTGTTGCATTCAATATTTTTTATAATTACGGGCAAAAAATATTTTTAATATATATATTTATTAATGTTGCCAATTCGTGTCAAGGAATTTCTTCTGAAAATATGTCATTCCAATGGCAAGACTATATGTTATTTGCGAGAAATTTCATTTTTATACTAGTGCGAAAAAGTTACTTTCCCGCTTCCCGCATTCCTCTCGAAAAAGTGATACTTTCGCCACTATTTTTGATTCCAAATGATTAAAAAGTTTAATTTTTTGCACGCTGTTACAAAAATTTATTTTCTTCATTTTAGCTGGCGGTGATGGACTTAAGTTGACTTCTTTTCAAAATTGCTGCCAAATAATAATAGCCTTTTTGAGTGTCGCCATAATAGCAATTTGTATAATTATAGAAGAATCGCATTTTTTTTTTTTTTTTTCATTCAATAACTGAACCGCATCTCACCTTTTCGATCTGCTTGATTTTTTGTAAAACGGAATGCTTGGATGCCCATATGTGGATGAATTAATTAGACTTGTTTGAAACTTCTAAAATGACTGTACACGCGTTTAATTTTGTTTTATATCATTCTCAGTCGAAAAATTTATTATTTCCCCAACAGTTTTACATATGTGATAAAAAATTGCGTTGGATTTATCATTATTAGAACATTCTTTCAGACACAATTCAAAAAGGTCTCTGATTTTGAATCTACGCATACTTCCAAATAAGAAGCATTTTCGCTAGTATTCAAAGCTAAATTTAGCCTCAAAATAAGCCAGAAAGAAGAAGGTTACAACAACTTAAAAACATTCACGCAAAAACTCGTTAAGGTATAACCAATGCCTTTTTTTTTTTTTTTTTTTAGAGTTACTATAAATATTTTCGAAACAAAATTTCATCCGTTGGATATTCTTATTTTTTCAATGTTTCCATCAAACTTATGATATGCCTTTAATATAAATGGATATGTCCATACACCATCTTACATATCCGTTTTGTATAATATGGATATGTTCCATTTGATATAAAATAGATATGTGAGGTGGTGAACTTAAAAACAATGGGGATGGTAAGTATAAAAATTTCGCATTCTGATTGTATTAAAAGATGAGCATTCATGTAAAACTGAAAACGTGCAGGCCATTTTATTGGCAAATGTAAAATTTACAACAATGCGGAACACAGTGGAAATGAGGAACTCTAAATAAAGCAATCAAACTAAACATATGAAAACCAAAAACTTATCAAAATTTAAAATAAGCCACAAAAGTGCAACGGAATGAAACTTCTAATTTAAACAGAACGTTTTCATCATAAGAAATATGAATTGGCTCTCCAATTTAAAAACCTAGTATGTGACAAAAACATAAAAATACGTATTTTGGCATTGTAAGTTCTATTAATATGTACTGCATACACTCAGTAACAAATTTAGCCCTAAAAAAAAATACAGTTTTGGAGATTTGTCTCTTTAAAATAAAGAAAACCTATCGTTTACTTAGTTAAATAAAACTGTTTTTGTTCGCTCCAGTAAAATGAAGAAGTGAGCCCCTGGGAAACTAGAGTTTGTGCGCTTCTGGTACCATGTTACCTTGTAGCGGATTTCCTTCCCCTTATAAACAGGTGTTTGTGCGCTAGTGGTACCATTTTTCCCTGTTGGCTCGTGACACGTCGGCTAGTGCCACCAAATGGGTATACTCTATAGTTTAACAATGAAAATCATAGAATAAGTAATAAACCTTAAGTAAATAGTAAATCAATAGAAGGCACAAACCTATAATGAAATAGGAAATATAACATATTAATCCATAAAATCATTTAAATCTCTTGTTTTAGTCTGAAATTGGTTAATACGTCGAACTCGAATGTTTTTTTATAACATTTGCATTGGGATTTACCATTCTTCTTCATATTACACTTAATGACTGCAAAATACTATTATTATTAACATTCAAAATATAGCAAAAATATGTCTCCTATTGTTGATTGATTGATTTAAAATTTCTGTTGTCTGGCTATTTTCAATAATGATGTCGGTGAGCTCCACATCCAAGAAAACATAAAACTGGTCAATCTTGGATTTAAAAAAAAAAATTGTCATACGAGTAGTCTTATTTGATTTCCATAGTTTTTGCAATAAATTCTTTTTTTCCCCCTAAATACTATTTCTCAAATGTACGCTAGATATGTAGGCTCATTTTCATTGTTCTTTACTTTTAGGCCTATGCCTTTTGATGTACTTTCTTTATAAGACAAAATGTTAAGGTTCAACGACCTATTTTTATTCACAATGACAGCTAATCAGGCCGCGAGCTACAGCGTAGCGTAGATTCCGAACCACTATGAACATCCATGCCTAACCCGGGATTCGAACCAGGCACCTTTGACATACGAAGCCAGATCGTTAACTACACAGTCATCAGATGGGTCCTCCTTTGAATAGTGATAATATGAGTGTCCAGTTGAGAGATTCCTGATTCCTTCTACAAAGGATTTTTAACTACCCATCTTAATTTTTTTTTTGAAAACTGTAAATATTACATAAGTATTTCAATGTTGCACTTTAAACTATTTTTTTCTTCTAATTTTTAAGAAATAAGACTTTTCTCAGAAATTTTTTATATTATCACCTTAACATTATACCCATTTTACCCCATTAACAAAATTTGGATTTGTAACAAATAAATAAAAATCTCATTTTACCTGTAATTTGATAAAACAATAAAAAAATTTCAATAAACACATTCAAGTCCCTGCAATGTAATTTTATTAAAAATTCTGAGTTACAGACAAAAGTTTTAAGTAGACAACATAATACTTTGAAATGAGTTCTGCAATTTACCTTATGATTTAAAATAAAAGGAGTTAAGGTTGAATTAAATGGGAGTCTTGTAGTACGGAAATAAGAAAAATAAAGTGAAATAATCGCCCTATAATGACAAATAATAAAATGTATATAAAATAAACCTATATAATAAACAAAACAAAAAAGCGTCATTAATTGTCGTTTAGGTGACCATTTGGGTGACGTCAATAATAGGGCATTAAAAGCGTCATCTAAACAGCGGCATAGTGATTCGGGCGTCATTGAATCACGTCATTTTTAACGCCGTTAATGACGTCCAGATGGCGTTTCCAAAATGGACAAAGTGAAGAATTTTATGACCTTCAGATGACGTGATTTATCACGTCATGCTACTACTTGGGATATGGCATGAAGCTGTATATAAGTATGTTTACTGTTAGCATTCATATAAAACAAATTATAACATTGAAACAAAAATAAAATGGGGAAATAAAGTTTAGGCATCATACTACCAAATGCTATTTTAGAAAGTACGAATATAGTAGAAACTTCTCCCATTTTACCCTACCAATTCTTTGTTTGACTGATAATTCTTTAAGATCAATATTTTCGTCTTAAAAAGATTGCAAATTAAATACCATTAGTTAAGCAATTTGTAAGCATACTGGAATTAAAGAATTTTTATTTAAAAAATGACAAAACTTATCTTTTCATTAAAAAAGATTTTGTACTTTAATCAAATTCATAAATTGCTTTTGAATCTTCTTTGGAATTCTATTCATATAAATGAAACAACTCCAATAAATAAGTCAGACAAATTTCATAAAATCATTATTGCAGTCAAAAGTTTATTAACATAAACCAAGGAAGGGAGGGATTGACAACAGGACCATTTTAGTCAAGATTCAGAAGCCAATTAAAAAAGTATCACCAATGATAGAATTCGTTGGAAACAAACACCTGTGAGTAAAGCAATTCCCATCTCAATTCTGGCCTCATCTACCAAAAGTGCCAGGTTCGAATCCTGCGTCAGGCTTTAATCTTCGTTCTGACACAAAATCAGCTAAATCATATAACTTGGTGACCGAAAATAGTTTCAAAAGGATACGTTTTTAATCTAACGTCATTCACATAGAGTAAGTTACTGTATCGCACTAATTTAGACCCTAACACTGAAATAAATGACATATTTGTAAATCTCATTCTATAAAAAAAGTCATTGTAGATCGCTTCTTGACTATTTGGGTCCAATATGAAGTATCGTTAAAATTTTTTAAAAACATGGATGTCTGTTTTCCAAATGCTGTTATTATGTTTCAGTACTACATGCCTTTTATTTCAAACGCTATTAATATATGTAGGGATGCTGAGTTTGAAATAAAATCTTCTTTTTAACATGAACATAGTTTATTTAACGGTGTCTAGGAGGAATTTAAGAAAGCTATTGTTGAACATTTAGTACATCGCTCCGAAGAGCTCTTCATTAAACGTCTTACAAATTTAGTTACATAGCGTGGAAAAGAAATTCAAACAAAACGGCTGGCAGGAAGCAGCAACGTCACGCAGTGACGTAGTACTGCCACTAACCAATGCGATCCGAAGTGCTCGAGTCGGGGGGAAATCCCACATATATAATAAAATGATTCTGATATTGGTGTTTGTCCGTTCATCTAAAAATATTGCTCCTTCTTTAATTGAATAAAGAAAAATTTAATTGATTTATGATCTAGGTTAAATGGATATTACAGGACATAGATAAAATGTAACCCCTCCCACATACATTTTCTGGTTGTGCCTCTAATTTAAAACTAGTTCCATGATGTAATATTGTATACTAAATGATTTGCAATCCTGGGTAAATTTCAAAAACTGCTGACTAATGCTGTACCATTGAAATAATCATGTTGTAAAGCTGATAGAAAGTAAATATGGGAAATGTGTCAGAAAGGATTTCAGTCGAGTTCATTTAAAGACTTAATGTTGGTGGCAATACTAAATAAAAGCATATAGTTAATATAAAAATATTTGAGTTGCATAAAAAATTAACTAGTATAACACATAATGCAACATTAGTGAAAAGTTGCAGCTTACATATTTCAAATTTTATTATTTTCATATAATTAATTTCACAAAAACAAAAAAGTTGGATGTAAAACACAAATAGAAATTTTTAAAGAACAGCCAGTAAGAAAAAACAACTTTTTTTTCTATAATAGTTTAAATGCGCCGGATGAAAATCTAGGCATGCAGTCTAAGCCATTGCAGCATATTCGAGTGGTAGACAAATCAGGGAAATACCTATTTGAAGACATCTTGCATATTTGTACACTCTTGTTGAAGAGTAAAACTGAAGGGCAAGACCTCCATGGTCATTATGCCTTCTTCTTGTTATTCATCAACACCCTTTTCATCACTTCCCAAAATACATACGAAAATACAAGAATTTCGGAAACATTTTCACAAATAAAAGTTCTGCTTCCTTAAAACAGTGATAATTGCCAGGTGTTAAAAATTTTTTTCATTCACTTTATACTTTGCAGCAAGTTTTTTTTAATAACATTTACACTACTTTCAAGTGTAACAGTTGATGAAGACAAGTTGCACTCTGCTTGGTATTTTTCTTTCACAACCTAGAAGAGAAATTTTAATTGGCTTAGCATTGTTTTCAAAGAATTTTTTTTTACTTATCCTATCCCTGATTCGGACCAAAAAACGTTTGTTATTGATGGTATAATTTTTTCATTAAATGACATTCAAAAACAAACAATTTTTAGTTACAAATTAGTTTCCTTTACATTCAGGGTAAAATTTTCCAATGCAAGTACCTATTCAAATTATGCACAAGCAGTACCCAAGTAGTAGCATGACGTGATAAATCACGTCATCTGAAGGTCATAAAATCACGTCATAAAATTCGTCACTTTGTCCATTTTGGAAACGTCATCTGGACGTCATTAACGGCGTTAAAAATGACGTGATTCAATGACGCCCGAATCACTATGCCGCTGTTTAGATGACGCTTTTAATGCCCTATTATTGACGTCACCCAAATGGTCACCTGAACGGCAATTAATGACGCTTTTTTGTTTTGTTTATTATATAGGTTTATTTTATATACATTTTATTATTTGTCATTATAGGGCGATTATTTCACTTTATTTTTCTTATTTCCGTACTACAAGACTCCCATTTAATTCAACCTTAACTCCTTTTATTTTAAATCATAAGGTAAATTGCAGAACTCATTTCAAAGTATTAGTTTGAAAAATAAAATCAATTTGTAATTTTTAACAAGGATATGCATTTCTATACATATATATATTTACTAGCTGAATACCCGTGCTGCGCTACGAAATTTTACCATTAGCATTTTAGCGATCAAAAGACATTCACGTATTCTACATTTCAGACGTTTGCACCCATTTCGTTCCCGACAAATTGATTTATCAAAATAGAAACTTTCCTTTGTTGACAATTTTAACGAAATTTATAATTGTGAATACTATATTGGAAAAGGGCATTTGAATATCCCTCGTTTAGAACGTTTAATTCCCTTCGGACCCTTTTAATTACGTCATCGAGATTGAAATAGTTTATTGTGTTTATGTTTGCTCTTTGTTCTAAATTTCGAAGTAGTAGCTATATTGGAATTGAGACATTAAAATAATCCTCGTATAGTTTCAATGTTGCGTCGACTTTTCATCCCTTAAAAATTCATTAATCGATATTGGAATAACTTATTTTTTTTAAATTTGTCCTTTTAACATTTGCACCAAATATCAGAATTATGACTACATTGGAAGAGGAACATTCGGATATCCCTCGTTTGGAACATTTAACCCCTTTTCGACTCCATAAAGTAGGTTAATCGAGAACGGAATAGCTTACTTTTTCTATGTTTATCTTATTTGACATTTGTACAAATTTTCAAAGTTGTGACCAAATGGGAAGTGGGACATTCGAATATTTCTCTTTTGGAACGTTTAACGCCTTTTCCAACCCTTAAGTGGGTTAATCGAGATCGGAATGGCTTACTTTTCTATGTTTATCTTGATTGGCATTCATACCAATTTTAAGAATTGCGACGAAATGGAAAGTAGAATGTTCGAATATCCCTCGTTTGGAACGTTTAACCCCTTTTCGACCCCTAAGCGTGGATTAACCGAGATCGGAATAGCTTGCTTATTCTATGTTTATTTTTGTTGACATTTGCCCAAATTTTCAGAATTGTGACTATATGAGGAGTGGGATATTTGAGTTTGGAACGTTTAACTCCTTTTCCACCCCTTAAAGTGGGTTAATCAAACTCGGAATAGCTTAATTTTTCTATGTTTGTCTTTGTTGACATTTGTGCCTATTTTCAGAGTTGTGACCAAATGGGAAGTGGTACATTCGAATATCCCTCCTTTGGAAAGTTTAAACAATTTTCCACCCCTTAAAATGGGTTAACCTAGGTCGGAATAGAATGCTTTTTCTATTTTTACCATTGTTGATATTTGTGCCGATTTTCAGAGTTGTGACCAAATGGGAAGTGGGATATTCGAATGTCCCTCGTTTGGAACGTTTAACCCCTTTTCGACCCCTTAAAGTGGGTTAATCGAGACCGGAGTTACTTACTTTTCTATTTTTACAATTGTTGATATTTGTGCCGATTTTCAGAGTTGTGACTAAATGGGAAGTGGGATATTCGAATGTCCCTCGTTTGGAACGTTTAACCCCTTTTCGACCCCTTAAAGTGGGTTAATCGAGATTGGAGTTGCTTACTTTTTCTATTTTTACGATTGTTGATATTTATGCCGATTTTCAGAGTTGTGACCAAATGGGAAGTGGGATATTCGAATGTCCCCCGTTTGGAACGTTTAACCCCTTTTCGACCCCTTAAAGTGGGTTAATCGAGATCGGAGTAGCTTACTTTTTCTATTTTTACCATTGTTGATATTTGTGCCGATTTTCAGAGTTGTGACCAAATGGGAAGTGGGATATTCGAATGTCCCTCGTTTGGAACGTTAAACCCCTTTTCGACCCCTTAAAGTGGGTTAATCGAGATCGGAATAGCTTACTTTTTCTATTTTTACCATTGTTGACATTTGTGCCAATTTTCAGAGTTGTGACTATGTGGGAAGTGAGAGAATTAGTGATGAGTGAGTGAATGAGTGAGGGCTTTGCCTTATATATAGAGAGATAAACAGATTGAAATAAAAGTATTAAAACAACAAATTGTACAGTTAAGAATGTTTTATTAAAATTCATCAAGTAACAAAAGTTATTCTAGTATAACAACACTCATAGAGTTTACAAGAAAACATGCATTAAATCATAAGTTAAATTGCAGAATTCCCATCAAAGAATTAGTTTGAAAAATAAAACCAATTTGTAATTTTAAACAAGGATGTGCATTTTTTAATATATTTACTAAACAAATTTAAATAAAAGTAGTAAAACAAACAAATTGTATAGCTAAGAATATTTTATTAAAATTCATCAAGTAACCAGTATAGCAACACTCAAAGTATGCGAGAAAACAAATATTAATACACTACGCTTCAAGAAATACTCTCGCTAATTTTTTTACACTTTGTGCGAGTCCCTTTTAACAAAATAATAATTCCGTTATAACACAAATTCTCTCTTCCAAATCAGAATTCAAAATTGGCATCAGTATTTTTTTCTCGCATTAAAAAATAGCGATATATCGATGACTTTTATCGATATTTTTTTAAAAATATCGATATCGATAAAAATATCGTCGTATCGATATATCGCCGACCTCTAATTTCGACCGCCATCGTCTCACAATTGATATCGACTAAAACGTAGCAATCTGAAAGTAAGGTTTAAATACTTTTATTAAAAGTTAGATCAAGTCGCATTGGTATGTTAAAACAAAAGATTCACCTATTTTTTAGACTTTGATTTACTAATAATGAATTTTTTTTTTATTAAAAAAAAAAAAAAAAAAAAAAAAAAAAATTAAATATTAATTGTAGTTTTAAGAATAATCAATACTTGCTTTTAGTCTAATAATAAAGATACTTGTATTGGTGTATCCGGCACTCGAAAAGCTCCAACGTAAGTCATACGGCCCACCACTAAAAGTTAGTGGCGAATGCTGCTATACACAATCAGGGCCTGATTTACCATTAGGCCCGGGCCTAGGGGCCCCCAAATTTTGAAAGTTTTCTGAAAATTTTAAATATAATGGTCTTTTTATGGGAAGTACTGAACAAAAATAATAAAATTTTTTTAGTTACACATCCGCAAATTCCATATTTTTTATTGTCACAGAGAGTTAAGTTAGATAGATTAACCTAATAAAATCTAATTAAGCAAATCTTTCCGGTTCAGCCAATCATATACAACTTCTTCATATGTACACGGAGACAAAGGCTTTACGCCGCTGTTCTCCTTATCCAGGGGTCAAAGTGACAAAATAAGAATATATAGGATTTTTTCAAAAAAAATATAGGACAATATAAACACATCAAATAACTGCTTACAGTTGCTACTGAACTTCAAAATTAACTCTTTATACATTTATATACTCGTTATATTGAATTTAAGAGAATAGAAAACACACCTTTAAAAAAAAGAAATCGCCTGATCCTTAATACGTGATCCGTTATTGCCTCAATATTCTATCCCTAAGTATTTTCTTTTTATCCCTGTTTGCAGTCTTTTGTTGATTCAGATTTACTGTTCAGTGTCGGCTGGATTGGCGGCGAAAAGTGGGAGATTTATCGCCGAATGTGGCGAACCTGGCACTTGGTTTTAAAGCAACCCTAGTGATCGTTTGGATTTGACAACCACAGCGCATTGACGTAATTTTCAATTTTGGCGACTTTTATGAAAAAATCGTGGCTAATATTCCGAATCCGGTACGAATTTTTCGCCAAGGCGATTTTCGCCAAAAAATGGCAGCCCTGCCATTTTTTAAGAGCAAGATAACTAACTGCCTATGGTTGCCATAATTTGGGGCGGTTTCATGTAAACAATTCGTGGCACAGAATCCGTACAGAATTCGGAATAAAAAAATCGCCATTCGACATCATACAGTAAATCTTAACCCGTTTGTTTCCTTCATCAATTATTGACTGAGCACTCAAAATGTTCTTTAGTAGTCCTGTAAGTTAATCCCAAGTTGTTTTTATCCATTTTTCCCGAGGCAGAGTTTTGTTTTTGCATCTCTCTCTGTATTATGGCCAATTAATTTATTACGTTGGAGGAGAAATCAG
Organism: Linyphia triangularis; assembly: GCA_963978545.1. Classification (NCBI taxonomy): domain Eukaryota; kingdom Metazoa; phylum Arthropoda; class Arachnida; order Araneae; family Linyphiidae; genus Linyphia; species Linyphia triangularis. Next base: position 64,032,817 of record OZ021728.1, read on the forward strand.
ATCAGAAATTCAAGACCGATTGTTATGGAAATGTTCACAACTCCCGCCGGTCCAGTAGAGTTGAATTGTAGGTTATGCAGCACGTGACGTCGCAAGAGATAAAACGACGCGCCGCCGTTATAAACATCGTTTTTGTCAGGTCTTTTTCACCTACGATCGCGCCAAAGAATCCGAAATATTAAAAAATGGCAACAAACGGCCCCGTTATTACGAATTCGAAGAAAATATAGATCGAATCAATGTAGAAATATAGGATATATAGGACAATTGCAAAATATAGGACAATATAGGACGTTTTTACCGATTTTTAAAAAAATATAGGACATATAGGACGTCTGCGACCCCTGCTTATCTCGCCTCTTGTAAAGAGATGTTCACCAACCAACCAACCAAACATATACAACTTCTTATATTATGAAATGAAAGTCTTTGTGATTGGTTGGTTTGCAGGCTCTTCCGTGGACTTTTTGGCCCTCCTTTTTGGTGAGATCGTGGAAAAAGTGGAAAGGTTACTTTTTATTATTTTCAATTATTGTTATAAAATTAAGTAATCTTTATTATTATATAATTTGTGGACCCTGTGGTAAAATGTAAGTTTAAAATACAGGAAAGTGTGCTTTAAAATCAGTGTTCATGGGGGGGTCTTGATTAATTCAAAAGTTTTGAGCAAATCAAGGTCATACTAATTATAACAAAAGAATCGCGTGAAAGTAAACTATGAGTTTTAATTGTAAAAAGTTAGTCTTAACGAATGTAGCTTGATCTGGTAATATTGTGACGTAAGGAAATAAATATTTGCTATTGGGGCCCCTCTCTGAATGTTGGGCCTACAGTAAAATTTTTTCTAAATCAGGCCCTGTACACAATGTTGTAAAGTGAAAATCCTATCGACAAAATTACATAAAATACTATTTGTTATGTAAAAAAGATTTGTCACTGAAAAGAAGAATGGGTGATTTTCCCGCATATTTTTTTATTTAATTGTAATTGTTTCGAAAAAGCCATAAACACAAAAATTTCTGCTCAATGCGCTTTTTCTTTTTTTTTAATTGGCGATCAAAATCACCTTGTTAAACGTTGACGAGAAAACGATTCATTTCGCTGGTATTGAATGTGACGTCACGGATTCGCAAACATCTTTGATTGAAAAGCAGCAGCGGAAAACAGATTTGGAAGTTTCGCGCAAATCACGACAACCAGTGCGGAATGTGGCAACGGTCTACCAACGCCAACTATTTGGCAGAAACCTTACAATAACCATAGAAATGATAGGGTGGCTTTACGTCACAGACTTTGTTGATTGTTTTGATCGGACTGGTTTTGAGGCATTTTCTTTTCTTTATATTTTAATAACTAATTCTTTTAAAAAACTTTTTTTTACATATTTGGAATCAAAAATAAATTCTTCATAAATATATACTAATTTCACGCGTTTTTAAAAAATGCGGGAATTGTCCATTAAAATCAAAGGAAGCTCAGCTCATTTAAAAAAAAATGGAACAGGGTTGAGTAAAAACTTTGAGACATAGAAATACAATAATAAAAAACCCTGAAAACATATGCTTTGATGATGCCTCAGGCACAGTTTATTTTACATAACTGCAGGATAGGAACCACTGGTCTAGAGCTTAGTATTATTTTTGTAACTAAAAAAAAAGTATTGAAAGCTAGAATGTTGGTATATATTACAAATTCATACAAACAGATATTTGCTGCTAAGATGAAATGAACTGTTTGGATTTAACCTTAGGAAAATAAACATTCATCTTTTATCTAAAACTATTAAACTTCCAGATTAGTGGATTTCCATATGTTCCTATAGAACTAACTCCTTCTCACTCACTGATATGTTAATTTTTGCACATTTTTATTTAATAATTAAATATACTTATGATACACCAATTTGTTTGAAGTAAAGGAAATATAAAAATATATGTTTTTAATTTGTAGCCTACGAGACAAATGATACATTACAGAGTAACACTGATTTAAGTCTATTTATCTAAGGTTAAAATACATTTAAAAAAATAAATTATTTAAATTTTCTTCTGTTCATGCTTTTTCTTTAAAGTTTGTATGTTTTGTATTATTACAAATCCTTAAAAATTCAGTGATAAATGGTGTGCTAGTTTTATTATTTAATATTGTTGAATTTTTCCGCTGAGGCAATGATGGCACAGTTTTTACAGTATAAAAATATTTATTCTCTCTTCAGAAAACTCACAAAATTTATCCACAGGCAACAGTGTAATCGCTCACAAGCTTTAGCAAAAACAATTTTGAATACAGCGATTATACAAGCTCACTCCAGTAAACAAAGCGATCAGCTCACCTCGAAGTCCAAAGTCAATCTGAAAACTTTCCCGTTCTCCAGTCTTTTATATACAAGCGCGTGAGACATTCTCGAAATTTCCAGCCAATTCATCGGAAAAGAAATATCTCGAAACTTCTCGATTGCTTTAGGTGTTGCCACCTTTTTCTAACTTGTATAATCGCTATTAATTAATAAATGAAATAAGATAAAAATAAATTACAATAGAATTTTGAAATAATACGTCACTATTTACAATATATACAGACAATTTGTGCAACATTTCCCCCTTCTTAAAGACTGCACGTCCCGGGCAGTGAAGTCCTTAAGAGGAAAGGCAATTCAATCACTTCTACTATAATATGGGGCTAGTCTATTGTTATGTACAACTCTAGGTTTACAGGAGGGTGTCCGTTGAATCCTTACCACGACGTCGTTGATCTTCTTAAGGACCACATACGGCCCTTCCCAGTTCGTCTGGAGCTTAGGGGAGAGTCCTTTCCGACGTTTAGGATTCCATAACCACACCTTGTCACCTTCCTGGAATGAACGTTCCGTGGCCTTGGCATTGTAGCGGACCTTCATGCGCTCTGTCATGATGTTGATTCTTTCTCTGGCGAACCGATGTACGGCTTCCAAACGTGCCTGGAGATCATCTAGATACTGGACAGGCGAGGAAGGGGTGTCCGGTGGTCGTCCAAAGAGGAGGTCGCAGGGTAGTCTAAGGTCTCTTCCGAAAATCATTTGAGATGTTGTATATCCGGTGGTCTCGTGAGTAGCACTTCTGTAGGCCAAAAGGAACAATGGAAGTTTCTGATCCCAATCTTGCTGGTTCTTGGAAACAAACAAGGAGATATGATTCAGAATCGTTCAACCATTCCATCGGATTGTGGGTGCAGGGGAGTTGTACGAGTCTTTTCCATGTCGAGCAAGTCACACAGCCCAGTGAAGACGGCAGAGTTGAAGTTCGTCCCCTGATCGGAATGTATCAGCAGAGGTACGCCAAATCGGGAGATCCAATTCCGTACGAGGACTTCTGCTACGGTTGTGGCTTCCTGGTCCGGAATCGCGTATGCTTCTAGCCACTTGCTAAAGTAGTCCATGACAACTAGGATGTATTTGTTGCCATTAGTTGTGTGAGGTAGGGGGCCTAAGACGTCTAAAGCAATTCTTTCGAATGGTGCTCCTACGTTGTAACGTTGCAACTTTCCACGAGTTCGGGTCTTCGGTCCCTTCCGCGAATTGCATGCATCACAGGACTTGCACCACTTCTCCACGTCGTATTTTGCTTTGTCCCAGAAGAATCTCTCCCTGACTTTCTGAAGAGTTTTCGTGACACCAAAATGTCCTCCAGTAGAACTGCTGTGAAGTTCTTCTAGAACGTTCGTAACTCTAGAACTTGGAAGGATTAATTGCCACCGGAAGCTTTTGCCGTCATCGGACTCCCATCGACGGTAGAGTACTCCATTCTTCAAGTGCAAAGAGTCCCACATAGCCCAATATCTCTTCATTGTTGGGCTATAGCATGCAATTCCCTGCCAACTGGGTTTTCCGGTAGCCGCTTCCAGGAATTCAATGAGAGGTTTCAAGTCCTGATCTTCGACTTGACTTTTGCGGACATTCTGATCACTCCAAGGATCCACGTCTGAAGTAGTTGACTTGGAAGTTATTTTCCGAACGGCCGATGTGTTAACCCCAAACTTAGACTCGGCATTGGAACAAAACGTTCCTTTTCTGTGATGGATATCCATGTCGTATTCCTGCAGGCGCTGAATCCACCTTGCTATTTGTCCCTCTGTATTCTTGAAATTCAGCAACCAAGTCAGAGACGCATGATCCGTTCTTAAAAGGAATTTTCGACCGTACAAGTAATGATGAAAGTGCTCAACGGCTTTTACTATTGCCAGTAACTCCTTTCTTGTGACGCAGTAGTTCCGCTCGGATCTTGACAGGCTCTTACTAAAATAAGCGATGACTTTCTCCTGTCCTTCAATTTCCTGGGAAAGAACGGCGCCCACTCCCTCATTGCTGGCATCTGTATCCAAAATAAAGTCCTTGTTAACATCGGGAAAAGCCAAAACAGGCGCGGATGTTAAAGCGTTCTTCAGTTGATTGAAGGAGTCGTCACAGTCGGCAGTCCATAGGAACTTCTGCTTGCTCTCTGTTAGTCGATGCAAGGGTCTGGTGATCTTGGAGAAACCTTTCACGAATTTACGGTAATACGTGCACAGGCCTAGGAAGCTTCGCAATTGATGAACGTCTTGCGGTCGAGACCAAATTTGCACAGCATGGATCTTGGCTGGATCTGTGCTTACTCTATCGGATGAGATGATGTGTCCGAGATAACTGACTTTCCGCCTAAAGAGCTTACATTTTGATGGGCTAAGTTTCAAGTGGGCTTCCCTAAGCTTCAAGAACACGTTCTTCACATTTTGCAAGTGTTGATCAAAACTCCGCCCGGTGATAATGATATCGTCCAAATATACCAGACAGGTCTCGTAGGAAAGTCCTCTAAGCACAGTCACTATTAGTCGCTCGAACGTAGCCGGTGCATTACACAAGCCAAACGGCATAACTTGAAACTGCCATAATCCTTGGCCGGTAGTGAAGGCAGTCTTCTCACGATCGTCGGGATGTATCTCCACTTGCCAGTATCCACTCTTCAAATCCAAAGTCGAAAACCACTGGTTCCCTGATAGAGTGTCCAAAGTGTCATCAATTCTTGGCAGAGGGTAGCTGTACTTTTTCGTAATTTCGTTCAGCTTCCGGTAATCCACACAAAACCTGGTGGAACCATCCTTCTTTCGAACGAGTACGATTGGAGAGGCCCATGGACTTGAGGAGGGTTCGATAACTCTATTATCTTCCATTTCATGTAACAATCTCCCGACCTCCTCTTGTTTTGCAAATGGAAGTCTTCGAGGATGTTGTTTAATCGGTAAATGGGTCCCAGTGCGAATTCGATGATGTGTCAGCTTCGTTCTTCCTACATCTTTCGATGACATGGAGAAAACGTCCTGAAATTCTTTTATAAGGTTTCCGACAATCTTCTCTTGCCTTCTTTCCAACCGAGAGTCCTCGAGAAGCTGGTCCACTAAATCCGCGGGTGGTGCGGTCGGAAGCTCCTTCGATCCTCGTTCGATGCTTGTAACGGGTGTGCAAGTGGCAATTTCTTCTCCTTTCTTGATAACTCTCTGAGAATCACCGATGTTGGCCATTCTCACATGCACCACCTCTTGAGAGAGATCCACAAGCGTCGCTCCTACAAGCACTCCTTTCGGGACGCTATTCGATGATGGGAAGTCCGTTACTCCGAATCGGAAGGCCTTCGGGAGCTCTGTTGAACCTTTTACAACCAAATCTGTCATGGAGGGGATAGTGATGTCTTCAAGAGCTACTATTCGATATGCACACGGCTCTTCCGAGTCCAAACCGAACAATGGAACTTCTTCTTTCCCTGTTTGAAGCTCGCCTTTCTCGAAATTCAAAGTAATTCCATTTTTCTTTAAAAGGTCCAATCCAAGAATACATGGGTCAATAATTTCAGCGACGTAAACGGTGTGAGTGTAGGTGTGAAATCCAAAAGAGATGTTGACATTTAATTTCCCATGCACAGAAATTTTGTCACCAGTCACAGTTTGTAGTGAAACTGAAGGCGCCGTGTAAAGAGGTTGGCTGTCCAGGCGCCGGGCTACATCCGTCCGTAAGATGGTTACATTTGCCCCGAGTCAACTATTAGACGACAGGGAGTTCCATTGATCTTGCCCTCCACGAATAAACCATGGTTTCCTCCTTGAAGGGATGAGATGTGATAGAGGCTGAGTGGGGCACCACCTGCTCTACACGGCGACCTCCGCCTCGCGAGATAGCCGCTCTTTAGTTTAACTGCTGAGGTTCGGACGAGGGTCTGTCCCCTCTCCTGTCCAATTCAGGGCAATCACGTCTGAAATGTCCTTCCCGGTTGCAGAGCCAACAAACCACTCTAGTTTTTCGATCCCTTGAGCCAGGAATATTTCTCATAATTCGCTCCATCTTGTTTTCCAGTTCTTGAAACTTCTTCGTGAAAAGTTCAGAGGAATCGTCTGTCAATGTTCCACGTACGAAACGCCGATCTTTTCTAGAAGCTTGCTGTGCGGCTTCTACTCTCATGGTATAGACGAGGGTGGACTTCAGATCTTTGCTGTCTGACATCCTGGTAGCTTGCTGTATGTCGGGATCTTTGATGGCATCCACGAAATACTGAAGAGACAGGTTATCTCGTACGTCCGAGGGACTGTCTGGGAAAGCGAGGAGCGACAGTCTTTCTATATCCGATGCCAATTCTTGAAGAGTTTCATTGGCCTTCTGTTGTCTCACTTTCAATTGCAGTCTGTTGTAATCCTTTAGATGCTGCTCCCCAAACCTTAACTTCAACGCACTTGCCAGCGCCACGAATTCTCCCCGCTTCTCTTCAGGTAGCGTCTGTAAAATGTCAGCAGCTTCACCTCGAAGAGATGCCGCGAGATGGAATGCTTTCGAAGTATCGTCCCATCCATTTGCAGAAGCAATCATTTCAAACTGCGTTTGATAAACGCGCCAAGACGACTTCCCATCAAAAGTTGCCACTTTGATGTTGGAACGTGGCGCAATGAAGGGAGTGGAAACGTTATCCCAATTAGGAGTTGCAAAGGTCACAGCTTCGCGAGCTTCCATTTTCCGTATTCTTTCTTCTACAGCGTCAATGAATTTGGCTTGCTCTTCCTTTAAGGTGGAAACTTTTTCTTCGATTTCATTCCTCACAGTCACAAGATCTTCTTTGACTTCCGAAATATCAGCCTTCGTTGACTGAAGCACATTTTCCGTGCGTAACGTCCGTTAACGGACGCAGCAGTCAATTCCTGTTTGGAGGCTAAAATTTTAATGTCCGACGACGTTGCTTCTTGACTGGCGGCGATTGCGGCGGCGAGTTCGACGTTAGTCGTTTCTTGGCGGGCTTGATCGGCGGATATGGTAGCGGCGAGTTCGGCGTTAGTCGTTTCTTGACGGGCTTGTCCGGCGGCAATCGTAGCGAAAAGTTCGGCTTTCATTTCGGCTGCGGTGGTTTCTTGGCAGGCTTTCATTTCGGCTGCGGTGGTTTCTTGGCAGGCTTTCATTTCGGCTGCGGCGGTTTCCTGGCAGGCTTTCATTTCGGCGGCAGTGGATTCTTGTTGGGCCTTCATTCCAGCAATCATTTCCATCAACTGCTTCATTTGGTCTTCCATCATTCCTCTAGTTGTCGGCATTCAAAATTACGAGACCCCACTTCTGACACCACTGTTATGAATTTTTCCGCTGAGGCAATGATGGCACAGTTTTTACAGTATAAAAATATTTATTCTCTCTTCAGAAAACTCACAAAATTTATCCACAGGCAACAGTGTAATCGCTCACAAGCTTTAGCAAAAACAACTTCGAATACAGCGATCATACAAGCTCACTCCAGTAAACAAAGCGATCAGCTCACCTCGAAGTCCAAAGTCAATCTGAAAACTTTCCCGTTCTCCAGTCTTTTATATACAAGCGCGTGAGACATTCTCGAAATTTCCAGCCAATTCATCGGAAAAGAAATATCTCGAAACTTCTCGATTGCTTTAGGTGTTGCCACCTTTTTCTAACTTGTATAATCGCTATTAATTAATAAATAAAATAAGATAAAAATAAATTACAATAGAATTTTGAAATAATACGTCACTATTTACAATATATACAGACAATTTGTGCAACAATATATTTGCAAGATTGTGTTTAAAATTCATGAAGTCACAAATTTGGCAATGTATTGAAAAGAATGGAAGATGAGAAACCTAACCATTAACCGAAAAGATAGCCGACAGTTTAAATAAATTTTTGTATCTTTGGCTGTGGTATTTCAATGCAGAAGTGAATTATAAAATCGGATAACATCAAGTCTAATTTTCAAAATGCAGAATTTTTAGTACATAAAAATATTTATTCTTAAAAATGTAGTTAATTATATTTTATATATAATGAGTTCTCGTTTAAATGTATTTTTAATAAATTTGAAAATATTTTATGTTATATTTTTTTATACACTTTATATAAACATAGTTAAAATACATGTGGCAGGTCCCTGAACCAACCACACCTCTCAAAGAAATAAAAGAAATTACAAAACAGCAAAATGACCAAAACATTATGAAATTTATAAAACCATACAATTTATTTGAAGATATAACAATGAAAGTTTTTATCAATCTCATTGACACAAAATTATGTGGAAGAGTATAAGAAATAAGTTTTTTTAAAGGCATATAATAAATAGTAGCACAATTTAAAAATTCAATACTGTACACTAAAGTAGGAAAAGTTCTGAAAACTAAGTTCAAAGTTAAAGTGCACTTGTTCCATACATCAGCAAAAACCATGTATATTTAAAAATACTATACAAATGTAAATATATATATATATATATATATATTTAAAATTTAAATCTTTATATTTTCTTTAAAAACACTATCACATACTACTTTGCAACTTCTTAAAATAAACAATATTAATTTTTGCACAACACATGTCCTATGCATAATTACAAAGCAAGATTTTTAAAAATGAAAAAAATTTGTCACTACACGGTAAAATAACTTTAATGTCTTTGTTGGAATAACAAAATTTGTTATCTTTAACTGCTCTTGTAGTTTTCTTTTCAGGTTTGATAAATGCAATTTCAAAATCTTCGGCGTATTTGGGAGAAAAAAAATATCAAAATTATAACTTTGAATTGCTTTGGCAGGTATTAGATTACTTTGAAGAAATATTGACATTTCAATGGATGGGCTCATTTTAAGCGTTTCTTATGCCAAGAAATATATACACCGAGGATATTTAAAAATTTTAGTAGCAATGTCATTTTTGCTATACTAAGACATTGTGTAAATGAACAGCAAGAAATTGTGAATTTATACAATCGACAAAAGTACATATAAGTCTTATTAAAGTTTTGGCAGGAGTCGGGAGTAGTTCAATTGCCCTGAAATCAAGTAGTAAATATGGTTTTAAAATTGCATAAAAATCCTGAAAAGATAACTGCCTAGAGGAAGAAAATATTTCTTCTACTCATACTAACAAATATTTTTCAGCCAACTGCAAATCACTAGAAAGAAAAGCAGATGATGCAAAAATGATAGAAGTTATAAAAATGTATTTGTATTGAAATAAGAAATGTTGTTATAAGATCAATTATTAAAGTCAATGTTTTAAATTATTCTTCAAGTTAAATTATAATTTAAAACACACACACACACATATATATATATATATATATATATACTAATATTTTAATGTATTTTTTCTATATTTTAGCATTTAGGTATAAAATATAATCATTTTTATATAGTGGAAGTGACATGTTTAGAGAAATACAAGCGTCATTCTATTAATTAAAAAACAGATAAAAAATAAACGTTTTAAAATGTCTAGATAAATTTGTATTCCCAAGATAACTTATTAGTAATTTTACATATTTTTGATAAACATAATTAACTAAACATTACAAAGGTCACATACCTTCCAAATAACATTGGCAAACGAAGCTATTAAAATGTTCCAAAACATTTGGTACTTGGAGTAATATTTACCTAATAGTATAATTTATGTAACAAATACATAACGAGTGACTAAAAAGATAACCATATTTGAAAACATATGCAGGTTACAATTGAATTACAGTAATGACAAATAAGACAATACACATAACTTTTAAGCAATAATGAAATTCTTCATTTTGTGCAAAAATATTTTCAAAAACAGAAGAACATCTTCCGAAACTTTGTAGGATGAATTTACCATTATACATAATCAATTTATAATAATGCATGATCATAACCTCGTTTTTTTTTCAGTAGCATATATAATTTTGTAAGAGAATATTCTAAACATGTCTTAGAAAATTAAAATTCAATAGATTTTTTTTCTTTGCTATAAAAATGTATGAGGATTTGCTGAATTTTTAAAAATTAAAGGTAAAATACCTTGTTATTAAAATTTTATTACATGCTATTTCTTTTTAACATTGACAACCTAAATGTGACTATATATCATTAAAAATGCATACTATAAAAATATCATAGTTTTGTAGAAAGCTAGTTAGTTAAACTATTTTTAGAAATAGGCTTAAAAATTATCGTTGTTAAGAATAGAGCCCTATAAATTATGTGGTGTCCCCATAACTTTAATAAAGCACTGCATTGATAATAATGAAATTATGGGGACACTTTACGAACGACTTGGGAATTATGCATTCAAAAGGGGAGGGAGAAAAAATGTCAATAGAAAATACATTTTAGAAACACTTTATTTTTTTCTTAACACGCAACAGATATCTGAATGTGAAAATAATTTTACAATAAAAAAAAAATACTAAACTTGCTTTTCATTGTTTCTGAAACTCATCCTTGATCCAAAATTTGTCTATGTTTTTATAAACATTTAATGGACACTTGTTTAAAACAGTTAATTAAAATTAACAAGTATAAATTGTTGATCAGAAAATAAATTGTCATTCATAAAAGTTTGCAGTTGTAAAGTCACATTTTACTTTCCAGTTGTTTTCAAATGAACAAATTAACTATTTTAAGGGGGGGTCATTCCACACGAAATCAACCAATAAAAAAATAATTTTTCAACTCAATGTGTAGGAATGTTTTAATATTTTGTCAGCGTGTTGAACTTACTTCTGAGATGAAAACAGTGCGATTAAAAAAAAATTCCGTTGATTCCTTCCATAGTTACGAATTTTTTAAATTTTGAAAAATTCCCGAACATTGCATAGTTTCACAATCTTTAAATGGCTGTAACTTTGGAACTATTTGACCTAAAGGGTTGGTATTTGTGTCATTTTGTTCAGTTTTTTTCTGTCTTTCATTGAATATATAACATGATCAACTTACTTGAAACAATATTTTTTTTTGTAAATTTAACTTATACATTTTTCACAAAGGCGGCCCTAGGTTCATTTTTCAGGGGGGGCCATTTTAAACTTTAAGTACGTAAAATGTATGCACTATGTAACCTAATTGTAATAAACTAACTGCTGATTAAATGCTTGATTGCAATAAGTGTAGAATTTTCTAAATTAGTAATTTTCATTAGTTGCAGAATTAAAAAAGTTAATTTAAGCTTGAATTGCTCTCCTGAAAAATAAGAAAAAAGTAAAACAAAGAAATTACAAAAAATAAAAATAGTTAATAATTGTTTTACAATCACACTTCTTTATTCTTTGAAAGCCTAAAGAACAAAATACAATTTCCTCTGCTTTGTTTTGGCAAATATGTCTATGACACAGCTCACATCAATGTTTATGTCTCTGTGAGTATGCAACAAGCAAAGTCCTGCTAACCTTTCTTCCCCCATTCTAGCTCTTAGCCACGTTTTCAAGCGTCGAAGGGTAGAGAAACTTCTTTCAGCAGAGGCAAACGCTAACTGGTAGTGTTGCCAAAATTTTAAGTAACTCGTAAATAGTAGGATATACATCTTTGTCACAAGCTCTCATTGCATCTATGGCAGAAGTGGGGAGCTTTTCTTTTTTTTTCCATTTCTCTCTCCATAGTGCTAGCTCACTTTCAATCAGAATAACACTCATTTGTGTCAGTCCTAAAATTGGTATGAACTTCTTTAATAAGTTTTGAAGCTCGTTGCTTTCTGATTCTGTTGGCTTTTCCATATCGGAGGTTGGAATCAGTAATCGAAGGCCAAAACAATCCAAATTTTCTTTTGGAAATCTTCCTATTAGGTCTTCAATTATATTATCCAATAAAGGTATGTAAACCGAGATTCTAAAATACTCTTCTGGTATTTGAGTATTTCTTTTTAGAGAAGTATTTAAAAATGCTCTCATTTTTTCTTTTTGAAGACATATTGTAGATATTCGTCACTAATTACACGAGGTAAAATGATCACGAAATCTTTAAACAACGAATAAAAGTGTTGCTAGTTCAACAGATTTTTTTTTTTTAATAAATGGCCTGTCTAAACTAGTTATAACAATGACACAGTACCGATTCCATGCCCACGTGACAAAAGTCACACACTAGTCCAGACATCACGTGTTGAAAAATAATTACCCTCGGCGCCATGGTTGCTTAGAAGAGCATGGTTGTTCCAAAAAGGGGCAGACGCCTCCGGGAAAAAGGAAATCGTCGTTTGGGAAGGGGATGGTCACTACCTGAGTACTTGTGTCATGTGTTGTGTACCGCGTATTGTGTCGTGTACGTAAATACATATGAAACCAGGGTTTTTTCTGAGGGGGGGGGGGGCTATAATTCTGTGTACTGTAAAGAAAAAATTTACGTTAACGAAATTGTGCTTAAAAATCTGTATTTTCACCTGTTTTTTAAACTGGAGATTCTCAAAGAGTTTGGGATATTCGAAAGGGCTAGGGAGGAAGAGGGAACCCTTCAAGGGGGGGGGGGGCATGCCCCCCCCCCCTTGAAGCCGCCAATGATTTTTCAAAAACTTGAAAACGGAATTTTTAATTATTTTGAAAAAAACATATTATATTTGGCCATCTCTTAGGAACATTTTCACCAAATTTCATGATGGTACTCTTATTTTATCATAAACAAAAAAAATTATATCTGTATGTAGGTTTGAGTATTTTTTTAAAAAAAAACCTATTATCTGATTTTAAAATGTAATTTGAGTATAAATTCATATCTAAAATAATAATATTTTCCATTTATGCAAGTTTAGCTTAGTTACTAAACAAAATATTAGTATTTATTTTGTTTTATTTTATTTATTCGGTAAAATTAACCATTTTATAGCAAAATTTTTTCCAAACTGTCACAGTACTTTTATTACTATTCTACGGTAATAAAAATATCTATTCTATATGTTTGTAAATTCTGTAAAACTCTTGCACATTACCATTTAAACTTAAAGGTTGTAATAGGTAAGCAATATAAGGTGGTGAACTTCAAAAATAAACCGTTTACTTACATTCTAATGCTAAAAGTTTGCTAAGTTAAACTCCCACATTGCTGCAATGAAGCAGCCATCTTAAAACAGTATATTTTTTTCTGGAGCAACATTTTTGTAGCTCTTATCATCTCCCGTTTCGGGACTTAGCATGTTCAATCTGTTGCAGTAATAGGATTCAATTTAGACAAAATAAAGTTTTTTGGAACTGATGGTCTGCTTTTCTTGGATATGTGAATGATATTGATGGTCCTTTTGGATGAAGGAAAGAAACTTTAACCTCTTCTTTAACTTGATCTTTTAAAAGAATCATTTTTTCCCATTGACAATTCTTTTCAGAAAAAAAAAAATTGATTGTCGTTTTAGATGTGTTATTTGGTTACCAAACTCTTGCTTAAAATCTTCAAGTGGTTTAGCAATGGTCTCAAAGGTGCAACGATCAACAATAAACCATTGTTTATACGTGATATTTTTCATCATTCATATCTTCTGCAAGACATCCCATCAGAGCTTCTTTAAAATCATCAATTTTGGAACAGTTTTCATAGTTGTTTAAAACCCATGACTGTTCTGGAGTTGATTGCACATAATGTTAGCCATGCATTCATTATATGTTGTAAGAGGATTATCAGATTTAGGTAATTTAATTTTACGCAAATTACCTCTAGCAATCATCAATTTAATATTCTGGTAAGCTCTGCAGAGACACACAGAATGTGTACCACTGACACCAACAATCTTAGTTTTTCGGTCTCAACTCTGCAAACTTTGAAAAGCCAATTAACTTCTCATAAGTTTTCCAAAATTAGTCTCATTTGGATATGAACTGTCTTACCTAAAGCATCCTTCCCCACAGAAACATAGTCCTTTTTCCCAGGCATTTGTCTGCTTACTTCATCATCGTCATAAAAATTCTTTACTGAAACAGTTGTTTGAGGAGATAAACTTTTACCAAGTTTTGAGACTGGAATCGACAAGACACCTTTTTCTTCAAATAGTGTAATAAATGGCAGGCTATTATTTCATCTGAATATTGATATTTACTTACATGACTAGAAAACAGTATTTTACACTCAAATGGGCCACATTCGATACTTAAATTGCTTTTTAACAACATGTATTTTTTTTATATAAAAATTGTGCAGACAATCATACATGGGCAATTCTCTGCTTTAAGCACAAGATAAGTTAGCTCTTTTTTCTACTCATAAATTAGATTCTAAAATCATTATCAATCTAGCAATTTTGCTTTGTTTTATAAGGCTCTACTTGGTGACAAAGTTATCTGGAAAAATAATTATTTTAACTAGGTCACGTATGCATTTATATAGTCAGACGCACAGGACACGTACGTATCCTGTGCGTCAGACGATATAAATGCATATTTGACCTAGTTAAAATAATTATTTTTCCGTATAACTTTGTCACCAAGTAATATAATATAAAATGAAAACATAACTATTAGATTCACCTTAGTTTTATAAATCTTATCAATTTACGAGTAGAAAAAAGAGCCAAAATGTCCTGTGCATCAGCCAGAGAGTTACTCACAGAATTTTTTTCCCTATGATACCATGGGAGTACCATCTTGAAATTTTGCAAGAATGTTTGTAAAAGATGGTTAAATATAATATATTTTTTTCAAAAAAAATTAAAATTCCGATTTTAAATTAAAAAAAACAACTTTTTTTAATTAAAAAAATAAATATTGTTTAAAAAACACTTTGTCATGTGTTATATATTTTATTAAAGACAATATAAAACTGAATAAACTGACATAAATTTCAGCTCTCTAGGTCGATTAGTTCTTGAGTTACAACCATTAGATAGTTAAATGATGCAAAATTTGTGAATTTTTCAAATTTTCAAAAATACATAACTTTGAAACTAACTTTGAAAAAAATCTTAAAATATGATTTTTTTAATTCAATGTACTAATATTACATTTACACCAAAAATGAATAAAATTCATTGACCTGCCGATTTGACCATTGGTTGATTTGATGTGGAATTACCCGGGGTTTAATCATAACTATAGACACTTTTATCAAAAATCTGGACAGTAAATTACCATATTAGAGAATCACTGGTTTTAAAATGTCTTGATAAAGTTGTATTCCCAAGAAAACTTTAGTTAGTTATTTTACATATTTTTGAAAGACATAATTATCTAAACATCATAAAAGTCACATATCTTCAGAATAATATTGGCAAACCGACCTATTAAAATAGTACAAAACATTTGGCACTTGGAGCAATGTTTGCTCAACAGTAAAATTTATGTAACAAACACTAAACAAGTGACTAAAAAGTTTACCGTATTTCAAAACAAACTCAAGTTACAATTGAATTACAGTAATGACAAATAATACAATACACATAGCTTCTATACAACAAATAAAAATTAAACAGTATAATTGCAATTTTAAAGAAACGATATAATATAGAACTTAATGTTAATAATAACAAAACTATGATATTAACAAATTATTAAGTCTTAAGTAATTTTTTGAATTGTTTAATGGGGGCTTCTGCATTTCCCCTGAAATGTATTTTTTTTTTATAGAAATTAACTACTAAAGCATGGATGGAATTCAAAAGTAGATATTTGTGTCATATAATAGGGGTGTGGTTTCGAAAAATTTATTGGATATTGTTCTATAGTAGAAGTTGGAAAGTTTTTTTCCTTTCTCCCGTAAAATCTGGAATCTGTCAGAAGTCCCCTTTTAATATCAAGCAATTCCTTTATTAAATTTCTTAATTAACTAAAATTGAAAAATTCTTTTGGAAAAGAAAAAACATTAAAACAGCTACAATAATTAAACATATGTAAAATGTTTTTTCATTTATAGCAGTTAAAAACATTAATTTAGTACTATGCTGTGAAAAAAAAAAAAAAAATTAAAATTACTTACTCCTATTTAAATTTACAAGTAGTAGATAAATAGCTTATTTTACTGAATTAAACATCCGCTCGATTCTTTTAATTCAGTTCCAAACTTTTGAGATATTATGGAAATATGATCCTTAGTCAATAAAGTATCGGGATGATTATCACCTAAAGTTTCTTTGCTTTTCTGCAAAACATATTGAAAAATCTGCAAAGCTGTCTTATAATCACCTTTATTGACAAGTACCACAGCCATGTCTTGTCTAACTTGCAATGTATCTTGATGATCTTCACCAAAATGAGCTTTTCTTTTCTCAAATACATCTTCGAAAATTTTTAAGGCTTCATCAAGTTCACCTTTCCTGAAATGCACCAAAGCTAAATCGCGAGCAACATTTAACGTATCATGATGATAAAGTCCTAAAGAAGCTTGTCGCTTTTCCAAAACTTCTTTGAAAATTTCAATTGCCTTGTCATACTTTATTTGAGCATTGAGAACTAAACCCAACCCATGTTTGGTCTCCAATGTATCAATGTGTTTATCACCTAAACAAATTTCTCTAATTCCAAGAACATCTTGAAAATTAGTCGCTGCTGCATCATATTGGCCTTGTTTATATAAAACTTTTGCCTCTTGATTACGGGTTTTTAAAGTTTCAGGGTGAGTAGGGCCTAACTTTTCCGTTTGAATTTTAATAATTTCTCTATAGAGATTTAGAGCATCACTGAATTTTTCTTCGTTTTGAAACATTGTGCTCATTCGATCTAAAAGAAATAAATACACATCTGCGTACTCCTTACTAAGGTCGAGAGGTGATTGAGCATCTTTGTTCACAATATTGAGATTGGCGTTTTTGTTAATCAGAAATTGAACCAATTCTAAGTTACCTTTAGTTGCTGCACGATGAAGAGGTGTGTTGCCATCACCGTCTGGCTCGTTGACATTCACTCCAAGAGCAAGAAATAATTCTAGTACTTTTTTAGTGTTTTTACCTGAAGCAGCTGCATGTACAGGCCTTGTATTAATTTTAGTATTTTTGTAAATATCTGCACCTTTATCAATTAAAAACTTAGCAGTTTCCAAATGCCCCAACAATGCTGCATAATAAAGTGGAGTTCTGTCAGAATCGTCGCCATCCTCAATACTCGCACCATTTTCAAGAAGAACCTCTATCACATCTGTATTGCCATATTCAGCAGCAATATGTATTGGTTTCTTACTGAAAGTTAAGGCTTTAGCATTAATTTCAGCAAAATGTTCAATAAGTAACCTAACAGTTTTCACATTACCTTTCCAGGCAGCATAGTGCAGAAGAGTCCAATTATTTTCATCTGCTTCATCAACAATAGCACCATTTTTCAAGAAAAACTGAATGGCACTGTTCTGACTTTCCCTGGCAGCAATGTGTACAGGTTTTCTGCCACAAATTTTATCTCGTACTTGGATATCAGCACCTATACCTTTCAAATTACTTATGACACATATATTACCACGTTTAGCAAAATGGTGGAGCAATGTCCAACCTCTGCTGTCAGTACAGTTAATGTCCCTTCCTGATTTCAAGTACTCTTGTACGTCTAGCAAATCTCCATTTAGAATTTTATCAAAAGGGCTGTCAATGTTCCAATTAATTTCACTATTCAGACCAAAGTATTTTGCCGTAAGTATATATAGAAGAGCTTCAGCTGGTTCTTCATCAAACGAAGAATACAAAATCCTTCCACAGCGTCTTATATCTTCAACTGAAGATGCAGCCTTCATTTCAAATTCTTTACCAGCATCAGACAATACATAATAAGTTTGTGCATATTTATCTGTCTTGAATCTAAGCAAGAAAAAGTGTTTCGAAAAGTTGAAGTCAAAGTTGTTTGCTTTGTCTCGAACGCCTTCTGGAATATCATCCCCCCACCCTGAAGCTAAAATCTTACCATACTCTGCAACATCTAAAGAACCTGTTTTGCTTTTCTCCAAAAACTCATCTTTCTTATCCCAATCTAGCAGCACGTAGTGCCAGGCACATTTACCTTTGTCCTTTCCTTTCACAGAATAGGTGAAATCAAATATCCTTGAACTGAGATTTCGAATTATGCAATATTGAGCTACTTCCATCTTATCTTTTGAAAATGACCCTGTAGAACAGTTCACATTATTAAAATGCTGTTGCATGATGTAAAAGAAAGGCTATTGCAAAGCTATCCTTACTTGAGTTGATTGGGTGTTGTGAGATTTTTGCTCGCCTACTGGATGCTTTAACTAAAACTTACTTGAGTAAATATACCAGTTAATATAATAATGGAAGAACGAAAACAATAACAATTGGTAAACCGCTTATCACTCACATCACGTGTTACTAAATAGAGGTCTTCGATATATCGATACAATGATATTATTAATGATATTTTTTTAAAAATATTGATGCATAAAATCTCGATAAAAGTCACCGATAAATTGATATTTTCTAATACGCATGAAGAGAGGAAAATTTGTGATATTAGGCGGGGGGGGGGGGTAAATGTTTACCTACAACCAAGGAGGTTAGAAGAGAAGGAGGTGTGAGCAAACTGGAAAACCATTCGAAACCGGTTGTACCTATGAAGCAGGTTTATCGCCGTTTTCGCCAAGCAACTAAGCCCTTTTCGACGCCAAACTCCCAACTGCGCCAAGCTTAGTTGATTTTCTCTACCAGCGGTTCCTACCCCCACGGACCGCGAGTAGTGCGGTACTGGGCCGTGGACTCTGGTAGAGAATCGCCGAGATAAATATTATCGGAGCTTCAGGGTTTAAGATGGAAACAATCTAGCCACTCGATTGTATTTTTCGATGTTGTAACGAGTGAATAACATCGATAGTGAATAATGCGTGAATTAAACAGCATGGCTAAGTTTTAATCTAGATATTGACTCTCTCAATGACGGGGGATAAACAATGTAAAAAATTCCGATGATTTTTTTTTTTAAAACTTTGGTCACTTGTTTTTTAGTTTTCTAATTGTCGTAACAGCCAAGTGCAATCAAGTTCCTCACTTTATACAAAAATATAATTTAATTTTTCGTGTACATTATATTTTTTTTCATAATATAGATAGTTGATCCGAACAACTAAAAAGGTTAGAAACCGCTGTTTTATACAATATCATTTTTCTCTTTGTCAAAGAGAACTTCTTCTGTCCCCCCCCCCTCCCTTCTCCCAATTTGTTTGGGAAGTTGTTTGGGGGGAGAATCTGTGTTGAGTTAGTATTATTTTTGTAGCTTTTATTATTCTAAAGCAATTATAAAATGGACTTGTTTACTGTTTAACATTGCTTTATAAGCAGTGGCGTTATTGACTTGACCCCAATGCGGAAAGGGGGGTGATGTCTGCTCAGGGGACCATAAAGGATGATACTTTTGTATCGATAAACAAAATTCTTCTAAAAATCATTAAATTTTTTTTTCTGAGAATAGCGATTTGACCATACAAGTATAATATACGAGAAGGTTGAAAAACAAATAATAAGATGTAATATGCAGGTGCAAATTTGGAAATTATGGTAAGTCACAATATGTTTCAACTTATATCAAATGATTGTATTTCATTCGTTCTGACAGTTACTTACAAATTATTACCTTTTTTAAAAAATTGTTTATATAAATTTCGATTTTGTGTGTGTGTGACCTACAAATCTGCGAATGGCTAATTAACCCTCTTACCGTCATCCAATCAGGCTGACCAACCTGATGGCGGTGTGGTTAGCGCTCTGGCCACGCATGCCAAAGGCCGGGTTTGAATCCGGGTTTTGCCATGGATGTTCGTTGTGGTTCAGAATCCACGTTAAGCTGTAAATCCTGGCCTGATTAGCCGTTATTGTGCATAAAAATAGGTCTTTGAGCGAACCAACCAACCAATCGGGTGAAATTGGTCACATAGATTCGATATCGATGACAATGCATTTTATTAAGTTTTGGGGGCTGTCACTTAAAGACCGCTATTGCAGACACTACATTGTCACTTCTAATGATTTTTTTTATTAACATCTGTCATCCAGTCGAAATGAAACTTTGCAGATTGATTTGATATAGATTCCAATACATTGTATCAAGTTTTGGGGGCTGCCACAGACACTCAAAAAGATCGCTTTAACACAGGCTTCTATTATCGTTTCTGAATGCTAATAAATCCACTTACCGTCATCCAATCGCGCTGAAATTTGATAGACAGATTCATTGTCATTAAGAATGTATTATATCAAGTTTTGGGGACTGACACTATTATAAAAGAATGCTTTTACACAAGCTACTATCGTCGCCCTCTGATGACATCACACTTCATCCAATTGGACTGAAACTTGCCAGATAGACTCGCTGTGGATGAAAATGTATTCAAGCAAGTTTTGAAACTAGTAAATATTTCGGAATAGATGTTGTTTTTTCCCCTTAGTGATCAAACATTATCAAAACTTGATCTGAGTTCAGTGACTTAACACATAAAACATATATATAAAGGATTTATATTAGAAACTTTGTTTTTATGAGTTATAATAGTAAAAAGACTTCTTGAATTTAAGATGTTAATGAGATAAATAATTAAATCATCGAACAGTTTTCTTTCGGTACTTCAGATATTTACCCTTTAATAAGTTTACATTATTAAATAACTCAAGGTGGTTCCTCTAATCTGGCGCCGTAATTTCTCTGTAGTTTGTAAAAGTTTAGATAAATCTGTTAATTTTCAATTCTGAGTTTTATTATGTAGGTTTATATAATAATGTCAATATAAACTGATGATAATAATTATTGTTAACCGTTTCAGTGCTTTTTAAAAGCTTTTTTTTTTTTTTTATTTGCGTTGCAGTATTGAAATTATTCTTAATTAATTACTGAATTCAAACAAAATTCTCACAAAAGTATTTCAATCACGCAAAATATTCCAAAAACACATAAGAGCTTCATAAGTAATAATATAAATTAAACCAAAGCAACGTAGATATCTGATGACCCATGATATTACAATAATAATGTTTTGTAAAACTATTATAACAAAATTCGAATCGAAAAAGAGCATCCAAAGTTTTCAATAGAAAGCCAAGTTTTTTCCATTATTCCTTTTCTTTTCAAACATAAAGTTCGAAATCCAAATACCTTAAGAACTAAGAAAAGAAGCCGCCTTGTTCATCGACAAGTCGTAAAACTTCTGCTTAGAAATCCCAATAGCAGGGGGCTTTTCTCTGTTCCTATTCTTCCCTCAGGCCACGGAGTGATAATGGACTTGTTTTCGGACCCTTGTACCCATCGTCCGTTACAAATTAACAAAGAGGGGCGGTTGTCACCCGCCACCAGGGGGGGGGGGGGGAAACCGGCTCTCGCATCTCGTTTCAGGCCCACCCACAGTGGACCCTCAATTGCCCTTTACAAATTAGCACCGAGAAGTCTTCAAAAGTAAGCCATTGTAAAAGCTACGATTTAGATTTCAGCGGACATTAGGAATTTGACGCACGGAAAACGAAATAATCAATCGAAGTAAACAACCAAAAACTTTAATTAATATTTTTTAATTTATTTTTTAAGCTTTTTTTATAAAGTGATTTTAAATAAGCGTAGAGCTCTGAAATTTTCGACATTAGTAGATCTTGCCTTCTAATTTTGATTTTCTTAAACAAAATGTTAACATTAAAAAAATTTTTATTTAAATTTTTTTAAAGTTTTTCTTTATAAAGTGACTTCAAATAAGCGTAGGGTACGAGTTTCAGTGAGCGAAGTGAACATATGCTTGCGCAATAAAATTAACCTTCCAGCGAGCAAAGCAAGCCTGTGAGGGCGTAGCAAAGAATTTTTCAGCGAGCGAAGAGAGTTGTGTTTGCGTAGCAACTAACCTTTGAACGAGTGAAGCGAGCCAGTGCTTATGTGTCAATAAACTTTTTAGCCAGTGAAGCGAGCTGCTTTTATGTTACAATTAAACTTCCAGCAGGCGAAGCGAGCTTGGATTTGCGTGGCAATGAACCTTTTTTCGAGTAAAGCCCCAAAAGCTGAGACGAGACCTATACACCAATGATGGATATCCGCAACGAGGAACCATGCAGCTAGTGTAAAATATTTCCAATAGATTACGAAACGATTACATTACATAGTGTGCAAAGGTAAAGAAAATATTGGTATCCATTTTTTTAAAATATTGGTTGGTTGGTTGGTTGGTTGTATTCAGATTATCTGGCGCCGTCAGCAACACGAGGGCTATAAAATGCGCCGAAACATTCGTCATTAGACAAGCCAACATACATTTACAAACACCCATGCCAACACGGGACTCGAACCCGCAACCTCGTGGTCTAGAAGCTAGCACGCTAACCACTGTACCGTTTGGTCGGCTTTAAAATATTGAATCCATTTTTTAAATTTTCATCCACAACGAGTCCATCTGCCAAGTCTCAGTTCAATTAGATGACGGCAAGTGGGTTAATTAGCCCTTTGAATATTTTTCCTCGGTAACTTTAATAGTAGAAGATTTCAGTCATTAAATATTGCTAAAATTTAACATGTTTGAATTAAGGTTTGTATCTGGATAATAGTACGTGAGTAAAGGCTACTGATAATTCTAACGTAAGGCAATAGAAACGCATGTAAAAACTGCCGTTGTGTGACAGTCCCAAAACTTAATAGAAAGCATTCTCATAGACAACGAGTGCGTCCGCTAAGTTTAAATGCTTAATCTCATGATAGGAAAAGGGTTTATAAGTAAACCAAAGCGTCAATAAAAAGCATACGTAAAAGTGGCCTTTTAGTGGTAGTGACTCGCCTAAAAATTTGATTGAATGCATTGTCATCCAAATCGAATCCATCTGCCAAGTTTCAGCTTGATGGGTGGATGGCAAGTGGGCTAATTAGTCCAATAGTAGCGTGTGTAAAAGCAGTCTTTTAGTGATAGTAATAGCCCCCAAAACTTAACTGAGTTCATTGTCATCAACATCGAATCAATCTGATAAGTTTTTTCTCGATTGGATGACGGCAAATGTGTAATTAGCCCTCCATCGATTTGCACTTAATCATACAAAATCGAAGTTAGTGAGAGGGATTTAAAAACCTCTGAATATTGCTTAATTATTAGCTGTGAAGAGTAATACGCATACCATTTGATAGTTCAGGTCTTGAACTATAGCCTACAACCACAGAAATTGCTTTTTTAGAAACTATATTAAAAATTTGGCAGAATTTCAAACCCTACCCACGTTTTTTCCCGTAGAAGAGCGTACTAAAAAGTCGGTTTGTATAGGCTTAGTTCAAGTGAGAGTAGGGTTGCCAAAGTCTGCTTCTTCGCGCCAAGCTTGCTCGGACCTCCTCTCTCTTCTAACCTCCTTGACCTACAACGAAACTCTGGGGGGGGGGGGGGATGACGACCGGGTTGGCAGAAAGCTGGCTTGGTGGGTCGAAAAAAACTTTTTCGAAATCGCTTTTCTAATAGTTCGGAAAGGGGTTCTCTTTGAGTAGTTCAATAAACACGGTGTTAACTATTTTTTGATTGGTTGATATCTTCTGTCCCCACATCCCATATCGCACATGATATTTGGAAATTTGGTTAATGAAGTGCGTAGCTTTCTTAATTATTCTTTAAGTCAACAAGAAATAACGGGGTTTTGGATTTTGCAGGAACGGTTTACCCATAGCATAAAATTATACCATGGCAACCATGACCGGCCAGTACGGATACAGGTGTGCTATATTGGCTATATTATCGCATTGTTTTCTACAAACTGGCGACAATCGTAAGTAAACAAAGGCTTGGCAGCAAAAATTATGCCAATTTCTCACCTTCTGGCGGGAAATCTTTCTTTTCATTGTCTTGCTTTATCGAGAGTGCACGTGAGTTATTTTTTTTAATTTCTTTGAATTGAAATTATTTAAAAATGAGATTGTTTGTGATTGGGGATTCGATGATCAAAGGTTTGAAAGAATATTTGTTCAAAGAATTACCAATTTATGATATACTAGATCTTGTGTGTTTGCGTGGTGAACGAATTGAAGGATTGACACGTAAAATTTCCTCTCTGGACAATACATACGATTGGGTTTTGGTGCATGTTGGCACAAATAACACCAGTCAAGATGTTGAATTGATTATTCAAAAGTATAATTGTCTCTTTGAGGAAATAATGCGTTTAAATCCAAAATTCAAGGTTGTTGTTTCTGCGATTTTGCCTCGTAATTATGGGAAGTACTTTAAAGGTACACCTCCCATGCTTTATGAACTAAATCGTAAGATTAGAGATATTAATGCTCGAGTAGAAAGGCTTTGCCTTGTCCGAGAAACGTTTTTCTTTTGTAGATCGGATAACTTGTCTTGGAATCGTTATCTACATGCTGATGGACTTCATCTGAACTTCCAGGGAAATCGTCGTTTGGCTCAAGTTTTCGGGTATGCTTTGAGTTCCCTTGTTGGATCGAATTGCAAAAAAGTTAGTGTAAAAAAGGTTAGTGATTTCTCTTTTAAGTCTGCTACTTCTCTGACTCCATTGTCTCAATTGCCAGCTACTGAAGTTGTTCCTTCTTTTCTGCCACCCAATTCACTAATTTTATCTATTGTTCCACCTCCACTGCTACCTACTCCTCTAACTTCTGTTTTGACTTCATTACCATCTACTAAAACAGTAACAGCTTCTCTTGTATCTGCCCAGCCATCAACTGTACCTATACTACCTGTTGTTTTGCCCTCACAACCACCTACTCTACCTATTATTTTGCCTCCACTGTCACCTACACTTCCCCCTTGTGTGCCTGTGCAGTCAACAACAGTAGTTTTTACTGCTGTTTTGCCTCCTCATCCACCTACTGTTCTGCCTCTTACCTTGCCTGCTCTTCCAACATCTGTTTTCTCTCCCCAACCTTCTGCCATAACATTTCTAGATCTATTGCCACCTACTTTTGCGCCTATTCGGATAACTACAGCAGTTTTACCTCCTCTTGTGTTTCCCCAGTTACCTGCTGTGCCTACTAACCTGCCACTTGCCTTACCTGCTCTTCCAACTTCTATTTTATCAAGACAGCCAGCTTCTAAAGCTGTACTTGCTGTTTTGTCTCCACTAACTTCTGCTATAACTATTCTACCACCTACTTCTTTTGTACCTGTGCGGTTAACTACAGTAGCTTTGCCTACTGTTTGGTCTCCACAGCCGACTTCTGTTCCTACTTTTTCCACTTCAGGATCAAACTCTGAATCTCCTTCAAGGCCCATAAAGCCAACTACAGTATCTTTATCTTTTTTTCCTACTATCTTGCCTCCACGACCATCTGCTCTACCTTCAGGATCGGCTATTAAAGCTGTATCTGCTACTCTACCTGTAGTGCCATCTACCTCCTCCTTTTGGGAAGTTCCTTTTTTACCTTTGCCTAAAGCTACTTTTTCCCTGGTCAGAAGTTTCCTTTTGTACTTGATGTTCCTATGCTTGCAGCTTCTAGTCCTGCAAGATCTTTATCTGCATGAACGACTCCTGCTTTCACTGTATGGAAAGTTTCTGTTTTGCCTGTTCAAACAGCTCTCTTGCTCTCTTTCTCCAGGTTTGGAAGGTTCTGGTTGTCATTCTTTGGAAGAACTGGCCTACATGTTTTCCACTTTTGGAAAGTTTCAGTTTGTGTTTCAGCCTTTAATGTTGAAAATTTCTAAACAAATTCAGTCAGCTTCTGTATCAGATGCTTATAGTTCTTTGGAACTACCTACCAATGTTTCTAACTGTTTTCTAGTTGCCAGTACAGTTTTGAATGATGCTTGCTCTTCTTTGGCAGTAGTTTCACATATAACAGGAGGTGGGCCTGGGAAAATTATTTATCCTAGGCAGTGTGATATTTGTCATAGAACTTATTCCAAACAGTCTTCATTTAGCCGTCATCTTAAAGATTGTAAACGTGTTCTTGCATATCCAAGTCAGTGTGATCTGTGTTCAAATTCTTATTTAACAGAAGATGAATTCTTAAGCCATGATCAGCTATGTGGAATTGCAAAAGATTTAAATGTACAAAATACAGTTAAATTGAAAGCTATAGGTTTCAAAACTAAACCTAGCAAATATCCAAAGCAATGCGAATTTTGCCAAAAAGAATACAAAACTCAACCATCTTATAGTCGTCATGTCAAAAGTTGTACTAATGCTATTAAAACTATTTCATGTCCTCTACCACAAAGTGACTTAAAAATTAGTCACCGAAAAAAGTCTTCAAAATTGATTGTTATGTATCCCAGAAAATGTCTGAATTGTGGAGTATTTTATAAAAGTAAGCAAACGTTCTACAAACACAAAAGGTTGTGTGTTGTTCGCTCAAAATCTGAAACGCATACATGTATTTTTTCAAGTTGCGGGGAAGCTTTTCATTGTATTGGCAATTTACAGAAACATATGCTAAACAATCATAACCTAACTAATCTAAGGATGCTTTCATTTGATTCAATGAAGAGTGTACAAGATTGGCTTGAATTGGAAGGCACAACAACATTTTGTTCCTTTAAAAAGTTAACAGGGAGTAAGGTTAAAGGCTCAAAGGTATATCATTATTATTGCTGCCAATTTAATGTATCTAATCGAAGTGTAAATTCTCAGAAATGTGTTTCCCGCAAAAATAGTAAAGGCACTCTACCTACTCACTTCAAATGTCCAGTTAAGATTTCTGCTTGTGAAGAAGGTGGCTTAGTAAGTGTTACTTACTATCCTAATCATAACCACTATGTTGGAATGGCAAACATTCGATTTCATCCTTTAAAGCTCAATGTGCGTGATTATATAAAAGCTCAGCTGGCTTTATCAGTGCCAATATCAAAGATTCAGGAAAATTTAAGGGATGGTTTGGGCGACAGAGACAGTAGAGGTATGATTCCTGTCCGAAAAGAATATTTTGTAAACCGAAGTTTGCTTCAGGCCTATAAAAACAGATCCAAAAATGCTCTTCGTCCTAATGTTGATATTACTTCTGTTTCTGCTATGGTAGATAAACTAACCAGTGAGAAATATAATCCTGTTTTGATTTTTAAGAAGCAAAATTCTGGAACTGAAATTGGCCCTACAGATTTGGATAATTTGCCTTATTGTGATTCGATATTTGCCTTGGGAATTCAAACTAAAGAGCAACAGGAAATGATGTTAAATTCAAACCACAGGGTTCTTTTCATTGATGCAACCCATCATACTAATCAATATGATTTCTACTTAATTAATGTCATTATTCCTGATGAACTAAAAGAAGGGTACATGCTGTTGCTCATTTTATAACAAACTTGCACAATTTAGAAGTAGTTACATGTTTATTTAAAAGCCAGGTGTCTTAATTTAAACATACATTGTATCATGACTGATGATGATGCTGTGACTTGGCGAGCTTTCATGGCTGTATTTGGCTCGACAGTAAAGCATTTACTATGCAAGTGGCATCTCTCCAAAACATGGGGAAAGCAGTTAAGCACGAGGGTATCCTGCCCCGAACTTAGGAGTAAAATCGAAGAACTCTTAACGAAGTGTCTAAATGAAAAGTCATATCCGGTATTCTGTAAACTTCTTGGAGAACTTCTGGAATATTATTCCCCCAAACCCAAAGCTTTATACTTTATTTCATTAAAAATTATTTTGAAAGGGTTACAAAATGGGCAGGATGTTACCGAACGTTTCCACATGCATCCGCTGATACAAACAATTACTGTGAATCGTTCCATAATCAGCTAAAGACTGTTTACTTTGAAAGGCGGTTTAACCGCCGCATCGACAGTCTTCTCGAAGTATTATTTAAAATGGGAAAAGATCGTTTTCTACAGCATACATATAAGGTACGTATCGCTGGTGTTCCTTTGAAAGCAGATTCAAAAAACAAAAACAAACATGACAAAGGAAGGCGAATTTCAGATGAAGATGTAACTAGTTGTGATCACAATTCGTGGAGTGTTCTTTCACAGACAACAAAACATAAGAATTACATTGTTACAAGGGTGAATGAAACATGTACTTCAACAGATTTCTGTTTTTTTTAATGTGTTCAGGTTTGTTGTGCGTCTTTATGCAGTCACTTGTATCACTGTACCTGCCCTGATATTGACAGCAACAACTTGTGTAAACATATTCACAAAGTTCACTCTTTTCTTAACTGTCAGAGTAACGTTACATATCACACTGACGATTTTGAACCAGAATTAACTGAAGATATTAAACCTAATTCACCTCTGCAGTGTAAAGATGCAAATCCCACTTTTAGTGTTAACACTCCTCATTCAAATGAGCAACGACGACAGAGAATTCAAACAGCTTGCAAAAAATTAACTTTCAAGTTGTTAGACTTGATTGAACATCCAAATTTAGACGAGTCTATGTTAAAAAATGTCTTGTCATCCTTAAATACTTTAGTTTCAGGCTGTCGTGGTGTAATCAATTCCAATATTAGCAATGAACTTAATCTTGTTGACTCTTTTTCTAAAGTACCTCCTAATCAGAAGCTTCAATGTCAAAAAAATTTGTTTAAAACAAGCAATAGATGCAAAAAAGGACAATCCTTAAAAAGGAAATTTAATAATGGTAAGAATTCATTTAAAAATGATTCTAGCATTTTAAATATTCCTCCACAAAAGCGCATAAAGGTTGGCTACAATTATTCATTTTCACAAGACTTGCAAGGCAGTTCTTTAAAAAGTAAGTCTGTTAGTTTTATTGGTTTGAAATCCTTAGATCCATGCATTGATGAAAATGAAGAAAGGGAATTAAAATCTATGAACCCTGATTTTATAAAAGGATGGTTGTATGATGATGTCATCAATTTTTATTTTCAAAATTTATGTTTAAACAGTACAGAGTTTTGTTTTGAAAAAGCTTGTGTTACGCAGTGACTAATATCCAATGGAGCTTACTCAATTGATATATTTGCAACTAATAAGGTGTTGCTTCCTGTTCTTGTTGAGAACCACTGGGTTTTAATTGTCATAAATAAAGAAGAGGAAGTACTTTACTTTTTGGATCCAAATAGTAGTGTGTGTAAAAATACGTATCAACCTTTATTAACAAATTTATCAAATAACCTGAACCTTAGCTTGCACGTTTGCAGCCCTATTCATTGTTTGCAACAGGATACAATTAGTTGTGGTGTATTCATTTGCTATTATGCTCATCAACTACTTTATAACCTGAGTTTAAAAGCATTTGATACATTTGAATTTCGAAAATACATCTATGATACTTTAACAAGCTCAATGTTTGTGGAGGAAATATCTCCAAGTATGGCCCGAAATAAAAGTAAGCATTTCCAATTACCAATTAGTGATAGTAAAGATATTTCAGTGGGTTTGTTGAAGGTCAATAACGTTTCAATAACTTCTTACATGTTGAAATCCTTAGACACTTCAATCACACAAAAACAAGAATTAACTTATCAGTCAGTTTCAAACCAATTTAAAAAAGGATTCCTCTATGATACTATTATTGATGCTTTTATTTTCAAAATATCTGAAAATTTTAATGACTGTCAATCATTTACATGTGTAGATTCAATGCGTCTTTTACGAAGTAAAAATTGCTTTACTTATTCTCAGCTGGAAGAGTTCAAGAGTGCACGACTGATATTTATTCCTTTCAATGTAAATTGTCATTGGATGCTAATTATCGCTGATGTGCAAAATGCAGTGTTGGAATTTTTAGACCCATTACATCAGGCCCCATGTAAACTAACTTCCAAACTATTGAGTAATTGGTGCCTAGTGCTAAATGAAATAAATCCTTCTAATGGTTTTCGCCCTTTAATTCCACCTCATGTTATCCAAACTGATGATTTTAATTGTGGTGTTTTTACATGTTTTTATGTGTTTCAGAAACTAAAGAATGGTGCTTTAACTAGTGATTTCAACACGCAGAATTTTAGGGCATTTATATTTGACTGCATTACTAAAGGCGAATGTAATTTTGACTTGTATTAATTTACATGCAATCATGCAGTTCATCTGATATGATATATGTATTTACTCCAATATATATTTTAATTCATGTTTTGCTGTTATTTAACTAAATTTATAAATGGTGTGCCAAAAGTAATTTTGTCTTATCCTATGCCAATAAGTGGATAATAAAGTTGGCAAGTTATCCTGTAGAGTTTCAGATTAAAAACTTATATTTAACTGAATGAAAAAATATTAATAACTACAAAATAATAGTACTAATAATTAATAAAATACTAAAAATAATGTTATTTAATTGAATTGTTCTAATTTATAAGTTGTTTGTTAAAAGTCACTTTATCTTTTATAATATGCATTGTCCTGTGCCAAGAAAGGGGCATTAAGCTGGTAGTTAACAAATCTTTTTCTGAAGTTTCAGACTGACTAAGAAAGAATATTATTTAACTGAATGAAAATTTATAACTAATACTAAAATAATACGACTAATACTAAATAATAGTACTAATAGATAATACTAAATTAATAATACTAATATATAAAACTAAAATAATTATACTAAGAAGAATATTATTTAACTAATTATATTAACTGAAAGATTATTAATAACTAATACTAAAGTAATAGTACTAATACTAAAATTATAGTGCTAATACTAAAATAAATATTATTTAACTAATTATATTAACTGAAAGATTATTAATAACTTATACTAAAAAGAATATTATTTAACTAATTATATTAACTGAAAGATTATCACTAACTAATATTAAAATAATAGTACTAATACTAAAAAGAATATAATTTATCTAATTATATTAACTGAAAGATTATTAATAACTAATACTAAAGCAATAGTGCTAATACTAAAATAAATATTATTTAACTAATTATACTAACTAAAAGATTATTAATAACTAATATTAAAATAATAGTGCTAATACTAAAAATAATATTATTTAACTAATTATATTAACGGAAAGATTTTTAATAACTAATATTAAAGTAATAGTACTAATTACTAATACTAAAATAGTATAATATTAAAAATAATATTATTTAACTAATTATATTAACTGAAAGATTATTAATAACTAATACTAAAAAGAATATTATTTAACTAATTATATTATTTGAAAGATTATTACTAACTAATATTAAAATAATAGTACTAATAGCTAATATTAAAAATAATATTATTTAACTAATTATATTAACTAAAAGATTATTAGTAACTAATACTAAAGTAATAGTACTAATACTAAAATAATAGTGCTAATACTAAAATAATATATTAAAATAATATTATTTAACTAATTATATTAACTGAAAGATTATCAACAACTAATACTAAAATAATTAATAAACTATTAAAAAGAATATAATTTAACATTAAAATAATGTTATTTTACTGAATTATTCTAATGCATAAGTTGTATTTTAAAAATATTTTTATCTTGTATAATATGGGTTGTCCTATTTCAAGAAGATGGCATTAAGCTGGGTTGACAAGTAATCCTGTGAATTTTGACTGAAAAGGGCTTGTGTTTGTATGTTCATTTTAAAAATGACATCAATCACAAATATTTTTCAGTTGACTCACGGCAAGACATTCAAGAGCCAAAGAAAGCAACATTATCAACTAATAGTATTCACATTTTAGGGCATTTATACTTATTTAACTCTGTTACCTTACATGTAAGTATGCTGTTAATTTGGTATGATATACATATTTAGTCCAATATGTATATTTTTTAACTCATGTTTTGCTGTTATTTAACAGAATTATTCTCATTTATAGATGGTGTGTTAAAAGTAATTTTGTCTTGTAATAATGTATGTTATCCTATTCCAAGAAGAAGATACTAAGCTGGCTGTTGGCAAGTCATCCTGTGAAATTTGAAGACTGACTAAAAAAAGGTTTGTGTTTGTATGTTCATTTTAAATATGACATCAATCACAAATATTTTTTTGGTTGACTCACAACAGGACATTCAAGAGACAAAGAAAGCAACAAAATCAGCCAATATTCATTGTCAATTATAAATATTTAAGAAACTCCTTGTAAAATATAAGTGTAATTTGATTTATATTAAATCCATTTTGTTACTTGAATAAAGCCTTTGAATAATAAATTTATATTAATTATTGATCCTCAAGTTTATTTTTGCTTCCCCCCCCCCCCCCCAAAAAAATATATATATATGCTGTTGATTTGTTTAAATCAACTATGTACTTGAATGATCTGTGCAGAAGATTATTAGAAGTTATTGCACAGGGTTCCCACAGTCATTAAAAGTACTTAATATTTTTGAACTTGTTTTCAAGACCTTGAAAATACTTAGAGGTACTTAAAAGTCATTGAAAATGCTTAGAGGTCCTTAATTTTTGTGGATGTTGTGTGCCTAACTGCAAAATTTATAAAAATACAACTCAGACTTGCTATCCCCGCGTGAACGCCACTTATCCGCATCGTATCAGAATTCTGACATATTTGTATTAATCATGCGCCAACTGATACCTTTTTTGGTGGAATATACTTAATTAAAAATTTATATCCAGGCATGATGCCTGGAAACAAATTTTCAAAGGTTCTTAAAAGTCATTGACTTTCTTTCTGTGATTTAAGTGGGAACCCTGTTTGATAAAATTCACTCAAAAGAAAGGCATTTAAAATCTTATAATATAATTGAATAAACTCAACAAAATATTTTACTTTAAATGCTACTTCAATAGGGTGAAAAATTAATGTTGTGGTTAAATAAAATTATTGTAGGACTATTATTGAAAATGTATCAATGAAAGAAACGCCGCTTCTAAACCAATTGAATTATGTTCTTGTTGATTGAGGTAATTTAAAAATGCTGTTATCTGTAACATTAGTAATTTAAACTGAGGTTTTTGCTGAAACTGGGCCTTTAGTGTGAAAACTTATTTCATTAATTTTTTTTTTTCTCTTCACTTATGCATATCCAATTTAATAATATTTTAATGATGTTGGGTTGTATGTCGCTAAATTCCTGCTTCTGTGCACATTGGGATATGCTTTCACCTAAGAATAAGTGCTTCATTGGGAAGAATTTAATTGCCTTAGATTCATTGAAATGGGAAATTATTACAAACGGATATACCGAACATATACAGTTTAATGTCAGAAATCAACACTTGTTATCTTATAAGGTTGATGACCTCTGGTTACAAAAACCTTCCTAATTTAAGAGATCAATGAGATACTATTTCGACTTTGTTATAGAAATATAAAATCATTTTTGGTTCAAGTTTAAGCAATCTAATTTTTGCCTTTAAACAAACATGGAATAGGTGCAGTAATTTTGGTTGAAAACATCAAATTGCAACAAAAGCCTTGTAACAGTGTTGTGAGATTGGCAGAACCGAGGTATAACAATAGTCAAGAAAAATCTAAGTGTGTGGAAGCCATTTTAACCACAAAATGAGAGGGTTAGGCAGGAGTTATAAATACTTGGTTTAATATATATATTTTTTATTATAACATACAATGTTAATACTATCATCACCCTGCTACATGACATTTGAAACGACTTAATGAAAAAAAAATCCAATTTTCTCTCTCAAGCACTAACTGCTGTCTGAACTAAGAGAAGGTCTTCACGTTTATGAAACGTCTAGAATACAGAGAAATCGAATCTGTTACTACATTTACGAGATCACTGGAAAAAGCTGTCAAATACTTATTACTACGACGCATAGCAAATTAACCTTTTTGAACATGCTTATATGACTGAGTAGATTCCTAAATGTTATGCATATCTTAGTTAATGTAAATGCCAATACTTTCTGCTCGGAGATACTTCTTTAAATGTCAACAATGTCATGAGTCAATTTATATAATTTATAGACAATACTCATCAATTTTTTCTCCAGATAATACTTTCTCATCCACAATTTTTTTTTTAATCGATCAGTAAGATCTTCAATCTCATATCTAACAAATTTTGTTTGATCTGGATTGTGCCAACTTACACACAATCTTTTCGACCCAACTTTTACTTGATTAAAATTTATTTAACTCTGAAAAGTAGTTTAGTTATAATGTTGATATACTAAAAGAAATATACAGTCCAACACCGTTAACTCGAAGTCGATGGAGCCGCTGAAATTGTTCGCTTTAACCAAATTACGAGTTAAGCGCATAAATTAACGTTAAGTTTTAATTACGGAGAACTGCTTTTAATTCGCGTTAAACGGAATTTCATGCTAAGCGATTTCGCATTAACGGGGTTTGGCTACTTTAAGTTTAATTTTTCCCATTTTCTTGAAATCTCCTAGGATATATCCCAATAATATATAGTCGACTAGCTGGGACAATAAAGTATTCTAAAATCGTACAGTCAACTGGGACTATATGTTGAAATATAATTGTTCTTCTATCGATATGACGTCATCATAGTACTATCTATGTATTATAAATATAATTCTTGTAATGTACATCTGGCAGCATACAACGGAGACTGATTTGGTTGTTTACTCCTGCCAATATTGTTGTAATCTTATACCATTCAAACGTCCTTTTTCTATTCATGTTTAAATAAACCATTCACTCAAATATACATTCCCTCTCATTGCGAGTCATATCTTTTCACGTTATCAGCACGAAGCTCAAAATTTATTTCATCGCAAATCGAAGATTGAAGCGGATTGAAACTTAGCCGACGCCGAAGCCCGCAACGTGGCTTTACTTTTGAAGTTGATTAAAACTGCCGACGCCGCAACTACGTGCTCGCAATGGGAGAGGATTATCAACGACTGCCGAAGTTGAATGGAGAAAACTATCACAGCTGGGCAATACGCGCCCGTGCTGCAATGACGCAGAAGAGATGTTGGGATGCTGTGGAACCGGGATACGGAGCCGAGATGTCCGACGATCAACGAAGGCGAAATGACGAAGCGCTGTCACTTATGTTTCTGATTGTCGAGGACAACTACCTTGATGACATTGGCCACCTTATGAGAGCGAGAGAAGCTTGGACATCAATAAAAGAAATGAACACTAAGTTCGGGCTGTTGCACATACTTCAGTTGATGAAAGATCTCTTCAATGTCACCATGAAGCCCAGTGAATCCATGCAGTCTTACCTTGGCCGACTCATGAACATTCATAGAACCCTGGAAAGCGGGGGATATTCATTTACAGACCGAGAAATTGCACTGGTCATGCTTATTGGACTGCCCAAAGCTTATGAATCCCTTATTCTGAATCTGGAGAAAGACGAGGAACGACTATCAACATCATTGGTGAAGTCCAGATTGCTTGTGGAAGAAAAGCGAATCCACAGATATGTTCCAGATCCAGACAACTATGAAGAAAAAGCTCTCCACAGTAGAAATTATCCTCATCAGCAGAAGAAGCAGACAACAAAGTTCACAACAAGGAAGACGTTTAAGAACAACAAAGAAGACGAAGGTACCCAGCGAAGAAACACCAGATGTTTTGCATGTGGTGAATGGGGGCATATTTCAAGAGATTGTGAGGAAGCTCAGAAGAGGCATGCCAAGACTGCAATCGACATAAAAAGTTGGGCACTGTCAACTGGCAACCATGGAAGCAAGTCAAGCCAGTGGATCCTGGACTCTGGAGCAACGGAACATATGACGTCTGACCCAGAGAAATTCACCAAACTGGTTGATTACAGTTCAACAGTGGAAGTTGCCAACGCCGACCAAATTGACGTAACAGGGAAAGGTGAGATTTCCTTCACTCTATTGGACTGTCCAGAAAAATATCAAGTGACTCTATCTGACGTGCTCTTCGTTCCTGACCTTGGTGGAAACCTACTATCCATTGGCAGAATCGAAGAAAGGGGATTCAGAGTGCAGTTTGCCGACGGGAAAGCCCAAATCACAGATAAAATTGGAACTGTCATCCTAACAGCTGTGAGGAAAGGCAGACTCTACATAATTGAAGAAGAACAACAAAAGGCATTCATCACAAAGAATGCAGACGAAGAACTGTGGCATCGTCGTCTCGGCCATCCTCATAATAGTCGGATGAAAGCAATCGATACTACCCTGTCACCAGGAAACCAACCTTCTACTGAACTGTCACCTGAAAGCAATCCTTGTTCTGTTTGCATTCAAGGAAAAATGAAGAGAAAAAAATTTCCAAAATCAACCCATACTAAAGCAGAACAAATACTGGACGTTATCCATTCTGATGTTGTAGGGAAAATCGACCCACCTTCCCTTGGCTGCTCTAACTACTTTGTGGTATTCACCGATGAGTATTCTCATTACACCACTGTCTATCCAATTAAATCGAAGGCTGAAGTTTTAGCCAAATTTGATGTATTCAAAAACATGGCTGAGAACCTTCAAAATAAAAGAATCAAGATCCTGAGAAGTGACAATGGAGGCGAGTACAAAAGTAAAGAGTTTGACCAGTATCTCATTAAACATGGTATCCAAAGACAGCTTACAGTGCCAGAATCTCCCCAACAAAATGGACTCAGTGAAAGAATAAACCAGACTCTCCTAAACACCACCAGATGCCTGCTCATTGAAGCTGGTCTTGACAAGAAGTTCTGGGCAGAGGCTGTACATACAGCAGCTTACCTCCTGAATAAGTGCTCTTCCACCTCAATTAACGGTGACATTCCTGAGGAACGATGGCTGTCCAGGAAAATTAAATTGGATCACCTACGAGTGTATGGATGTAGAGTATGGTGCCTCGAGCGTTCTTTTGCAAGGAAAAACAAGCTAGATCCCAAATCAATTGAATGCATGTTAGTTGGATACCCGGATGGAGTAAAGGGATATAAGCTCTATGACATAAAGAAGAAGAAGTTTATCGTTGGCCGTGATGTTATTTTTGAAGAAAATGCATTCCCTTCCAAGTTAAAATCCACTCAAGCTCCTGAAAAACAAAACGTCTTGCTACACATTGAAAATGAAGACCTTGATGAACCTGTGACACCCACAACAAACACTTATGTACAAGAAACCAATTACAATACCAGTAACAATGGAGATT
This sequence comes from Linyphia triangularis, assembly GCA_963978545.1. NCBI lineage: Eukaryota > Metazoa > Arthropoda > Arachnida > Araneae > Linyphiidae > Linyphia > Linyphia triangularis. The sequence continues at coordinate 64,069,853 of OZ021728.1, forward strand.
TTTCAGAAGATATTGCAAAGCACACAGAAATACATACTAGCCCATCAGAGCTCAACACAATCACTACACCTGATGAAGAAGAAGTGATTGAAGACAGTCTGGCAGTCTTCTCAGAGGATGATCGATCAACATTAGTACATTCAGAACAGGAAGGCAATAGTGAACACTTTGCTCCTGAGAACAATCAGCAAATTAGAAGAGGTGGCAGGACAGTTAAGGCTCCTCCACATTTAGATGACTATGTCCTCTACAAAGCTAAAGAATCTAGATCCCTGAAGAACAACCCTTCAACTGTTCATGAGGCATTGTCATCACCAGATGCTGAAAGGTGGAAACTGGCAATGAAAGAAGAGTTGGAGAACCTCCACAGTTTTCAAACCTGGGAACTAGTGGTGAAGCCCTATGGTAGAAAGACCATTTCCTCGAGATGGATATTCAGGCAGAAGGAAGATGAAGCAGGAAACTGCGTGAAGTATAAGGCCAGACTTGTGGCCAAGGGATATTTGCAATCGCATGGAGACTTTCAAGAAACATTTGCACCAGTTATCAAGCTAAAATCCATCAGAATACTTCTCTCCATAGCAGCAGAGATGAAACTTCCAGCCCACCAGATGGACATCACTGCCGCTTATCTTAATGGAACCCTCGAGGAAGACATCTTTATGACGCAACCAGAAGGATGTGAAGTTGATGGTAAAGAACACTTAGTGTGCCACCTAAAGCGAAGTCTTTATGGTCTTAGACAGTCGGGCAGGGTATGGAATTCCTGTCTTGACGAGTTCTTTATTCAACTTGGGATGAAGAGATCCAATGCTGATCCATGTGTCTATTTCAGCTGTAACACCACCCTTTTGGTAGGCGTCTATGTTGACGACTTACTCATTATTGGAAGTATCAACGACATCATCACATTTAAGAAAGAAATCAAGAAGAGATTCATTGCAAAGGATCTTGGTCCTGTTAGTCAATTACTTTCAATGAATATAACTCAAGATGAAGATGCTTCCATAACAATCGACCAGTCTACATACATATCAGAAATCCTAGAGATTTTTGAAATGACTGAATCCAAACCTGCCTCTACTCCATTAGACCCAAGCATCCCATATTTAAAGGTAGACGATGAAGAATGGGAGAACATCAAAGAAAAAAGTAGTAAAATCCCATACAGACAAGCCGTTGGTAGTCTCTTGTACCTGGCTTGTGGTACTCGTCCTGACATAGCCTACGCTTCAGCACACATGAGTCAGTTCAACACAAGGCCAAGCGAGGAGCATTGGAAAGGGGTAAAACATGTGTTGCGATACCTCAAGGGGACAAGAGACCGAAAACTAAAATTCGAAAAAATGGAAGAAAACTACAAGTGTTTGCTGATGCTGATTGGGGAGGTGATAAAACAGACAGAAAATCTTACAGTGGACACATATTCTTACTTGCAGGTGGACCTGTCTCATGGTCGAGTAAGAAACAATCGACAACTGCATTATCATCAACAGAAGCAGAATATTACTCCATGTGTCATGTCGCTAAAGAGGTTTTGTGGTTTAACAGCTTCTTAAAAGAAATCTATGATACGTTCCTGTCATCCCCACAGATAGTGTATGTCGACAATCAGGGAGCCATCTTTATTGCTAAAAATCATGTTACTTCAGAGAGAAGTAAGCACATTGATGTTAAACACTTCTTTCTACGAGAATTAGTCTCAAATAAGACTCTAGAATTTCACCACGTCTCATCAGAAGAAAACCTTGCAGACTTGTTGACAAAGAAATCCAAAATTGCCATGCTACGAAATTTAAAATACGGATTGACTGTTTTGAACTAATGACTATCACTGTATCTTGTATCATATGCACTATTAACAATTAAGGAGGCGTGTTGAAATATAATTGTTCTTCTATCGATATGACGTCATCATAGTACTATCTATGTATTATAAATATAATTCTTGTAATGTACATCTGGCAGCATACAACGGAGACTGATTTGGTTGTTTACTCCTGCCAATATTGTTGTAATCTTATACCATTCAAACGTCCTTTTTCTATTCATGTTTAAATAAACCATTCACTCAAATATACATTCCCTCTCATTGCGAGTCATATCTTTTCACTATATATGTCCCAATTGTCTAGGATATGATAATGTATAAGTACTCTTTTGCACTAAGTATGTCATAAATATAGTTGTATATATATATATATATATATATATATATATATATATATACCGTCATTTACAATCTGAGAGTGTTTCCATGTTTTATAATATATATATTTATTCTCTAATTCCTTCAGAATACCAGAAAACATAAAAACCTATATACAAATAGTATTAATTACCCAATAGAGAAATAAGTTTAACCTCCGGTACGTATATACCCATTTAGGGCCGATTGGCCTTCCGCCATAAGGTTGAACGAATGTAATGTTAGGTGTACATTTGTTTACTAACATTATTTTTCAGGATATGAAGATTAAAATAGGTACATATGATATATTTGTCGAGATCTGACATTGTAGGAAAGAATACAAGATAGACCATTAATCTGAATCCGAGTGATAATCATATACATAATCCGACCCTCCTGGTCTTGGGTGAGATGGAAATTTGAAATTTTTCGAAGTACATCAGTGAATAGTTTATTTATTTGTTCTTCTAAAGCTTCTTTTACTAAACCTAATAGTTGCGGAGTAAATGATGACTGGTTAGCAGATCATCAGGGACTGCAAGCAAGAAAAATGTAAGTCTTTAAATTAAAAGGAAGTCTCTTGCACTATATACATTCAACATCATTATTGTGCCTCTGAAAACTAGATACTTTATTTCTTGGAGAGTTTTGGGTTTTTGAAAATTTCTTGTTTTGACTTTCTCTAATTCTAGTTCTAAGATCCAATAATACAGCTTCTGAGATTAAATCTTATAATTATCTTCCGTAAAATTATTTAAGATGAGTCATAACAAAGAATAAAAACTGTAGTGAGAATATCATTGATATCAATTAGCTTCTCGCGTTACTTTCACTTAGCTTTTCTTATTTTATACAATGACTATATGTTCTGTCGGGTTGACAGCGAACATTTATGCAGTTGTGTACAAAACCTATCTCGATGTATAAAAGCCAAAGCCTTTATATCTTGTTTCTCATGTAAATTTAGGTCACTTATCTGTTGTCATTGATATGATGGTTATTATCAAAAACACTTTTGCTGTGTAATTGTCGACGATAGACCTGGGCATTAGCGATAACAAACTTCTCAGCACTCATTGCAGCCTGTTTTACTTACATTTCAAATATCATTTAGAAATTTAGTTCTATAAAGTTTTCAGGAACGTAAAACGTAATGATTGTCGGATGCGCCAGCGATCCCTGCTGGCCAGTCATTTATGGCACCATTGATAGTTCTGAAGTTAGAAACTTTTAGACAAGTGCCAATTAAACTATTCCCAGTTGTACTTATGGAAATTTTAACATTATATCACAACCAAGATCAGGATGGTCAGATTTCATGCATATTAATTTAAAAAGGTCAAAGCATCAAATCCTCAATTGTGTATTCTTCCCTTTGAATGATGTCACTAGAATGTTTTTTTACAATTAATACCAAACATTTAATGAAAACTCTTGAAAGCCCATTTTCAATACTATTACGCAAAAGACTTTTCATGTGTTTTCATTGGCAACTATTAGGATCAAAGGTTGAATTTACACAGGGCTGATTGGGGCATGTGCCCAGGGCCCCCGAACTTTAGGGGCCCTAAATTATTCAGGTCTGCATACCGAAATTTTTGGAAATTCGAAAAAAGTTTATTTATAGCTTTTTTTGGAAAGGAGAGACTCTTTGTACTTATCGTCCGCAAGCACATTCAACTTTATGTTTTATTCGAATGCTTTTAACTATACTTTTTAAAGAACTTAACAATGTTTCTTAGAATGTAGAGAGAGATTCCTGTTTAATTCCATTATATAGAATATTTTTTATAATTTGGCAACTTTTGAAATTCAGAGCGTGATAGGTTTTTTTTTTTTTTTAGAGTATCCATTTTACTGCAAAAAACGTCATTTCTTATGGTGCAATTCATTTGATGCTATTTTAAATTATTACTCAAACACTGTTATTTTATTACAGTTAGTATATAAGGCCTCTTTTATTGGTATGTTCTTTCGAAAATCGTTTATCACGAGAAGGGAACCCTCGGGTTTGTGCTCTGAGCCCCTGCATTTGTAAGTTGAACCTTGATTAGGGCAAGATGAAATTGCCTTCTTGAATTATTGTATAGCTACCTGACAATGTAATTTCACTGATACGTTCAAAGCAGCCCAACATGCTTTAACAGTGGCGAAGTTCTAGAACTCGCCACTGTTAAAGCATGTTGGGCCTTAACGGCGATATCAACATTTTGCAACATATGAACCTTTCTCCCATAATTATTACTATTTGAATAACGTCATAAAAAAAAACAGATAAGGCAAATGATATTGCTTCTAATTGATTTTTTAAGATTATATCGTCCCATTGAAACCATAATGGTCACTTGTGCATTCGATTCCAATTAAGTGCTTGTGCGAGTAGAAATGGAGATGTCAGTGTAACCCAACTAGCAAATCGTCGAAATAAGTATCTCTATAAGTTTTTCATGTCTTGCACATGAGAATATTAACCTGACTTCTTGTGCAAAATCTATATCAGAAGCCGGGAGTATGCCAGCACAAATTTTCAATATGATCATTAATCAAATTTTAATAATTATCATTAATAAAATAAGCCGAACAATTAATTATAATGATTAATGTATTTCGTTATTTAAATATTTATATTTAATAATAACTTCAATAATTATCATTAATAAAATAAGCCAAACAATTAATTATAATTAATGTATTTCATTATTTATATTTAATAATAACTTCAATAATTTTCATTAATAAAATAAGCTGAACAATTAATTATAATAATTAATGTATTTCATTATTTAAATATTTATATTTAATAATAATTTCAATAATTAAAAAGTTTTATTTACTAATTTTAATAATTGAATAGTTTTAATATTAGTTTAATTAGATCAAATTTTCTGTCACTACCATTTATACCTCCAATGGATAAATTTAGTTTTCATAAACCATAGATAGTTTGTTGCAAAAACTAAAATAAAGAAATCTGAATTGCAAAATAACAAATGTCCAGGTATATAACTAGTATGTTTATTCGAAAATGACATCCAAAATGATTATTTAAAAGTTATAGAATAAGTCAAAATTCGTCAATGCTATTTTCTATATACAACACTATGTATAAAAATATGAAGTGTTATACAATTTTTGAATATGTATACAAACTATCTCTAATAAACTAATGTAATAGTTTAAATTTTGTATTATTATCGCTACCTGTTGAAACAAAACATTTATTTCAGTCTATAACTTATAATATTGTATTTTAAAGAATACAAATGCATAAGAAATTTCAACAAAACTAATCAGTCCAATTTACTGTCACCATAGCGCTTGTAATATTTCCTCATTCTGATAATTATTATCATTGCATATTCACATATTATTCTCATTCTAGTGGGAGTGATTAGGATTTGAACACATAAGGCTTTAAAAAAAAAAGCGTTAAGAAAAGCAGCTACTTAAATTGAAAAAATATTTCTATACCGGACTGTCCCATTTTTTGGAAACAATGACCGGCCCAGTGATTGCACTGGACAATCCTATGGCCAGCATGTCCCTGGAAACAGTACTGCATTTACCTATAAGCTGGCATGACCATCATTTTGAATCTCGCCCAGAAGGGAGTTAAGCATTATAACTTTGAGTAAAGTTATTAAAAAAATTATTCCATTTCAATACATGATTTTTACAATTCGTCGTCGCTTCATCAGAGAAAGGCACAGGGGTATTGCACTGGTACTTATCTGGCTTTTGAAATTAAAAGTGTAGAAAAGCTTTGAATTTCATAGAAGAAAAAAAAATCTTATTTACTTTTATTATTTTTCTGTAAGAATTTATATATTACACACTTTTAGGAGGAGTTAATTATTTGTGTTACCAGAAAATAACTAACGACTTGATATATGTACAGTAAATGATGTATTTTAAAACTCTTAACCTTTAAAAGTAACATATTCTTCATGTCAAACATGTAGTTGAAGATCAAGAATTGTCTAAACATTCCCCATTATAGAAAACACAACCATTTAATTTAGCAGTATTAAAATTAAGTTAACATTTCCTTAAGTAAAGGAATAAAAAATTACCAAATGCAATTTACCTCATAGTTTATTTATATTTGGCCGAATAAGGAAATAATTCCAAAATAAGACTTTTTACTTATTTAATCTAACACATTACAAAAGATTATTGCATAAATATTCATTCATTTTATATAATTTTATAAATTATATATTTTATTATAGAAAATACTCAACAATAAACTATACAGATTTATTAGTAATTCCAGCTTATTCTCTCTATCAGTGACTTATTGTCTTCTCAGCTAAGACACTGATGTAGTTCCATTTGAGAAATTCATTTCATATAGTTGTGGGACGAATTTTAATGGTTACTTGTCTAATAAAGAAATATCTACATTAAAATGTACATCCACACAATTATTACCTGAGAATAATAATTAAAGATTCAACTTCAACCTGTTGGGATTAAAACATAAATATATATAGAATAAATGAACGGACAGTTACTCTCTTACTACATTCTTTATTTCAAACTAATTATATATTTTTCCATTTGAATTTTCATTAACTTGGTTTACTTTTTCATAGAGTTAAAAAAATCAAAAGACATTAAGGTGAAAATAAATGGCATAGTTTTTAAGTTTTTGCTTGCCAAACAATTTAAAACAATTGGTTAAAATTTTTTAAGTGGCAATGTTATTTTATAGAAACTCATGGTTTGAGAGATTGGCTGGATGAAACATATAATGGTATTTGTATGTAATTAAAAACCTAAGACTGATAGAAGATAGAGTTGACAATCAAACTATATAATAATAATAAACATGACAATCATTTGCCACTAAAATAGAACTAACACTAAAATAGAAAAACAACTGAAAATGTCTCAAATACTTAGAAAACTGCAAGAAAAAATCAGTTAATTTTAAGAAAATATAACATGCATATTGAAAAATATATTTCTCACAAAAACAAACTATTAGGGGCAAATATCATATTACAATACTAATTCAGAAGTTTTTAAAAAATAATAAATAATTCAATATTTTGTAACTCCTTGATTCTCCTCTTCATAGGGTATTGCAACAATACTTAGCTCTATTATTCTATCTTCAGTCATCAACTTTTAAAAAGGTATCTAAATTATGTCAATTTGGAAATATAATGCAACAAAACACACAAGTATTGCAATCCACAAAATTAGGCATTTGAGGTGTTAATTCAATTAAAAAGTTCAAGAAATTAAGTACTTGATAAAAATACTAAATGTTATTGAGTGCAGTAATTTTTACAATTAAAGTTACTTTAATATTTTTTGTCACATCTCTGGGTGGATCAACATTAGTTACTTTTGTGTAAGACATCTAGTCTAAAACAAAATATTCAATATTTTATCACCCCAAATTATAGAAAGTTACAATAGTTCTTTTGATCATATGAAGGATTTTAATAATTTTTTGATTTTATTCAATCCCACTAATTTCTTTATTTTTTAACAAAAGACAAGTTAACATTTAAATGTGATAAAAAGTGCAGAGCCTTTATCTTGCCTTTTTGCAAAGTAGAATTCTTGCATATCAAATCTGTTAAGACTATAAAGTTTACCTAACGGTTGTTGACATTTTTTTAGGTATAGACACGTTTCCGAGGTTGAGTGAAAATGTTTATTACAGAAACTATTTTTATATTTTAAAATCTAAAATAGAAAAACACATAAATAATTATTTTTTCTAGCTTTTCTTTTTATCATGCATGCCAATAAGAACCAATCAATTTAAAATGAAGCGAGAAAGGACACACATGAATAACCGAGATACACTGAATTCACTTTTTAAATGTCAAGTAAAAAGTTAAATTTTCAATATCAAAATAGTAAATGAGCACTTGAACAATTAGTTTGTAGGTATAGTAGAAAATTTACGAGAATGCTTATGAAAGTTCCTTTCTATTTCTTCTATAATTTTATTCTTATTATCTGCCACTTTTGCTGGTGCTTTCTATTTAATGCTGAACTTGTCTTATAATATTTACTTTATGGATTATATTTGACTTTCTAGAAGCATAAATGCAAAGTTTATTTTGCACTTGTTGTACAACATAATAATAGGTTATTAATATAGAAAAATATAAATTGATAAATATTAAGATTATCTAAAAACGTAATACATGAAAGAGGAATTTGATTGATATGCAACAACTCGAACAAAAAAGGAAAAATATCAAAATTTTACTTATCAAAATTTTACTTTCACACTTCACAAAAGGAAAAGCTTAATATGATAAGATTAACGTCATTTTGCCGTCCTTGCTCCTTCCAGCAATAATTGAGCTATGTTTGGAAATATTTTATTACAAAATAATTGCCACTGCACATTTTTAACATTCAAAATTTATATAACACACAATTTAAAACGAAAATTGAAAAAGATAATGCAAATAACACATTATATAGTTATACTTTAAAAATAAATGCTATTGGTTAAAGGTTATTCATTAATAAAGTTAGAGTTGTAAAACCAATTATCTTTCAAGGAATATTGTTTCAAAAAGCAAAAAAGTTTATTTTAAGCAACTTTATTTCAACAGCATATTACAACAATCCAGATCGAAGCTTATTCTGAAAAGTACCAATTGTCCATTATAAATGATTCTATAAAACAAGTTATTCCTTAATAATTTGAAAGAGCAACAACGAAAATGAGAAACTTTTTTTTTACTAAACTAAAGACTTCCATTTTATTATATCGTAAATATACTGAGGATCACTGTTCTTTTGTCAAACAGATATTTTTGCAATATACAAAATAGTCAAATCATAATATAAACAATGAATTCAACGACAAAAACTAGGCAATTTTTTAAAAAATCATTACATGTTAATTAATTTGAAAGCAATCTAAAAGTTTTTATCTTTCTAAGTGGAAAACTTCATTATAAAAACTAACATCAAACCTACATAACAAAATGTAAACAAAAGCTTTCAGTCAAGAATAAGCCAAGTTAGATAAAATTAAGCCAAACACAACGCCAGAATTTGTTTTCTTTTCAAAAATTAGATAATCTAGCCAACTTGGCAAACCTGAATCGAGCATGGTTGCCATTGGTATACTTTCATGCTATGGGTAGTCCGTTCCTATTTTGTAAGGCGTTCGAAATAACGTTCCAACCAGTTTTGTTTTGTTTTGGAACTACCGACTGTCTATTTCTGCCACTTATAAAGTGCTAACACAGCCAAATACGTCTCGTAATTTTGAGCATCTAGAAGAATACGAGATCGAAATCTTCTAGTGTAAACCCCTTTCTCCGACCCCACCACACCAACGAGAGGACATTGAGGACACGACAGATTAAACAGGGGTCAAAGTGACAAAATAAAAATATATAGGATTTTTACAAAAAAAAATATAGGACAATATAAAACATCAAATAACTGCACACAGTCTCTACTGAACTTTAAAATTAACTCGTAACATATTTCATTAATTAAAACTTTAAATGAAACGTCATTGAAATGAACATATAAGACAAACTTAGGAGGACTTTCACACAGTACCAATTAACATAAATTATCCTTTTTAACAGAGAAATATCTATAATTAAGTACTTAGAAAATAACTGTCTCCCTTTAAAACTCATTATACTGAATTTAAGAGACTAGAAAACACGCCATTAAAAAAAGAATCGCCTGATCCTGAATATGTCATCCTTTATTCATTATTACCTCAATATTCCACACACATCCTTAGTATTCATCAATAAATAAGTTTTATTAATTACATTATTTGCAATCTTGTGTCTTCCAGCATCTATAAATGCTTAGAACTGCCCCAATTTCTTTTAAGTATTTTCTTTTTATCCCTATTTCCTGTTTGGGTTAAGATCAACTGTACGGTCCTCCTTGGCGACTAAAAAAAAAAATCGCCAAATTGTAAATGACATCAAAAGGCTGTGCTGCCAAATCCAAAATGACGTCAAAACACATTCGGCGTCGAATCGCCAACTTGCAAAAAGTCGCCAAGGGGGACCGTACAGTTAATCTTAACCCTTGTTAGCTTTTCAGTCTTTTTTTGGTTCAGATTTACTATTTGGTGTCGGATAGATTGGCGGCGAAAAGTGGACGATTTAGCGCCGAATGTGGCAACCCGTTGACTTGGTTTTCCTGCACTTGGACAACATAACGTTTTGACGTCATTTTCAATGTTAGTGACTTTTTTGAAAATATCGCTATCCGACACCAAACAGTAAACTTTAACCCTTTTGTTTCCTGACATCAATTACTGACTGTGCATTAGAAATGTCGTTTTTTCAGTCCTGCAAGTTTTTTATATCCGTTGTTCCCGAGGCAGAGTTTAGTTTCTGGATAGCTTTCTTTTTCGCTATCTTGCTGCATTATTACCAATTAATTACTACATTGAGGGAGAAAACAGATCAGAAATTCAAGCCCGCGTGCTATGAAAAAGTTTCCATGTTTACACTTCACAAATCTCGCGGTCTAGTTGAATCGAGTTGAGTTGTAGGTTGTGCAGTACGTGACGTTACAAGAAATAAGAAGCAGCCGCTTGCAAACATTGCTCATGTCTCTTTTACTTACGATCGCGACAAAGAATCCGAAATATAAAAAATCACAACAAACGGCGCCGTTATTACGAATTCGAAGAAAATATAGGTCGAATCAACGTAGAAATATAGGATATATAGGACAATTAAAAAATATAGGACAATATAGGACGTTTTTTCCGATTTTTTAAAAAATATAGGATTTATAGGACATATAGGACGTCTGCGACCCCTGATTAAAGGGCCTGATTCTGATCTCAGGACGAGTCGAGTGAAAAAGTCGAGTAGCTCGTTCGCGGGATGGAGTCCATTTCTCGCCTCATAGGCACCAGCCCCCATTAGGTACACACCGATATTTGGTGGACGAAGGCCCGAACCGTGACCTCCGATATTATGGACGTTATTTCTGTGTCAACAATAACAAACCCAGTCAAGAATTTGAGAGCGAATTCGTACTTCCGGTTAATGAGAATCGAATGGAACTTCCGGTGATTTTCAATACCTTTTTTTATATTTCATAAAATGTTTAAATGAAAATTTTTTCTTCAATCATCTTCATTCTTAAAATTGTGACAGACTGTTATGGCAATATTTCTTTTCTTTCCAATTTGATCTCTGTTTCGAAATCACCATTTGATAAGTTTGGCAAAATTTGGCAACAACGGGTTACCAGATGCTTGCATAATTGCCTTTTTTGGGTATATTGCAATAAAATTTCGTTGCGTTGTAATTGACTTCAGTATTTGAATATTTTACAAACTGATCTTTAATTAGAATATCTGGATTATCATTATGTTTAATCATTTTTTTAAAAATTACTTGGTAACGTTTTCTATTACTTTGCAATTCCTAAAATCTTTATAAATGTAGCATTTCGAATAAAATTTATGGTTTCTTTCTTTTTAAAATAATTCTCTATTTATTGAGTAATAACTGAAATTTGCTTGACAAATGGTAGAAAACTTAGAATAATGCTTTTATATGAAATAAATTTTAATTTCTACAAAAAAACTGTCCAACAAAAAGGAGGTTAAATGTATTTCTCCCTTTTCTTCCCGTTGTTCCTGTATTTTGATGTGGAATTAAAAATTGTAAATACTGTTACGAATTTTGGTATATTTGTAAATATTTCGTAGTGTTAATTTTGTAAATAGTAAAATTTATGTACATTTCGCATAAGGCAGTGCAATAGTTCGTCGTTAGTTTGTTTCCCTGCAATGAGTCCCTTGATGCTTGATAACGGGTTTTACAGAGGTAACTCTGGGAAGCGAGTTTCAAGGGGCAGGGCGTTTAACATTATGGTAATAGGAATCTCGCCAAATTGGCGATGGTTTTGGCGACTAATTTGTGTCGCCAAATTTGGCGAGAAATCGCCAAATATCGCCAAATTTGGCAACCATTTGGCGACATTTTCGGTATATGTATGGGTACATGTATCCCATGTACATGTATAAGGACTTTTCGACTACAATCTGGAAAGTTCTCCAAATGTCTACCTCTAGGAGTTTCAAGAAGGTTCACGTACGTTCACCTCCCCTATAAAAGCTCAGGGAGCGGGTGATGGAGTTAGTTCTTGAATTTTGAGTCACTGAGTTAGTTGACTGGATATACTGAGCATTCTAAAGCGAACTGTTTTGCATTGTCTTTTGCGGCGATTTAGCAGTTGTTTGTCAAGTTTTTTTAACTGCTGTTTTGTGCTCTATTGAGGTGAAAAAGAGCTGTATTGTGTCTACTAGAACGAGAAGTTCTGGAGCTGTAAGAGAACTGTGAAGAGTTATTTTGGAATAAATTTCTGCAAGTTTTGATCTGCTTTGGCGTCAGATCTTTCGAACCCGTCCGCGCAACAACTGGTGTCAGAAGTGGGATTTGATGCCGATTACCAGAGCAATGGCGGAACAAGATTAAAAATTTCAACAGCTTTTTGCTTTCATGCAAGAAATGAAGAGATGCCAAGATGAGATGAAGAAAGGCCAAGACAAAATGGAGAAGAAAATGTCCGAAGGGCAAGAAGAGATGAAGAAAAGCCAAGAAGAGATGGAGAAGAAATTATCCAAAGGGCAAGAAGAGATGAAGAAAGAGATTTTCTCTGTCCAAGAAGCGATGAAGAAAGAGATTTTCTCTGGCCAAGAAGAAATGAAGAAGAATATTGCTGCGATCTCTGCCGGACAGGAGGAATTAAAGTGTCATCTTTTAACAACTATGGAAGAAAGCGTGAAACAAATAGAAAACAAATTTGAAGGCAAATTCGAGAATGTCGAAAGGAAGTTTATTGATTTAGGGAAGAAAATAGAGATTCTGGAAAAGAAGAATGTAGAAGAAAATTTGGATGATATAGAAGAAAAGATAGACCAAATGTTAGAGAAGAGACTGTCGAGCAGAATTCTTTCGGGAGATTTGAAATGTGTACCAGTCACCTCCCGACCTTCAATTAAGCTTTCGACTTACGATGGAAAGTCTTCGTGGCAAGTGTACAAAACTCAATTCACAATTGTCGCCAACGCCAACGGATGGGACTCCGTGACAAAAGCCTGCCAGTTAGCTGCATCTCTGCGAGCTGAAGCTGTAGGTATACTACAAACGCTTTCCGAAGAATAACGCTTGGACTTCAACGCACTTTCAAGTGAATGTGTGAAATTCGATTCGAGAAATGTGTGAAAGACTACAGCAGGCTGCAGTTGAAATCTTTCCAACAGAAGCCTACCGAAACACGCCAGGAGCTCGCCACGGATGTTGAAAGGCTCTCCCATCTCGCCTTTTCGGACTGCCCCGCTGAAACGAGAGAAATCCTGTCTCTACAGTAATTCGTCGATGGCATCAGGGATGTAGAGATACAGAAGGCCCTACGAATGGCAGATGTCAAGGATTTAAAAAGTGCTTTAGTATATGCCATGAAGTACGAGGCAGCCCAGCAATCAACTCGTAGAGTACGCCATCCTATCAGGACTGCTACTATCCAGGAGCCAGAACGCCCAATTGCTGCTTGCATGGATGAATTGATAAGAGAGATCAATAACTTGAGACGAAATATCCCGGAAAAGAAGCAGAGCCAGAAGTGCTGGAACTGTGGAGGCGAGGGCCATATACGGAGAAACTGCCGAGCCCGCCAAGATGCTGGAGTTAAGACCGCTCCCAGGAGGGAGGAGGAAAACTAAATTCTGGCCATCTCGCGGGGCGGAGGTTGCCAGTTGTTGAGAAGCCCCATCTTAGAGCTCTACAAATTTCTGCAATGAGTGGCGGCAATAATGGAATCTTCATTATGGGACACATAAATGGAGTTCCTTGCAATATGATTATCGATACTGGAGCCAATGTGACCATCATCCGGAAAGACTTGGCTCAAGAACTGGATGGAAGACTCATCTGGACACCGCCCTGCGTTACCCTCCAAACTGTATCCGGCGATAAAATCATCATCCATGGAAAAATGAACATCAACATCACGTTCGGGAGTGCTTCTTATCATCACACGGCATATGTGGTGGACATTATGGACACTTGTATACTCGGACTGGACTTTTTAAAGAAATATAATTTTTCCTTAGACTTTAAAAACAATGAGCTGCATTCAGTTTCTGAAGACATAGCATTATTTAGAATCAAAGATAGTGAAGTTAAATCAGTACATCAAATAATAGCTCAAAATGACATCGCATTACCCGCAAGAACAAAACTATTACTTCCTGGATACGTAACTGAAGATAAAAGTTTCCGATATGGCATAATGGAGTATCCTGAAAATCACAACAGCCCCAAAAGAGTACTGGTAGCCTCAACTCTCGTCGACCTTTCAAGGACTGCCATACCTATGAGGGTTGCCAATGTGAGTGATAAAGCGAAAGTCATAAAGAAAGGTGAAGTGTTAGCCACCTGTACTCCAGTAACTTGCATAAATCGAATTACCAATCCTCCAGTCACTGTGTCTTCAGAGAACTTAACATCAGAGCTTCTGCAGAATGCACCGTTAAACAACAAAGAAAGAAGTGCTGCACAACTGGTCATCAAAGAATTCCAAGATGTCTTTTCCCGCACATCCTCGGATGTTGGACGAACAAATTTGACGCAGCATAAAATTGATACAGGAGACCACCCACCTATCAAGCAACACCCAAGACGACTACCGTTTGCCAAACAGGAAGAGGTAGGAAGTCTTCTAAAAGAAATGCAAGATAGCGACGTGATTGAACCTTCAGCCAGCCCTTGGGCCTCTCTCATCGTCCTGGTTCGGAAGAAGGATGGTTCAACTAGATTTTGCATCGATTATCGGAGGTTGAACGATGTCACGAAGAAGGACAGTTACCCTCTTCCCAGAATTGATGACACTCTGGACATTCTTTCTGGAAACAAGTGGTTTTCAACACTAGATTTAAAGAGTGGATATTGGCAGGTTGAGATACACCCTGATGACAAAGAGAAGACAGCATTCACGACCGGAAAGGACTTTGGCAGTTCAAGGTGATGCCATTTGGATTATGCAATGCTCCAGCAACATTCGAACGCCTCATGGAAACAGTGCTAAGAGGTCTTTCCTACGAAGCCTGTCTCGTTTACC
Organism: Linyphia triangularis; assembly: GCA_963978545.1. Classification (NCBI taxonomy): domain Eukaryota; kingdom Metazoa; phylum Arthropoda; class Arachnida; order Araneae; family Linyphiidae; genus Linyphia; species Linyphia triangularis. The sequence goes on from OZ021728.1 coordinate 64,085,160, forward strand.
TCGATGACATCATTATCGTGGGGCGTAATTTCGAGGAACATCTTGAAAATTTTAGGAAAGTGCTGCGGAAATTAAAAGATGCCAACCTGAAGTTAAGTCCGGCCAAATGCAAGTTATTCCGAAATGAAGTGACCTACCTCGGACATGTCATCTTTGCCGAGAGTGTTTGCACAGATCCAGAAAAAGTGTCGGCAGTTAAAGAGTGGAGACGCCCCAAAGATGTACATCAATTGAGGAGTTTATTGGGGCTTTGCACCTACTATAGACGATTCGTGAAGGACTTTTCTTACATCGCAAGACCCCTTCACAGACTGCAGAGAGCAAGCAGAAATTCTTGTGGACAAAAGACTGTGAGGATGCATTTGACCAACTGAAGGAGGCTTTAACATCTGCACCTATCCTGACGTATCCTCAGCCCGATAAACAATTCATTCTTGACACGGACGCGAGCAACGAGAGTGTCGGTGCTGTTTTGTCCCAAGAAATAGACGGTCAAGAACGAGTCGTAGCATATTGGAGTAAGTGCCTATCTAAACCGGAGAGGAATTACTGTGTCACCAGGAAAGAGTTGCTCGCCATAATTAAAGCTGTAGAGCATTTCCATCATTACGTTTACGGCAGGAAATTCCTGCTCCGTACGGATCATGCATCGTTGACCTGGCTTCTAAATTTCAAGAATTCCGAAGGTCAGATAGCCAGATGGATAGAAAGACTCCAAGAGTATGACATCGATATCCGTCATCGGAAAGGATCATCACAAGGAAACGCAGACGCCCTGTCTAGGAGACCCTGCCCAGAGAGCTGCCGATATTGTTCCAGGGTTGAGGCGAGTTACAGACTGATCAATCCGGTAATACGCCAAGTTACATCTTCAACTTCATCGGATTCAGACCCGTGGAGTGACGGAGAAGTCAGAAAAGACCAATTGGGAGAACCTAACATCAAGCCAATAATCGATTTAAAGGAGTCTTCGAATGCCGCACCTACTTGGCAGGACATTTCCATCTTTAGTCCTACATCAAAGCAATATTGGGCCCTCTGGGACTCCCTCTATATTCGAAACGGCGCGCTGTACCGGAAGTTCGAATCTGATGATGGAAAGACATCCCGATGGCCACTATTACTTCCAAGATCCCGAGTCCCAGACGTTCTTAAAGAACTTCATAGTAGTCCAACTGGAGACCACTTCGGAGTAATGAAGACGTTGCAAAGAGTTCGAGAGTGGTTCTATTAAAGTAAGGCGAGGGCTGACGTGGAGAAGTGGTGCCGATCATGTGATGCCTGTGCAGCCCGGAAAGGACCGATGAAACGCAGTCGAGTAAAACTGCAACGTTACACCGTGGGAGCTCCTTTTGAACGGATTGCGTTTGACATCTTGGGACCACTACCACGATCTGCTGACGGCAACAGATACATCCTTGTTGTCATGGAATATTTTACGAAGTGGCCCGAAGCGTATCCTATCCCTGATCAAGAGGCTACCACCGTTGCAGAGGTAATGGTTCAGTGCTGGACTTCCAGATTTGGAGTGCCTCTTCAGTTACACTCTGATCAAGGAAGCAATTTTACCTCTGCTGTAATGAAAGGACTTTGTGATCTACTTGGCATTGACAAAACACAGACGACGCCTTTACACCCACAATCGGATGGCATGGTGGAGAGGTTTAACAGAACCATCCTCAATAACCTCTCACTGATGGTTTCGAAAAACCAACAAGACTGGGATCAGAAGTTACCTTTGTTTCTTCTGGCCTATCGCAGTGCTGTCCACGAGACTACCGGCTATTCCCCATCCCAGATGCTCTTCGGTCGTAACCTTCGTCTGCCTTGCGATCTGTTGTTTGGCCGCCCTCCAGATGCACCTTCATCGCCAGAGGAGTACGTCGAGGATCTTCAGGCACGGTTTGAAGATGTGCACAATTTTGCCCGAGAGCGAATCCAGGTGGTGACGGATAAGATGAAGACCAGATACGACACGAAGGCTACAGGACATCAATTCCACGAAGGTGACAAGGTTTGGTTCTGGAACCCGAAACGACAAAAAGGACTCTCTCCCAAACTTCAGTCTCATTGGGATGGTCCTTACTCAGTCCTCAACCGGCTGAATGATGCCGTGGTCCGAATACGTAAGTCACCAAATTCTAAACCTAGAGTCGTACATTACGACAGGTTAGCCCCTTATTATGGCCATAGTTTGTAATCCCCATAGTGTGTAATCCCCATAGTTTGTAATCCCCCTAATGTACAAAGTGTATATAGTTATTAAGACCATAGTCACATGTGTATATAAATTTTTAAGTTTATTGTTTATTTAATTATTTATTTATTCAGTAATGTTTCTGTCTTTCTGTATATAAATTAGTAAGTTTAGTAAGCTTTCCTTTCCTGGAACTGTACTGCCCGGGACGTGCAGTCCTTGGGAGGGGTGTTGGTTTGGTATATTTGTATATATTTCGTAGTGTTAATTTTGTAAATAGTAAAATCTATGTACATTTCGCATAAGGCAGTGCAATAGTTCGTCGTTAGTTTGTTTCCCTGCAATGAGTCCCTTGATGCTTGATAACGGGTTTTACAGAGGTAACTCTGGGAAGCGAGTTTCAAGGGGCAGGGCATTTAACATTATGGTAATGGGAATCTCGCCAAATTGGCGATGGTTTTGGCGACTAATTTTTGTCGCCAAATATGGCGAGAAATCGCCAAATGTCGCCAAATTTGGCAACCATTTGGCGACATTTTCGGTACATGAATGGGTACATGTATCCCATGTACATGTATAAGGACTTTTCGACTACAATCTGGAAAGTTCTCCAAATGTCTACCTCTAGGAGTTTCAAGAAGGTTCACTTACGTTCACCTCCCCTATAAAAGCTCAGGGAGCGGGTGATGGAGTTAGTTCTTGAATTTTGAGTCACTTAGTTAGTTGACTGGAGATACTGAGCATTCTAAAGCGAATTGTTTTGCATTGTCTTTTGCGGCGATTTAACAGTTGTTTGTCAAGTTTTTAACTGCTGTTTTGTGCTCTATTGAGGTGAAAAAGAGCTGTATTGTGTCTACTAGAACGAGAAGTTCTGGAGCTGTAAGAGAACTGTGAAGAGTTATTTTGGAATAAATTTCTGCAAGTTTTGATCTGCTTTGGCGTCAGATCTTTCGAACGCGTCCACGCAACAATACCATTAGTTTTTTTCTGTGGAATAAATTTTTATAGGGTAGTGTGGGGTAACATGGGTATAAAAATCACTGTTTTTTTTATGTTCAGCTAAAATTTTCTTGTAAATGTTTAACAATTCAATTTTTCTTTACATTGCATATCTTGGGAATAAGAATACATAATTTTTAATTATGTTACATAATATGCTAGTGAGAAAACACTTTATAAGTACATGTTTACTAAACCCATTTTACCCCATGCAGATGAAAATTGGTATAGTGTGGGGTAAAATGGGTGTACATGAAAATCACAGAATAAATAATAAACCAATGGAAAGCACAAGCCTAATGAAATAGGAAATATAACATATTAAGCCATAAAATCATTAAAATCTCTTGTTTTAGTCTGAAATTGGTTAATACGTCCAACTAGAATGTTTTTTGATAACATTTGCATTTAAATCCCATTCTTCTCCATATTACACTTAATGACTGCAAAATACTATCATTATTAATATTCAAAATATAGCAAAAATATGTCTCCTATTGTTGAATGCTGATTTGTTTAAAATTTCTGTTGTTTGGCTATTTTCAATGATGTCGGTGAGCACCACATCCAAGTAAACATAAAACTTGTCAATCTTGGATTTTTAAAAAAATTTATGTCATACGAGTCTTATTTGATTTCCATAGTTTTTGCAATAAATTCTTTTTTCCCCCTAAATACCATTTCTCTCATGTACTCTAAATATGTAGGCCCATTTTCATTGGTCTTTGCTTTTAGGCCTATGCCTTATGATGTACTTTCTTTATAAGACAAAATGTTTTTAAGGTTCAACGACCTATTTTTATTCACAATGACAGCTAATCAGGTCGGGATCTACAGCGTAACGTGGATTCCGAACCACTATGAACATCCATGAATTACCCGGCATTCGAACCAGAGTAGATAGAAAGTGGGCATCCTGAGCTAGGGGCGGTGCCGGTGCAGGGATGAGGAATGATGACGTCACCGGAAGTAAGCGTGGCCGGATATGACGTCCCCGGAAGTCACGCGACCGAAATTTGAGTTGAGTTGTTTCCTCCTGCAGCTTTTTAGTTTTGGTTTCGTTACAAGCTGTTTGTGTATGACGTCATAATTTTTTTATATAAATTTTTTGAGCGGTGGCAACACTTTTAAGTTCCGGTTTACCTTAAAGGCGGAGTTGAGTTGTTCTAGGGATGCTTCTAAATAAAAACATTACGATGATAGGATTTTATTGCTTGACGTCATAGTATTAATGTAGTGGGTATGACGTCATGACATGCTTAACGTTAAAAGTTTTGAGCGGTGGCAACACTTTGTAGTTTCGGTTTACCTTTCAGACAGAGTTGAGTTGTTCTAGGGCTGCTTCTAAACGAATAAGTTAGAGATATAGGCTTTTATTACATGACGTCACAGTGGGAATGACGTCATGTGTGATTTTACAAAGTTTAGCTTTAAGAGAGTGGCAACACTTTTTAGTTTCGGTTTATCTTTAAGACGGAGTTGAGTTGTTCTAGGGCTGTTTCTAAATGAAAATATTCAAGTAATAGGCTTTTATTGTGTGACGTCACAGTGGGAATGACGTCATAACTTGCTTTATGATAGGGGTCGACTAAATACTTGCTTGCGATTGGTCGGATTTAAACACTGACTAAATGGACGCTTGTGATTGGCTACACAGTTTAGTAAGATAGTTTTCTAGAAAATTATAGGTAGTGGCGCCATCTAGGGGTGAATTTAAGAGTCATTTACATTAAATTTCTAAGATCAGAGATATAAGCAAATAAAAATCTTAAATCGTGAGACATCTTTTAAATTTAATAAAAGTGAAGGCCATTTGCTAAGGGTCTTAAAGAACATTAACACCGAGCTACACGTGACATTTCAATATTTTACCAAACAATTGTTAAAATATCGACTATCGGACGTTGCCTTCATGGTAACTCATCTACCCCCCCCCTTCCCTAACCAATTTTGAATAAGCTAATTTGATAGACTTCAGAAAATGTTCATTATTTAGAAGCTAAATTTTATAAGTGAGGACCCACCTCCAGTCCCGATACCTCTTTTAGGAAGAATCGGTATCGGGTCACTCCTCCCTATAAAAAGAAAAAAACTTATTCCAAAGAACGTATATTTCTTTGAAATATGAGATCACTAACCAACCATCCGATACTGAATTTCATGAAAATTTTAGCCTGTCTAAAAATTTTTTCATGAAAATTTTAGTTTTGAAACAAATTATTTAAACACTAATGTAAAAAAAATATTTTTAATAGAAATTTTTACTAATATCTAGTTGTATGTAGCTTTTTCTGAAAAAACTTAATGAATTTCATGAAAATTTTAAAATACCCTTAACAGGTTTCATGAAAATTGTAATTTTGATTCAAACAAATTTAACTTTAGTGTTACAGTTTACTCTTCATACAAATGTGCAGAAATATCTTAATTTTTTTAACTAACATATCTTTCTTTATGATGTTATTACCAATGACTCCCAACGGCTCCCAATTGGCTCTCAATGGCTCCCAATACCTGTTAAATGCTTCCTAACTGCTCCCAATACATGTTAAATGCTCTCAATACCTATTAAATGCTCCCTAAATGCTCCCAATACCAGCTAAATGCTCTTTAAATGCTCCCAATACCTGTTAAATGCTTTCTAATTGCTCCCAATACCTGTTAAATTCTTCCTAAAAGCTCCCAATACCTGTTAAATGCTCTCAATACCTGTTAAATGCTCCCAATTCCTGTTAAATGCTTCCTAACTGCTCCAAATACCTGTTAAATGCTCCCTAACTGCTCCCAATACCTGTTAAATTCTTCCTAAAAGCTCCCAATACCTGTTAAATGCTCTCAATACCTGTTAAATGCTCCCAATACCTGCTAAATGCTTCCTAACTGCTCCCAAGAACTGTTAAATGCTCTCAATACCTGTTAAATGCTCCCAATAACTGCTAAATGCTCCCTATCTGCTCCCAATACCTGAAAAATGCTCCCTAACTGCTCCCAATACCTGTTAAATGCTTCCTAACTGCTCCCAATCCTGTTAAATGCTCCCAATACCTGTTAAATTCTTCCTAAAAGCTCCCAATACCTGTTAAATGCTCTCAATACCTGTTGAATGCTCTCAATACCTGTTAAATGCTCCCAATACCTGCTAAATGCTTCCTAACTGCTCCCAAGAACTGTTTAATGCTCTCAGTACCTGTTAAATGCTCCCAATAACTGCTAAATGCTCCCTATCTGCTCCCAATACCTGCTAAATGCTCCCTAACTGCTCCCAATACCTGTTAAATGCTTCCTAACTGCTCCCAATACCTGTTAAATGCTCCCTAACTGTTCCCAATACCTGCTAAATGCTCCCTAACTACTCCCAATGGTTCTTGAGTCCCGATAGTTCAACTTTACCTTAATAAATTTGTTTGAAATTAATCTGTCTATGTTAGTTATATTAATCAAGATAGTTTTTATTGTACAATGATACTTACTTAAGTTGATGAATGGCAACACAGAACTAGCTGCTAATGCTGAATAGAGATGTAATAACTGATTTTGGATACTGTAATGCCTAAATAAGAGAGAAAAAGTAACATACTTGAACATCTTATAAGTAAGAATTCAAAAGTGAACGTGAAAATTTACTTTACGAATAAACATCATGTCTTTAAAATGTGTACGAATATCACTAAATAAGTTAAAAAAGTAATATACTTAAACTCTCTACGATAAAAAGTTTAACATTAAAGTGAAAAGTTTACTTTACACATAAAAATCACTTTAAGATGTGTAAAAATATCGCTAAATAAGAGAAAACATAACATACTTAAAATTTCTAAGATAAATATTTAACCTTTACGCGAAAATTCCCTTCTTATATAAAAATCACGACTTTAAAATATGACATGCAAGACAAAAGTATCATACTTAAACTTTCTACGACAAATAACTTTAACATTTACGTAAAATTTTACTTTACACTTAAAAATCCCGACTTTAAAATATGTAGAAATATCGATAAATAAAAGAAAAAAATTTACATACTTAAACTTTGTACGACAAATAACTTTGACATTAACGTAAAAATTTACTTCACATATAAAAATCAAGACTTTAAGATGTGACGTGTAAGAAAAATTAGCATACTTTAAATTTCTACGACAAATAATTTTAACCTTTAAGCGAAAATTTACTACATACATAAAAATCATGTCTTTAAAATATGTAAAAATATTGCTAAATAAAAGAAAAAAGTAACATACTTAAACTTTGTACGACAAATAACTTTAACATTAACGTAAAAATTTACTTCACATATAAAAATCACGACATTAAAATGTGACATGTAACAAGAATCAGCATACCTAAAATTTCTATGATAAATAATTTTAACCTTTGCGTTAAATTTACTACATATATAAAATTCATGTCTTTAAAATAACTCTAAATAAAAGAAAAAAAGTAACATACTTAAACTTTCTACGACAAATAACTTTAACATTAACGTAAAAATTTACTTTACACATAAAAATCATGACTTTAAATTTGACATGTAGGACAAAAGTATAACATACCTATAATTTCTACGACAAAGAATTCAATCATTGCCATTCATGTCTTTAAAATGTATAACGACAACTCAAACTTTTTTAGAAAAAAATAAACACTAAAAATTTACAAGGCAAAGAATTTAAAATTGAAAGTGAAAATTAACTTTAAATGTATAATCATACTCTTATATCAATGATAAATAAGATAAAAAAGAAACTCTAAAAATTTATAAGGCAAAGAATTTAAATAATACGCGAAAATTTACCTCACATATAAAAATTATGTCTTTCAAATGTGTAAGAATAACGCTAAATTAGAGAAAAAGAAATACTAAAAATATTATAAGGTAAGGAACTGAAACAATACGCTGAAATTTATTTCACGCATAAAATTTTTATCTTTAAATAAATTGTCTGTATATATTGTAAATAGTGACGAATTATTTCAAAATTCTTTTGTAATTTATTTTTATCTTATTTTATTTATTAATTAATAGCGATTATACAAGTTAGAAAAAGGTGGCAACACCTAAAGCAATCGAGAAGTTTCGAGATATTTCTTTTCCGATGAATTGGCTGGAAATTTCGAGAATGTCTCACGCGCTTGTATATAAAAGACTGGAGAACGGGAAAGTTTTCAGATTGACTTTGGACTTCGAGGTGAGCTGATCGCTTTGTTTACTGGAGTGAGCTTGTATAATCGCTGTATTCGAAGTTGTTTTTGCTAAAGCTTGTGAGCGATTACACTGTTGCCTGTGGATAAATTTTGTGAGTTTTCTGAAGAGAGAATAAATATTTTTAATCCGTGAAAACTGTGCCATCATTGCCTCAGCGGAAAAATTCGTAACAATACGTTAAGGTTCCATATTAACTCGTGCAATAAATGCTGACTAAGGATTATTTTACTTATCAATCTAAGAAATGTGAATTGGGGAAAAATATTAAATAAATTGTAGATATTAAATACATTATAGATACCATTCAAGTTATGAAAATCACCTGCAAGACTTTTTAAACATCTTATGATAATTTGAAAGATACTTGCTAATTATATGTAAACTACATAACTTTTTATATTCTAAAAGGAAATCACAAGTAATTTAGTTATCTTTTTTCATGGTAACACTCATATTCAATTACATGTTTTAAAATTTAACATTCTTTACATGATAATAGTTATAAATTTTTTCAATCTCAGATGCGATATACTATTATTTCTAATATATATGTTATGAATTGTGTAAAGTTTTTAAAAGAGTATATACAAATCACCAATCAGAAACATAAAAAAGTAACTTCATTCAAACAAATTAAAATAATAAGATATTTCCATTAGTTTAAATAGTTAACTACTCATGTGATGGAATATACTTTGAATATGTAAATACTGAAAAAAGTTTGCTAGGCAAACTTATAGAATTTTTAAAATTTTTTTTTTTCGAAAAACTAGCATAAATTTGAAAAATGTATAGTTTGTTACTACGTAAAATTGAACATCATCTGGACAGACTAAATTATACGTGAAATTTTTTATTTGAGGGGTGTTGACAATATATCATTAATATAGAGATTTTTAACTTCCACACATAATTTCTAAATAACTTACACATAAATTTCAGAATACTGAAACGGAATGGGTTTTACAAGACGCTTATTTTGTAAGATGAATATTCAGTATTATTATAACTGAGCAAAGTTCATTTCAGAAAAAAACTTGTAAAAGATACTTATATTTTGAAAATAGTTTAAAATATCCTTTTAAATTTATGAATGATCGCTTTCGAAAGACACAAATAAAACTGATACTATTCATGATAATTAGAGCATGCATAACATTAGTCAAACAAAGTTAAATTTTTATTGCTTGTGACCGATAACTTTTCAGTGAAGTAGAATTTGCATAGGAAATTTGTGCAAACTTTTTCAACTTTTAAACCAAGTATCATGTAAAATTATAAATTACGATAGGAAATAGCATACTTCATAATCTTTAGAATCAGAACAAGTCTTGTAATTAAGCAAAATTTATTTCTCAAGGAATTGAAAGCATACCCGAGAAGTCCTTATCAATTCGCATCTTTTCTCATGTTGCAAGAAGATATACTTTGTAAAAGATCGTCATAGCACTTAACCAAAATCAGTAAAAATAAATATATTTTCTATGGCAAAGATAAAACTTCACAACTTAATTACTGAAATTTAGCTAAGTTGCATATGGTTTATTCACATAACTCGCATATGCTTCGAATGTTGAAATATATTTGTCAGTTGAAATCAAGCTCATCGAAAATAAATGCTATCTACATTTTTCAAGTCAGAAATTACTATTAAATAAACTTTACATCCAAAACATTGTCATGTTAAAAAGAAAAATCTACAAAAATGTAAATGATAATTTTACTGTTGGTACATAAATGATGAATAATTTATGATTTTATTCTAGGCAAACGTTTTATTGTCTAACAGAGAACTAAAACTTTAGCAGAAAAACGAAAAAATACCAAACTTAGGCATAACAAATTTCTTGAAATTCAGGTATAATGTGAGAAGTTTTACTGATTATATATATATATATATATATATATAGACGGGGAATTGGCCTCTTATTTTATTAAGTAGTTTGATATTGAAAGAGCATACTGCGCGCGTGCATCATGCGCGGCGGATATACAGGAAGTGTTTGATTTAGAGTTTATACAGTGCTTCTGGTCCATCTCGCCAGAGGGCGCTGCCACAATGATAGGGGAGAATGACTGTTGGTTCCCACAACTCGGTCATCCTGACAACTTCCTCGTCCTCGAGGACTAGTGTAGAGCTAAATACTGTGATTAAATGTTTAACTGAAATGAAAAGACATGTCAAGTAATTGAAATTAAAAGAAGAAAACATATATATACAGATTGTTTAGGACTCTAAAAGATTGGAACAAAAGTCCTGAAAAGTAAAATTTGCTAAGTGCAGTTTGACAGTCCAATTTGGAAAGAGTCAAAGTTAATGTTCAGACCAAGGTTTCTTGTGGTCTGCAGCAGATGATGTAATATTTGGTCCTTCTTGTTGACCTACTTTGACTATCTCATATCCATCATTTCCTTTCACAACTGTCACTTTATAAGGTCCTATGAACTTTGGTCGCAGTTTCAAGCCCGTTCCGAACTGAGTTCTCTGTATTGCCACCATATCGTTGACTTTGTAAAGGTGCTGCTTCTTTCTTTTGCGGTTAAACTGCTGACGGTTCTCCTGTTGTATTTTCAAGATGTTGTTCTTCGGTTCTTCTCTCATGTTGTCTCTGTCTTGTATGGTGCTTCTTATGTACTCATCATCAAGTATTTCTTTAATTTTCATATCTTCCTTATTCTTCATCTTTACGCCAATCATTAGTTCAAAAGGTGTATACTTTGTGCTTCGTGAAGTAGAGCTGTTGATAATTCTTTGGACTTCAGAAACAAATTTGTACCATTTGGTAGGGTCTTCTGCAGCAAGTTTTGCTAGAACAGGAATCAGTAGAGAATGTATTCGTTCAATCTGTCCATTTCTGCGGGGAATTCCGGTTGCTATTTGGACATGATCTATCTCCTCTTCTCGCCAGTATTCTTGGAAATTTGTTGATTGGAATGCTGATCCTCGGTCGGAAATAATTCGGGATGGGTTGCCAAAAACATTCTGTTGTAATTTTAATTTATCCAATGCATCTTTTGCTGATGTAGATTTGACAGGATAAAACCATGTAAATTTAGAGAAAGAATCAACCACTGTAAATATATGATTATAATTTTTGTGGGTAGAATTAAGTGGTACAACAAAATCGACATGAAAAGTGCTGAGAGGAATATTGTCTTTTGGTATTGGATGCAATAGACCTTCAGGCTTTCCACGTTTCCTGTTGTAGAGTATGCACTCTATGCAGTTAGCTATTACTGATTCTATTTGATTTCTTGCCTTGGGTATGTAGTAATCACGTCTTAAGACTTCTTCGGTTTTTGCTGTTGAAAAATGACCTTTGTTGTGTATTTCTCGGAGGATTTCTTTCTGCATATCTTCGGGTACGACGGGTAGTTCTCTTCATTTCTCGTATTTGTATAAGATTCCTTGTTTCAATAGGTAATCGTTGTTTTCACCACGTTCAGTTAAACTTTTTATGTTTTTTATGTGATCGTCTTCGGATTGCGCTGCCTCGATAGTAGTTAGAAAGTGGGGCTCCTGGGCCATGACGCAATGTGCAATGGTATGGTATGGGGGCGTGGTTTTGACGTCACCGGATGATGACGTCAGTTGTTCTAGGGCTGCTTCTAAGTGAATAAGTTAGAGTTATAGGTATTTTTGACGAGTGACGTCACAGCGGGTATGACGTCATGACTTGCTTTATGTGAGAGATCGACAAAATGCTTGCTTACGATTAGTCGGTTTTAAACACGTGACTAAATGGACGCTTGTGATTGGCTACACAGTTTAGTAAGATAGTTTTCTACTAAGTTTAGGGTAGTGGCGCCATCTAGGAGTGAATTTAAGAGATATTTGCATTAAATTTCTAAGATCAGAGATATATGCAAATAAAAAAAATATTAACACGACTTTTAAGTTTAATAAAAGTGAAGGCCATTTGCTAAGGGTCTAAAGAACCCTAACCCCGAGCTACACGTGACATTTCAATACTTTACCAAACAATTGTTAAAATATCGACTATCGGACGTTGCCTTCATGGGAACTCATCTACCCACCCCCCTTCCCTAACCAATTTTGAATAAGCTAATTTGAAAGACTTTAGAAAATGTTAATTATTTTCAAGCTTAATTTTAAAAGTGAGGACCCACCTCCGGCCCGATACCTCTTTTAGGAAGAATTGGTACCGCCTCACTCCTCCCTATAAAAAGAAAAAAACTTATTCTAAAGAACGTATATTTCTTTGAAATATGAGGTCACTAACCAACCATCCAATACTGAATTTCATGAAAATTTTAGTCTGTCTAAACATTTTATCATGAAAATTTTAGTTTTGAAAATAATTATTTAAACACTAATGTAAAAAAAAAAAAAATATTTTTGATAGAAATTTTTACTAATATCTACTTGTATGTAGCTTTTTTCCGAAAAAACTTAATGAATTTCATGAAAATTTTAACGTACCCTTAACAGTTTTCATGAAAATTGTAATTTTGATACAAACAAATTTAACTTTAGTGTTACAGTTTACTCTTCATACAAATGTGCAGAAATATCTTAATTTTTTTAACTAGCATTTATGTCATGCTGTATATCCACAGACATTTTACAAATTGTATTAAGGGGTCTGTTTAAAACTGCAACAAGTGCATAGCCCCTTAAGTTTCTGTCCGAAGCTTTTGGGGGAATATTTAAACAGGGGTTTGGCCAATTGGTCAAATAAGAGTTGGCGATTCCATAAAGGATTCGAGCCGCTCCAATGGCGTAGAGAGAGAAGTTTTGATGTAATTATGAGGGGGATCGTAAGAGACAGAAGGAAATTGGGGAGATAGCAAGTCGGTCAAGCGGTGGTTCCTAGGAGAGAAATGCATTTTTATCGGACGCAATGACGTGCACATGAGTTCGCCATTTTCCTGACCCTGATATGCCAGTAAGTGAAATTTCTTGATTCAAATGCTCAGCCAGTTTTTATACTGTATAGTAATCAAAAGTGTCAATATGATTTATTAGTTGTTCTATGATATCTTTATGATATATTATATTTTGCTTTTAATCTATGGATGTCAGCACTGATTTAACTAAGCGTGCTTTGAGGAAATGTGTTGTCTAAATACCTATTGTTCATGAATAAATATCATTTCAAGTTACGACTTTGAGTTATTGCAACGCTTTAACTTATGCACGAAATTAAGTTCATTTAGATTAATTCTGACGTTTGTTAACTAACCACTATACTCACGGCATATAAATGGTGCCTTGGACTCAGTTTGAAATGCATATTGTTCAGTGAATAAGTGGTATTTGATGGAAAGTAAAATTAGAATGATAGTGATTTGCGAAATTGTTTTTATAATTGAATATGGTTCGTGGAAATAGGACGCTTTCAAATTTCAAAACGAGGTCAACAGTAGTAACCGGGTGTGCCTGGAGAGAACAATAGAAAGGGGCGTGTCCACCTGTCAATCAAACTCTCTTCCTGCACGAGGGGTTCGGAGGGGGGCGTGTCCCCCTACCTGTCAATCATGCTCTCCTCCTAGACGGGGGGTTGGGGGTGTGACGTCATCCGAGATGGCGTCTTAGAAGGGGGGTTTGGAAGTATTTTCGGGTGTGACGTCATCTGAGATGGCGTCTTAGAAGGGGTTTTGGTGTGATGTCATTTTCAAGATGGCCGACTTCTTTACGTAGAATAACGTAATTGAGACGAAGTCGAAAAAATAGGACATTGCTGAGAGCGGGATTCGAACCACGGACTTTCGGTCTGCTATCGAATACCTTACCAACCGTGCTATGACAGTGTTGTACAGTAGGGATGTTATATTTTATTTAACGGTGTTATATTAGTTCAGATTGATGAAATGGTATAAATATTAAATCAATGGATAATTGTTACAGTGTAGTTAAAAAATGAATAATATGTTTTAAAATTACTTTAATGGATATTAATGGCTCCATCTGGTGTAGAAATGAGTAAATAAAATTGATAAGAAAATTAATTCTATGGAATATTAGCGGTAGTGTAGAAAGAAGTAGATAAATAAATTATGTGTTTTCAAATTAAATCAATGGGAGTTAGTGGCGCCATCTAATGTAGAAAGAAGGAGATAAAACATATATAAAAATGAAATGGATGGAATATTAGTGGCTCCATCTGGTGTAGCTATGATTAAACAAATGTGTGTTTAAAAGTAAGCTTTAGGTTTATAACAGTGTAGAAAATATTGGATATAATAATTATATTTTTCTTAAAAGTGTATGGAATCGAACCATGGACCTTCGGATATACAAAAGAAATTCATAGCCGAGTAATTTGACCGACTTAACCACTTGACTATGAATTCCTACCTTGAATGATCTTTTAAATATATTCATACAGAATATAAGTTCACTGTAGTGGGTATTGCAAAAAGCTATGGACTGACGTCATACAAAATAGTTATAGACTTGTTATTGATATCCGAAAAGGGTAAGATTCTATGTGATTGAGTGGCAACGACCGCTCTCTGATGTGTTCGTTCATGTTTCAGTGACGAAGGGAGTGGTAACTCACCACTATTATCTGTCTGTTCATGTTTCCCGGGGTCACTTGAGGATACAGATATCGTTCCTGTTCTCTATTGGTCGTGACGTCATTTCCGTGGACTCTGATTGGCGGAAAAGTTTATGGGGGTAAGAAATTTGATCGGGGGAGACAGAAGAAACACCATTTCCTACTCAGTCTTCCTAACACAAGCATACTTTGTGAGTTTGCTCTTGAATTTAAAGCTTTGATTTTTAATCATGAAGAGATCTTCAAGTCCTTTACCACAACCATCTCATGCAAAAGCCAAGATGAGTGAATCAACCTACAGAGCCAATCTTGTTGAAGAGGGGCGGATTAAGCTGAAGTATCTACCGGAGAATATGATTCATCTAGGCGACAATCACTTTATTGTCGTAAGAATGTTCCAGGGACACACCCGTGTTCATGTGCGGAAATTTATCATGGACGAGAGGGAGGATTTACAGCCAACTAAAGAAGGTATCTCCATTCATCCAAAAGTATGGACTGCTTTTTGTGAAAAACTACCAAGATTCTGGCGACCTAGAAGCAATACGGATGCAATAGAAATCATCCAGAGGGACTTGTGCCTTTCCAGTGTAATAATTGAGAACAGTGCACATCTGTGTCTTCAACGAATGTATCAACGAAAGGATTTGACTTTCCAATTTGTTCCCGAGAAAGTAACCCTGAACTCGGAACAAGTGCGGCTACTTCTTAATTCCGTCGAACGAGTGAAATATGTCATGGAGACTTCCTTAGTGAATTACAGTCTACGATTCCACGTTGAAAAGGAATTGAAACAACACTATGCATATCCTACGTTCGTAGAAGACGACGGTTCCGACTGTCCAGTCGGTTTTCATTCCACCAATGAATCACTAAGTAAGTGCTTAAAACTTTTTATCAGTGCAAAAATACATGAACTTATTGGATGCTCTGGTTGCAGAAATTTATCCCTCAACCAAATCGACCATGGCTGTATCGGATCATTAGAAAGCCGGTGTGAACAGTATTTTAATATGGCACTATACTCTTTAAACTTTATAGATGTAGCACAAAAGTTTATCACTGAAAATATGCACCATGAGTATTTTCGTAATTTGATATTAATGCATGACTTTTTTCTAATGTTGAATGTTCAAGAACTTTTACAATCTGTTAAGAATTTGTATGTAAACGACAAGGAATTAGATGCATTATTTCCATCTTTACTGATGTGATGATTGTTAAATTTGAAATCACATTGAACTACCTTTTGTATTGTAAATAAATATTGATGTCACTTATAACTGATTATTACTTATTTGGATTTTTGATTTTTTTTTTGTAATAGATATATATAAATAGAGAAGACAATATTGTTAATGTCATATGTTGATATAAATTCTATTACTACAGACGTATGGATAAGTTAAGAGAATTGTATCGAAATCCAGCATTGCCTGGTAGCTTTGGTGGAATAAATGCTTTACATAGAATTACTAAAGTAAAAAATAAAAATATTAAATCATGGTTAGAGAATAAAGATTCTTATACATTGAACAAACCTCTAAGGAAAAAATTTGAAAGAAATCGTGTAATAGTAGGAGGTATTGATGAACAATTTCAAGCTGATTTGTTGGATTTACAATCATTAAGCAAATTCAACAACGGTTTTAAGCATCTACTTACTTGTATCGATGTGTTTTCAAAGGTGGCATGGAGTATACCACTGAAAGATAAAACAGGGGATAGTGTGTTGAAAGGATTTCAAAAGATATTTAACGAACGACAACCTAAAGTATTACAAACAGATGACGGATCCGAGTTCTTATATAGTGGTTTACAAAAATATTTAAAGAATAAGAATATTCACTTTTTTACAACTAAAAATGAATGGAAATCTAGTATCATAGAGCGCTTTCATCGGACATTAATGTCAAAAATAACGCGATATTTAACTGAGTATAATACCCGTAAATATATTGATGTCCTTGATAAACTGTTATATAGCTATAATCATACATGGCATAGAAGTATTAAAATTGAACCTGCATCAGTGAATATTGATAATCAAGCTCAAGTGTGGGAAAACTTGTATGGAAATTTATCAAAACCTAATACTAAACACAAGTTTCAGATAAATGATACGGTTCGAATAAGTAAATTGAAAGGTAAGTTTGAAAAAGGTTACAAAAATAATTGGTCCCGAGAAATATTTACTATTCATCAAATAATAAATAGAAACCCTATAGTTTATAAATTAAAAGATTTAGCTGGAGAAATTATCGTAGGAACCTTTTATGAAAACGAGGTTCAAAAAATAATTGATTCAGGTTATTACCCCGTTGAAAAAGTATTAAAGAAACGCAAGAAAGGAAATAAAATAGAATATTTTGTCAAATTTGAAGGTTATCCTGAAAAGTTTAATGCTTGGGTGCATGATGTTAAAATTATATAAATAGATCTCATGATTATAGTATGCTGTCAGTATGCATTATGTCTTTCTACGTGACGTTACCGTCCGATTCCTCTTCGGAATATTTTCCGGGGAATAAAATTTCTCACTTTATTACTCAACTTCCTAAACCTATTTCTTTGAATGGAGAATGGGAGGTAGGACTCAGTGAAGTGATTTATAAACACTCATGGTATAACATTAATGAAAATAATAATGTTTTTACTTTTGATATCGGAGATGGAAAAACTGTAAGGAAAGAACTTTCTCCGGGTTGTTATGAAACCACTATAGACATTTTAAGAGCTTTAACTATTGCTGTAACACCAAGTAAATTTTACTTTTCTTTTAACGAAAACACTAAAAAAGTAAAAGTCCAAGTTGTAAAAGGAGCGTGGATACAATTCGGAGTAGGACTCAGTAATCTATTAGGTTTTAAAAACGAAAAAATTTTAGGTTCAGTTCAAAGTCCAAACATTGCAGATCCTTGTTCGGAATTTTTATATTTTTACATTTATGCTGATATTGTGTCCCCTCAAGTGGTTGGTGATATACAAGCACCGCTTTTGAGAATCGTTAAAGTAGAAGGAAGAAACGGTGAAGTCATTAGTCGTAATTATGATAGACCCCATTATGTACCAATCGTTCGTAATAATTTTCAAACGATAGAAATACAATCGCGTATTAATTCAGGAGGATTGGTGCCTTTTGAAAGAGGTAAACTCATTGTAGTTTTGCATTTTAGAATGCGACAAATGCTATAAATAGACATGTCATAGATTGAAGTTATTCATTAGCGTAGAGAACATAAACAGTGTTGCACCATGAAAGTTCCTTATGTGTGCTGTACAAAACGTTTCGAAGAGCATTATGCTTCACATATGGGTAATGGTCTTCCCTACTATCAGGGAATGTCATTTCAAAGAGGTTATGGATTTGGATCTTTTTTCCGTCGTATTTTTCGTTCTGCATTACCTTTTCTAGTAAAAGGGGGTCAGTCAGTAGGTAAAGAAGTTTTGAGAACGGGGACGCGTGTTATGAGTGATGTGTTAGCAGGTGAAGATTTAAAAGATGCAACAAAGAAAAGGACAAAAGAAGCTGGGAAAAACATTGTTCGTAAAGCTGTCGACAAATTGCAAAGTATGGTAGGAAATGGAAAGTATAAAAGAAAGCGCAAGAATCAGAAACGCATCATTCAATCAAAGAAACGTAAGGTAATAGGACGTGATATATTTGACTCGTAATGGCTTTTATATTAAAGGGATCACCTGAATGCGTCAAGTCGGAAGTTGAGCTGTTTAGTTTACCTCCCACGCAAACTGCTTTGGAAAGTGGTCAATGGGTGGAATTTCATCCCTTATCTAATGTTTTCGACGGTGGTCCAGTGGAATTTCATATTGCTTCAAGTGGTGAAGAATATATAGATTTAAGTCATACTCAACTGTATGTTAAGGTGAAAATAGTAAAAAGTGATGGTACTGATATTGATAAAGATGTTAAGATAGGACCTGTTAACTTATTCCTCCACAGCTTATTTTCCCAAATCGATGTTACCTTAAACGATCGAGTCGTATCTGATTCAAGTAACACATATCCGTATCGAGCATATATAGAAACTCTTTTAAATAATGGATATGATAGTAAATCGTCCCAGTTGACTTCTGAAATGTTTTATAAAGACTCTGATGACGGACTTAAAAAACGTTCCAAATTCTTTGAGCTGAGTGCAACAGTAGACATGATAGGAAATCTTCATTGCGATTTATTTCATCAAGATCGTCTATTGCTCAATATGGTAGATTTAAAAATTAAATTGATTCGAAGCAAATCTGAATTTTGTTTGATAGGACTGCCTAACCATAAAGTATTATTAAATCATATTAGTTTATTCGTGAGAAAAGTTCGAACAAGCCCTGGTGTCATTTTAGGACATGCAAAAGTTTTAGAAAAAGGTTCATCAGCAAAGTATCCTATGAATCGAGCAATGTGTAAAGTATATTCCATTCCTCAAGGTAGTATGTCAATTGTTCAAGATAATGTTTTTGTAGGTCAAATGCCTAAAAGACTGATCGTAGGATGTTTAGATAATGATGCATTTCATGGAAACTTAGAAAAATCTCCATTTGAATTTAAACATTATAACATGAATTTTATTGGAGTTTATGTAGATGGACAACCAACTCCACACAATCCACTTCAGTTGAATTTTGAACAAAATCTATTTATTAGAGCGTATCACAGTTTATTTTCATTCAGTGGTAAATCCGGACAAGATCAAGGATTGTTTTTGTCTCGAGAAGAATATGTTGAGGGTAATGTGTTGTTTGGTTTCGATTTGTCACCGGACCTATGTAATGGAAATCATATGAATCTTATCAAACACAGTAATTTAAGATTGGAAATAAAGTTTAATCAACCTTTACCTCAAACTATAAGTGTTATCATTTATGCAGAATTTGACAGTGTATTGGAAATAAACAAGACAAGGAGCATTATATACGATTTTAGCAACTAAGAAATGGAGGGAAATCAAATCGCTCATATTTTATCTCAAGACCCCATTACAGCATCCTATTTTGGAGGAGTTTTTGCTTCGGATACAATAACTCAAGTTCAAAGAAAGTCAGGACTTGTAGTCAATCTGGATAATTCCTCAGACCCAGGATCACACTGGGTTGCATTTTTCGTCATAGACAGCAATACTTTAGAATTTTTTGATAGTTATGGAAATTCCCCCATGTTTTACGGAAAATACTTTCGAAGATTCACCTCCAAGTTTTCAAATTTGCAATGGAATTCATCTGTGTTTCAAAGCCCTACTTCTAATGTTTGTGGGGCTTATTGTATTTATTTCCTTTATAAGAAATGTCAAGGACAAAGTTTATGTACTATTGTAAAAAATTTATCTCATTGTAAGAACAACGACTTTAGAATGTATCAGTTTGTGAAAAAGAAATATGGTGTAAGAATGATTTTTAGAAAGTAAATAAAATATATATTTTTTGAAATTCTGATTTGTATTTATTTATGTAAAATATCACATTAATATTTATAGTAATAAAGTAAAAAAAAAAAAAACACATACACACAGATTTAATTTTAAAAAATCAATATTTATTCCATCTTAATTTTCTAGCATACATTACACGTTTTACAAGATTCTTCTGTTCATACAATTTTTTGTTAACATCAAACTCTCTAGGAAACTGGGTTTGTTTTAGAGCTTTGGAAAATATATCATGTCCAGTAGGTCTTTTTTTCTTCTTTCTTAATAAATCATCAATCAAATCTACAATATGAGTATTCGGTATCAGTGTTCCTTTATATAAAATTTCTCCCGTGGATATCCATTTCAATACATGATTTGTTGTTTTCAGAAAATTTAAAATTTCCTTTGAGGTACTTTTATAACGGACAGGTACTTTTTCAAGGAGCAAATTTTCTATATCATTTAAACCTTCTTCTGAATTAATATTCTGCTTTTCCGTCTTAATATTTATTTCGGTATCATCGATTTTTAATTTTGGTTCCTGGTCCAGTACGACATCATTTTCAGTGAGTTCTTTAGATGTAGGAGTTCGGAAATTGACATAGCTTTGAAGAATTTGTAGATATAATGCTGCTTTTTCACTGTCATCTAATTTTTTTTGTTGAAGAATTTTGTGCATCTTTTTATCCATTTCGGATACATGATCTTGCACAAAAGAATTCAATCTATCTTCTGGGACAAGTATGAGTTTCTTACTAAACTCCATTTATAAGGGAAGTAATTGCAGAAATGGCAACTGGCAGTAAAATACTTAACAATCCTTCGCCCTTTTGAGTTTGAAGCAATTTCCTTTTCTTATAAAGCGGTACCTTCTTGTCAGCTAATTTACGAACACTGAGCTTATGTTGATTTAATTTATTCTTTTGAGATTTAGATAGGGGTATATTACCTTGGAGCAAGTTTAATGCACATTCACACAAAGATTTTATTGTATGATTTGGACACTTTTTCAATAATTTCTTTTTTGATTTGCTTTTTAATATAACTCTTAACTGACCTAACTGTCGTTGCGTACACATAGACATAATGTTGGCAAATGATGCTTATATAAAAAAAATTGAGCTTTTATATGAATTTTTCCTCAGCTTCAAAGAGAGAAAATTTAGCGTAATCAAGTGTGTATTACGAATGACTATCGTGGCTGATACACTACAGTTTTATCACCTGGAAAAATTCCAGTGCGCAAGCGCAGGGAATCATCTGTATTTGGTTTCAAATCGATTAAGAGATAACTATAGGGGGATGAGGTAGCATCCTGAAACACTTCTTGAAAGAATTTATTCTTCCCGGGGTATATTTGTTTACCCAAATGCATGATCTGTGTTTTATCCCGAGGATTCTTAAATATTACCATATACTGACAATTTAAAGATATGTCTCTCATTACTTTACCTTTATGAAATAGGTTTTGAACTAAAAATATTATGCTTAAATTCCTATGGTGGCTTCCTTTAGAAAATAAATTTGATACTTTTGAGTCCCCACTCACTTCTGACATTAAATCATCGATTACAATTAAACTATCCTGCAAAGTATTGATATTAGATGGTAATCCTTCATGAAATGTAACGTTTGGTATTGTATCAAACAAATCTTGGTATTCTCCGTAGCACCAAATGACATTCTTCGGAAAAGGTGAAATTCGCTTGTGTTCGATTAATTTTTTAACAAAAAAAGACTTTCCACTAGACGTCATACCCGATACTAGCATGGTCATAGGATGCTTCACGAATAACAATTCCATTGTAAATGAAATCCTAAAGTTTAAGTTCCCTTATTTATAGGTTAAATTTTTTCTGTATTAAGTATATTATAAAACTAATTTTACCACGAAAAAAGCATGGTATTGTAGCAGACATTAGAGTTCTTTTTTTCTAAAAAAAATTATTAAAACTATGTTAATTCAAATTTTTTCTAAAATATACATTCTTCAAAGAGATAAATACAAATAAATACTCATGTACAGTAGGTATCTATATTTATTAACATAATATAAACAAATATATTCGCTTGAACATATAGAGTAACATTTATTTTTAAAACCCATATGGTAAAGTATCGTAATTGTTCTGTATGACTCTCTTATCATAAACAATTCCATAGTTTTTAATTTCTACTCTATTAAATACTCTCCTTCGTTTGGCATCTCGACATATCTTCTTGTCATTTACGATGGGGACTTTAGCACCTTCGTCCATATTCATTATCAAAGTCTTCATCGAATCAAAATTCAGCTTCAGACTATTCTTGTGATTTAACGTGAAGCCTCTTACTTTACATACTGTAGCGTTTTCTGTGCAAAATGCATAATTTTTGGGCCCACCTTAAAAATAAAATAAAAATAATTTAGTTTCTACTAAATCGATAACATTTTATAAACACATAACTGTACCTATGCTTACCAGATATGAATTTTTTTATTGTTTCACCTCCTAGCTCATCAGTGAACTCCCCCAAGAAATTTCCTAATGGAGGATCATTGGAACCGTTCGACTTGTATATGATAGAATCTGTGTCGAAATAAAGTACATCTCTATCCAGCTTCTCCAATTCACCATATAATTTCAATCTCGCATGGCACGTAGTGAATGCTGCTAAGAAAATATTGGTTGATACGTCCTGATCGAGAAACCTTTCATCCATCCTCCATTGAACAGCACAAACAGCTTCAGATGGAAAATAGACATCCTGTACCTGCAAAAAAAAAAAAAAAAAAAAAATAAAAAAAAAAAAAAAAAATACATAGATTTGTTTGCAAAATGAAACTACTTTCTTTTTAAAGCATTTATAATATTATTAGCAAATATTTTTTTTTTCATCCCAAGCACTTACATTCTTTACTTTATCTGTCAATAGAGAGTTAAATTTCTCAAGTGTCCTAATGTATGATAATTGACTTTTATCCCTATTCATTCCCCAACGACCCCAGAAGCTATTCAATGCTAATTTAGCCACTGCCCTTTTTCCAGGGTTGAAAGAAATACTTTCAGGGTTTAATTTTATTCCTTCTTTTTCATAATATTCTTTCAAGTATTCCTCCTTTTCAGCGTTAGTGGTGCACTCTGACGGCCACCCAGATGACTCTTGCTTTGTTTTCAGGAAAGTGTCAATGTAGGAATTGAATAGGCTAGTAGAAGTCTGGCTGAAGTGGTAAACTTCATGAATCTATTAAAAAAAAAAAAAAGAGTCATCAAATTGATGTTCTTGAAGGCAGAATTGAGATAAACTACTTAATGATACACTTAAAATTGCATACTTTCAAAACTACATAGCCCATTTCTACAGCTTTTTTAACTTCTTCCGTCACCCAAGTTCCAGTCAAACACCTTTCTTCGTTCATATGTTGACATGATTCTTGTTGTAGATTTTCACAACAAGTTCTGCAAAGAGGGAACATCAATTTCTTTTCTTGTCTATACGGTAGCACTGGATGATATAACTTTCTTGGAGGCAAAACGGTACATTTTATTATTCCAAAGTACTGACTGATATCTGTTTCTACGTCGGTGGGCAAAATAATTTCTGGATGTCCTACAGGGTATCTAATGAAAAAAATAAACATTAAGATTATACTAACACTTATTAATAGAGAAGTTTTGATTATTAGAAGTGTAAATATTTTCTAAAGAATTCACCTGCAGTACTTGTTACACCATGGATATAAACTCGTAAAATCAATGTACTTTGCAGTACCTTCATACATGAGCTTGACTGCATTTGTCCTGCCACCATAAAATGCATCACGAGGCTTCAATCGATCCACGATAGCATATGAAGTTACAAAGTTCTTCAACTTCTGTTCAGTACGCTTCAAGGACTGGAAAGTGTGCTCCCACATTTCTATGACTAAATAACCTCTGGAGCGAAACATTTCTGTCATATAAGATGTTTTTTGCTTCAATGTATGCATAGGGGATCCTGATAATGGATTAATTGTTTCCCGATCAAAACATTCATCGCATCCATGAAAGAAGCAACCCTGTAAATTAAATATTCATTCGTTATGTTTTCTCTACAAACGTAAACATTAAATGAAATGAAAATTGTATTAGATAATTTAAAAAATATTTAACTACATACATGATATTGGTAAATGGTGTTTGTTTCTTCGCAGAAACCATCAACTTTCACGCCACATATCGTTTTTTCCCCCATACCATTAAGTGCATGTGAAATGAAGACTCCTTCTTCTTGACTAGTAAATTCGATCCAACGAATGGCATCATTACTGTAATTTCCTTTTATGTAGCCATTTTGAGGAATCATGGCAATAGAATTCACCCCAATGTGTTGACTCCTAAAACATGCCATGCAAGCTGATGCAATTGTCACGTAACTGTAAGAAAATCAACACAAATATAAGGATACAGTTTATTCCTCTAAATTCATTCGAATATTAAAAAATAATAATGAAGTAAAACTCACCAAAAGGGGTCTACTCCAGCAGTAGTCATGAATTCAGCTCTAAAATCCATACAACACCTTCGTAAGATGTCTACATCAGATCTGCAATGATATAAATTTTTAATTTCTGATCTCTGAAAAAGACAAAACTACAAATGATTAGTAACAAATCCACGCTATTTACCTGCAATACAAAAGCATTTCCTTTCGGAAATCAAATGGTTCCGATTGCCTCCGATCATACCAATCCATGAATACCAACTTGTCAGCTGACGACATCGTGTCAGGACTAAAAAATTCCTTTGGAGGTAGAGTGCCTACATAATTTTGATTAGCCTCGGTGTTGAACAGGTGAGGAAAGTAACCCTTTGCCAATTCCGTAAGCCCAAAAGTTTTGGGGAATTTACTTAAGCCCATTGGCAAAAAGTTGAAGGAATCAATAAAAGTCATCTGTAATGTTGTAAACTTTATACACATTAATTTAGAGCCTTGGGGAATGATTTGGGGTTCATGACCCTTTTCCAACAGCCATCGCAAGATGAATTGCCCATCAAAACCTTTCAAGTTGTGGGCCATAACTGTATACCCTTTATGTTTTTTATGAAAAAGGAAGAGGCAAAACTGGTCAAGGGCATCGTAGCCTTCAAAAACTCTTTCCTCACCGTCCGAGTACTGAGCCACAACAAAATTTACTTCGTGATCACCAGAACTCTGGTCCGTTTCAAAATCAAAAAAAATTAATTTTTCTGTGGGTGATTTAGGCGGCTTGTGAGGAAGGAAACACTTGTGATCTGAACCAACAAATTTGCTGCATCCTCTACATTTTATCTCCCCACAAACATGTTCGTACTTCATACACTTTCTCCTCTCTATGACCTTACAGCATTTCCTGCACTGCCATATCTAAAATAGAACAAAAAAAAAATGAAACTATGTTCACCAGTAAAAAATAAAATAAACCCTGGTAACTAATTAACACACCTGATTGCAAATTCCATTTTGTATATGGGCATTATAGCATGAGTCGGATGCACAATTTCTCTCGCATTCCATACATCTGATGGCAGTCCCTCTCAAACATTCACTTCTACGGCAAATATGGCAAAGATTGGTGCACGCATGATCGATGAGGTTTTTGTAAGGAACGTTGCAGAATTCACAGTAAAAATTTGCCCCGTAAAAACCCTTGGGACTCCTAATCAGATCAAAATGATTTTCGTGCAACCAAAGGTATACTTTTTTGGGCTTTTCGGAGCCTTTATAACCAACCTAAAAATATATTATCAAGTAATATTGTATCCTAATCATCAAAACAAAACGTAATAATTCCAAAATACATTCAAATAAACATATTAATTACTAAATAAAAAAATAAAAAATAAAAAAAAATAAAAAAATTGTTACCTCTTTGATATTATTAGGACCAATAACAACTGCTTGAATATCAAGAGCTCTTTCAAAAATTGCTACCTCAGCAAATCCACAATTTCCCTCCGGGACACCAGTCGTACTATGCAGATGCATGGCTTTGCGCAGCAAGAGTGCACGCATGATCGATGAGGTTTTTGTAAGGAACGTTGCAGAATTCACAGTAAAAATTTGCCCCGTAAAAACTCTTGGGACTCCTAATCAGATCAAAATGATTTTCGTGCAACCAAAGGTATACTTTTTTGGGCTTTTCGGAGCCTTTATAACCAACCTAAAAATATAATAAAAATATATTATCAATTAATATTGTATCCTAATCATCAAAACAAAACGTAATAATTCCAAAATACATTCAAATAATCATATTAATTACTAAAAAAAAAAAAAAAAAAAAAAAAAAAAAAAAAAAAATGTTACCTCTTTGATATTATTAGGACCAATGACAACTGCTTGAATATCAAGAGCTCTTTCAAAAATTGCTACCTCAGCAAATCCACAATTTCCCTCCGGGACACCAGTCGTACTATGCAGATGCATGGTTTTGCGCAGCAAGAGAGTACAGTCTTTTTTAAGTAGGGTCCTCAAATCAGGGTCATTGTCTAAATAGGCTTTCCCTAAAAGTAAAGCCATGGCACAACATAAATTACTACCTTCATCATCAATCGATATAACAGAAGTTTTTGTTAGTCTGTCTATTTCCGGATTAATCGGCCTTCTGTTTCTGGCTCCTCCTCTCGGTCGTTTCACTGTTACTACATCAACTGAGAAGGCTTCATCCAATGTTTCGGCTAATGTTTTTCGGCCAATCGGCAAATGTTTTTCTTGGATTGAATGACCTTCATAACACATGACAGTATCATCTCCACCGTCATTTCTGAAACTTGCCGTAACATGGTGGAGATGGGGATATCAAGTTCTTCCGAAAATATTACAAATCTTATCAAATCTTGTGGCTCTAAATTGGCTGTAGCCATAGAAAGTAATCGGGCAAACAGTTGCCGAACTGCATGGATCACCGAACCTAAAGACATACCCCGAACATCTTCGGGAAGTCGATCGGTGTCCAACATCGCAGTGTAGCATATTTCCTCAGCGTTAAAACGCACTTGTTTTCGTCGCTTTTTTTCAATTAATATAATAGCATCGTCAATCTGAAAAAAAAGTAAAAAATTAAAACTTCCTATTCATTTATACAAGCTATATTTTTACAAAATCATAATATCTATTAAAATAATTACATTTGATGGTCCTTCGACAGGCAAAATGGTCCAAAAGCCATGAGATGGTCCTGGAATACCATTTCTATGAGAAGATTCAGTATCACGAGAAGTCCCAGCTCCATCATTCACCCCTTCGCCATATTGGCTAGGCATCGAGTTCTCCAAAAACATTTGGGTAACGTCACTCATAATCTAAAACAATTATATATTATTAAATAATAACACAGACCAAAGATTTTTTTTAAAAAATACTCATTACAATAATAAATTACCTCATCATATTCATCATCATGGAAATAAATCTCTAACATGTCGCCCATAGGGTTTTCTTCAAATATAATTGAAGTTTCACTTCGAGGATCTTCATCAATATTCTCAAACTATTAAATGAAAAAATAAATAAAAAAGTTTGCACAAGTTTTCTTTTCACGAAAAATGAATTTCACTTGTGTTACAACACCATAGCAGCAACTCAATACATGAAAATTTACCAGGGACTAAATTTATTATTTAAATTAAGTTGTATCGAAATATGTATTTACCTGTTCACTATAAAGCGACCGAGTGAAATCTCCGCAAGGCAAATCCGAAATGGCATACAGTGGTGAAGTTTGAGTGAAAACATCATCCTCGCTCTATTAAACGAAAATTAAATTTAATTCCACACAACACTTTATTTGAATATTAGCAAAAAAAAAAAAAAAAACTATAAATGTAACGTAGTAATTATTCGATCCAACGCGAGTGTTCATATATTTTAACTCTTTTTTCAAGAAATGAGTTTTACTTAGATTATAACATCATAGCAATTGCAAGGAACTAATTTTCAAAATTACATGTATGCAAGTTAACTATTAATAATAATAATAATATCTTAAACTTTAAAAAAATTTAGATAATAAAAGCATATTATAGTTAAATAACAAAAATAAATATACAACATTAAAATAATGAAAAGAGAAAGTTTGTTCACTATTGAAAAAATTTTACGATTTAACTAGTCTTTAAAATAAAGAATTTCTAAACACAATTTAATTCTCAAAATAAAGTATGTATAGATTAAAAGCCATTTTAAATAATTATGGAAATAACTCAAAACACATTGAAAGTTGCAAGTATGAACAAGAAGGAACAAACATACACGTGGAATTTTTTTTTTTTAGCGCATGTTGTTAACTATTAATAATAATAATATCTTAAACTTTTAAAAAAATTATTTAGATAATAAAAGCATATTATAGTTAAATAACAAAAATAAATATACAACATTAAAATAATGAAAAGAGAAAGTTTGTTCACTATTGAAAAAATTTTACGATTTATCTAGTCTTAATTTTAAAGAATTTCAAGAATACAAAATAATTCTTAATTTAAAGTATACATAGATTAAAAGCATTTTAAATAATTATGGAAATAACTCAAAACTAATAAATGAAATACACTTACTACAGAACGTCTTCTCTTCATATTTTCTCACACAAAATCTAAATACTTGAGCAATATAAAATTTGCAACAACTAGATAGCAGTCGAAATAAGAAATGAGTATTCGCAAAAGAAATGACACTAAGTCCAGATTTAACTCATATATTTATTAGCCAATCACAGACAACAAGTTCTGACGTCTTTAAATATCAGGACCAATACAGTAAGAGAGACAGTTCTACACAGAGCTGTAGAAATCGTTGCCAATAGCTCCTTATATCAATGAATCACGAGCGAACAGGTTGAAACATGAACACTACGTCAAAAGTGTCGGCCATCTTGAAAATGACATCACACCAACCCCCCCCCCTTCTAAGACGTCATCTTGAATGACGTCACTCCCGAAAATACTTCCAAACCCCCCTTCTAAGACGCCATCTCGGATGACGTCACACCCCCCAACCCCCCCGTCTAGGAGGAGAGCATGATTGACAGGTAGGGGGACACGCCACCCTCCGAACCCCTCGTGCAGGAAGAGAGTTTGATTGACAGGTGGACACGCCCCTTTCTATTGTTCTCTCCAGGCACACCCGGTTACTACTGTCAACTACAGCTAATATAGTCAGAGCCGAGACAATTAAACAGCGTGCGAGCGGAAGTCAAAATAATAAAAAAATGGCACAGGAAAACATTGAAATGGAGAGCGCTAGCAGAATAAATGGTTTAGCTTTATTAACCGCAAATTATGAGGGTAATAAAGATGAGACGAAATTTTTTTTTCGACAATTTGACGAAGTGGCTTTACTGGCAAAGTGGAAAGACTCCGAGAAACTCACGATATTGAAATCGAAATTACGGGGGAACGCGCTTCGCTACCTTATGTCAGACAGAGAATTGATGAATTCCCAAAATTATGATCTGGTTAGGGATAAAATCATGGACTTTTTCCGGGACGAATTAGATGTGGGACAGTGCCAATTAGATTTCTCCAACTGTCACATGAGAGAAAATGAATCAGTCAAAATGTTTGCACATAGACTTGTCGTGGCTTCGAATAAATATTTGGGGACCTCGCAAACGGAAATCTCGCAAGATACGAAAGCGGTAATTGACAAGCTTAGACTCAAAATTCGTAGGGGCGCTTCTACCAGAAATTCAACGAGACGTACTAAAATTGAACCCGAAATCATTCGAACAAGCTATTGAAATAGCAAAAAATTCTCAAATGGCGCTTGACACGGTTGCGAGATGTAAAATTAATGCATTAAAGGTGGAAAACTCCTTCTCACAATCAGAAGAGCAGCAGTTACAACAAATCAATCGCATGCAAACAACTACTCAAAACCCTCCTGGGCAAGTACAAGCGATGCAGTGTTATTTATGTGGAGTGTCGGGGGATCATTTTTCAACGGAATGTGAGGCATTTAAGAGTATGATTAACATACCACAACAAAATAGACATAACCAGCAATATCCGAACACCCAAAATGCGAGAGGCGGTTATTCCGGTCAACGGGGTGGTAATAGAGGTAACATATCACAAAACAGGTACTTCAGAAATCCGAATCAGCACGTCAGGGGACAGAACAGACAAAATCGTGGTAATTATTACTACAATAATCAAAGCAGAGGTAGATATAATTCACATGGTAACAATAATTCACAAGCTTCAAATCATTTTTTAGACATAGCACAGGGGGACATGGAGAACACTTAAACAGTTGCTCAGATCAAACCAGAAGTGCAGGTATACCCAGACAATTACAGGTGGGAAATTTGAAAATCGAGAATTTAAACAATTTTAACAGTTACAATGTTTCAAATTTACCTATTATTCAAACGGAAACTATGGGAAAACT
This sequence comes from Linyphia triangularis, assembly GCA_963978545.1. Taxonomy (NCBI): domain Eukaryota; kingdom Metazoa; phylum Arthropoda; class Arachnida; order Araneae; family Linyphiidae; genus Linyphia; species Linyphia triangularis. Next base: position 64,115,904 of record OZ021728.1, read on the forward strand.
AGTGCTTTTATAACTTTCTTAGGAGTGAAGAGCTGTTTAAAAACGGACTGAAAGTTTTCAAAATAGCACCAAAAAATTGATGAACAAGGAAAAAGTCATTTGTTTCTTGTACAAGAATCAAATGAACTTGTATAAGAATGACTTGTACAAGAACGGAATGAAAACTCTTGAACGTGAATTTTAATTGAATATACAGTTTTTGGTTAAATACGATTCGTTTCGAATAGTTCGTAAAGTATGTAAAATTTTGAGCTCCGAAAATATTGGCGAGTGGTTATTGCAATGTTCTTCAGTTTAACTGGATGGAATGATAATTGAAAATAAAAATTTACAAAAAAATAAGTCATATTCGATCAAGTTAAAGACAAATGAAAAACTATTTGTAAAATGGTTTATAATGTAAAATTTCAGATTTTACACCGCGAATATCATGAAATTCGTTGGTCGTCGTAGGTAAACAAATGAATTTTCCATCGGATTATGACGTCAAATCTAACCAGCCAATGATGAAACGTTTTGCGGCTACGTCACGATTCCACTGTTTTTACAATTTTTCTTCTTTCGATATTTAATTATTTAATTAAATAAATTTTACTTTTCTCCCAACTGCCTCTCTTTTGTTTCAAAGTTGAAAACCAACTATAATCATCATCGAAAATTGGCAATGCAAATTTAAAAACGCGCAATAATGCTCTTTTTCTGTTCAGCACCGTAATCATGAAAATTTGAGTGTGCTCACAAACAAAAATAACAGCAGAAAGATGGCAATACATTTATTTTCTAAAAAATATATTGTATAAAGTTAATGGTATACAAACTAAGATAGTCCAAGTAAAGACATCTATCCTATATTCTTCCCAACGTTTCTAAAAGTCATTAACATAATAAAATTAGTTAGTATATACTCAGAAGACATAACTACGTCTAACTTGGACAACACAATTAATACAAAATGAACAGTTTGTTCACCACAATAAAAATAAAGTTTGTACATCATAAATTTATGTATAAAAATAATTCATAGCAAACTTGGCGTGTACATAGTTCTTTAATACTTTAAAATATGATGTATTTAATTATTGTAGCTCATTATGGGAGTATTAAAAATAACTCTCAAATAACAAATCGTCTTCACTTTCCGTTATAAAACAGTCTATGGCAGTTCATATTTGAAGGTATCTTCCATCTTGTGATATCTCGAGAAGCATATCAGTAAACAACCAAATGAGCAATTTAACAGTTAGTTTAAAAGAAGTTTTCAGAAAAAATCATCATAGTCTGCCACGGCGTGATTAAGTAATTGACGTTATACACTAGATATACACAGTCTTTAAAGCTAAATCATTTAAGTTAAACTTAAACATTCTCGTATTTATGAGCTTTTTCTAAAACAGTAAACGTTAAACAGCCTACTCTGGTTCTCTTTGTCGTCATTTCTGACACAATAAATACCCGACATAGATTAAGACAGTTGATTGTAGACAGTTTTCATGAAATTAAGCTCTCTCTGCAACTCTGTACCCGAAAAGTATATCTTATCTTCGTCACTCTTTGTCAATTTCAGGATAGTAGGAATGGCGTCAAGGAACAAGCCTCGCCCGCTGCACAAGACTGATGCCAGCACCTCGAGGACCGATGCCTCTTCGTCAGTGTGCTTCATCAAGTTCAAAGTCCATCTGCAATCCTTGCTTCTCGACTTCACGATTCCCAATCGATGGGTGATATTGAAACAGTTTAAGTGGGAGAGATTGCGTTGCTGATTAAGGAGAATAGCTAATACAACCGCAATTGATGCTCCTTGCAAAGATGGTCCAAGTTGTAGGCGAGAAGCGTCACAGTTGAAGATTCTGCCAACACAACTCTTCAAAGCATTTTCGTGCAATGACGACCCTCTATAGGATACCAGACCGCCTCCACAAAATGTCCTCAAGTCCTTAAAGATGAAGTCGAGAACCTCTGAGCCGAAAAGCTCGTCCAGGGCGCAATCGAGTTCATGCGTACGACGAAACCAGCCAACAGTTTTATCAAACACTTCTTGATCTTGCCTACAAATTTCACTCGATTCTTCAATTCGCTTATGTAACTGGACGACTAACCCAGTCCCATTAAATATATTAATTGCAAGAGTAGACGTTACGATAACTGTTGTAAGCAATAAAATCGGGAGCAGCACGTATGGTATCCACAAGTGTAACAGCCCAGCACCAATTGCAACGGCACCTAATAAAAGAAAGGGGAAAAAAGCCATTCAGTTACAAAAATGAAAAGTATTGTCGAAGATCATACAATCCGTATTCTCCATAAAAACAGTAAAAAATAGCAATAATTCATAACACTAAATGATTATTCAAAATACTATTTATCAATAAGCAAATATGATTTGCTTTGATTGCCACCAAATTTCACATAAAAGCAAATTCGCATTTTAGCATTAAAAAATAATAAGAACAAATTTCCAATATTAAGTGTTACTAATTGCAAGTTTTTGCGTAAATATAATCCTCATCCAAAATTTTTGTCTCATTGAATTATAATAACTTGACTCATAACTAAAAATTGAAAAAGATTTACCTCCAATTAATCCAACGTATTGTGCTACGCTTCTTAATTTCCTAGTCTGTTGTAAAGATTCGAAGATTAAATGCAGATGGGAAATATTTTCTTTTCTTCTATTTTCCCATTGAGAAAAATTACTAAAAAAATTGCTGCGTTCTTTATCTGCCTCGTTGAAAAAATCCATCACTTTGCCGAGACTATTGGCGCAGGGTTCCATTTGACCGAGACTTGGAGGGCTTTCCTTTGCTCGCTTCTCAGTCTGTTTTCCGCCATGACGCTTACCATATACCCGCAACCTACGGGTTTCTTGTAAAACATTTTGGTACACTTCATGAGAGACATTCATGGTTTTCCCACTCATTCCCAGCTGATCAACGATTAACGAGTTTAAAAACTCTTCCGAAGCCTTCCTGGCGGTACTCCAAAGCTCCCTGTATATCTCACGTATGAAATCCAAGTTGGTCTGCAATTCAACAGCTACTTCAAGAATCTTCACCTGAACTTCACTCTTAGATCCCTCTGCCAGATCGACAGAGTTAAGGGCTATATTGGCGAGGTCTAGGGCCATCCCTACTCCAGCAAATGCCCCAACAGCAACCTTTGAGGCGATTGCCTTTCCGATAAGCTTCCCTTTTCCCTTTTTCATAACGGTGGATGCCACCAACCTTCCAACTTGTGCCTTGGCGTTAAAGGCAGTCGTCAGACCGAAACCTAATTTGTGTGTGAGAATTACACACTGGAACAGAAACCGATTGCGTCGCTTGACGAGAAACACAGAGAAGGTGACAGCTGTTACGGCTACATCGAAAGACGGGTTGAAACAAGACTTTTTACCTAGGATCTTCCTGACGCAAGTAATAAGAGCACAACGGAACATTTCAGACCCCAGGTTGGACGATCCGAAGTAGTCCTTGAGATCCCTAAAAATGATGTCCATGATGTTCATCTCGAACAAGTGGTTGAGGGCAGTTTCGAGTTGGTGGGTGCGTTCGAACCAATTCTTCATTTTATCGAAGCTCTCCTTGTCCTCATGACAGATTTGTTTGGCCTCCACGATTCGATTGCTTAGCAATGATGCTTCCGTGACGGTTGTGACCACCTGGGCGATGCTACCGGCACCTGCCGCGAACGAGCCACCGACTGCGAGGGAAGAAGTGACGGCCGTTGCGGCAGGAAGTAGAAAGCTGGGCAAAAGGACAGCGGCGGCAGGAGGAAACAGGATGGAACCGATGATAGCCAAACCTGCAAAAGAAAGGAGATGTCATGAGACGTTGATCAGAAACAGGTGTTTGGCTTTTCGGACAGGGCAATATCCTATAATTTTATGTGAATTCTATAAATGAAAATACAGTAGGCAAAAAATATGAATGCAGGATAATAACTGTTGGGATTTGTGGGAACTACCTTTGATACTGACTATCGTACTTCTTTCAGAAGATGACATACAAAAAAAGTTATAGAAGCAAATTAAATACTAATTAAACATATTAATAGGAAAAACGTTAATTTATTATTTAATAATTAAACTGCATTTGCTCATACCATTTGTTGCAGTTCGTCTGTATCCACATAACTTGGTGATATACATATTCACGTGCACTATTGCATTATTTAAAGTAATAAATTAAGTTATTATTTATGCTGACCGCATCTTTTGGTAAATGTGATAAATAACGCAAAATAATACCATTAACCGCGGCTGTTATAAATAATTACCAATGAAGTTCGGTTATTGGGATTAATTTAGTAAAATTTATTGAAATCACAAACGCTAATGTATTTTAATATCTTGAGATCGCATACTTTTAGAAGTTTTATTAGAGTTGACGTTTTATTATATAAAAATGTAAAAAATGCCGTATAATAATGATTACTGATATTATTCAACAACAGTACAATAGACTTCAGTCGTGGTGCTGGTACTCGGTAGAGTCACCCCCATTCATAAGTCATAATCAAACAATTATTATTTACTAGCTGAATACCCGTGCTTCGCTACGAAATTTTAACATGTGCAATATTTTATCTAGCTGTGAGGCCTTGCGTTGCGGAAATCTGTCATTTGTGTATAGGTCCAAGTTTTTGGCGCCGATCAAACGGTATAGTGGTTAGCGTGCTAGCTTCTAGACCGCGAGGTTGCGGGTTCGAGTCCCATGTTAGGCATGGGTGTTTGTAAATGTATGTTGGCTTGTCTAATGACGAATGCTGCGGCGCATTATAGCCCTCGTGTTGCTGACGGCGCCAGATAATCTGAAAACAACCAACCAACCAAGTTTTTGGCCCTTCGCTCGCAGGAAGGTTCATTGCTACGCAAAATCGAGCTCGCTTCATTCGCTGAAAAGTTCATTGACACATAAACCACAGGCTTATTTCACTCGTTGAAAGGTTCATTGCTATGCAAGCATAGGCTCGCTTCGCTCACTGAAAGGTTCATTGCTGCGTATGCATAAGCTAGATTCACTCACTAAAATCAAATTGCTACGTAAAGCCATAACATCGGAAGTCTCTCCCTTGTCGAGAAAAAAAAAATTCCCCGTTAATACAAAGCCCCTTTAAGATTAATTTAAAACGTGTTTGTGGAAAACAAAATTAGAAGGCCAAAACTACTTATGTTGAAACTTTCAGAGCTCTAGGCCTATTAGAAGTCACTTTTTGTAAAGTAAAAAAAAAAATAATAATAATTAAAAAATAATTAAAAAACAAATTACAATTTTAACATTCTTTTTGTCAGTCCAATTAGAAGGCCAAAACTACTTGTGTTGAAAATTTCAGAACTGTACCCCAGTTGCAAATCGTATTGTAAAATATTTGTTAACTAATTAAAAAAATAATTAATAACGAACTAACGAATTTTTGTTAATTCTGGTTCAAAAATGTTGAAACATGATGTCAGTCTTGGAGATTTTTTTTTCAAAATAAACTCTCGATGTCTATACTCGTTTTGACATTTATGACACTTTTTCATGGGGAAACGAGTAAAAAAACTTAAAGAGGTAAACGATACTATTGAGGAAAATTTACAGCTAATGCAAGAATTTAATAACTTTTTTACACAAGACAAAGACGATGTGCAGTTTCTTTTACACAATATTTGAAGAAAATCGACAGACAATACCTAGAACGACAATTAAACAATCTATACTTAATTGTCTTTTTAAAAAAAGATACATGAAAATCTAAAATGTTTAATTATTTCATAAACTTCCTTTCATTTACAACTTTAAGTTATTACATAAGTAAAAATTTAATATGCTTAAGTAAATTGCTTTTATTTAAACATTTTAGCAAGCTCCACTGCAATTACCTAAAAAGACTTAACACCCTGCTAAGCGAAGGGAGAGAGTTTGGGATACAAGTTGTTTACATGTTATTCCCATGCTTGCAAGGTCAACTAGACCAGCTGCTCCTTACATTTTCGGACAACGCAACTCGTAAAATTGAGGGGTAAAAGGGACATTCGACATTAATGTGAATTTGAACTTATAAGATCTTTGTAAACGAGGATACTTTTTGGCTATACGCATCTGGTTCCCACCGGTTATATATATACAATTTTGGGTTTTATGGGCTAATTTTGGGGGACATTTTATCTGCTGGACAGAGGAATGTTTCTCAGGATTCACTTGGGAACATCTGCGATTTTGAGGTCATAGCCCGGCCAGCTGCCTCAAACAGAACGGAAAATTCTGGACCAATAATGTATATGGTAAACAAATAGTGGACCATAAGATAGCGAATTAAAAATGATTTAGAAATTTAGAACCCGAAATCTACGATTTGAGGAGATGAAAATTGAATGAAATGGGTAAAAAGTTTTAAAAAAACGATGGCGCTCTAGAATAGATATGGATATGCATTTCTGACTTCAAGAGAATAATATCTTGAATATGGTGTAGTGTATAAGTGCTGGTTCGAAGCACAACCCTAACGAAGATAGTACGATACTATCAATATTTTCATGACGATGAAAACTTAAGTGTTCCAAAGATGCTATAGGATACCACTGTTGTTAATTTCCGGTGAGTGTTGCATGTTTGCATTTATGTTCAACGGGAGAGAAATAATGTTATTTAAATAATTGTTTGAATATAATTCTAATGTATTAGAATACTGCTATTTAATCTAGTACACTAATATAAATTTAACGAATTGTAATATTAACGTATTTTATATTTTGTCAGGTGATGTAAATAAATATGTATTTTAACTCATATTGCATTCTTACTTGAATTCAACATCCTGGCTTAATTGCGAGTCACAACAATTTGCACCACTAAACGATTAAATCAAAATCTAAAATTAAATCTAATTTTATCATGTTTAATGTAACAAACATTTGATCAATATAAGACTGGGGCCCCCCAGCAACCCGAAGATTAGTGGATAATTGGTCATCTTTTTGTTGGAGTAAGAGTACGACGAAAAAAATAGATATATAATCGAAAAAATTTAATTGTATATTTTGGCACTTTCGGATTAATCATTAGAAAATAATCATTTTACTTCAATGAATGGCTAAGGTTCAAAAGTCATACAATGCTATGCAATAATAAAAAAATGTGTAATATTAAAGAACGAAGGCAAAAGCATCAAAATATGCTCTTTTTTCCCCCTTCCCCTTCTTCTTTGATTTAGGGCTTTGTAGCTTATGACGGCAGAGTTTACTACGATAAAAAAAAAAGGAAACCCTCTTTAATTTTCATCTTTTATCACAATCATTCTTAGTAAGAACCTTCATATTTCAGATAAATTATTCAATATCATCCAATTTAGTTTATGATGTATACTGATCTTTGTGAATCAACAAAGTGAGAAAGTTTTATTTTTATTCACCAAGTTGGCATATATTTCCCGGATGAGTTCAACGTTTATGCTATTTTGTACTAATTAAATATAATTCCTCAAAGTTAATTAGAATGGCATGCTTTTTTATTGCTATTACGAATTAAGTTTTCCCATCAATGCCAAAATATATTACCGCGCATAAATAAGCCACTAACATTGCGTCATGTCAATGTCTTTTTCACTTGATAAATAAATTTCCTTACTTTCATTAATTATTGGCAACAAGTTTCTTTTTTCTTATTTCTTTTAATTTTTTGTTGCTTTTATAGTTTTTTTTTTTTTTTTTTTTCAGATTTCTCCGTTTGCAGCACAAGTTTATACATTTTAGAAAACTAATTAAAACGATTTAATAAAATTATTAAATGCTTAAAGAACTTTTAAAACTATTATTAACCTTTCAGTCTCAATTTAAGATATCAATAATTATAGGTACAATAGATATTTTTGGAAATTCACTAAATACTAGTTGCTAACTTTGCTACTAATGAAAAAATGGCTAAAAAAGGGGGGTTTAGAACAGAGTAGAGCAGAAATGGTGAATTGAAGAAGTTATAGTCATTAAATGTGGTGCAACAACATTATGTTCAATGAATATAAATGAGATTCTACATTTTTTGAACATGGATTTTTATATGAAATGACCAATTTTCCAATAAAACGACCTTTTGATTTATAACTTGAAGACACATTTTGATTTTCTTAAAGTTCTACACTTTATACCAATAAAAAACTTTTCAATAAGAACAAAACACATTTTTAAAACAGTAGTCTGACACACTTTTCTTTACTAAGCGAAATGTGGTGGCTCATGAAAGTTGACGTCTTTGTTAGGATCTAAAATATAAAATATCTTTAAAAAATATTCTTATTTTATCCTACCCAAATCTCATTAAAGATTTGAAGAAAGCTTAGAAATATTGTTTTTTTTTTTTCCCATTTTCCACTTTTTTTTCTTCTTCCCCTTTTCATTATCAAAAATTATTTATTTATACCAAATTAAATGAATTTTTTTTATTCAACGACCCAAATCAAATAACTACTCACTGTTGTATAAACATGTCCTAATAGTTCACATTTTTGACAACCGGACATTTACACAAGGTAAGTTTGTGCAGAATCAGAATTGGTACAACCACTAAGCAAATTCTTGTTTTGACAAGAGAAGAGACAACAATACAAGAGAATAGACAACAATACAAGAGAATAGACAACAATACAAGAGAATAGACAACAATACAAGAGAATAGATTCTTTTGACATACATAGAAACATGCAAGTGAAACTATTTCAACCTTTGTGACAGATGTTATTTGATTGGTGAACTTTGAGTAATCAAGTTTCATCCATTACTACAGCTGGCATTAGGTTCAATTCCCTAAATTTGTCATCATAAGAGCCTTTTTTTTGCTATGAATTCTGTTTGCTGATTTACAATTTAAAATGCCATTTCGTTTTCAACACAGAATTTTTTAACAGGCATGTATTGAAGAAAAGGAGACTTACATATATTATTATTTATGCTGTTATATATTGTTAAGAATTTCTGTATATTTGTAAATATTTCGTAGCATTAATTATGTAAAAAGATGAATTTCTGTACATTTCGCATAAGGCAGTGCAAGGGTTTGCTTTCTTGCAATGCGTGTCTTAATGCTTGATAACGAGTTTTACAGAGATAACGCTGGGAAGCGAGTTTTACAAGGAGCAGGGCATTTAACATTATGGTAATGGCAATCTCGCCAAATTGGCGAGATAGAGCCAAGTTAGCGATGGTTTTGGCGACTAATCTTTGCCACCAAATTTGGCGAGAAATCGTCAAATGTCACCAAACTTGGCGACATTTTCGATCCCTATGTACATGTATAGGACTTTTCGACTACGATCTGGAAAGTTCTCTAAATATCTACCTCTATAAGTTTCAAGAAGGTTTGACTCCTATATAAGGCCGGCCGTGAGTTGAGTCACTGGGTTAGTTAAGTCCTTTAATTGACTGAAATTACTGAGTTGAGATACTGAGTCTCAGTGATCATTCAGAGTAGTTCTAAAGCGAACTGTATTATATTGTCTTTTGCAGCGATTTAGCAGTTGTGTTGTCAAGTTTTTAACTGCTGTTTTGTGCTCTATTGTTGTGAAAAGAGCTGTATTGAGACTACCAGAACGAGAAGTTCTGGAGTTGTAAGAGAATCTGCGTAGAGTTATATCGAAATAAATTTCTGCAAGTTTTGATCTGCTTTGGCTTCAAATCTTTCGAACACATCCACGCAACAATATAAAAACGAAAGAAAAAAAAAAACTTTAAATTGAGGGACTGCGAAGTCACTTGGATCCCTCTGCTTCTCAGGCCCTCAATTCCTTTTAATTCCTTCCAAAACACCAAATGATAGCACTTTCACCTTAGTCGAGAAGATTTCAACAAATTTCAGGGGATGTATTTCAACTTTGCTAATTTTATTTTTCTTAAGTATACAGAGGGCTTTACTTAGTTTGCTTTATTTCCTCCTAGCAGCCCTAATAATTTATCCTCTATTAGCTACTTTACTAAACATATTTAAAAATATAATTAAAACATGAACATTCATACTAGCCTTAACTTTTTACTATCTTCACTCGGCAGCTCAGAATAGGTAGGTCTACTAATAGTGAGGTCGCTTAACATGAAAATGTGGACACGCCGGATAAAAGCACCACATTTTTTTCCAGGTGCAAGTTAGGTACTTAGCTTTCAATTTCTGATAGGAACAACCATCTCCGGCTGCCATCTTGGATTTTATGGCGTCCATTTTGAAATATCAGTACATTACCAATATCTCTGCTCCTAAGTGACTTAGGATCACAAACTTGGCGTCTAAATATATACATATTTGGGGTCAAAGAATTAAACCAAACAATCTTTAAATGTATCAAACTATATTTATTCACTAATATGTACAGGGCCGTCGCTATTGAGATGGGGGGGGGGGGGGAATCAACACCCAAAATGTTTGAAAGGCGGTCAGTCTGCAAACTTTCAATTTTTTTAAAAATTTTTTTACGAAATTACGAACAATAGAGAAAACTTTGAATGGAAAAAGCAAAGATAAGTTAAATCGTCAATATTAAAAATCCCCGAACGCAATACAAACTAAGTAATCTAAGTAAGTCGGAACTTTTGAATTGATGTGGAAATATTCTTCCTTTAACGTATCAATGGGATCATTAAATTAGTCATCATTATCTTCAATTTTTATCTATTAAATAAAATAAAAAAATTATATTTATAGCTTATTTTTTGCTTCCAGAAAATCAGAAGGAATAATTCATATTAATTGAAATGAATGTTTGCTCCTGCTGGAATCAGTAGTATATTGCCAAGAATCATTGCCTATAGCAATGTCATTAAACCCGTTATCCCTATAATAAAAATCGTAGTGTTTTTATTGGTAATTTTTGGTACATAGCAATGATCCATCAGAATTTTCCAATGCATTGAATTTCTTTTTATCAACATTTATATAATTCTTAACTAATACTCACTTATTTGGACATTAATTTTTTCTGTATCGAAGTACAATTTCCATTCACTGCGTTTTAAAAAACAATGAAAAAATAGTCAAATGAAGTACTTGAACATAGTTTACTTAAACGGTTTTAAACTTTTAATTATCTTTAAGCGATATTTGTCTCGAAAACGTCGTCCAAATATTCCGTTTTATAAAAATCTACAAATATGTCGCGATAAAAAATTAAACCATAAAAACACAGTTTTTAATGTAAGTCCTTTATATACATTGTTGACTTTTAAGTGCAATTGCAACATATTTAAGTGATTTTGATCTCAGATCGACATCTACGAAGAAAACCATCAATTCCATACCATGGATTATCTATGTTTTTGTCGCAAAAACTTGAGAAACGAGCTGAAAATTGGCAGATAGATATTGTCATTGACAACAAGTCTATCTGCCAATTATCTGCTCGATTGTATGAGGGAGTGTGTTAATTAAAGTTGAATGGAAAATTTACTAAAATATAAAACTCGACTTCAATTACATTTCAGTAACATGTCATTAAACATAAATTTAAAATTATTTAAACCACAATTAAAAACCAAAGAAATATTATTTAACAAATAAAATTACATATTTATTAAAATTAGTAACAAATTAATTACAAAAATTAATTACATATTTATTAAAATATTCCATATTAATAACAAATTAATTACACTTCTAATAACAAATTAATTTCATAAGGATTAAACTTTAATTGGTATTTTTTTCTACTTTTGCAATGAAGTTACTATTATTTCTGTCGGAAAAATAATGTCTAACCCCCCCCCCCCCCAAACATTGGCATTTGCACAGTTCAGTACATTTCCAAGGAGCAGTTCTGAGCAATATTTATCAAGACATATCCCCCTTCGTCTGCCCCCCCCCCCCCCGATAGTAACGACCCTGCATATATTAGTGAATAAATATAATCTGATACTTTTAAAGATTGTTTAGATCCATTACCTGACCCCAAATAGGTATATTTAAACACTAAGATATTCACAATATACTGATATTTCAAAATAGCCACCATAAAATCCAAGATAGCCGCCGGAGAAGGTGGTTCCAATCAGAAATTAAAAGCTAAGTACCTATCTAGCACCTGGAAAAAATTTGGTGCTTCCATCCGGCGAGTCCACATTTAGGCGAAATTCGCTATAAATAATACATTCAGAGGCGGCCCGTGGTAGAAAATGTTAGTGCAGCAGGAAATATGCGATTTCCCAACAATTCCGCACCCCCCCCCCCCCTCTCAACCACAACCACACTTTCCAAAATCGTGTACAAGCACACTTGAATTTTTTTTTTTTTTTAATTACCAGTTTAAAATTTGATTTTCTTGCACTTAAAAGTACATAATTAGTAATGAGAAAAAAAAATTAAAAAAAAAAAATTAGTTTTATTCAAAAATTAATTAACTAATTAACATTTAACTCGTTATAACTAGCATATTTTTGAAAAGTAATTACTGGAGTTTAATGGGGCCAAGAAAAGAAATTATGGTTGTAAACTGTTCGTAAAATCATTCTTAACGTTATGAACTTCCATCTAGTTTTTAGAATATTTAGTTTTTTTTATTACAATTTTTTTAAACATTGAAAATAGAAACAATTGCAATTTTTCTAAAACCTTTTGCATTTGAAAATCTTAGCAAAATTCATTTTCTTTTGCAATCAATTTGACTGTAGCTCAAAACATCTAATAGATAATGCAGATATTAATTCTTAGATAATTTTTCAAAAATATTATATCAAACTTCAGTTATCACTGTTTAAATGAAGTTGCACGTGCCAAAAACACTATTTTTTAGATACTGAGTTTAAAATATTCAAATTTATTTTCCGAACAAAATAGTAAACTTTAAACTAATAAAACTGGGTGGCCACAAAATTCAGGAAAAAAAGTTCCCTGATACTTCCCTGACAGATTTTATAAAAATTCCCTGATTTCACGACAAAATTGTTTTCAAATTCTCCCAATTTTTTAAAGGTTTTCCATTTGTGTAGACACCCTGATCAAATAGAACATGTATGCTTAAGAGATAAAATGCCAATTTTTAAAAAATAGTTTTGGTGGTAATGGAAAATCTATAAATTTAATAGGCAATACGGTTTTTGGGGTTAGTCCGTCCGCCTAAACTGCTCAACCAGTTTCAATGATCAAGGTGTCATTTTAAAGGAAATAAGCTGTAGATTTGCCAAAACGTGCCAAAATAATTTATTAACACTTTATTAATTAGTTAAATTTCAATATTTTTCATCATTAAGCTACTACAAAGCCTCAATGATTTTGAATATATGATTGGCAACATCCTTACGTATGTAAACAACAAACCGGCTGCTCGGGGGTTCAACCAACCAACCAACCAACCGTTGCTAATTTTAAAGCTATCCTTATATGTAAACAACAAACCCATTGCTAATTTTAAAGCTCTTTTTTTAACTCTTCGTTTCAAAGTTGATTTTTTCTGTTTTTCTGAAGCATTTTTGTATTAGAGTAATTATTATTTTGAAGTATTTCTATCCAGAAAATGCCTCGCGTTGGACGTCGTTCTTCCTTACGTATGTAAACAACAAACCCGTTGCTAATTTTAAAGCTATCCTTACGTATGTAAACAACAAACCGTTGCTAATTTTAAAGCTCTTTTTAAACTCTTCGTTTCAAAGTTGATTTTTTCTGTTTTTCTGAAGCATTTTTGTATTAGAGTAATTATTATTTTGAAGTATTTCTATCCAGAAAATGCTTCGCGTTGGACGTCGTTCTCTAAAGGGGCGACTTATCAGAATAAATAAAAGATATTGGGACTTCAATGTTAGGGCATAGCTAATGAAGTTTTAAGTCAGTATGTTGGCGGATAGTATATATAACTTTTTATTATGAAACTTGCAATTTGGGTGTTTTCTCTATTAGGCCTTACATTAAATTTATAAAAATTTGGTTACATTTTTTATGGCTAGCAAACCTATTCGAGCGCAGCAAGATGTTTTAACCACAAATTCGAGCGGCAAAGCCACTCAATCCGAGCGCAGCGAGGCGTTTGGGGGTTGGCGAGCGTTAGCGAGAAGGGGGCGAAGCCCCCTACTTTAAATTATTCAGCAACATTAAACTTTGAAAGATTATCACCACAAATCTTCGGGTAAATGGCGCCAAAATACAGATGAACGGAAAACATGCCTAAAAATGTCCCTGATTTTCGTCAAATTTTAAAAAGTTCCCTTACATTTCCCTGATTTTTTCCAGAATCAGAAAGCTCCCTGACATTTCCCTGATTTCAAGGTATTCCAGGTTCTGTGGCCACTCTGTAAAATAACTCTCTAGCCCTTCAGATGATATCATTATCTTGCAAAAATTCCATCTAAAGATTATTTTAAAGCAAAAAAAATTATAAACACATTTGACCTACTTTTGCGATATTTCAAGTATGTACATATAATTTTATGAACGCAAATTCTTTAATATTCAAATCGAAGTTCCGTTTCAATTTGTACAAAATAATAACATTTAAACACAATATTATAAAATAAGAACAATTAATGAAATCATTATCTATAGTTTTGATTAATAAAACGTTATCTCTTGTTTTGGCCGGAGCCAATCAGTTCATCGAATTCTCAAGGACAGTTGAAGTGGAAAAATGCTGATCTGGTTATCTCTACACATTACGTGGAGGGAAAGGCTCTGTTGTGTTCCATCGGTTACCATGGCAACGTTACAGCCGAAATGCGTTTCAGGAACACTAGGCTGCTGTTCGGGGGAAGATCACTAGTTTGAAGTGATTGAAAGTGTTTTTATTTAGTTTTTTTCCGTGAATTGAGTATTGAGGCAACAGGTGTGCTATCGGTCGGATTTTTTTTTACACTTACCGTAGAAATTGGATCTTCATTTTAGAAATTTGTAAAATATATAGTTTTAGTTTTGAGCAAATAAAATTAGATGCAGCCTAGCTGTACTGGCTGTAGTGCACGAACCGCTACTGAGTACATTTTAATAGCTTTGGACTACGCCTATATGTTAATGTGTTCCTCTCACAACTAATATTTTTGCTAGATTCCTCAATTATTAGTAAAAAATTTAAAGGATTCGTTTGACTTACCAAAAAGTGCATCCACTGAGGCATGTAGCTATGACGGAGAAATTTTCTCTCCGTCATAGTTAATAAATTATGCTTAGTTAAAAGTATAAAATTTTAGTAAAATATGCCAGTTGAAAAGTATAAATTATAGTTACTATAAATTATACTTTTTCAATGGGCATATTTTAATAAATTTTCGGTTAAAGAGGATTAGGAGAGATTAAATTTTGTGTTAATTAATAAGAGTTAAGATACAAATCTAGTAATTACAAAGTTATTAAATAATTACATTAATAACTAATAATTGGTCAATAATTGAATTGTTAATAGGTAATAATTAAATTAAACTAAATTAATCGACGATTAAATTTTAACTTGGCCAACAATAATAATTATTGTGTTTTAAAAGCTAGATTTTAGCAATTTTTTTCTATCCAAGTACTGTACTCTTGGCTTTAATAGACTGATTCTTTGAAAATGTTTTCAGAATTAAGATATTACACTGCTGTTTTGGAAATTAATCAAAGTTTTTTTGGTTTTTTTTCTCCACTTATATTTCAACCTTTTTATTCACATTTGAACCATGAATTACTTATAACAATTAGTAATTAGCATATTAAAAACAATGCATTACATGTTATGAATTACATTTTGTAAAAAAATAATAAATTGCTTATATGTTTAAAATAAAGAAAATTTTATAGTAGAGAATCAAAGAAAATTTTAACGTTAAAACACTACTTAGTTGAAAAAAGTTAAATTAGGATTAATATCTTTAAATATTAACAAAAGCATTTTCTTCTCATCAACCACCCCTAAATTTAATATGCAGTGCAAATGACACACTAAATGCTTTATATCAATCTTAAATTTAAAATGTCACTTTAGAAAATCAATGCTATTGAATTAAAACATATTAAATAAGAATATAATATTTGTGACTAACACTTAATACAAATTTAATGAAAGGAAATTTAATGACTACCTCGGAAACTTATTTTATGGCATTCTAATCTAAATAAAATTTGATCAAGTGACGCTGTTGAAAATTAATTTATTTTGAATCGGAATTATCTTAAGATAGGTAATGTAATTAATTGTTCTACCATGATTAATTTTTCAAAATGTTGAGAAACTATTGCATTTTTTTAACGTTTACTGATACAGAAAAGCTTTTTACACTCGTTTCCACTCAGGCAAAACTTAAACGAAAAAAATCCCAACTAAATCTTGAGAATAAATTTACTCGTTCCCTTAATTTACATGAAATTCTAGACATTAAAATGTATTCATATCTACGTACCTCCAATGGCTCCAACGCTCCCGCCGACAATTTGAGCAACATTACAAAGTTGTCGGGATTCTTGAATGGATTCGGCTGTTTGATGCAGTTTTTGTATATTTCGTTTTCTCTTGGTCTCCCATTCTGGAAATATCACTAAAAATTCATCACGTTCTTCGTCCGCCGAATTGAAAAAAGCGATTACTTTACGAAGGTTCGCAGTTGTATCCTCGATAACTCCGGAAGTTGGGGATTCTTTCCGTCGACTTGGTGAGCAAAACCAGCTTTTGCTGGGACACAGTAATTCTTGAAAAATTTCACGAACTAACTTTTCAGTTATAGGCTCCAGAGGCAGTTCACTCAACAACAAATCCAAAATATTTTTCCGATCCATTATTCTAGCACACCAGTTAAAAATCTCGGTCTCCGATTTTTACTAGCGGAGATATTTCGCGCTTGCCGTTTAATTAAATTAAAAGCACTTCCCTGAATTCTTGAAAGAGTGCAAGTTACATTTAGGTGACCAGATTCAACATATACACAACAATAAGGGACTTTAAGCCACGCGCAACGTAGGTTCGTTGTAAAGATGACACTATATAGAGCATAGAGGTAGACTGGAGAATCAGAAAGGGGAATCCCCGTTCCACGGCAAACCACTTTCCACTTTTGGCGCATGATCACAGTTTTGGCGCATTGATCACTCTTTTGGAGCATTATTCACTGACGACGCGTAGCTGCAATGGGAGAGAAATTAAGTAATTTGAAAGTTTTTAAAGCCGGTCATTGCCACCAAAGGAGGTGCTCATTTGCATAATATTGAAATTTATGAAAATGCGAGCCCTCAGTAGAATATAGACTTTCATTGCTTTTTTCACAAAAATTTTATTCGACCTCCAACCATATTTTTTTATACACAAAATTTTCGTACAATTAATAGCGGTTTTATTTATTTGTTTGTTTATTTATTTATAAGTAGTTGAATACCCATGCTTCGCTACGAAATTTTACCATGGGCAATTTTTTGGCAGCAGCATGGCCCAGCGATGCGGAGTCTGTCATGGGTGTATAGATCCCACCTTTTGGCGCTTCGCTCGCAGGAAGGTTCATTACTACGCAAAGCCAAGCTCACTGAAATGTTCATAGACACATAAGCACAGGCTTATTTCACTCGCTGAAATTTTCATTGTTATACAAGCATGGTTTCGCTTCGCTCTCTAAACGATCCATTACTGCGTAAGTATAAGTATTACCGTAGAATTTTGCGGTGTGCACCAACATGTTTTGTTTGCGATTTTCTATATGTCTGATGCAAAACAATTTTCTTAGGGAGCTGTATGCTAAGTAAGTTTACCTCTATCTTTTAAAATTTTAATAACCCCTATTTTTTATGTTTTTATTCGATTTAGAATACTTCGTTTACTCTAGATACCAAGTGTCAGTTCATTATGTTGAGAAACAAGTCATTTATCAGCGAAAATGTTTTGGGCGATCTCGATGGCAAATTTCTTTAAAGCGCGGAATAAGCAAAAGTTTTGCGTGCTTCAAGACGTAATATATTACACGGTCCCTTAAAGTGAGTTTTTTTACATTTTTAATTATTAATTAATTCATTTTTAATTAATTCTTTTTTACATTTACCAAAAGTCAAAATGGTAAAAAAAAATATTCTAGAAGGGTTTCCGGCCATGATAAATCTAATAGAAGCAAAAAAAAAATCATGTTTCTATTTAAAAAAAACAAAATTAAAACTTGTTTTATTAATAATTAAAAAAAAAAAAAAAAAAAAAAACTGTTTCTAATAAAAAAAAAAAAAAAAGTTGCATGTTATTTATGTTTGGCCTTTTACAAACTATCGTTTGAAATAAAAATTACTAAAATATATTAGCTATTAAAGAATTTGTGGCTGAAAAACAACTTTTCTTTTTAACATTAAATTTGCCATTTTTTTACATAATTTAAATTATTAACCACTCATTGGAAAATTATGAAATTTGCTATTTTGACGGGGTTTTTTGTATTCTAAATCTAAATATGATATAATATTAAGGGTTTGCCATTGAACTTTGGATTAGTTTAAATATGTTGATGACCCCTCATAATAAAAAGTTATATACAATTAATAAGGACCTTCCATGATTTACTACGGTACTTGACTTTTGTTCATTCATCTATTAGAATACAAGATATAGACATCGTTCAATTTTTTTTTTTTTTTTGCATTGGAAATGTAAAAAGTGACAATAAATACACTTTCAAGCCATTTTTTGGAAATTTCGGAAATTGTTTTTAAAAACCGTCGTTGGAATAGCATGGAATAGTTGCCTAATGTATCATTTAGAACACGCAGAAAATTTCGTCCATTTTGCTCAATATTTAACTGCGCCCCTCTTGCTTTGAACAAAAATTTGCCTAAATGTCGCAAAATCGTAACAGATTGGACGTTAGGGTGGAACAAAAAAAAACAAAAAAAATTCGAAATAGTTTTGGGAATAGCACGGAAAAGTTGCCTAATGAGTAAATTAGAACACACACAAAATTTCATCAATTTTTCTCCATATCTAGCTCTGGCATTGAAAATGTAAAAATTTACAAAAAATGCACTTTAAGCTAGTTTTTAGAAATTTTTGGGAATTATTTTTAAAAACCAGCATTGGTATAGAATGGAATAGTTGCCTAATGTGTCAGATAGAACACAAACAAAATTTCGTCCATTTTTCTCAATATTTAGCCACGCCCCTCTTGCTATGATCAAAAACGGGCCTAAATGTCTCAAAATCGTAAGAATGGACGTTAAGGTGGACCAAACTTTTTTTTTGTAATCAGTCTTAACATAGCATGAAAAAGTTGCCTAATGTGTCAGTTAAAACACGCACACAATTTCGCCAATTTTGTTGAATATCTAGCTGCGCACCTTTGGCATTAAAAATGTCCAAAACATTAAACAAAAAAAATGCACTTTTAAGCCATTTTTTGAGCAATTACTTAAATTTTTTTTAAAAAACCAGCATTGGCATTGCACGGAAGGGTTGCATAACGGGTCAGTTAGGACACACAAAAAGTTTCATCCATTTTTATCAGTATCTAGCAGCGCCCATCTGAGTAAAAGAGTAAAATTAAGGACGAAAAGCAGCGTACTTTGAATGGGTAAGTTAAAAACCACATAAAAATGTTATCAATGTTGTTCAATATCTAGCTACTCCCTCCTGGCATTTCAAAAATCACAAAAAATAAATAATATGAAATTATGAAAAAGTATACCTATGTATAATATACATTGTTACCGAAAATCCAATCGATGACAGTATAATTGTAAAGTTTGAATATTCTGGTTTATGCACCAATGTGATTCGAGATAAAAAATAAAATCACATTTCCGACATATCTAGCAGTGGCGGCCGGTGGTCGAAAATGTTAGTGCATCAGGAAACAAGCGACTTCTCAACAGCCCCTTACCCCATTCCCTCCCCAACTACACACACTTTCCAAAATCATGTACAATCCCAATTGAATTTTTTTTTTCACTTAAAGTACATAATTAGTAACGACGTTTAAATGAAAAAAAATTCAGTTTTATTCAAAAATTAATTAACTAATTAACATTTAACTCGTTATAATTGGCAAATTTTTGAACAGTGATTATTCGAGTTATATGGGGCCAAGACAAGAAATTATGGTTGGAAATTGTTCGTAATATCATTTGTAATGTTATGGACTTCCATCTAATTTCTAGAATGTATAACTTTTTTGAAAGAATTTTTTTAACTTTGAAGTAGAAAAAAATCGCAATTTTTCTAAAAACTTTTGCATTTTCTT
Source organism: Linyphia triangularis (assembly GCA_963978545.1). Taxonomy (NCBI): domain Eukaryota; kingdom Metazoa; phylum Arthropoda; class Arachnida; order Araneae; family Linyphiidae; genus Linyphia; species Linyphia triangularis. The sequence goes on from OZ021728.1 coordinate 64,136,005, forward strand.
TTCCAATAAATTTGACTGAGGTTCAAAACATCTAATAGTTAATGCAAAAAATAATTTGAAGTCTCAAATAATTTTTTTTTTTTTTTATTTATACAAAACTCCAGTTATCACTCCTTAAATGAAGTTCTGCATGCCAAAAATACGATTTCTTAGATAAGGAGTTTAAAATATTCAAATTTATTTTCAGAATAAAATAGTACTTCAAACCAATAAAATAACTTTCTAGTCTTCAGATGATACCATTATCTCGCAAAAATTCCATCTAGATATTATTTTAATAGAAAAACTATAAACACAATTGACCTATTTTTGGAATATATCAAGTATGTTCTTATACTTTAATAATGAACGCGAATTCTTTAATACTCAAATCGAAGTTCTGTTTCAATTAGTACAATATAATAACATTTATAACATAAGATTATGAAATAAGAACAATTAATCAATCATTCTGTATAGTTTTGATTAAAAAAAAAAACCTTTACCTACCTAAAAAACAAAAAAAAAAACCTTTACCTACCTCTTTCATTTTCACTTACGCTGATTTTCAAGCAGAGTTGTGAAGGCGGAACAAAAAAAAAATGGTAGCGATGTTCCATATAAATGTTTCTTTAATTACACAACATCCACAACTCACAGACTTCATCAGCTACTTTGTATATCTTACAGCCACACACACATGTCTATCAATTTAAATACTGATGACCACACTTTCAAACTGGTTAAATCGTTCTTGATCACACCGATCTAGGGGGAGGCCCTAAAAAAACACACGACCAGCGAAGTGTTTTTCTTCAATTTTGAAGCGCCATTTATTTGATATTGCTGAAGGTAATTACAAACCAATCAGCTCCTGGAATTCTCAATTGCTGCCGAAGTTAGAATCAATCCTTGACCGGCAGCACTGTTCCATATTGCGTGGAGGAAAGGCTTCCAATGCATTCCATTGGTTACTATGACAACGTCGCTGCCGAAACTCGCTGCAGGGACACACGCCTGCTGTTGCGAGGTAGATCACTTTGATTGGAAGCTGGTTTTTTTTTTTCTCATGAATTATTCAGGAAAGAAAGTTGCTGTTTATCGGACTTATTTTTTCACTTACCGTTGAAATTGGATCTTCATTTTAGAAAATGGTAAGATATATAAATTTAATTTTGAACTAATAAATTTGTATGCAGCCTGGCTGTACTGCACGAGCAGCCACTGATATTTGGAAGATGATTGCTCTCTCAAGCAGTGGCGGATCTAGGATTTTCCTGAGAGAGAGGCGCAACACTGTGCCTTAGCCAGGACGAAATTGAGTTTTTAAGAAAAGTAAAAAAAAAAATCAAATCTATTATGTAGTGTTCAAGAAATATACTTCAAAATAATCCATATCCATTGATTGACCCCCCTCCAGTCGCATTTTTGACTTGCTATCTTGGCTTAAGGTGGTTAACACTATCATTTTGTTTTTTCATTACCTATTTTATTTTAAAAATAAATTGTATTCCAAATGTACCGTTGCAAAATTGTTTATTAGTCTATTTCATGCAAAAAATTTGCATACCCAAACAGCCAACCTCTCATTATTATTTCCCCCCCCCCCCCCCTGGTTGGCGTTGGAAATTTCGCATGTGTGAGAGTCAAAATCTCTTCCTCCCACCCAACAGAAAAAGGAATCGGGTATCAGGGGTACTAAAGGACGGGAAGAATATTTATTGATATTTCGATCCGAGGATACTTTTAATAGAAAGGGATGTGTTTTAAAGTTTCATGAAGATGTCTTCAAGGTTAAGGGGGTGGAGGTTTGAATACTTGTACAATCTTCCAACGTATGTTTGAATGGGAAGGGAGAAGGCTATAAAACGAACCTTGATCCAAAAATAAGCTTTTTTTTTTATTTTGGTAATTAGATGAAGGTCGAAATATGTTTGTTGCGTGAACTTTTTGAAAAAAATGTAGATTTTTTTTTTTTTTTTTTTTTTTTGTAAATAGTAAAAATAAAAAATATACTCAACCTGAAGAAGGGGCGCGCGCCCCCTGGCTGGATCCGCCTCTGCTCTCAAGGCTGTTGCCTGACCATGTCAAAAAAATTATAGACAAAAATGATTTCAAACAATGCATATTTTGCCCATCCGGAAAATATACTAGTGACAATGCTAATGGATTCTCGATACCATATCCGTGAATTAGCAGTGAGGTGAATCCTGAACATCAGGAATAAGAAATACTGAAGACATACGCTTTTTTAAACCTCCTAAACTCAACTTTTACGCCGTTCATTTCATTGATCACATCGACTGGTGAAAGTACACCATAACAAAACTGCTGCTTACAATGTATATAAAAGATGAAGAATTGGAAGATATGTGGAAAGAACAGATTCTTATAATACCATTTGAGAAGTTTCCACGTCACACACAAGCAGTCGAGATATTTGTTAAACTCATAAGATGATGTGTTGAGCTTGAAGCTTCAAGATGTTGCTAGAGACAGTTATGCGAGCTAAGATTCAAGCAAGAAGAGAATTTCCAACATTTGGTAATAAGGGATAGTACTATTCTGATGACTAAACTTTATAAGCATTAGGCCTACTCTTTTTTACTTTACAATATTTAATTTCAAGATTTATAAATATGAATAAGTATTATACTAGTAAATATACTTTTGATTTTTACTATGCATATTTTTTATTTTTGAAATGCTATGAGGAGCAGTTAGAATTTGAGCAACATTGAAGACATGTTTATGTGGTTTCTAACTGTCCGATTCAAAGTAAGCAGCTTTTCGTCCTTATTTTTACTCTTTTACTCAAAGGTTGGTTGGTTGTTTTCAGATTATTTGGCGCCGTCAGCAACACGAGGGCTATAATGCGCCGAAACATTCGTCATTAGTCAAGCCAACATACATTTACAAACACCCATGCCTAATACGGGACTCGAACCCGCAACCTCGCGGTCTGGAAGCTAGCACGCTAACCACTATTCATGGGTTGATGTTTGGAAACAAATCCCAAGTCGTCTCTGATTGGCAGACTTCCCGCGTCTTCCGGTTACTCACTTCCGGCAGAGTCTCTCCGTTTGCTTTCAATGCATTTGTCATTTCGATTCAAGGTTTGTTTTGCTTTTAAAAACTCAAATGAGCAGCGACTATTTTCAAAAATTGGAGCTTTTAGCTCAGATGAGATACAAAGAGAAATTAATTATAGATGGAGGGATCGATTTATCCGATTCATTGGATGTTTTTTTAAAGCAAACTGTTTGTTGACGATACCAGACATAGGCCAGAAGTCTCGTTTGGATACATTTATATGTACCAAATTTTGTTTTAGATACCCAATTTGATGAAATAAAGATTTTCTTTTCCTCAAAAGTTTCAGCTCATATGATATAATTTTACATTTTAAGACATAAATAATTTATTTAATATTAATTTCCTTTGCTTGACAGGTTTGTATTTTTACAGATTAGGCTGTATTTCTTGTAACGCTACACAAATTTATACAGTACTTTAAATTAAATGCCATGTTTTTAATAGTTTTTTTTTAAAGGTGTTAGAGTGAATTATTTGTGTAGGTCATTATAAAAGGTGTATTATAACTTCAAATGGTGTCTACTAAAATATTTAAGGGTCATTCCGTGCAAAGAGGAACAAATTTTAATAAAGAATCTAATTTATAGAATTTTTTGTACAAAAAGATTCAAAGTTTATTCCTGGTAGTTCCTTTTTTTAATAAATTAATTTCTAAAAGTGGACAACACTCGAATTCCGGTTGAGTTTGTTCAATTTTGATGGAAGTGGGTGGGGCGATTAAAAAAAACGTATAAAATAATTTATTTTTTGCCGACAGTTATATTAAGGATTTTTTAATTACTATATTACTTCAATATTAAAAATGATTGAAACAAGTATTTCATTGATTTTAAAATGGATAATTTTGGGTAACATAAGTTACCAGAAATGTGTTTACTTTCATATGATATTAATAAAAAAAAAATTAACACATATTTGTTAGCATAAATTTTTCTTAGTTTTAGATACGTGCTTTGTTGTCAGTTTTGGTTGCAATGTTATTCAAGACTTACAATTTTTCTAATCAAGCCTAAGGATATCAATATAGAAATTTTTAGTATTATATTATGTACTAATATTGATTTCAATATTTTGATATCAATAGTGGTGGTTCTTGCAAACCCATCTTAAAAGCTGATACCTGGTAAAATGTGAAAAGGTACATTTTTAATTCATTTAATGTGTACAAACAATATTTATTCTATTAGTCCGAAAGGCGACTGCAATTTTTGGACCCCATCGAACATCATTCTGAATTTCTTATAAAATTTGGAGAAAAGTGAGTAGATTACAAATCCACTGGTCTGCGGTTGCAAAAATGGCCGAAACTGATCAGAAATCGACTTAGAATGAGTTGAACTAAAATCCGATTGCCAAATATGTCATAACGTGCCAAAAAGAGAACACACTTTTTCGTCTGGCAACCTACTGCATTTTGATTTTCAATTAAAAAAAAAAGCGCAAACGATTTCTGATCTCTGGCTCGAAAAACTTGTATCCTTTAAAAGTAAGCCAAATTAGCGACATCAAATACGTTATCAGTGACGTAATGTTTATTGCAAATTTGGCTCATTTGTGAAAGATGCAAGTAAGCCATAGCCACACATCCGAATCGTCTGCAACCTTCTTAATTTAAAATTAAAGAGTGAGGGTTACCAAATAAAAAAATGCTTATTATTTGGCAAGTTATGGCGCATTTGGCAAATGGATTTAGTTCAACTTATTAAAAGTCGATTTTTGATCAGTTTCGGCCATTTTTGCCACGGCAGACCAGTGGATTCGTAATCTACTAACTTTTCTCTAATTTCTATAAAAAATTCAGAATGATGTTCAATGGGGTCCAAAAATTGCAGTCGCCTCTCATTTCACATTTCACACCTATATTTTATACCACATTGCGTAACGAAGCAACATCGCCCGTACTTCCTTCTTGACTACACTTTATTCATATTAAAATTTATAACTATGGATAAATACTAAGACCCCCCCCCTCCCCTGAGAAAGACACAGTTTGTATCCACAAACACGGAGATCAAGCACCAACCGGAAGTTGCGTAAAGTCTCTGTGGTCTCGTCCGGTTTACAGCGCCATCTATGCACCACTTCTCACTTCAAGTCATGAATACCGTTTGGTCGGCTTTACTCAAAGGGGCACCGCTAGATACTGATCAAAATGCATGAAACTTTTTGTGTCCTAACTGACCCATTATGCAACCATTCCATGCTATGAAAATGCTAGTTTAAAAAAAAATTAATGTAAACGCTCATAAAATGGCTTAAAAATACATTTTTTTTTTATGTTTTTGATATTTTCAATGCCAGAGGGGCGCAGTTAGACATTCAACAAAATTAGCGAAATTTGTTGTCTGTTTTAACTGATCAATTAGGCAACTTTTCCAAGACCGGTTTCGAAAGAAAAAAAATGTGGTCCACCCTAACGTCCAATCTTACGATTTTGCAACAATTAGGCACATTTTTGTTCACAGCAAGAGGGGCGAGGCTAAATATTTAGCAAAATGGACGAAATTTTGTTTGTGTTCTGACACATTAAGCAACTATTCCAATGCTAGTTTTTAAAAATAATTTCCAAAAACTTCTAAAAAATAACTTAAAAGTGCATTTTTTTTGGACATTTTCAGTGCCAGAGGGGCGCCGCTAGAAATTGAACAAAATTGACTAAATTTTGTGTGTGTTTTAATTGACTCATTAGACAACTTTTTCACGATATTCCAAGACCGATTTCGAAAAAATATTTTTTGGTCCACCCTAACGTCCAATCTGTTACGATTTTGTGATATTTAGGCACATATTTGTTCAAAGCAAGAGGGGCGCTGCTAAATATTGAGCAAATTGGACGAAATATTTTGTGTGCTCTAACTGATATATTAGGCAACTATTCCATGCTATATCAATGCCGGTTTCTTAAAATAATTTCCAAAATTTACCAAAAAATGACTGAAAAGTGCATTTTTTGGGGGCTTTTTTTACATTTTCAATGCCAGAGGGGCGCGGCTAGATATTGAGCAAAGTTGAAGAAATTTTGCGAGTTCTGACTGACCCATTAGGCAACTTTTCCTTGCTATTCCAAAATCGAATTATTTTTTTTCGGCCCACCCTATACATACATAAAAAAATTATTGAAAAATCATGGAAGAATTTTGCCCATGAGTAGTACAATTACTTTTCGGAATGGATTGCGATTTAGAGGGAATGGCTTGGAAAATAAAAATTACTAACCATTTTATTCCATTACACATTCTACCTCATCATATTTTTATAAGCATTCACAAAATTGGAAAAATGTTAGTGTATGTTCAATAATAAGAAAATAACAATCTATAGCAATCATAGAAATATATATATTTTCCAAGCGATTTAGCATAATAACATACTAATATTGCCCAAATGAAAAGGATATATTATGGGCCGTTCAAAAATCAAATTACGCATTTAATAAAAAATTTATTCCTATCGATACGAAAATTTATTCAACACAACACAGTAAGTCAAGATATCAAGCATATATGTATTTTAAAACCAAATAAAAAACTTTTATGCACTTTTTTTCTTTAATACCTTGATTACGTCACGCAGTGACTACCTTCATAGTGTTAGTCATTTTCCAAGAAAAAAGCATACATCTACTTACAGTTATAAGTTTCTACAAACAATAAAGTTATAATATCATAATCCAATATGGTGTAATTAAACAAAAGATGACTTACACTCTAGTCACGCATCCCATTTTATTCGCAGAAAGTTTCACATTCATTAGATGTTCCGAAATTATAATCGTTAGAAGCTATACACCTTGGTTCTTTTTCCGTTTTTCTAAAAATGTAGTACTAATGTAACATTTAAAGCAGCACAACTTTTCTCATAGAATCTAGCTCTCCCTGCAATTTTTCAGCCAAGGTACGGATCTCAGCTTCATCTATATTTGCCAATCTCAAGACAGCATTGACGGTATCTATAAATTCGATTCTTCCCTCCAGAGAATCAGTCCCCAAAGTCTGGAGGAACGATTCCTCTTTGTCTGTGTACTCTGTGAACTCGTAAGTCAATCTGGATTCCCCGAATCTCGACATACCAAACTTCGATCGTCGGGTGACATCGAAGCAGTTCAGATGGTATCCACTAAGTCGTTCATCGAGAAGCACGGCAAATACGACCGCAAGTACTGCTTCCTGGAAGGATGGGTATATTCGATGAGGATAGTTGAAGATTTGAGCAACGCAACTCTTCAACACCATTTGATATGATGAATACGCTCTAAACATCTGGAGACCGCCGCCACAAAAGTTAAGCCCCTTCAATTCCTTGAAGATGTCATGAAACAGTTCACCGAAAAGATCGTTGAAAGCGGAATTGAGTTCTTGCGTGTTTCGAAACCAGTCCTCCATTTTGACGAAGTCTTCTCCGTCTTGTCTACAGATACTGTGCGTCTCTTCCGATTGTTTATGTACCTGGGCGACCAGCATGGTAGCATCAGAGATGTTATATGCCACCCTGCACGTTGAGACAACTGTACCGATAACATGGCGACAACGTTGTAAAAGATTTGCACCGATAGAAGAAGCACCTAAAAGACAAAATATATATATATTGTTACAACACATAGGATGCCTCGGGCATGCAATCCGATTATTCCTGTTATCTTAACGACCTGAATAAAACATTAAATAAAAGTAAAGTTTCAGAGCTATATACGATTCTCCAGAATTAAATAACTTGGTAATTTAATATATATATATATTATATTATTATTTTATATATATATATATATATATATATATATATATATATATATATATATATATATATATATATATATATATATATATATATATATATATATATATATATATATATATATATATATATATATATATATATATATAAATTATCTACTTTTTAATTTCTGTTTGAAACGTTTCCACCCAAGTTTACATTAATTTTCCAGAGTTCGCGTATTTTGAAATTGTCATTTTACAACACAAAATACCAAACTCCAACATAAACTTAAAAAATGACTCGAAATTGCTCGTAAATCTGTTAAATGATTTTTTTGACAAAATTAAGGGCGGCTTCTTAAATAAAATATAAGTATTTTTTTTAATAATTTAAACGTAGAAAAATATAAACTTTTTACGGATTTTGTATAAATATTTTTTGTTTTGAAATCTTTGATTTAGCGTGTTCGTGAGGAAAAAATCTGTGGTGAGAAATATTAACACACTTGCCATCATCCAATCGAGCCGAAAGTTGTACTCGTTGTTGTTGATCATGCATTATATCAAGTTTGGGAGGCTGTCACTAAAAGTTCGCTTTTCGCCACGTTCTATGCAGTTTCGGAAGGTTAATTAACCCACTTTCTGTCATTCAATCAAGCTGAAATTTGACAGAAAGCTTCGTTGTCGAAGAGAATGCATCCTATCAAGTTTTGGGGATGTCACTAAAATACCGCTTTTACAGATACTTTGGAGGACCTATTAGCCCCATTCAATCCAGATTAAACTTGGCAGATATTTTCTTTGTCAATGAAAATGAATTTTATCAAGTTTTGTAAACTGTCACTAAAAAACTGCTTTTACACACGCTTGATTAATACGTTTGCGCTATCCAATCGAGCTGAAGCTAAAACTTACTTGGGAGATAGACTATAGCAATCGATGGCAATGAATTCTATCAAGTTTTAGGAAAAAAAGAAAAGAAATGGTTCATGGCACGGAATAGACGATTTTCTTCACTCTCATGAAACATTAGAAAATAGAAAAATATAGAAAGTCGTTTTGAGTTCAAAATCACTAGTTGCAATCGCACACCAAAGTTGGCAATGCATATAAAGGATTCATATTAAAAAACTGTTTGTAGTGTAAAAAACTAATTCACTTGCAAAATTTATGATCCATCAAGTTAGAAAATATATAACAATTAATATTTTAAAAATGATTAAGAGAAAAATGCTGATGAATATGGATAGAATTTGATATTTCATTGATTTTATTAAAAAATATGAAAATTTTACAAATTTTAAAAACTAATAATATTTTTCCTTGCATAATTTAGTTTTATACACGAAATACTTTTAAATATCTAAAAACTGTAATTTTAAAGGCTTAGGAAAGAGTTTTAAGAGTAATGAGTACTTTTATTTAGCAGTCAGATAAAAAATAAAAAGATATATGGGTAAATTTATAATATTAAGTAAATAAGAATTATTACTATACGAAGAAAACAAGTTTCATTAAGAAATACGACCTTCCTTGGATACATAACACATTTAGCCATAAAGTAACAGTCATCTACTTATGGGTTTATTAAATTATAACGAAGTTCTCCAGCTAAAAATACAATTATATTTACCTCTATCGACGCCAACACTTTGGGATGCGTTGCATAATTGTCTGGTTTCTTGTAGAGATTCTGCAATTAAATGCAGATGGGTAATATTTTTCTTTCTTTTGTCCTCCCATTGATGAAAAATACTAACAAAATTGGCGCGTTTCTTATCTGCATCGTTGAAAAAATGTATCACTTTGCGGAGACTTTTGGCGCATGGTTCGATTTGGTCGAAGCTTTGAACCCTTTCGTTTTCTTGCTTGTTTGTCAATTTTCTGTAGGAAGGCTTAACAGATCTTCGCAACTTACGGGTTTCTTTCAGAACAACTTGGTACACTTCATGAGCGATGATGGTAACAGTTCCACTCATCCCAAGTTGATCAACGATCAACAAGTTCAAGAAATCCTCAGAAGCCTTCTTAGCAGCATTCCAAATTTCTTTGTACACCTCACGTATGGAATCCATGTTGGTCTGTAACTCTCCGGCCACTTCAAGAATTCAAGAATTCCGGCCACTTTTCCTGAATTTCGCTCTTCGATCCATTCGCCAGATCGATGGAATTAAGAACGATATTGGCGACGTCAAGGACCATGCCTATTCCAGTAAGAGCTCCGACAGCCACCTTTGAGGCGACGGCCCTAGGAATGAGCTCTCCATCTTTCATGACGGTGGACGCTACTAGACGACCAAACTGTGGTGTGGCATTGAAGGCGGCTACCAGACCGAACCCAAACCGATGTGTGAGAATGACACACTGGAACAAAAACCGATTGCGACGCTGGACAAGAAACACGGCAAACAAGACGGCCGTCACGGCTATATGAAAAGAAGGGTTGAAACGCCCACACCCTAATGTTTTCTTGAAGCAGCATTTTAGAGCACAACGGAACGCCATTGATGTAAAACTGAAATTCCCGAAATAATCTTTCAGGTCGCTGAGGATGATGTCCAGGATGTTTATCTTGAATAGGTTGTCGAGGGCGGATGTGAGTTTGTGGGTCCGTTCGAACCACCTCATCATTTTGTCGAAACTCACTTTGTCTTGATGGCAGATGTCTTTAGCGTTGTCGATTTGATTGCTTAAAAGTGCCGCTTCCGTGACAGAGGTGACCACCTGGGCGACGCCACCAGCACCGGCAGCTATCGTTCCACCGACTGCAAGGGATGTGGTGACAGCAGTGGCGGCGGCGGGAAGGAGGAAGCTGGGGATGAGGGCTGTAGCTGCAGCACCCCCCAGCCATGCTGGCAGTAGAGCAGGAGCAGCGGGCGGAAACAGAATAGAGCCGATGATTGCAATGCCTGAGGAAGAAAAGGAGTAATCTAAGAGAGGTAGCAACTAAAAAATGCTCGTCACTTATAGCCCAGTCATTCTAGGCAAAAAATAGGCCAAGCCTTGCATAAATTCCCATTGAGCTGAAATTTTGCAGAGTGGCTCTATTTGATGCCCTGGGCAACCCACAAAAAGTCCCCTACTCTCTCCCTTCGTCTTCCTGGTTTTTTAGGTGGTGGAATGCTGGGGTGCTGGAGAAATGCTGGAGCAGCTGTTACTGACGAACGGCTAGTCGCATTGAGCTCAAATAGAGCTCAAATGAAAGGTAAAAAAATGGGCTTTAATTTAAATATAAATTTGATATCATTCATTAACTTACAAATTGATAAAAGCCTGTCAAAGACGAAAAACCATGTATTTTTCTATTATTTTTCGATTTGAGCGCTTCTATTATTAATAAATGATTTAAACATTTAGCATAAAACTATTTAACTCTTTTTCAGCTTTCTAGAAATATATAAATATTGCTTATGCGATAAATAATTGCAGATATGCAAGTGTTTCAGTGACGCAATAGAAGTTTTCCCCTTTTCATTTGACTATCAAGTGTTTGAGACTAAATGAGACTATTCCCATTTGGAATTGAAGGGTCATAACACCAATTTAGCCTCAAAGGTTGGCTCCCATCTTTCTAAAAAACATGTGGAATTAAAAAACATGCGGAATCTGAAAGAACTCGGGGATGCCTTTGAAAGGAAATGGGGGAAACAGGACTGTTATAGGAAGTTTCACAATTGTCAGGGATTTTTTAAAACGCTGATATCGCTGTTCGTTGTGACAATTAATTGATTGCTTGTTGAAAAGTATCACTCTTTTTCTTTTCATTGGGTTTTCTGCTACTAGTTAAAATATAACTTAAGATTACACCCTGTTTAAAGACAGTTGCACAAAGGCAATAATGTACTGAGAAAATTGCATAATCTGCGGATTCCCATTGAAAGTGACTATTGGAGAAAAGCTGCAGAAACGCTTTAAACTACAAGCTTACAATAAAATGATAATTTAAAGGAAATTTTCAAAAATGGTCTCTTTGTTCATGTCACTTATAGAAAAAGTTATATAGTACATCATAAATCAAGAACAGAGAGAAAAAAAAATGATGAAATGGAAAAAAAGGGGGAGGGGGGGGGGGGAGAAAAGGAGAAAAAAAAGATGTTACCACTGTCTTAAAAAAAGCTCTGATATCCCCCCAAAAAAACTTTTGAAAAGTAGAAAAACCGCCAACCTCAAAAACACAAAAAACTTTCTAGCAAGAAAAAAAAATCATACACATAATCAAAATTTGCAGCTACAAACACAGTGATATAAAAAAAAGGCCAACCTCTGATTACAGCTCTTGGTTGTGACTCACTTAACAATGTACGTTTACTTAGTTTATTTTTAAAATTTAAGTTCCTCTCCCATAAAAATTTACGCTGCTTGAGGTTGGCGCCCTTCTTAATCACTAAACTTTGCAATTTACCACACAGTAAAAACTTTCCGAAATGTATGTATGAATCAAACAAAAGCTTACCACAAACATCTGTTTTCTACAATTTAAAAATCCTTCATAGAGATTCCAATACGAGCTTTTCAGCACAATTTCTCTATATCATTTCGAAAATTACATTTACGTGAACTGGAAAATTTACACTACATTGAAATTTCCTACTCATCCAAATAAAATCATACCTCCTCCAATATTCGTCCATGAATTAGTTTAGATGCAAACATTGTCAAAATTCCGACGACGGGCACCAACCTCAAGCAGCGTAAATTTTTATGGGAGCGGAACTTAAATTTAAAAAATAAACTAAGTAAACGTACATTGTTAAGTGAGTCACAACCAAGAGCTGTAATCAGAGGTTGGCCTTTTTTTTATATCACTGTGTTTGTAGCTGCAAATTTTGATTATGTGTATGATTTTTTTTTTTTTTGCTAGAAAGTTTTTTGTGTTTTTGAGGTTGGCGGTTTTTCTACTTTTCAAAAGTTTTTTTGGGGGTTAGTATATGACACAAATAGTTACATTCAAACATGAAGATTTTCTGTCAAATAGTGGCAATGAAACCATGCTCATACAACAACTACAAATTCGTCTTGAAAAGGGAGGAGTGGATGTGAAAGAAGCTGTAGGAGATGCTGATGCCTTAATTGTTGCCACTACTTTCGAAAAATCTAAATATAAACGAAAGGTGAAAGTTCTCGTTACAGATAGTGATAAAGCTATAGTGATAGATAGAAACTATTGATAAACAATGCTAGTAGCTAGAACTCCAAATAAAGCAAACGTTATGCGTCTTGTATCGAACATCGGATCGAAAATTGCAAAATTGTACTATATTGTAGGTATACACGGAAAGATTTTTAGGGATATGAAGAACCATATACTTTTCATCCATTTTATGACTGGATGCGATACAACATCTGCACTGTAAAATAAAGGAAAGGGGTATCCTATCTGAAAATTTTCAAATAAAGAAAACGCTGGAAATTTTTAATTTGGTTGAAACAGATTGTGATAAAAAGCAGAAGCAGGAGAAAAGTTCATGATAACTCTTCACAAAAGCCAAAATTGGGTAACACTAAACGAATTACAGGCATACATGTAGCAGAGGTATAGCCAAAATTGCGATAACCACCACTTTTAAATTAGAAACTCACCCTCCAACGTCAGCTGAGGCACGTCATCATTCACTTTGTGTTTATCATCAAATACAACAGTGGTTAAGAAATGTTCCTCAACCTACAATGTTACCTACTTTTCCAGATGAACTGTTATAAATTATACCTTGCAATAGTAAGAGTAACTGCAACTCGAGTAGCGGGTGTGATTGCAGGAGAGCAGAACTTAAATGCTCAAATATTTGTGGAAAATACCGAGGGATGTGCAAAAACAAATTCGTAGATAGTATACTATTTGATGAAGAAAGCAGCCTAGTATTTCTGCTTTAATGACAAAAAAGATTTTTAAAAATATAAATATATATCTTCTAAAAGAAAAAAATAGTTTTTCTAGTCGTATAACCCTTCAACCACACTTAACATCACTTTCTATTTTATTTCAAGGTCGGGGATTATAAGAATTATATCCTACAAGTATTGTTATTGCTTTTTTTTTATGGATTATTAGTTATTGCATTTTAACAATAAGTAAATAGTTGAAAATTAAAATTTTCTAAGGAAAATATTTATTCCGAGATATTTTTTCTCATAGATGCGTATTACATGTTTATCTACATATCTATGCAATATGATATTGTATTCCAGTTTAAAAAAGGTCTTAAATGGAAAAGACTTGAGGAAAATGGTTATTGTGTCTGATTTGATCAGGGTGAAACACGGCACACTTTATTATGAGACTCCCATTACGAGGTAGCGTTTCACTGAAATGCTCATATATCTGCAACTATTTATCACACAAGCAATATTTATAAATCTCTAAAAATCTGAAAAGAGTTAAATAGTTTTATGCCAAATGTTTAAATCATTTATTAATAATAGAAGCGCTCAAATCGAAAAATAATAGAAAAATACATGGTTTTTCGTCTTTCACAGGTTTTTATCAATTTGTAAGTTAATGAATGATATCAAATTTATATTTAAATTAAAGCCCATTTATTTACCTTTCATTTGAGCTCTATTTGAGCTCAATGCGACTAGCCGTTCGTCAGCAACAGCTGCTCCAGCATTTCTCCAGCGCTCCAGCACCTAAAAAACCAGGAAGCCGTAGGGGACTTTTTGTGGGTTGCTCAGGGCATCAAATAGGGCCACTCTTCAAAATTTCAGCTCAATGGGAATTTATGCAAGGTTCAACTCTAGAATGACTGGACTATTATTCCTTAAGAAAATTTTTCAGGTAATTATATTTTATTAGCTTCGCTGATAGTGGTTACCACGATTCTGATGGTGGAGATGGAAAGGATGGGTCCAAAACAGTGCAATATAATACAAAATAATAAAAACTTTATTAAATAATGTGAAAGCGTTTCGCCATGGGACTCCCCCACTCCACCCCTTTCTTTTTCTCTTATTCGATTAGAACTTGAATCGTTTGGTATTTCGAAAAGATAAATTTAACAATACATTTACATCAAAAATAAATTTTTATCCAAACTAATATTACATGCATGGTAATTTTTTAGTTCATTTTGCACCGACTTAAAAAAAAGTTAAAATTTAAAAAATTTAAACTTTTTAATTTTATAGCCTATTTTGAATTAGGATTCATTTTTTAAAGTTACAAAACTCTTACAAAAGTGTACAAAAACTTTCCAAGAATAAGTATTGGATGTAAATTATATATCCAAGCATAATACTAAAAGTTCCATCAACAATGCATCATAACGGTATTTTTCGAGATAATCAAAAGCTCAACCTCGTATTTTACCTGTTTTACACAATCGGACATCCTTGAATAAAAAAAATAGGAAAATTGACCTATGGGAAAAATCAATAATTTGAGCAATTTTTTTTATTCAATTTTACTTGAGTAGATATTATGATCAAGAACCAAATCTTTTATAGATTATCCAAGACAATTTTGAATATTTTGGGAAGAATATTTCACAACAAAAGGCAATTTCTTTAAAAATATAAAGTTATATTACAAATTGTTCATTTGGTACAGGGCCGTTCAATGCATTCAAAGGGTGGTTATTTCCTATTATCGTTATTTGAAGACACTCAGTTTTTCTATCGGGATATACATGATTTTTTTCCAGTTAATTTTTACCTAATTTTTTACCTAAATTTACCAAAAGGGCATAAGGTGAAATACAAAATGGGACTATTTTTCGTTTCATACTAATAAAAGTAGTCAGCAGGGCCGTCGCTAGCAATTTCGATAGGGGGTGCGTTAGACATCCTTTAGCCGACTGAAATCAAGGCAAGACCGGTATAACAGTAGAAAATATCAATTAGGGGTTAATAATTTTTTTATTAATTGTGATTAATGTAAAATCAATGTGTAATTAATATGCAATTAATTTGTAATTGATATATACTTAATTGATAAATAATACATACTTAAACGTTAATTAATTATTAATTAATGCATAGCTAATTGTTAATGCATATCTTGATAATTGTGAACTATTTTATTTAATTGCAAATTATTTTATTTAATGTACAATTAATTTTAATTATTTTTAAATAACCGTCAAAAAAATTTTTAAGATATTATTCATTTTATTAATATGTAATTAATGTACAAATTTTAAGTAAATTCTCATTACATTTTAGTTAAAGTTCCTTCAAACTCATTTAATTTTTCAATTATTTTTAACAAATTACCCCTTTTTTATTTGGGGGGGGAGGGGAAATTTATCACTTGCAAATGAATAGAGTTCTTTCCTACAATTTTAAATCACCTCAGACTGACCTGACCAGTAAAAGGGTTTAATTTCGATACAATTTTTTTTTCTTTCTTTTTTTTTTTTTAATTTTTAAATTACAGTTTTGAAAAAAATTATTCAAAAGTGGAAAGAAATTGCACTTCAACGCGGAATTAAATAAATGAAAAATGTTGACCAAATAAGCGCGACTTTTTAATTTACAATTGTATAAGCGTTGATCAAACAAATTCTGGAAAATTCTTAGTATAATTCTGACGAACTATAACAGAAAATTATTTGCGCGAAGCACTGCGATTTTTATAATAGATACAATGACAGGTACGTATAAGATCTCGGGTACAATACGAGCGGCTAGAGGGGCCCAACTTGAGGTAAAAATATATAAACTATAGAGCGGTGAGAGGCACTGACTACGATGAGAGTGCACGTGGTATTTTTCATCAGTTCCTAATATGACGTCATCCATTGAACTATCTAAGCTACTTAGAATCAGTGTTTATCACTTACAAAATGAAGCATCTAACATCGAAATTGTTTTATGGTGGCGATATTATCACAAAACATCATATAAGCATTAGTTTTTCCAAAATATAATAAAATAACATTTAAAATTATATTACCAAATAAAACATTTTTGAATTAATGTAAAATCAAAATAATATTTTTAAAATCATATTTGTCATTCTACAAACATGGCCTGCATTGAACTTCAGAAATCAAAGCCTCGCACTTGAGATCTCGTAATGTTCTCTTCTCTACCATTTTTATTGGATGAAAGCTTCTAAGCAACTGAAAGAACTGTGGACGGTGAGAAAAAAATTAATGTCTGGGGGTAGGGGCAAGATGCTTCGCTCAGACGCTCGTGTTGATCATAACCAGCTTAACCCTATACTTCCGTTGTAATCAATGTAAACATTAACGCAAGCGGTGCCGCTCCATTGTTCTGCCGCCAGTCGTTAACCGCTTGCCGCTCGTATCCTACCCGTGGCCTACGAATCACGCACTTGTTCTCCCTCCCCCTTTGGCTCTCGACAAATAAAGTAATGTGGAAAAAAAGTGGTAAAATTTACAAGAAAAAAAATGTTGGTATTAATTTATAAATTTGAACAGAAAACTAATGCCCCCCCCCCCCCCATGGTTATTAACTAACATCCAATTAGGAAATTCAATTTCCATTTTCGAAAAATCAAGGATTAAAAACTTTTGTCGCCTTACACCTCCCTGTTTGCGATATGCATCTCTTTGCAAATAATCCTGTCCGTGCTCTTGGACATTATAATTGCACTTCAAAAGACAATGATTGTTTTTAAATACTTTTTAACACATTTTCATAACCAAAAAAATAAAAGAGGATTTTACTTTTTCTTAAAAAGTATATTAATAATAAAACTTAATTTTTTAAATAATTCAACACAACAACTAACTTTTTAAAAATAGTTACTTCGAGTGCAGATTTTTACCAAAACTACTGAGTTGAATTTAATGATTTTTTGAGGTTTTTCAGCAATAATTTCTGCAAATATTACTCAGTTTTTTGAAGAATAATCATTTGTTTAGGAAAGAAAATTAGAAGTCGTTTCACACAAAAAAATTATTTACAAAAAATATTAATTAAAATTTTAACATTATGTTTTTCCAAAGTCAAATTAAAAGATCAAAACTACTTATATTGAAAATTTCAGATCCCTACGCCTATTTTAAGTAGTTTTCTATTAGAGGAACAGAAATATAGACTATTTTGTTTTATTATAATAAACTAGTTAAATACCCGTGCTTCGCCACGAAATTTTACTTTGTGCAATATTTTAGCCAGCTGTGATCCCAATTTTTGGCGCTTCGCTCGCAGGAAGATTCATCACAACGTTGGCAACAAGTCATTGGCACATAAGTACAGGCTTACTTAACTCGTTTAAGGTTCATTGCTGCGTAGGCGTAAGGTCACTTCACACACTAAAAACAAATTGCTAGTACAGCCTTAATATAAGAAACCCCTCCTTTGTCGAGAAACAATAAAAAAAATTCCCCGTTAAAATAACTATAATACCACACCCCTTTAAGAATATTTTAACACATGATGTTTGTAAAAAGTAAAATTAGAAGGTCAAAACTACTTATGTTGAAACTTTTGAGCTCTAGGCCTATTAGAAGTCGCTTTTTGTGAAAATATTGATTAAAAATTCATTAAAAAACAAATTAAAATTGTAACATTCTTTTTGTCAAAAGTCCAATTAGAAGGCCAAAACTATTTGTGTTGAAAATTTCAGAAATGTAGATAGAACAATAAGAAATCGTTTTGTAAAATATTTGTTTAAAAAACAAACAAAATTTCAAAATTCCGTTTTTAAAAAGTTCAATAAAAGGGCCAAAACTACTTATGCTGAAAATTTCAGAGCTGTAGCCCTATTAGAAATCGTTTCGTAAAATATTTATTAATAAAAAAATTAACCAAAACAGAACTAAATAAAAATTTAAAATTCTGTTTTTCAGAAGTCCAATTTGAAGGCCAAAACTAATTATGTTGACACTTTTAGAGCTGCAGCCTTATTAGAAATCCTTTTGTAAAATATTTTTAATTAAAAAAGTTAATTAAAAAAGAACTAAATAAAAATTTAATATGTTGTTTTTCAAAAGTCCAATTAAAAGACTAAAATTACTGATGTTGAAAATTTCAGAGCTGTAGCCCTATTAGAAATCGTTTTGTAAAATATATATTAATTCATTAAAAAAATTAATTAAAAAGGAACAAAAAAAAATTTAAAATTCTGTTTTTCAAAAGTCGAATTGAAAGGCCAAAACAGTAGGGTAGATTTGCCGTTTCTGGAACAGGTGGAGCAAAGTGGAGCCCTCCACCCCTGAACCCCCCCCCCCGTCTCCCCCCTAGACACCCCTGAACCCCCCCCCTCCTTGCCCCCCCCCCTCTCCTTCCCTCGCTCCTCGAAGAGGGGATGGGGTGGAAGGGTTAGTGTTTTAGTTAGATTAATTTGTATAATCCTTCATTAACAGTACAGTAATGAGAAGGGCATTAAAATTACGGTTAGTGCGTAATGATGATGTAAATGACTGAGTATAATGAATTAGTTAAAATTTTAATTGTGATTCCACTTAGATGCTAATTGAGGTGGATATGATATTCCCAATGCCAGGACATTGAACCTGTTGGGTTGTTATTGTTGACTTGAAAAGTTTTTTTTTTATCTGATGGCAACTTTATTTATGGTTGTTATTTCAAAGTGTTTGAATGTATGCGAATGAAAGCATTTTTTTATTAAACAGGTACAGTGTTATACTTTGTTGTGTATATTCATAGAATACATATCCATATCTTTTGAAAGTTTAGCATCAATAGAATACTTGCAAATATTTAATTCAATGAAAAATGCTAGGTTTCACCTTAGGATTTTTTTTATTATTATTAAGAGCAGGCTAATGATAGCAATGCCACTTCGAAATCCACGAGGTCATCGTATCCCTCTCCCACCCCTTAAAAGGAGCATAACCTTACGCAATATCCCCCACCCCGGGCTGCTAGTTCGAAAAACACCCCTATTCAACAAACGAAGGAATTCCCTTTCCACCCCCCTTGTTATTCGAACTCACTCTTATAAACCCCTTCATCCTATCTTTGTTGACCGTGTCCTGACCCTTTTACAACCCCAATAGAATTGATAAGTTTTCTCCAACATAAGCGAATCACAAATCAAGTTTTATAGTGTTGGTATGCACGTAGTCCTTCCTTTGATTCTTATATGACTGAAAGTCCCTACCATGATGTAGTCAGGTAACAATACCTCACCATAAAAATTTATTACCGAATATTTCAGAATTAGTTAATGGAGAGAGATTTGCTATTTTTTCCAAAAAAAAAGGTAGGAGGAGTGGGCAATCTTATTATTGTCCTTCTCTCTTTGTATGAATTTTAAAGAAATATTTATGGAAGGAATCGCTCTTTGTAAAAATACCTAACATTTCGTGAGAAAGTCGGTTACATTTCTACTCAACTTTTCAAATAACGAATGAAAATGAGAAAGGTATTGGGAGAAAGACTTATTGTTGAACTATTTATCACAGCAAGCTTTTAGATAACAATAATTCTAATCTGCAGCTGCTCGGAGGTATTTTTAAGTAAAAGAACATATTCCAATCAAAAGCATTTTGTATAGTAGGAGGTATTTACTGGAATCGTGAGAAAAAAAATATTGTTAGAGATGCATCATCATAAAAATGTGTTTACACTTTTAGGATCTCTTGCAGCTGTTCCTTTTTTCTCTTACTTTTTTAAATATACCCATCCCCCCCCCCCTTCCCTATTAAAAACTGTATTTAAACCAGATTCTTGAAACCTGGATATTCACTTGCATAGCTGAAGCTCGAATTTGACGTAGAGCTCCTCTGGTCTCTTTCCCGAAAGAGATTTCGTTAGTTGTAACTTTCATTGGTTACATGAGTGCTTCCAAGTTTCAGAGTCCTGTTAGGATTTCGATATACGAAGCTTCATTCTCAGTTTGACATCCGATATGACATCCTTTTGACTTAAACTGTTTTCTCTAGTGATTATTTACATGAGTGCTTCCAAGTTTCAGAGTCCAGTTAGGATTTCGATATACGAAGCTTCATTCTCAGTTTGACATTCGATATGACATCCTTTGGCTTAAACTGTTTTCTCTAGTGTTTTCAACAAGTTTGAAAGAAATTGTGGTGTGTTTTTTGTGTGTGTTTAGAACGTATTTGTAAGAAAATATTTCAAATCGAAAGTAATTAAGCGGTCTCAGCTCTAAATAATACGTTAGAGTATTTGTTCTTGTTTTTAACGAATTCTTCTGAGAAAAATATTGAATGTGTCTTCGAGAAATATTTTGAATTCAGCTGTTTTGTGCAGAAAAAATTGACTGATTTGTGTGCTCATATTATGGATTAATTATTTCGATAAACGTGTGTGACAGAAAATGGACCTCAACAACAACATCCCCGTGAGTACATTTTATTATTATTTCTTATGTTTGATATATATTAGCAGATTTAAAATTGTTTCTTGTAATATTGTTATTTTACTAATATATCTCTAATATTTTTTTTTTATTTTTATACCTTAATTTTCTTACCGTTGCATTTAAAACCGAGAGTTTATTGGTGGTGTTCTATTTTTCAGCAATATTCTAAGGGGAGGGGGAATATATTGAAAAAAAATAAAAAATTAAGAGTATACAATTCGAAACTTATAACTATATAACACTTATAAATATACTTTTTTTATTCTTCTATAGCGATCATTTTATCTGTTTGAGGACAGTCAAATTTCATTGCGTGATGAAGATGATAGTGTAAGATGTTTTTTTGTTTTTTTTTTCTCCTTAAAAAAAATATATATATTTTTTAATGTTGTTTTGTCTAATAAATATTGTATTAGAATTTTTTTTTTTTTTAAACTGCCCTTTCTATACTCACAGATGTTGAGTGAAACATCACAGATATTTATAGAGGAACCATTTCCAAACTTATTTGATGTGGAAAGCGATTCAGAGGCAAGTCCCTCCAAATGATTGTGTTTTTTATTTTATTTTATTTATGTATTCATTGACGTATATGCTTTAATGCTTTTACACCTTCCTCTATTTAAAGATTGTAAATGAAACACTTCAGTCTTGTGAGGATGAACCCATTGATTCAGATAATAATTCAACCCAGGCAAGTTTTCTCCTACGTTAAGTAATCATTAATTTTTTTAATTTCTTAAACCAAATCAAAAACTCGATTGAAAACTTTCTTTCTTTCTTTTTTTTTTTATATATAAAGGAGGCCTGTAGGAATCCTCGAAAACAAATAGGTGTTCCATCAGATGTGATTCAGTCCGGATCAGGAAACCGAGTAAGTTAGCAAATGATGCAAACATTTTAAGTACATTTTTACAATCGAAAAAAAAGATATATATATTCATACTAGTTTTTTTGTTTGTTTTTGTTTTGTTTAGGATATTTCAAATGCATCAGTGAAACCATTCTTGTGTGAGGAATGTGGTGTTAGTTTCACAGTTATTAGAAATTTAAAACGCCATCAAAAAAGGCAAACATTTAGGCATTTCATACCCATGCGATATTTGTACGAAAAGTTTTTCTCGGAAAGATTTAATGACGAAACATCGGAAAATTCATGCAACCAAACGCAATACAATTGCGGCTGAATCAGTTCATTCAAATGTTCAAATCGAAGCACCTGTTTGCAAGCGCCCCCGATTGAGTGTTCCTGAAGAAAATATAGCTGACAACCAGGGAATTTCAACTGTAAATTCCGCTTTTCAGAGACGTTTAGAAACTGAAAAACTTTTAAATCATGAAGGGTTTTTAGATTTGAAAGAATTTCTTTTTGCGAAGCGTGAGGATTTTAAGATTCTTATACGAAATGGACTAGCACGCTATGAGCTAAAAGTAAATTGCCGTCTAATAGCAATATATGGTAAATTAACTGATGTGTCCCATATTTCGGAAGAAAAATGCTTCAAAACCAAGAATCAAAGTGTGCTCCTCACAACAGACTTGGACGAACTATATTCAGAAATAGAGAGTAAACTTTTAACAGAAAGTGAGGACTTCGAGCAAAAAGAATCCGGGTGGATGCTCGAGGAAATCATTGCACTAGAAGTTCGAAGAAATAAATATCTTCCATTGCGGGGCTCTACTTACGTAGAGTTACCGCAAGTAATAAGATGGAAACATGCAGTAGTAAATGTTCAAAACAAAGACGATTTATGCTTCAAATGGGCTGTACTATCTGCGTTACATCCAGTTTGGGAGGGTGCGAATCGAATTTCCAGTTATAAGGAATTCGAAAATTCTCTAAATTTCACAGGTTTGGATTTCCCAATGAAACTCACAAATATTGCAAAATTTGAAAAATTGAATAACATATCTGTTAATGTGTTCGGTATCACTGAAGATAATAGGGTTTTTCCTCTGCATATAACTAAGGATGAGAAAGAAATACACATTAATTTATTGTACATTACAAACAATTTAACGTCCCATTATTGCTGGATAAGAAATCTCTCCCGACTTATTTCCAGTCAAATTTCCCATTCGGAGCACTCTAAATACATATGTTGTAGGTGTCTTCAGTATTTTTCTACAGAAACATTATTAGGAAAACATAAGCAGCTTTGCAGTTTACATGAGCCCGTCACTGTAGTAATGCCTGAAGATAAAAGGCTTCAATTTAAGGGCTTTAAAAAGTGCTTCAAAATTCCTTTTGCTATATATGCTGATTTTGAATGTTTGACAATGCCAGTTATTTCTTGCCAGCCCAGCACATCACGTTCATACACCGAACAGTATCAGAAACATCAACCAATAAGTTTTTCATACTACATTGTTCACGATGGGGAGTTTTATAAACCCTCTGTAGTGTATAGAGGATTAGACGCATCACAAGTATTCGTTAAAAAAATAATGGAGGAAGCCAGGGAAATAAAAAATATGTATCAAAATCCCCAACAAATATCCCCTCTCACAGAAGAGGAACAGTCGGAATATGATTCTGCTGTTACATGTTATATGTGTAGGAAACCATTTAGTGATACCGATTATAAAGTGAGAGATCATGCACACACGCGATCTGGATCTAATTACAGAGGTGCGGCCCATTCGAGTTGTAATTTAGAAGCAAGGGTTCCAAATTTCCTACCCGTGATTTTACACAATTTATCAGGATATGACTCCCATCTTTTTATTAAAGAACTCGGTGGAGATGATCTGGATATTGATGTCATTCAAGAAAATTCTGAAAAATATATTTCTTTTTCAAAAAGAATTTCAAAACATTTTAGTATTAGATTCATTGATTCCTTTCGGTTTATGGCGAGTAGCATTGAGACTCTAGCAAAAAATTTAGATAACGATAAATTTAAGCATATAAAGGCAGTTTTTTCTGATGAAGAAACTTCCCTTCTCTTAAGGAAGGGAGTGTATCCTTACGATTATATGAATTGTGTGGAAAGGTTTTCTGACACTACTCTACCACCTAAAAAAGATTTTTTTAATAAACTTAATGAAAGTCATATTACCGAAGAGGACTATAAACATGCCCAAAAGGTTTGGGCAGTATTCGAAATTAAAAACATGGGTGAATATACAGACCTATATGTCAAATCTGATGTCCTCTTACTTGCCGATATTTTCGAAAATTTTCGGGATGTGTGTCTGAAAACTTACGGATTGGACCCTTGCTGGTATTTCACAGCCCCCGGACTTTCATGGGACGCCATGTTAAAAATGACTGCTATAGAATTAGAGCTTCTAATAGACTATGATATGTATATGTTTGTAGAAAATGGAATTCGCGGGGGTATTTCACAATGCTCGCACAGATATAGCCTCGCAAATAACAAATATATGGAACATTTTAACAAAAGTATGGAATCTAAATTCATACTGTATCTCGACAGCAATAATTTGTATGGCGCTTCAATGTCAGAGCCTCTTCCACTAAAAGACTACAAATGGGTTGATGAAATTGATGTCACAAAAGTGCCTGATGACAGCCGCTATGGATACATACTTCAAGTAGATTTGGAGTACCCCCATCATCTCCACGATTCTCACTCAGATTTACCTCTCGCGCCCGAAACTAGTATTCCACCAGGAGGAAAAGAAAAACGTTTGTTAACAACTTTACAAAACAAACGAAACTACATAATTCACTATAGAAACCTAAAATTATATTTATCGGAAGGAATGAAGCTCACTAAAATACACAAGACTTTACAGTTTGAACAGAGTGCATGGCTGAAGCCATATATAGATTTGAACACACTTCATCGCACAAAAGCAACAAATGATTTTGAAAAAAACTTTTTCAAACTTATGAATAATAGTATTTTTGGGAAAACGATGGAAAACATTCGCAAACGTGTGGACATAAGACTCTGTAACAACGGGAAAAAAGCCGAAAAACTGATTTCGAAATCAAATTTTGTAGACAGAACAGTATTTTCCGAAAACTTAGCCGCTTTCCACTTGAGAAAAACGGTTTTAAAATTTGACAAACCTATTGCAATAGGAATGTGCATTCTGGATTTGTCTAAAATTGTAATGTATGAATTTCACTACAAAATAATGAAGCCAAGTTACTCTGAGAAAATCAAGCTGATGTATATGGACACAGACAGTTTTATTTATGAGATAAAAACTGAAGATGCATATGCGGATATGAAGCAAAATATATCGCACTACGACACTTCTGAATATGCTGTTGATAATGTGTATGGAATGCCTTTAGTCAACAAAAAGGTTTTAGGAAAAATGAAAGATGAGGCAAAAGGGCACATCATCACGGAATTCGCTGGGCTGCGCTCTAAAGTCTATACTTATAAAATACAGGGTACAACGGGGGCTGTGAAAAAGTTAAAGGGTGTAAAAAAATGCGCAATAGACAACAAAATTAAATTCGAAGATTACAAAGCATGCCTTCTCGAAAACAAAGAACTGATGACTGAGATGAATTCTATTCGTTCCAGAAATCATCAACTCTTTTCACTTACAACCAATAAATTGGCCTTGTCACCCTACGACCAGAAACGTGTAGTTATGCAAGATAGAATAAGTACACTAGCAATAGGACATTACAAAACTTGTTAGTTTTTCTTCGTTAATTTTATTTTGGACTTTTTAAATATTAATAAATTTCTTATTCAAAATTAATTAGAGGATTTATGGCAGGATCTTTTGTCTCAACTCAGAGTATAAAGTGAATGCGAAACCTCGGTAAAAAAAACGAGTCGGATTCCTACCTCCTGGTGGCATGGAAACGGAATCATTTTTATCCTTTTAAAATTTGCATTGTAATTAATCTTTTTAAAAACGAACGTAATTAAAAAAATTCATCATTTAATATGGAGAGGCCAAAGTTAAAGCATCCCTTTTCAATGATCGTGGCTGGACCCAGCGGTGCCGGAAAAACCAATTTCGTCAAAAAAATAATTGATCATCAAGTTTTAAGCCCTTTACCAAAATCAATCATTTGGTGCTATAGTGAATTTCAGGACTTGTATTCGGAAATGAAAAATGTAAATTTTCAAGAGGGGCTTCCTTCAGACATTAATACATTATCCGATGTGTTATTAGTGTGTGATGATTTGATGGCCGAGCTTGGATCCAGTCCACAACTTACAAGGTTATTCACGAGGCAAAGTCATCATAGAAAAATTAGCGTAATTTTTATCGTTCAAAATATATTCCACAAAGGTCGAGAATTTCGCGAAATTTCTCTCAATTCTCACTACATTGTAGCTTTTAAAAATCCTAGAGATCGATCACAAATAATGCATCTTGGAAGACAACTTTACCCATTAAAGTCTAAATTTTTTCAGGAAGCCTTTGAAGATGCCACTAAAAACCCACATGGCTATCTTTTAATCGATTTGAAACCTGACACAATAGAAAATCTTAGAATAAGAACCGGTTGTTTTCCTGACGATAAATTATACGTTTATCAGCCACGTTAGTTATTTCACAACATATCATCAAACACACTAGACATGACTTCGATTGTTCTTGAGTTTGAAGGTTTCCAACTTTCACCTGGTAAATTTATTATAAAAGAATTAGCGTATTATGAGATTAATGGTAGGGAAAATTATGGTCGATGGTCTTATATGCCTCCATATGCATTTGAATTGTTAAGCAAAAAGAAACAACTTGCTTTTTCATGGGTAACGAGAAATATACATGGTATACGGTGGGATTACGGGGATTTACCTTATGATAAGTTGTACGCAAATTTGAATGCTTTATTCCGAATCTATTCAAATATTTATGTCAAAGGTTTGGAGAAAAAAGTATTTTTAGAACATTTATCTGGAAGAAAGTGCTTCGACTTAAATGATTTAGATTGTCCCAAATTTTTGTTCTGCTCAACGTTACATTCAAGGTGTCCATGCGTGCATAAAAATCATGTGATGCATTGTGCTCTACGTAAAGCTATTGCATACAGTTCATTTATGAAAGAATTTTTATAAATACATCTTTTAGAAGAAATATCTCTCATTTCTTATGAGAATGCCGAAGTGTACACTACGGGAGTTAGAGCAGCTAAAACACATTGCTAAGAGTAAAACAAAATCTGCAATTCTTCGAAAATGCTCGAATAGAACAATTAAATTTTTATGTGAATGTGTTTTAAATGTAGTACTCGGAAACGTACCCATTACGAAATCACAAAAAAATCAATTATCACTCTACAAAAAGAATTTGCGAAATCTCGCTGATAAAAAGATACCTTTATATAAAAAAAGACGAATACTAATTCAACGTGGTGACGGATTCTTAACTTTTCTTTTACCAGCTGCGATTTCCGTAATTAGTTCACTCATTCATGGAACACGTTAAGAAGCTATTACTTATTCCGGAGGAACGTTTACAAACTACCATTCATTTGTCGGACTTAGACAAACAGATGAATGATATCCTAAAAAGAAAAGATCTTCTTGAAAATGAAAAAGCAACCTTGTATTTACAAATTTTGCAAAAGTACGTTGTTTTCCCGCAAATACAAACAGTAGACAAGCCAGAAATTTCCCCAGGTGAATCCCCATCTGTAAGTGATCCTGTAAGCAAAATCATCGAAGGAGAGAAGGATGAAGCTTCCATACCCCCATTTACTAAGAATGAAAAACTTAACATAGAAGAAAAAACTGTTAATGCTGCTCCAGTGAAATATAGAAATACAGCAAAAGAAATACTGCGCCAGCTCAAGGACAGTACACAGAAAGTCTTATCGTGGACCCCGAATGGAGAAATATATCACAACGGTGTTTTAATACCGAACTCTAACATATCAGTTTTAATAAGCGACTTTTTACGAAATGGAAAGAAGTCTCATGTAGGATCACAAGAATTCCTATCAGGTTTAAAGCAAATTAATTTATCCAGTCAGCTTGATGTCCAGAAAAAATTGTATTCAAAATATAAAATTGGAAAAAAACGTAAAATGTATGCAAGAAAAAATAATTGGGTTGACTATTAAAAACTCTCTTTACCTCTAAAATAGTTTTGTGTTTTTTTTTCTTTTTTTTTTCTTTTGCTTCTTGCTTTCTTTTTTTTTATTCAGAAAACTGACGTTGACAAGTTGAAATATATATTTTGTGTTAAATGATTTTGAAGGAGAAAAATATTTATTGGGTTTCTTGAAATACATGAAAATATTTCACATAAGATTATTGAATAATAATAAAAAAAATTTAAAAAAATATATTATTGAATTAAAAGGGGGGAAAAAGTATGCAATGTGTGTGCTAGTAACAAATAAACATACTGAACAAGTGATAATTACTTTGTTTAAAAAAAATATTTATTTTTGAAATATCATTTTTACACCATATCGCTTTTTAACATATTGATACAATCTAAAATCATTCTTCTTATTTTGCTGCAGGAAGCTTACAATAGTGTGTAAAGAGTTTCCTTGACTTCTTTTGACAGCAAAATAAATGCAGTATGCTCCACAAACATTTGAAGTTAAACTTTGAAGAGTAACTGTGTTCCATTCTACAATATGGAACAAGGTAGTGTACTTGAAAATATTTCCTCCGTAGAACTTGGGTGATTGTCCGTAGGAATCAAAAAACTCAATTTTGTTCTCATTTTCAATGAATAATGTTAACCAGTGTGACCCAGGCTGAGAAGAATCATCCAGATTGACGACAATGACGGATTTCTCACTCAAAATTGGGATGCGATCTGAGGCGAACACTCCTCTGTAAATTGCAGCTGTATTTCTGTCTTGTGATAATATATTATGAATCTGTTGTGAATCCATATTTAATTCACGTAATCGTAAATGATATTTCTATTCTTATTAATTTCTATCACACTTTCAAACTCAGCGAAAACAACGACACACACTGTTTGATTGAGCGGTTTACTGAAATTCATCTCTAAACGTAGGTTTCCATGTTTTATAAGATTCAAATGTTCTGCATCGCACAAATCAGCTGAGAGATCAAACGCAAATAAAGTATAACCATTAGGATATTCTTCTCTAGAAATAAAAATTCCTCTGTCTTGACCAACTTTTTCACTCCCCAAAAACAAACTTTGATATGCTCTGATGTAGCTGTTTTGTTCAAAATTAAGTTCCAAGGGATTGTAAGGTACTGGTTGTCCATCGACATACAGTCCAATAAAATTTAAATCAAAATGTTTGAAATCGAAAGGAGATTTTGCAAGAGATCCATGAAATGCATCATTTTCGAGTAATCCTACAATAACTCTCTTGGGTAATTGCCCGATATAGATATTGTCCTGTAAGTACGACATCCCACCCTGTGGAATTGAGTACGCCTTGCATGACACTCGAGTAATTGGGTATTTGGCAGTTCCTGATTCCAAAGCACGAGCATGTCCTAAAGTAACGCCTGGGTTCACGCGTACTTTTCGAATAAATAAAGAAACGTGATCTAGAACTATTTTGCAACCCGCAGCTCCGATCAGACAGAACTCAGACTTGCTACGAATTAAATTTATTTTTAAATCAACCATATTTAATAAAAGTCTTTCTTGGTTGAATAGATCAAAATGAATACCTCCAATCATGTCAACAGTCTTGCTAAGTTTAAAAAAATCTGATCGTTTTTTTAGACCTTCATCTGTTCCGGGTATATCCTTATAAAAAAGTTCTGAAGTAAGTTGAGATGTTTTACTATCATATCCGTGATTTAAAAGAGTTTCTATATATGCGCGGTATGGATAGGTATTACTTGAAGTTGAAACTAGGCGATCATTCAGAGACACATCAATCTGTGAAAACAATGAATGCAGAAGAAGGTTAACAGGTCCTATCTTTGATTCAGCAGCCAAAGCTGTTCCGTCACTTTTTAAAATTCTAGCTTTAACATAAAGCTGAGTCTGACTTAAGTCAATGTAATCATCACCGGTTCCAGAAATATGGAATTCGACGGGTCCCCCATCTGATATATTTGATAAGGGAAAAAACTGTGTCCAATGGCCACTTTGAATTGCTGTCTGAGTACCAGGTAAGCGGAAAAGTTCCAATTCTGATTTAACGCATTCTGGAGAATCCTTCAAAAGAAAAGCCATTACGGATCAAATATATCACGACCTTTCACTTTTCGAAACTTGGATGAAATAAATCGATTTCCAATTTTACGTTTTCTTTTATACCTTCCATTACCAACCATAGACTGGGCTTTGTTTATAGCCTTCTTAAATAAAATTTTACCCGCTTCTTTAGCTCTTTCCTTTGAAGATGTCTTCAAATTCTGCCCTGAAATAACATCATGAGCAATTCTTGATCCTGTCATTAATGCCTCCTTCCCGATTGTTTTTGCTCCTTTTACTAGAAATGGTAAAGCAGAACGAAACAAGTGACGAAACACACCACCCAAACCATAGCCTTTCTGAAATCTTGAACCCCTATAGTATGAAAGTCCGGCTCCAGTTTGGCCGGCGTAATGCTCTTCGAAACGCTTTGTGCAGCATATATACGGAATACTCATAGTGAAGTGTTTTGCTCAACTAAGTGTTTTATCTAACGAACATTCTATTTATATAATCTGACGTAATCTAAAATGTAGAATTACGATTAATTTTCCTCTTTCGAAAGGTACAAGATCTCCAGAATTTAGTCGAACTGCCATCTCGATCGTTTGAAAACAGTTCCTAACAACTGGAACGTAATGCGGTCTATCATAATAAGCACTGATAACGTCCCCATCACTTCCACTAACGGTCACAATCCTAATAAGGGGTGCTTGTACATCCCCCACTATTTGAGGAGATACAATATCGCTGTAAACATAAAGAACTGGGAACGCTGCATGAGGATCAGCAACGTAGGGACTTTCGGATGATCCATCTATAACTTGTGGGTTAAAACCTAATATTTCACACAAACCCTTCTCCAGTATTACTTTTGCTTTGTTTTCAGTTTTAATTTTAACGCGTTTGGTTGATGAATTGAATTGGAAATGAAATTTATCTCTAAGTGATGCTAAATTCATCACTTTCAAAATATCAGGAATTGATTCATAATATCCTGGTGGTATTCTTCTTGAAATGAGCTTTCCATCTCCCAAGTCAAATCCGAATAAATTATTATTTTTATTTACATTATGCCATGTGTGAGGGTACACAATCTCTGCAAGTGCGACCTCCCACTGTCCTTGAAGTGAAATAGGAGAAGGTAATTGAGTTGTATAATGCGATATTTTATTATTTTGGAAATACTTTTGAGAACTATCACTTGGAAGCGTAATGTAGAAAGACATTATTGATAATGAATAAAATAAAGGGCAGCACACATTTTTATATTAATTTCGTGTCAGTGACCCATGTGTTAAACTTTTCAGGATATCCAAGAAATTTAACAAAATATTCCACTTTCCCGTCCCTATTGGGTCTTTTTTTCAATACTTTTTCAACGGGGTAATAACCTGAATCTGCCACTTTTTGGAGTTCTTCTTTATAAAATGTTCCTTCAATAACTTCTCCAACTAAATCTTTTAATTTATATACTAGTGGATTTTTACGTATTATTTGATAAATAGTAAAAATTTCACGAGTCCAATTATTTTCATATCCTTTTTCAAAAATCAATTTCATTTTACTGACTCGCACAGTATCGCCTATTTTTAAGCTTGCTCCTTTTAAATTATTTATTCTAATAATATTTCCATATAAATTTTTTCGTACTTGAGATTCATTTTGTTTATTAACTGCTGCAGGCTCCATTTTTATACTACGATGCCAAGTATTGTTGTAACTGTGAATTAGTTTATCGATAACATTTAAATATCTATGCGTATTGAATTCTGTAAAGTACTTCCACATTTTCATTTTTAATGAACGGTGGAATCTCTCAATGATACATGCTTTGGTTTCATTATTAGTAGTGAAAAAATGAACATTCATTCTTTTTAAGTAGGTCTGTACTTTAGAATTCAAATATTCACTTCCCTTGTCAGTTTGAAGACATTTAGGCTTCCTTGTACGGAATATCGATTTTAGTGCAGAAAGCACACTTTTACCTGATTTATCTTTCAATGGAATAGCCCATGCAACTTTTGAAAATATATCAATGCACGTCAATAAATATCTATAACCATCATTAAATTTTGCCAAAGATTGCATATCTACCAAATCTGATTGGAACTGTTCATCAATTCCTTTTACAATCACACGATTGCGCTTGAACCTACGACGTATTGGTCGGTTAATAGAATACGAGTCTTTCGTCTCTAGCCATTCTTGAATTTCTTTACGGCCTACACGACCTTCTAAAGCACGGTGTAGGGCGTTAACTCCACCATAACTCGCAGGTTGCTCTGGATCACGATAAAATTTTTCTAGATTCATTACTAGAAAATAGATTTTAGCTAAACAATCTAATGTTTATCATGCAAAGTTGATATAAGAAATGAAGGTAGCAATCCATCCTGACCTATATTTATATGAAATATGTTTCCTTATTCAGTTCGCAAAGTACTTTAAAAGAATGTAATCACTAAGACAATTTTATAAAAAAAAAAAAAAAAAGTTCTTTTAAACATTAAAAAAAAAAGTTTAAAAAAATTGTTATTATTATTTTATCATGATGTAGGGTAACTTAAGAGACTGATTTTGAGATACATATATTTATTATTCTCCAAAACATAAAATAATACAACTGTAGTATAGCAAATAACATTTCAGAAGCCTAAAAAAAAATACTAAGTGTGGGGTTGAAAAAAATAAAACAAGAAAAAACATACTAAGTACCCAAATTGACATATAATATGCATTTAACATTGAGCTGAACCATATGAAAGATACAAATTTTTAACACTTTTTACAATAGAATCTGCATCCAATTTTTCCATAAAAGTTTGATTGATATAATTTACAATCTGTTTGTTTTTCTCAACAAACTCGCTAGCTAAAGTTTTAAAGTCAATTTTGCAAAGAGCTAAATCACCATACTTACGCAAACTGGAAGCATCGTCGGCATAAATGCATTCATGACCTAGTTGGTTAGCTAATTGTCTATCACAACCATCGCATTGAAAGACTTCTTTAATCCGTAAGCACATGTGGTCTCTCAAAAGTTCAATGAGGGATGTGCTAAGAACAAGTTCAACATCAGAAAGTTCAACTGCTTGTACGCTGCAAGGTTTTCTCCATGATACTTCTTCTAACACTACTTTTAGAAAAGATTTTCCAAAAAGACACGTAAACACACTGGCACTAACTTTTTCTCGAATAGTTTGAAGATGCTTCCACTCACAATCTTTCAAAACGCATACACCAGGAACAAACTCCTTGGAAAAGTCCTTTCGAGAATAAAATCTTTGTAAAGTAATTTTTGGAACATCACGTTCTCCAATCAAAGAGGATAACACCATTGAGTCCTGAAGAACTTCACTCCTGATCTTAGTTGTCGGATATTCACCCAAGTTGTTCGTATCCATGAAGCGACACAAGCTCTGCCACAGGAATGGGGACAAGGTAACACCTTTCTTGGTTGGGATGTATTCACCGATGTCGTTGCAGTTGTACATTCGTAGATGGACTCGTACGACTCCAGCGTAATCAGAAACAATAGCAAAGTTTCCATCTCCGAGATGGTAATGATGATCGGGAATGGATTCTAGACTGAAGGCAGGCTTTACATTCACAGGAACACTCGAGCTGAAGAGGACTCGTTTTGCTGGTGTAGAAACAGAGGCTGAAGTACGTTTCATGCTGATAAGAAGTTTGAAAATACGCTGAATACAAGTTGAAATGGAAAAAGAGAGCAGAGGCAAGCACGTTCGAACCCAGCAGAGAGAAGCTAAAAAGTGACTGGAAAAGGGATAAAAACACGTTTGTTGCCACTCTATGCATGCTAAACTTCTGAACCAATCGCAAAGAACGAAATTTCAAAGAAAATGCAATACAATAGTTCACAACGAACTTGCAGAGCAGCTGGTGGGAAATGCACACCTGGTACATCCATAAACATACATAACAAAGTATAACACTGTACCAGTTTAATAAAAAAAAAATGCTTTCATTCGCATGACAGTCGTACATTCAAACACTTTGAAATAACAACCATAAATAAAGTTGCCACCAGATAAAAAAACTTTTCAAGTCAACAATAACAACCCAACAGGTTCAATGCCCTGACATAGGTGAAACCCCGCATTTTTCATTGAATTAAATATTTGCAAGTATTCTATTGATGCTAAACTTTCAAAAGATATGGATATGTATTCTATGAATATACACAACAAAGTATAACACTGTACCTGTTTAATAAAAAAATGCTTTCATTCGCATACATTCAAACACTTTGAAATAACAACCATAAATAAAGTTGCCATCAGATAAAAAAAACTTTTCAAGTCAACAATAACAACCCAACAGGTTCAATGTCCTGGCATTGGGAATACCATATCCACCTCAATTAGCATCTAAGTGGAATCACAATTAAAATTTTAACTAATTCATTATACTCAGTCATTTACATCATCATTACGCACTAACCGTAATTTTAATGCCCTTCTCATTACTGTACTGTTAATGAAGGATTATACAAATTAATCTAACTAAAACACTAACCCTTCCACCCCATCCCCTCTTCGAGGAGCGAGGGAAGGAGAGGGGGGGGTAAGTGTCATAATGTATATGACATTTATTTCATAAACTCTAAGGGGTTTTGCATTAGGCAAACTCTACACATCCCCTTCAATTATTTGTGTATGTTACACATTTTTCTAAATCAAGGAGGCGGATTTTTCTCACGCTTCAAGTTAACCAATATCTGTTTGTTGGGGAAATGCACCAATGTGGGACTCACAGCAAATGAGAGGGCCTTGGTAGGGGGGAGCTGCCCTTGTTACGGGGGGGTGAAAAGCACGGGTCAGGAGAGAACGGAGAAGGGATGATGGAAGTGAGCAGGATGGTGGCTGGATGCTAAGGTGGACTAACGGTGACAAACCAAAAAGACGAAGGAGACCGGAGAAAGTATCGGAGGTAATTCTGATACAGTCCGCTGACAAGCCGATATACGCCACTGACGATGTGCGCCCCAGACAGAGGTATCCCTAGCCCAGACAGCAAACTGTGAGTCTTTTACACTTTCCTTACTTACCCTCGGCCAGATATTTACTTTTATTAGGATTTCAACCGGCTTTGTGCTAGGTTTTGAGGAAGTTAAATAACTATTTAATTGTATGCTTAAATTGCTTGCTTATTTCTTAATGTTTTGCATTGTATTAATAAATGGTTGCGTTATCTATCGAGCACATCTCTGTGGTTCTTTGCTAGTTGCATGCATTTCCTTTGTATTTCACTATACGATCTAATAGGCCATGGGCCTTACGGCAGTAAGGAGGGGGGGGGGGAATGCGGGGTGTCTACGGGGGGAGGGGGGGGGGGGGTTAGGGGTGGAGGGCTCCACTCTGCTCCACCTGTTCCAGAAACGGCAAATCTACCCTACTCAAAACTACCTTTGTTAAAATTTTCAGAACAGTAGCCCTATTAGAAATCATTTTGTAAAATATTTATTAATTATTTAAAAAAAATTAATTAAAAAGGAACTAAATAAAAATTTAAAATTCTGTTTGTCAAAAGTCCAATTAGAAGGCTAAAACTACTTATGTAGCATATTACAGAGCTGTAGCCCTATTAAAAATCGTTTTGTAAAATATTTACTAATTAAAAAAATTAATTAAAAAAGAACTAAATAAAAATTTAAAATTCTGTTTTTCAAAAGACCAATTAAAAGGCCAAAACTTCTTATGTTGAAAATTTCAGACTTTGCCATGTTTATTCAATTGAGTGGCAAAAAAGAGGATTGCCCCATGCCCACATTTTATTGTGGCTAGCTAGAGGAACCTATCCGATCTGACAATATTGATGAAATAATTAGTGCTGAAATCCCCGATTCTGATTCTGACCCACAACTTTTTAATATTGTCAAGAAGCACATGATTCATGGCCCATGTGGAGCTTTAAATCCCAGTGCTCCATGTATGAAGGAGGGACGCTGCACTAAAAAATATCCTAGACAATTTAATGATGCTACACAGACGGGAGAGGATGGCTATCCTACATACAGAAGAAAAGCACCAGAGAAAGGTGGATCTGTTGCTAGAGTAAAAGTATGTAAAGAATTTCTTGACGTTGATAACCGATGGATTGTCCCCTATTCTCCAGTCCTGTCAAGAACATTTCAAACGCACCTGAATATTGAACTGTGTAGCAGAGTCAAATCAATAAAATATATTTTGAAATATGTTAATAAAGGAAGTGACCAAGCCGTCTTTAAGTTAAAGAATAACAATGACGAGGTAGAAACGTACCAAAGTGGACGTTACATAAGTAGCTCGGAGGCTGTTTGGAGAATATTAAGTCTACCAATTCATGAACGTTATCCACCAGTCATTCCCTTGGATGTTCATCTTGAAAATGGCCAGCGTGTTTACTTTTCTGTTGATAATGTACATGAACGAGTAACTAATCCAAAGAATACCACCCTCTTGGCATTCTTCAAGTTATGCGAGCAAGATACATTTGCACAAACACTTTTGTGTCCTGAGGTACCTTCATATTACACTTACAACAAAACAAGTGGTGTGTACAACAGAAGAAAAATAGGACAAGCTGTAGATGGTCATCCCGGAATTAAGAAAGATCCAGCCATCGGTAGAGTGTATACCATACATCCCAGTAACAGTGAATGTTATTACTTGAGGATGTTGCTGCACACTGTTAAAGGTCCTACTTCTTTTGAACATCTAAGGACAGTGGAAGAAGTTTTACACCCAACATTCCAAGCAGCATGCAGAGCTCTTGGTCTATTAGAAGATGATGCTCACTGGGAAGAAGCCTTAAAAGAAGCTTCTGTTGCAGACAGTCCGAAAAAACTTCGAGAGCTCTTTTCGGTTTTGATTGTCTTTTGCAGTCCTGCTGATCCTCTAGACCTTTGGCAAAAATTCAGAGATCTGATGTCTGAAGATTTCGTCATGGAAGCGCAGAGAGTAAACGCTACCGGCAATTACAATTCCTCACAGTTCTATAACCAATGTCTTTTAGAATTGGAGAATTTAATAAAGAATATTGGAGGAAATAATTTGAATCACTATGGCCTTCCTATTCCTCAAAGAACAATTGCAGCAAGCAATTTGGAAATGCTAAGAGAAACTTCTTATGACCGTGATCAACTGTTGGCATTTATCGAAGCAAATGCGCCTCATCTCACCGATGAACAACGTGTTGCTTATGAACTTATTTTAAGCCGAGTCGATACTAATACTAGAAGTATGTTCTTCCTAGATGCTTCTGGAGGAACTGGTAAGACTTACCTCACCAATCTTATACTTTCACGTCTGCGTAGTGAAGGAAAAATTGCTTTGGCTGTAGCTTCGTCTGGTATAGCTGCAACTCTTTTACCCGGTGGCCGTACAGCACATTCTATGTTTAAAATACCTATTGACCTCAACCGTACAGAATCTCCTACTTGCTCTTTGTCAAGAAATAGTAACATGGCTAGCGTTTTGCAATCTTGCGCTCTTATTGTTTGGGATGAAAGCACGATGGCTAATAAGAAATGCATCGAAGCTTTAAACCGTACATTAATTGATATAAGAAAATGTGATTCTGTAATGGGTGGCATTACAACGCTTTTCTCTGGTGACTTCCGTCAAACATTACTAGTTGTGGCTGGCGGCACAAGAGCCGATGAAGTGGATGCATGCCTAAAAAGATCGCAACTTTGGTTGCATACGACTCGACTAGCATTGACCAAAAACATGCGGGTACATGAAGACTGTCTTGACTTCTCGAGCATATTAATGGACATAGGAAATGGAAAAGTAACAACAGACAACGACGGCCTCATTTCTATTCCACAAGGACTTGCAACAGTTGTTGAAACGTTAGAATGTCTCATTGAGAATGTCTTTCCTGACATCAACAATTTATTGGCTATTGAAAGTGAATGGCTCTGTGAACGTGCTATATTGGCCCCTAAAAATGATACAGCTGCCAAAATTAATCGCTACGCATTGTCACTAATTCCTGGTGAGGAAAGAGTGTATTCCTCAATAAATACTGTTCTGGATCAGGATGATGCTGTTCATTACGCTGTAGAATATCTTGATTCCGTGACAGCGCCAGGTTTGCCGGCACATAAAATTGTTTTAAAAGTTGGTGCACCAATAATATTAATGAGAAACTTAAATGCACCCAAACTGTGTAATGGAACTCGCCTCCGTGTTCGAGCTCTGCACAAATGCATAATAGAAGCTGAAATTCTCACATGATGTGGTAAAGGGGAATTTGTCTTTATACCACGTATTCCCATTATTCCCAGCAATTATCCATTTCAATTCAAACGCCTGCAATTCCCAGTCAGTGTTTGCTTTGCGATGACTATTAACAAGTCACAAGGGCAAACTCTTTCAGTTGCTGGACTTGAGCTCAGTGAAGGATGATTTTCCCATGGACAGCTTTATGTGGCCTGTTCCAGAGTTAGGTCATCTTCTTATTTGTACATCCGTGCACCACTGGGAAAAACTTCTAATATTGTTTACAAAGAGGCTCTCCAATGACTTAATAACTGTGTATAAAGTAACTTATTTTTATGATGATATTTTGTTTACCACAAATAATTTATTTTTTTACCAACAATAAATAATGAAATTTTTTACGCCAATAAATAAATAATATCTGCATGAACATCCTATATCTGTTTAAAAAATTTACTGTAATTTATAATGTAATTTTGTAAAAGATTTAAACTCAAATAGTGCTTAAAACTATTTTCGTAACATATTATAAACAGACTTACTTTATTGTACTTATTTTTACATATATATACTTATACATATTACTGCAGCATGCTTTGTAAACTTTCCATTTATTAAACTTTTATATTACTTTTATTTAGTACCAAAAACTGAGTTTATCCGTCAACGACGGGCCACGCAGCTAGTTGTATATAATTGCATGTTTTTGTTCTCAAGTTATAACAGGTTCATATTTTTTTATTATGAATTTTTTTTTCTTGTTGTGGTAAGGAAGATTTCTTCTTAAAAGAAACGAAAAGGATTTGGATCGCCAACCTAAATCCCTCTACGATATTTAATTATGATATTTACTTTCACTCTCAATACCAAGAGTAGTATGTGAATCTAATGGTGTTGTCACTTATCCCATTCATTTTTTTTTCCTTCTTAGAGCGACGATGATTATTTACACTAAAATTTCCATTGGTATCTTACTCATTTAGAACACAACTAACACAACAAAAATAATTGATATCTCCTCAAAAAACCACTAGACGTTGTAAAACAAGCCTGCCAAGTAAAATAATCAGTCAGAAAAAGCTGTGAAATATAATGTTTACCGCCAAGTGGCCGCGTTTAGTTTCTTTGGGGTACACAATGAACTAAATTGGGATTATTAGGGGAAATCCTGATAGGCAATCAATACTTGGCAGGCTAGAGTTTTTATTGAATTAATCTCAATTCAGTGCAATGGATGCAAAGTATCTTTGAAAACAGGATGTGTTTGATTGATGACAGATCCATCTATTTTTTTTTTTTCGAGTAGGAATATCTAAGGGAAATAATTTTTTTTTTGCTAATGTATAGAGGGAAGAAAAAGATCAATACAAGCGGTGTCAATACACGAAGCAGGCAGGCAAGGCTCTGCAGCACCACCCGAGAAAAAAAAAACAGTGAGGCAAAAAATAAAGTTATAAACATGGAAAGGACAAATCCAATAAACGGTTTGGCTTTGATTTCATCCAATTTTGAGGGTGACCGACAGGAGACGGATTTTTTTTTTAAACAATTTGAGGAAATCGCTGATATTGCAAACTGGACTCCACATGAAAAGCTCACTATTTTAAAATCGAAATTAAAGGGGAATGCTCTTCAGTTCTTAATGTCAGATCGAGAGTTGATAAACTCACAGGATTATGAGTTAGTTAGAAACAGCATTGCCGATTTCTTTAAGAATGAACAGGGAATTAGCGAAGGACAAATGCAATTCTCTAACTGTGTCATGAGGGAACACGAAGACGTTAAAACTTTTGCGCATAGATTAATCGTCACCACTAATAATTATTTGGGGACAACACAAGGTGAAACCTCAGAAAACACTAGGCGGATTATTGACAGATTAAGACTTTCAAAGTTCATAAGTGCACTTTTGCCAGAAATCCAAAAAGATGTCGTAAGGGCGAACCCTAAAAGTTTTTCAGAGGCAGTGGAGATAGCGAAGAATGCACAACTTGCAATCGACACCGTTGCGAGGTTAAGAATACATGCAATTAGGGGCAGTCAATCCAGTTTTCAAGACACACATCAAGCGGACTCAATGGACGAGTTAGCTCAAAGGGTTAATGCAATGCAGTTGGGTAGTAACAATCCGAGTGGTCCGTCGATCCAGTGCTTATTTTGCGGCGAACGAACACATTTTAGCGCAAATTGCGGGAATATTCGGAATTTAATCCCGAACGTTCAAAATAGTCACAGTGCTAATCAGGAAACAACATACACGGGCGCAAGTCATTTTGGCAACCAAAGAAGGGGAAATTATCAACCGCATAGGGGAAATTATCACACTCAGAGAGGCAATTTCCAATCACACAGAGGACAATACCACAACACACAACGCCAAAATTTCCCAAACAACCCCAGGGGTAACGTGGCAAGAGGTAGATATATGCGTGATGGAAACCAGTATAGAGCACCACAGCAAAGAAATGCTTATTTTTTAGGGACGGAAGGAGTGGAGGATTATCAAACGTAACAAACGGTCAAAATTTAGATGATAACACAACTACCAGAGAGACGAAAGTGGTCTTTAATGTTTTGGATTCGGATTCCTCGGGGGCACAGAACTTAAAATTACCGACTGTTAATATGAAAATTGGAAACATTAATGTCAAGGCTTTGGCTGACACGGGGGCAAATCTGAATGTGCTATCTGGAAATATTTACGCAAAATTGAAGGGCTATGATAGGATTAAACATTTGGCCTCTAGGGTAGTTATTAAGACTATCACGGGTTCTACTCTCTTTTACACCAATTGCGCTGAGATCTCAATTAAATTGGGAAACAAAATGTTAAGGGACACATTTTTCATTACACGAGAAAATATTTCTCAGGATTTTGATGCAATTTTGGGCATAAGTTTTTTCAAGGAAAATAAAATTAATCTGAATCTACGTGAGGGTAAACTGGACTTTCTTGATGGCTCTTCGGTCGAGTTCTTAAAAGCAAACCATGACCCCAAGTTTTATGATAGGGAATGCAATGTAGTACAACTATCACGAAAAGTGGTACTCGACCCATTAGAGACTACGATCGTGCAACTTAAGGTCAAAAGACAAATATTGGAAGACAATTTGGAGGTCGTGTTTACTCCAATTGACATTATAGAAGATTTGGAAATGGGGGCTTCAATTAATGTTGTTAAAAATAACTCCTTTTCTACTATCATTAAAAACAATTCAGATCAAATTTTGCACCTAAACAAACACATGATTTTGGGTAAAGTGGAAAGTGATTTTGTAATGGCTAAAGAGGTTTTAAATTTTGAGAATAGGGAGAATCAAATTAATTTAATACAAGCTACATCTGAAATTAAGGAACTAAGAAAACAAGAATTTTCTTTGAATGACTTCAAATTGACCCATTTAAGTGAATCACAATATTTGGAAGTTAGCAAAATTCTGGAAAACTATTATATGGTTTTTTCTAAATCTATGAAATCCTTGGGGCATTGTGACGCTGTCAAACCACAATTGAAATTGAAACATGACTCGGCCGTTGCTTGTAAGCCTTACCCGATTCCCCATATCCTTAGAGACGAGGCAAAAAAACACATTCAGGCGCTTTTGGATGCAGAAATTATTGCACGCTCCAATACCAATTTCTTAGCGCCGCTGTTGTTAGTTAAAAAAAAGAGCATGGGCAAGGACAGCAAAAATTTCGATTTCCGCATGTGCCTCGATCTGCGATTATTAAACGCTGGAGTTGAGAAAACAACACAAATTTTGCCACATATCAAAGATCTTGTCGTTTCACTCAGTGGATATAAATACTTGACAATTTTAGATCTAGGTTTCGCGTTTACCCAAACGGATTTCGCGGAACATAGTGATAAAGTGGGATTTTCATGTGAGGCAGGGACATTCAAGTTTTTGCGTTTACCGTTCGGACTTGTTTCATCGTCATCCATTTTCCAGAATTTAATGGATGAAGTACTACAGGGTTTAGATGAAATTGGAGTGAGATGGTATATTGATGATGTAGTAATACCATCTATGACGTTTGAAGAAATGGTGCAGAAAATCACGCTGGTATTTGAAAGGCTGAAAAAACACAATCTCACTCTTAAGGCAACGAAATGTGATTTCTTCAAAGAGAAAATCACTTATCTTGGATTCGAGATTTCTCAGCAAGGCATATCACCTACGGTACAAAATACTGAAAAGATCCTCGAATTCCCGTCTCCAACTAATTTGAGGCAACTCAGGAGATTTAATGGGCTAACCAATTTTTATAGGGAACACATTCAAAAATACGCAGAGTACACTGCAATACTTGAAGAACTAACAAAAAAAAACGTAAAATTCATTTGGACTGACAGACACGAAGAGGCGTTTCAAGGATTACAAAGGCAATTCTTTTGTAAACCTTTCCTAAGGCAAATTGACTTAAAAAAGCAATTTTTTCTAAATACCGACGCAAGCAAAGTGGCTGTCGCAGCTACACTAAACCAGTTGCATAATGACAAGTTAGGTCCAGTGGCGTATTTCTCGAAGAAAAACACAAATGTTGAATCGAATCTTCCGGCTATCCATTTGGAGCTACTAGCGATCTACAAAGCGATCCTATATTTCCATAGCTATTTATTTGGCAATGAATTTGTTGTTTTGACCGATCACAAACCACTGCAATTTTATTCCAAATTAAAAAACA
Organism: Linyphia triangularis; assembly: GCA_963978545.1. Lineage (NCBI taxonomy): Eukaryota > Metazoa > Arthropoda > Arachnida > Araneae > Linyphiidae > Linyphia > Linyphia triangularis. The sequence goes on from OZ021728.1 coordinate 64,179,031, forward strand.
ACTCTCACGCGATTTCCAAAATTTTACGGGAGCTCTCTATGTACAATTTCGAAGTTAAATATATTCCGGGAAATGAGAATTTTTTGCCGGACTTCTTATCAAGAGCCGTGGAAGAGAAACACATTAAGATTTCATTAGATGACGATACGGATAGCATTAAGAGAATTCTTGCCTCTGGAGAGGCATTTCTTAGCGATACTAATGGTACCAGTAAGGGGGAAGAAGACAGGGCCGAGCAGTCGACGATTGAGTTGGGCATAGAGCAACAAAATTTTCCCGCTGACCCGAATCGCGTGGTTTCAGGTCAGGAGGTCTCCCCAAAACGGTTGGAAAAAGAATCCTACTTGAACCAATTACAGGCTGGAAGCCAAGAGCGGGCCGCCGGGGCACACTCGTGGTTGGAAAATGGAGGTGCGATCAACCATACACAATCCATACACGAATTAAGTGAACAAAATATATTGGATAAACAGTTGATTGATGAGGATATTACAAGAATTAAAGACATTTTGAATGGTCAAGATGTACGTCTTAAAAATAAATACAAAAATTATTTTGTACATAGTGAATCAGGTTTGTTAAAATTTAACAGAATTTTAAAGGGGAATAAAATTATCAACATAGTCTTACCAACTTCATTACATATCGTGGCGTTGAAGCATTACCACTTTTCTCATTTTGGCATTTCTAAAACATTCGAGTTTTTAAGGGATAAATTCCAATGGAAAGCCTTGTATAACGACGTAAAAAATTTTATTAAGTCATGCCACAAGTGTTGTAGTTTGAAACGAAATTTTCAGAGGGTCATTCCTAGTGGTTTGGCTAAAATACCAGAAGGGGTTGGCATTTCTCTTTCAACGGACATTATTGGCCCATTGCCGAGTGGTCTATATGTTTTGACTATTATATGCAACTATTCTAGACATATCGAGTTGTATAAATTAAACAAAATCACAGCAGAGGAGGTGTCCAAATGTTTTTTTGAGTACATATCAAATTTTGGGGTTCCAAAGATAATTTATTCTGATCAGGGTTCAGCGTATGTTTCTAAGGCTTTTCACGAAATTGTGCGGCAATTGGGGATTAAACTCTTGCATGTGCCTGCCTTCCATCCATTTCTCAACGGTAAATCTGAATCTTTTAATTTGGAATTAAAAAATTCTATTTATGCTCTTTCTGATGTTAGTAGGGATTTACAATTTGCACTCAACATTCATAAGAGTTTTTATAACAATAGTATTCATTCTTCCACTTCTTATACTCCAAGTTTGTTGTTTTTTGGTAGAAAATTAGCTCCGATTTGTGAAAATCTAACGGAAAATGATACGGATCCCATATATAAATTGGGTTACGATAATTTTGTTCATAAATCTTTGCAGAGAATGTGGGAAATTAAGTCTCAGGCAACTCAAAATATGAGGAAAGCACAGATAAGACAATCTGATTTGGCTTTAAAAAAATCCGTCCAAAGAAATTTAAGTATTGGACACACTGTTTATGCCAAGAAGCAAGGTATTTTTTCTAAGGGTTTTGAAGGACCATACCGAATAAAAGACAAACTATCTAACAATCTAATGGTTATTCAATTAATTGAAGATCCCACCGTTGTCAAAAAAATGCACATCAGTTTACTTAAACTCGCTGACGACAGATTGGAAAAGTTTTTGGAAACGGACCGTGTGAATTTGCCACGATATGACTTTCGTGAAAGGCAATAAAAATGCACGATACAATAGAAGGAATGGGGCAAGGTCATGGAAGCGAGGGGGCTCTGATGGGAATAGAACATTAAAGTCAAACTGAGAGTTTCTCTTTTGTTGGACAATGACACGGTCAAGATAAGCTCACAGGCGTCCAAGTTTACAGGTGGCGGTCATAAATTTTGGTGGCACTATAGAGATGCAAATGGGGGATTCTCATGGAGGGAAGCTTGTTCAAACCAGTTTAGGAAAGGGGTCTTTCACAATGAAAGCAAGCCCCACTCTTTTCTCCCCTTACAAAACCGGAACGCTGTGCTGTGTGGTGTCACGTGATTTCAGGGTCAGTGGCTTGCTAAATTGAAGAGAAAGGTCGCGGGTGTTTTTTTTTCTTATTCTGTTGGTTGGTTCTGGAAACGAAAATATTTCGGTACAGAAAGAGTGTACTTGAGTTTATTTTTTTTCGGTTGATGCAAAGCAGAGTGTTGTTTGGGACTGTGGAATGATGTTGACATTCATGTATTGAGATCTATTGAGAATACAATTAGGGATGGTGATATTTTAATTAAAGGGGCATTTGAGGTTTAATCAATGTTCTACTTTTGTAACGAAGTAATGGGTTTGTTTTATAAAGGAAAAGTTGATAGGAAATTTCAGTGATTTGTTGCATTCGGGTTAGTAAGGGCTCTAAGATTGGAAGTTTGACATGGCTTAAAGGTTTTATTTTATTTAATGGGAGTTGAATTATTTTTGGAAGTTAAGAGACTTGCAGATTGGAAGCTTGTTTGACAGGGACGGTTTTGCTTATACCCACATTTTATATGGTATAAGAGATTTGAGAAAACTGAAACACGTGAATTTTTGCATTAAAATTGAATTTTTTACTTTGGTAGTTGACATTTTAAGTTGAGTTAAATTGGTTGAGTTAAATTCTATTAATTTTTTTTGTATCTGGTTGATTTTGGGTTTGGCTTGGGATTGTGTGAATTTCTTGCAGGGGCAAAAAAACCTGACTGTCTCCAGTTCGCCAAAACACCAATGGATGAATGAAAAGTGCGCAATTTTTTGGATTCCAAAACAAAGCTTCAGATGGCGACTAAGGTCTGCTGGACGGAATCAAGCCGCAATTTGGAGTTTTACAAGTGTGGGACGAGCGGGAGTCTTGGCTGAAATCCAGAAAGAAAATACAATTGCAGGACGGGCCCTTAGAGCAACGAAGGGAGATTTCTAGGAGAGATGTTTCAGCAGACGATGGTTCCAAAGATTGTGAGAAGCAAGTTGTCAATGATTATCATCAACATGAATCCGACTGGTATATCAAAACGAAGTCACGCCCGTAACGATATTTCATCACGCTGATTTCTTGGTGTCCGCTGAGAGGGAGGAAAGCCGCAACTTAGTTTCCATGGTAACCCGATTCAACCGTATGGAAAGTTTACGTAACGGAGGAGCCTACTCAAATTCCGGTACAACAGGTCACCACTACACTTCACTGTCGACAAAGGGAGGAGTCTTTTCTTGTAGAGCCAAACCAACAAGCCACTATTACATTTCGCCGAATTGAAAAGGAGGAGCCTATTTTCGGAAGCAAGACGAGGAAAGTTGTTCTTCTGCATGTAGAATGCAGTGCCAATGCCAAACAAGAATGGAACACTGTGACATTCATATGCTGAGCAGATGGGAGGACCCTGGCTTCACACTGACCAAACATTGAACGTGATGCTGCGTTTGTCAACAAACACACGTGACATTCACAGCCGTAAGTTAACTGGTGTGGTTTCAACCGGAACACTGATTTTCAAAGAGGGATTATCCCATCTATCATATCGAAAATCCATACTGAACTTCTTGAGTATTAATTAACATTTTACAAGCTAAGAACTTTGTAATTAAGAACAAAAACTGTCAATTAAATGTTAACGCAAGAGACTATGCTTACGTTACAGAACTTTCATTCTCAAAGACTGAAAAGCTTTACTTTGATAGCTACATAATTGTGTTTATTATTGGAGACTATAACATGGACAGTTCACTCATTTGCCACTGCAATATAAACTTTTTCTTTTTCAGGAATTATAACATGTTATTGAATTCTTATATGATTTGAACTGCATTATTTTATTTAACTATCTTTTATTTACAGGCCGAGGGTATTATTGGTGAAGTTTTAAATTTTTTTTAAATCTCTGATTTTGTTCAACCCGCTCCTTCTGGTAATTTTTAAAAATTGAAAGGAGGGGAGTGATGTCATAATGTATATGACATTTATTTCATAAACTCTAAGGGGTTTTGCATTAGGCAAACTCTACACATCCCCTTCAATTATTTGTGTATGTTACACATTTTTCTAAATCAAGGAGGCGGATTTTTCTCACGCTTCAAGTTAACCAATATCTGTTTGTTGGGGAAATGCACCAATGTGGGACTCACAGCAAATGAGAGGGCCTTGGTAGGGGGGAGCTGCCCTTGTTACGGGGGGGTGAAAAGCACGGGTCAGGAGAGAACGGAGAAGGGATGATGGAAGTGAGCAGGATGGTGGCTGGATGCTAAGGTGGACTAACGGTGACAAACCAAAAAGACGAAGGAGACCGGAGAAAGTATCGGAGGTAATTCTGATACAGTCCGCTGACAAGCCGATATACGCCACTGACGATGTGCGCCCCAGACAGAGGTATCCCTAGCCCAGACAGCAAACTGTGAGTCTTTTACACTTTCCTTACTTACCCTCGGCCAGATATTTACTTTTATTAGGATTTCAACCGGCTTTGTGCTAGGTTTTGAGGAAGTTAAATAACTATTTAATTGTATGCTTAAATTGCTTGCTTATTTCTTAATGTTTTGCATTGTATTAATAAATGGTTGCGTTATCTATCGAGCACATCTCTGTGGTTCTTTGCTAGTTGCATGCATTTCCTTTGTATTTCACTATACGATCTAATAGGCCATGGGCCTTACGGCAGTAAGGAGGGGGGGGGGAATGCGGGGTGTCTACGGGGGGAGGGGGGGGGGGGTTAGGGGTGGAGGGCTCCACTCTGCTCCACCTGTTCCAGAAACGGCAAATCTACCCTACTCAAAACTACCTTTGTTAAAATTTTCAGAACAGTAGCCCTATTAGAAATCATTTTGTAAAATATTTATTAATTATTTAAAAAAAATTAATTAAAAAGGAACTAAATAAAAATTTAAAATTCTGTTTGTCAAAAGTCCAATTAGAAGGCTAAAACTACTTATGTAGCATATTACAGAGCTGTAGCCCTATTAAAAATCGTTTTGTAAAATATTTACTAATTAAAAAAATTAATTAAAAAAGAACTAAATAAAAATTTAAAATTCTGTTTTTCAAAAGACCAATTAAAAGGCCAAAACTTCTTATGTTGAAAATTTCAGACTTTGCCATGTTTATTCAATTGAGTGGCAAAAAAGAGGATTGCCCCATGCCCACATTTTATTGTGGCTAGCTAGAGGAACCTATCCGATCTGACAATATTGATGAAATAATTAGTGCTGAAATCCCCGATTCTGATTCTGACCCACAACTTTTTAATATTGTCAAGAAGCACATGATTCATGGCCCATGTGGAGCTTTAAATCCCAGTGCTCCATGTATGAAGGAGGGACGCTGCACTAAAAAATATCCTAGACAATTTAATGATGCTACACAGACGGGAGAGGATGGCTATCCTACATACAGAAGAAAAGCACCAGAGAAAGGTGGATCTGTTGCTAGAGTAAAAGTATGTAAAGAATTTCTTGACGTTGATAACCGATGGATTGTCCCCTATTCTCCAGTCCTGTCAAGAACATTTCAAACGCACCTGAATATTGAACTGTGTAGCAGAGTCAAATCAATAAAATATATTTTGAAATATGTTAATAAAGGAAGTGACCAAGCCGTCTTTAAGTTAAAGAATAACAATGACGAGGTAGAAACGTACCAAAGTGGACGTTACATAAGTAGCTCGGAGGCTGTTTGGAGAATATTAAGTCTACCAATTCATGAACGTTATCCACCAGTCATTCCCTTGGATGTTCATCTTGAAAATGGCCAGCGTGTTTACTTTTCTGTTGATAATGTACATGAACGAGTAACTAATCCAAAGAATACCACCCTCTTGGCATTCTTCAAGTTATGCGAGCAAGATACATTTGCACAAACACTTTTGTGTCCTGAGGTACCTTCATATTACACTTACAACAAAACAAGTGGTGTGTACAACAGAAGAAAAATAGGACAAGCTGTAGATGGTCATCCCGGAATTAAGAAAGATCCAGCCATCGGTAGAGTGTATACCATACATCCCAGTAACAGTGAATGTTATTACTTGAGGATGTTGCTGCACACTGTTAAAGGTCCTACTTCTTTTGAACATCTAAGGACAGTGGAAGAAGTTTTACACCCAACATTCCAAGCAGCATGCAGAGCTCTTGGTCTATTAGAAGATGATGCTCACTGGGAAGAAGCCTTAAAAGAAGCTTCTGTTGCAGACAGTCCGAAAAAACTTCGAGAGCTCTTTTCGGTTTTGATTGTCTTTTGCAGTCCTGCTGATCCTCTAGACCTTTGGCAAAAATTCAGAGATCTGATGTCTGAAGATTTCGTCATGGAAGCGCAGAGAGTAAACGCTACCGGCAATTACAATTCCTCACAGTTCTATAACCAATGTCTTTTAGAATTGGAGAATTTAATAAAGAATATTGGAGGAAATAATTTGAATCACTATGGCCTTCCTATTCCTCAAAGAACAATTGCAGCAAGCAATTTGGAAATGCTAAGAGAAACTTCTTATGACCGTGATCAACTGTTGGCATTTATCGAAGCAAATGCGCCTCATCTCACCGATGAACAACGTGTTGCTTATGAACTTATTTTAAGCCGAGTCGATACTAATACTAGAAGTATGTTCTTCCTAGATGCTTCTGGAGGAACTGGTAAGACTTACCTCACCAATCTTATACTTTCACGTCTGCGTAGTGAAGGAAAAATTGCTTTGGCTGTAGCTTCGTCTGGTATAGCTGCAACTCTTTTACCCGGTGGCCGTACAGCACATTCTATGTTTAAAATACCTATTGACCTCAACCGTACAGAATCTCCTACTTGCTCTTTGTCAAGAAATAGTAACATGGCTAGCGTTTTGCAATCTTGCGCTCTTATTGTTTGGGATGAAAGCACGATGGCTAATAAGAAATGCATCGAAGCTTTAAACCGTACATTAATTGATATAAGAAAATGTGATTCTGTAATGGGTGGCATTACAACGCTTTTCTCTGGTGACTTCCGTCAAACATTACTAGTTGTGGCTGGCGGCACAAGAGCCGATGAAGTGGATGCATGCCTAAAAAGATCGCAACTTTGGTTGCATACGACTCGACTAGCATTGACCAAAAACATGCGGGTACATGAAGACTGTCTTGACTTCTCGAGCATATTAATGGACATAGGAAATGGAAAAGTAACAACAGACAACGACGGCCTCATTTCTATTCCACAAGGACTTGCAACAGTTGTTGAAACGTTAGAATGTCTCATTGAGAATGTCTTTCCTGACATCAACAATTTATTGGCTATTGAAAGTGAATGGCTCTGTGAACGTGCTATATTGGCCCCTAAAAATGATACAGCTGCCAAAATTAATCGCTACGCATTGTCACTAATTCCTGGTGAGGAAAGAGTGTATTCCTCAATAAATACTGTTCTGGATCAGGATGATGCTGTTCATTACGCTGTAGAATATCTTGATTCCGTGACAGCGCCAGGTTTGCCGGCACATAAAATTGTTTTAAAAGTTGGTGCACCAATAATATTAATGAGAAACTTAAATGCACCCAAACTGTGTAATGGAACTCGCCTCCGTGTTCGAGCTCTGCACAAATGCATAATAGAAGCTGAAATTCTCACATGATGTGGTAAAGGGGAATTTGTCTTTATACCACGTATTCCCATTATTCCCAGCAATTATCCATTTCAATTCAAACGCCTGCAATTCCCAGTCAGTGTTTGCTTTGCGATGACTATTAACAAGTCACAAGGGCAAACTCTTTCAGTTGCTGGACTTGAGCTCAGTGAAGGATGATTTTCCCATGGACAGCTTTATGTGGCCTGTTCCAGAGTTAGGTCATCTTCTTATTTGTACATCCGTGCACCACTGGGAAAAACTTCTAATATTGTTTACAAAGAGGCTCTCCAATGACTTAATAACTGTGTATAAAGTAACTTATTTTTATGATGATATTTTGTTTACCACAAATAATTTATTTTTTTACCAACAATAAATAATGAAATTTTTTACGCCAATAAATAAATAATATCTGCATGAACATCCTATATCTGTTTAAAAAATTTACTGTAATTTATAATGTAATTTTGTAAAAGATTTAAACTCAAATAGTGCTTAAAACTATTTTCGTAACATATTATAAACAGACTTACTTTATTGTACTTATTTTTACATATATATACTTATACATATTACTGCAGCATGCTTTGTAAACTTTCCATTTATTAAACTTTTATATTACTTTTATTTAGTACCAAAAACTGAGTTTATCCGTCAACGACGGGCCACGCAGCTAGTTGTATATAATTGCATGTTTTTGTTCTCAAGTTATAACAGGTTCATATTTTTTTATTATGAATTTTTTTTTCTTGTTGTGGTAAGGAAGATTTCTTCTTAAAAGAAACGAAAAGGATTTGGATCGCCAACCTAAATCCCTCTACGATATTTAATTATGATATTTACTTTCACTCTCAATACCAAGAGTAGTATGTGAATCTAATGGTGTTGTCACTTATCCCATTCATTTTTTTTTCCTTCTTAGAGCGACGATGATTATTTACACTAAAATTTCCATTGGTATCTTACTCATTTAGAACACAACTAACACAACAAAAATAATTGATATCTCCTCAAAAAACCACTAGACGTTGTAAAACAAGCCTGCCAAGTAAAATAATCAGTCAGAAAAAGCTGTGAAATATAATGTTTACCGCCAAGTGGCCGCGTTTAGTTTCTTTGGGGTACACAATGAACTAAATTGGGATTATTAGGGGAAATCCTGATAGGCAATCAATACTTGGCAGGCTAGAGTTTTTATTGAATTAATCTCAATTCAGTGCAATGGATGCAAAGTAACTAAAACAAATGAATTGAGATTAATCCGAAATAACTGTAGCCTGCCAAGTTCTGATTGCCTATGCTTATCCCCCCCTAATAACCCCAATTTTAGTTCATTGTGTAGAAGTACCCCAAAGAAACTAAACTCTGCCGCTTGGCTGCAAATATTAGATTTAAAAACTTTTTCTGACTGAATATTTTGATTTACAATTACTTAAAATGTGCTTTTAGTTCGAGGAATAGAGGCATATTTCCTTTCAAAAGGTTATGTATTTAATTTTTTTTATATATATGTTATAAAAATTGGGCTGGTGGTTTTCTGCCTCCTAATCTTTATGTATTTTTCGTAGTGCACTAAAAACCAAGACATTTTTCAGTTTATAAATCATAATTCTTTGCCAATCCATCTTAGACATTGGCGGATCCAGCGAGGAGCAGAGGGGACGATCTTCCCCTCCGTTATTCATGGACCGCTTACATTTTAATGTACGCTGCTTCAATCTCTGGATAAAATCGATTAAAATTTGACGAATCCGCACTGAACATTTGTAATATAAATGTTCTCATCCCAAAAATTGCAGATGAAAAAACCGAGGACGAAGCAAGATAATAAAACAAATTATAGTTTGAAAATGTTCAATGTGTATATGTATTCGTTATTAGATTGTTCTATTTATGATATTTAACAATAATATATCCTGAATCAAATAGTTGTAAGCAACTCTCTAATTTGTTGTCGTAAATTCACATGTAGCCAATCATTGTGTCGCCCTTATGTTATTGAGACTTTCTCCCTCTTTGTAACATATTCTGTATAATCAAATTTAAGTGGCGATATGGTATAGTAATCATGATATGGTATAGTAATATAAATTATGTGCAACAAAATTTACTTATGCTATTTAACAGTTACCGCTCCCTCCGTAATAAAACTCTGGATCTGCCCCGGTCTTAGAAACAAACATTAGGTTAGAAAAAAACATCATGTAGAGTATTAAATATGCCAAAACTTTTGTGCGTAAATTTGTTTTTGTAGAACCATAATGTAAAGAGTTACTCTGCATTAAAGTAAAAACTTTTTTTTATAAGAATTCTATACTTTTTTACGATTTTTGCTGAGTTTTTCGATTATATCTCCATAATGGTATGCGGTAGAGAAAAATGTCTTGTGTAAGAGCTGTAGAACTATAAATGTCCTACCTACTAGTTTTTTACTTTTTATTTTCACAGATATTATTTTAATGCCTACATTATTTTACTGTGCATAAAAATAGGTCGTCGAGCGTACAAATCAACCAACCAACCTACATTATTTCATTTTTCGTTATAAAGTTTTCAGACTTTACAGACGGAAACTATTTTCATATATCCTACTATATATATATCCTACCATACACAAATTATTATAGGTTTTAATATCATAAACGTTCGGTGTAGAGTAGCTCTTTGTTATTAGTTCTATAAAATAACCTTTCATATAAAACGTAGGCTAATATATGGATCTATAATTATATATTATACAATTTTTGTGCCATACGTTATAGATATAATCTTAAAACTCGACAAGAATCTAAAAAGAGCAGCATTTTTACGAAAAAGTTTTTACTTTGATGCTGAGTAACTCTACACATAACAGTTTTACAAAACAACTTTGTATACAAAAGTTGTAGCAAATTTAATACTCTATAACTTTTAAACATAACGTTTGTTTCTAAGATGCATTGGCATAAAGTTATGATCCATAAACTGAAAAGCGTTTTGGTTTTTTGGTGCACCGCGGAGGAGGCACAATGGTTAGGAGGTTGAAAACTAGGATTTTTAACCACAAGACCGACCTTTATGACCTATAAAAATTAGAGCTAAATTATTCTTTTCAAGGTAAGACCCTTTTTTCAGTCTCTATCCCTGGACTATTTGTAAACTAAACGTTCACCCTGGTGCCCTTCACCTATTAAATCTAAGATAAGTGTAATGCAATTTATTGGAATCCCCTTTTTCTTCGCGAACCGAAACTTTTAGAGTCCGTGATCCCACACCCTGGAACAGGGTCTTCCACATTTGGCAAGTAATCGCTTAGTTGGCAGAAAAAAACAGAAAGACAACTTTCTTTTATCACTCCATCGAAACATCTAAGTTTCGTACCGATATATCTTCAATGTTTAACGTTAATTCATATGTTTATGACAAATTGACAGAATCCTATTTGAGTCAAAATTATTTAAAAATCTTGCAAATGCTTTATCTAAAAAATTTAATAAAATATGGGTTGTAGAAGTTAACTATAGTAAAAACTGTTATAAAAGTTGAGATACTTCTCGTCCAAAAAAAAGTTTTGACATTTCTAAATTTGTAAAAAACAAAACTTGCATTTTATTGCTGGCATCACAAAATACATTCTTTCCTTGTATGAACTTATTTCAATTTTGAATGTTTGGACAGTCAAGCACTTTTCACCGTAAAAAAAAATCAGCGACAGTGCCGGAGATTGTGGATTGAAGCTCTCCTATTCTCATTACCTAAAAACATTTTATGCAAAATATTCTCTACTCATTAAAAAAAAAAACATAAAAATTTGGGAATCTCTCGGAATCAAATATTTTAGACAATTAAATTGATAAAATTCACTATTTTTTTTAATGGGAAACAAGGGCACAGCCAGAAATACTTGAAGGGGGGTGCATGACTAGATTTTTTATCAAAATCATAATTTTTTAGAAATGTTAATTAATTATTATGCTTTATAAATTATACTCTTTGAGAATAGTTAGAAAAAAAAATCATGGTAGATATATATGAAAGAGCAACCTTGTTAAAGAGAAAAAATAAAAAATAGTAAAAATATTAAAAAATATATGTTTAACGTTTTTTTTTCCATCCAACTAGATCTCACGGCATTCAAGATGCAGTGCTTAGAACAAAGGAAATCGAAGATGCAAAAATATAGAAGAGTAACGTTTTATTTCTTCCAAGTTTCGGAAATAATTTTAAAAAATTCAAAATGAAACACGAAGGTAGTGTTGGATATGTTCAATTGAATTCTAAAAATAGATTTGAAAATAATATATCTGATGACTTAAAAAGCAAAACATTTTCCTTGAATTTTGAAAACTACACAGGAAATGATTATACAATAAAAGGAATAAATACTTTTACTCAGCCTCCGATTATCCTAGACAACAGGCACCAGAAAATTGTCTAAAAAAAAAAAAGACTAAAATAATAAACAAATGCTCATTGTAACATAAAAATATAAACGGCATATGTGCTTTTTTTTATCTTGGAATTAACACCTGTTCTCCTATTTTGTTTTCCCTTAAGAGCCAGAGGGGAGCATGTGCACCTCCTTGCACTCTCCTGGTGGCGTCCATGATGGAAAAGATCAGAAAACAATGAAATATTATTTTCTTTCTTGAATATGAAATTTCGGAATATTTTTTAATCGTACTTCTGCAATTGAATTGAAATATGGGAATGATTCACAAGTATAAATGAATGCTATAATAACTCGTTTTTGAGTGATATTTAGTATTTAATAACCTCAGTAAAAAGTTCCACATGAAAATAAAAAGGTAATAATTTGGCTAGCTTACACTCCATCCGCGTTTTGAGATGTCTATGGTTGCAAGAATAACGCTCTTCACATTCATATCTCTTTTGTATCATGTGCTTCTGAGATGTATGTGCTAATGACTAAATGTTAAAGAAAACCTTTTGACACGTCTTTGACGTTTGACCATTTTGAAAAGAGTAAGTACAAAGTTTACAACAATTTTCCTTTGAACAACAAATCTTGTCAGTTATAAAAGAGGAAGTGATGATCATTTTGATGATAGAACAGATGTAGTATAGGGCATTTGGCAATTTTTTTCATTTGGCGTTTAGAAAACTCTCTTGAATTAAATAGACAGTAACTGAAATAAAATTAAAATATAAATAATAAACTAATTTCAAATATTACTTAAAATAAAACCAGTTGCCAGAAACTGCATTTATTTAAAACAAAACAAAAAAAATATCAAATAAAAACGCCCAAAGAAATGTCCTATACTACATCCCTACCATAATTTTCGCCTAATTTTATGATGCTTTGGCTATTGTGTGGAATATTTAAAAATCATTTTGTTTTTATTTGGAAGCATCAGACATGCTACTTTTCCTGGGAAATAAAGTTTCCTTCATTTCTGTGATCGAGACAAATTCGAAATAAATTGGTAAAAGTAATTCTTTTCGATCACTATTATTTGGCGGGAAAGTAGGAATTGTGTGTCGTAGCGGCTGAACTTCATTCCGATTATTACAACTGCGAAAGCCTCCTCATGTGTGCTAATTGTTGTTATGTTGTAAGGTCGTTAACTACGGGCAAGAATTTATAGCGTTGCACTGTGGGGCAGAATCGCGAAAATATTGGCCTAAGTGAAAAAAATTAAATATTTTCGAAAATTAACAGGCGTTTCCAAACATTTTCTTGGGTGCCGGCCTGAATTTTTGGAGGAGGATGATCTCATATGCAAGTGTGTAGTGGAGCCGGTACGGCGTACCAGTACTTTTTTGAGAACTGGTACTGCGTACCGCCACTTTTTCGAATTAATTTTTAATAAGTCATAAATCTTTATGCATGTATTGTGATATAAGTTAGTGAGAAAATAAATATGTAAATTAAAGAGTATTTAGCCTTTTTTTTGTGTGGTAAATTATGTATACTATTGAGCATTTGCACTTAATAACTAAAAAGTCCCAGCTCAGTTTGGGTTATTGCCATGATCAGGAAGCTTGCGTACCGGCAAAAAATATTTTCGCTCTACTACCCTGGTTATTAGTAGTTTAACTTTTCTCTAAAGTGTATAAAAAAGGATGCTATTCTGAATATATTCAAATAATATACATTAGGTTTTATATCCATCATTTGCACCGACATTTGTAATTCTGTGTCAAAAACTTTATTTTTAACAAATATTTTTTTTGCAAAGTAACAGAACGACATTGGGTAACAGACTTGATATTGAGTAACATATCTAACATGATACGAGAGAGCAGATGTTATGTGTTTATTTTTTTATTAATTTTATTGTTAGTTTTAAGTGTATATATATGCTTATGACATTTTAAGGTAATTTATCTATATATATTTTAAATAATGTCAGATCTGTTACCTTTAATTGGTTGGTAATAGACTTGACTCCCTAAAAAAATTAAATTCTCACCTTTTGAAAACCCATTTGTTCTTACAGTATTTTATCGGCTTAAGATTTCGTTTCAAAATAGTTTCTTTCTCATACTGAATCATGAAAGTAATATTAAAAATGATGGTCACACCTACTGAGTAATTTTGAAAAGGATTAACTTTGGTAACAGACATGATATTTCTCTAGAACACTACAACTATTAATACGTAGTACCAGAAAATTGAAAAAAAAAAAAAAAAAAAAAAAAGAAAGAAAAAAAAAGTTAAAAGATATTTTATAGATTTATTACAATATAGATTTTTAAAAGTGCATGTGTTATTCAAAGTTATTTTATGTATTGGATATTGGTGAAATATATAAAAGAGATTTGACTTTGTTGTTTCGGACATCGCATTTTCTACGTTTGCTCTTTGTTAAAAAAATTTTATAAAAAAAGACTCAAGCTATATTTTTATAATATTATGCTTCATAACTCTTAAATAGTATGTATTTTTAGAAAAAAAAATCTAAGCCCTCATGTTATTAAATTTCAAAATAAAAAATAGTCTTTTATCGGACATCAAAAATGCCTCTAATTTGAAAATAAATACTGAGATTTTCCGCTGCTAATAGCCTCTACGCTTACACTTTTCTTTCTTACTATAGGGCTGGAACATCTTGTCCGCTTTGTTTATAAGAAGTAAAACCTAAGCAAAAACCCTTAGCCAAGTAAAGAAATTCTCAAAGTCTCAATTTGTCGACCACAGAAAAATTGTGAAAACAGAAATATGCCTTGCCAAATTACAAAGCCACAATCTCGCACATAGCCAATTAAATTCTGAAGAATAGATTTCTATATTTGACAGTTATTTGTCCAATAAGAATGTTTAGAGTGTTCACTTTTGACAAAGGAATTACTCTATCATAATTAACTATTAAAGTTTATTTATTTAAAGACTTAAGACTGCATTTAAAAGTGAAGTCGGTTTTATTTGAAGTTAAACGCATCATACTTTAATAGTTTACTACACATATACATTTAATTTAACTATACCTCGTCTCAAAAATTAGTAAATAGTTCGAGAATTTTTTATAAGTTACGAAATAATTATAGACATTTTTGACAAGAATTGTATGAATAGTGGAAACAGCTCTTTGGTCAAGTGTTAAAAATAGTAACGAGGTCGTGTAGAATTGTTTACCACATTTATTATTTTCACTGTGATAACTAACTATATTCACTCACTAGCGTATTCAATTTGAATGTATGTTAAATCGTGTCTTGTTCACATATTTCTATCATTTTATTATTGATTAACTTTGAAATTGGGCAATTTTTTTTTTATTGAAATTTTTTTTTATTCATTCAGTATTTTTAAACAGAAGTAAAGAATAAAATGAAGGTGATGTTCCTTTTCTTGATTTTCCTCTTTTGCATCTTAATGAAAACAACAGAATGCAAGGGATACTGTAAGTATTGCAGTTGAGATTTTCCTACTCGATAAATGAATCATACATTTTATAATAAAAGTGATAGAATGATAATATTATTTAGTAACTGAACAATTATTTTTATTAAAATATTGTATTTTGAAAATATTTCTTGTTTAGTGATGGCTGGAATAATATTTTCTATTATTTGATATCCATGAGTGTTTTTTACAGGATATTTGTTTTATGCAATCAAATTGCAATTGTGTAACACTCGCCTCTCCTTATATTGAAGCACCACAATAAATATATTATCAATCACACTGAAACAAATACCTCTCTGATTCTTTGAATAATATGCGTGGGAACACTTGAAATCGTCGTTCCTGAGTGAATTATGTAAACGAGATTAGTTATTTTTTATTCATCCGTTTGGAAGAGAAGCAGAATAAAATCTATCAAAAAGCGTTACTAGACATAATTATTCAAGAAATAGGTCTATTCCTAGTTGACGTTAAAATATCGCCAAGCCGATTTGGCGCTGTTTTGTAGGCGATAAAGTTCTAAATTTGGCGACCCCATTTTTTTTATTGACGTGCTTTGGTTTCAACCTTTCTATACCACAAATCATGGAGCTGGTTCGTTTCTCACTTTTTCATATTGGAATTCCGAATTGGCGACATTCTGGCTTTGTCGCCAACTTTTCAACAGTGCGCCAACCCATAAACGTGAACTAGGAATTTACCAAGAAATATTTCAAATCGTAAACTGAGTATTTATTATACCAGTGCTAGAAGTGTGGGTAGACGCGGGGTGACGCGTCCCCTCACTTGTCCAGAAAATACCCATGCTTCTCTCCACTTCTAAAAAACCACTGAAATCCATCCTTCCAATTTTAAAAAACATTTAATCCGTCTAAAAACTAGAAGGGAAAAAAGAAAAGAAAAAAGAAGGAAAAAAAAAATAGTATTAACCTTTCATTTTCATTACTTCTGCTTTTTCTGGCTATTTGTTACTTTTAATACTTTCATTTTTGTTTTGTTTAAAATAGATTCAGTCAATTTTTCTTGGAAATGCGTGACGAGTATCGGTGCCTGTTATCTGGGATTATTGAGGAGTGGATAGAAAAAGACATATTTATTGCATTATTATTTCCTGTTTTGCCCTCGACCATTTACTTTAAAATATTTTGCGTTTTGTTGATTATTAGTAGAAAACCGTGTATTCCTCCAACTTAACCATTAACTCTTACTTCTGATTCTAAACGGCATTTGTATTCGTAATCCATCAAGTACAAAACAAGATGAGATTGGTATATTTGGCTTCAAAACTGTAAGAAAAATGACTCCGATACACTGCAGAACGTTGAGGAAGAAGCAGTGGAAAATGTACAAGTGCTTCAAGTTGAAGAGACCACGTGGAGAGAGAATATAGCACGTGGCAGCAACAGTAAGCAAAAACGCCACTGCAGTAATGATTATCCAAACTATTGGACACATGATACGCACCTTCAGAAATACAACGAGTATCCAAGGCTTACTTGTGAAGTTGAAGAACAAAAACTTGGATGCAAGACATACAAGCCTGCTAAAAGCTTGGAACCAGAAAAAAACAAGGTTTGAAATTTTCTAACGAATGGGTAGGGTGTAACATTTTGCCACATGAAGACAAGGAATTTGACTAACGAGAATCCTTAAGAAAGCAGATTTTTAAACGCAAAACCAGTAAAACTCATAAATGTGCAGGAAAAATTATCTATGAAGCCAAACAAGAAAGCTGAAAAATGCAAACATTTCCTTTAAGAAGGTAAAATATCATTTCGCAATTTTTTTACTTTCAATTTTTTAATGCATGATGACTTGTATATACTATCATTGCCAAAATTATTGAAACAAATTCATCTTATCACTGTCTTCCGAGTCATGTAATTCAAAATTGTATAATAATTTTTTTTTATTTATTTCCAATTGTTATTTTCAGTTTTTATCACTAATTTTTTTTATAAATTTCTTTGAACATTAAGCAATACTGAGCATGGGAAATTAGAAGGAACTAAAAATTAACTAAGCAGAGATTTTCTTTTTAAAAAATATACCAAGTATGCAGGGAAATGAGAAATGTAATGACGCTGAGAAAAGTTTTAAGTCACTGAAAAAAAAAACTATTTATGTCATAGTGTTATAAAAATGTATTATACTACTTTGTATAAAGATATAGGTATTTTCACTTAAAACCAACATTTAACTTTGGAGGAACTAGAAAAAAATATAAAGACAAAGTATTTAAAAAAAAAAAATTAAATTAGAATTCCTTATTAATTTAATTTTACGAAAGTATGCTTATTTAGAGGCAATATTTAAATCTAAATAAATAGTTATGTATATAATGTTGAATTATACTTCACTTCGTCTCTTCCTTCCAAGTAAAAAGACTAAGTCGCAGATTATTCATTAAAATAACAATACATTTTGGACCCTTGTTCATGTTGAAAATTGTTTCCTTTCAACACTAGCTAATTGTTATTTATTTAATTGTTATAAATTTATTGTTATTAGAAACGAAATTATAAAATTTGTCGTTGAGGGGGGGGGGGGGGATGGACTTGTCACCAACTTTTGGCCGTCCCCCCACCTTTTTACCCCCCACTTCTACCACTGCATTATACTCGTTTTATTTTTAAGTGTAAATGACATGCACTACACATCCAAATGTGGGTGGCATATTCTTGTGGACCCAAGGCAAGGGATAATAAATATCTCCTCTCATTTAAAAAAAGGTAGTTTTTCTCTCCCTACTTTGGCAACAGTTTATCTGAATAGGCAACGCAACTAAACAGCTTTTGCAATTAATAATACATTATTTGTTTTTATATGCATTATAATTTTGATTTTTACCGTAGTTTTTGTATTTATGAAATTAAATGCTTATAAAAACGCCAGAAACTCGAAAACGCGCCATGCGCCAGAAGCATGAATTAAGAACTTGAATATTTTTCTACAGATTTGAATTTCGTAATTTTACACAAATAGTAGTTGATTATTTACTTTCAATTACCTATATGTATATATACATAGGGTAATGAAAGTATAGCATTCGGTCAATTTTTTTTTGCATTTCTTGACGTTTTGGAACATCATGATATCAAAAAGTGATCTAGAAAAAAATGTATGTCTGTGGTCAGCATAACTCTCGAACAAATTGACCTACTATGTTCAAATTTGATATAAGGGTTAGTGGTAGCCATGGGATGGCTATTAAAGTTTTCGTCAAAATCGAGCATGCGCATAAGGTAGCTGCCTTTGAAAAAATAATGTTTTTCAATGATTGCTAAAAAACGGCTCCAACGATTTTGATAAAAATCGTTGTGCTAATACCGCGCTTAAGGTGTACTAAACATCCCCACTCCCGAAATACCCATAAAAATGTTTTAATGGCTTAAAAAGTTGAAAAATAAATGCCTTCAACATAGAGTTCTCTATTCATGAGCATACCTCATCAAAGACCGTTTTTTCTTGTCCCCTCAGTTTCGCTTATAATAAAGGATAATATAAGGATTATCGAAAAGTATATCGCCAAAGTCACCCCCCTTTTTTTTTCTTCTTTTTTTTTAAAGATCCGTACAAGAATTATCGCAAAAAATATCGCCATACTGACAATTTTTTCTAAATAAATGATGAAAATATACAAATTACGAACGGTAAATGACACAAATCCGTGTCAATGTTATAGTGTAATGGAAAGTTGTGCGATATTCCACACCCCTAGTTATACTTTCATTTCAAATTACAGATGACTGCAAAGCTGACGATTGTTCATTCTTTGATTTCCCCGATGATCCCAGGAATTTTTACACGACTTTATTTCTGCAAGTTGAAAGCAGTCTCAACAAAACCTTAAGCATTCCGAATTGGAAAATGTGGTTGGAATTTTACGACGGGTATTTGTCCCTAAATGTTAACGAATTCGCGGACGAATGTTCCTGCCCACTAATTTCAAAGGAGGACAAAGTCTTTGTGACGTTTCACTCCAGAGATATCCTCGATGTTTGGTACAGCTACAAGTTTCCTACTTCAGTGGATAA
The DNA here is from genome assembly GCA_963978545.1 of Linyphia triangularis. Classification (NCBI taxonomy): domain Eukaryota; kingdom Metazoa; phylum Arthropoda; class Arachnida; order Araneae; family Linyphiidae; genus Linyphia; species Linyphia triangularis. The sequence goes on from OZ021728.1 coordinate 64,198,511, forward strand.
GGATGGAGATGTGCAACTTACATGCTCATACACGTTCACTGCTATTCTAATGAATCAAAAGTAAGTGGTTCAATAATACCATTAATATAGTATTTGTACACTAGGACTGGGCTTTATATCGATGTAACGCTAATATCGATTTAGTACTAATATCGACGATGCGATTTAGAGCTAATATCGTTTGCGAAATATCGAAATTCCGATGTAACGCTCTGCATCGATACAACACCGACAGCCACGATGTTCCAAATATCGATTCGCTCTCCAGAATTCGATTTAAGCAGCGCATGCGCCCTGCTTGCTACATCGCCACCAATTCTGATTTACCGAGAAGTTCATTCAAGAATACGCGCGCTCGATTGCTCGATCTATTCAAGTTGAAATTTTCAATCCTCTTACATAGGATTTTAGTTTACATGTAATGCATTTTGCGTGTGTCTCTTGGCGAATGTTCATATTTCGATATATTATTATTAGCTTGGAATTAATTTGCCGATATCTGAACAGTCTCCCGGTATTTAACGTTGGATATTTCAAATCCATTTGCATCCTTTTCATAGCCAAAAATATCCTTTAAAATCATGTTTTATCTGAAACTAAATGCTACAACCAATCATATTTTAGCATTATTCCGCTTATTTTAAGTTATCTTTCTTAAAAAAAAAAAAAAAAAAAAAAAAAAAAAAAATTACTACGTGTGGGTGTTAATGGGGAGGGAAGGGGGGGGGGGGGCAAGCGAGGGACATATTCTACAGCTGTGTAAATCGATTTATCACCAAATTGCGACGTTAGACTGATGGTAAATCAATTTAAGAAATCTCTAATTCGCCCACCCCTATTGTACAGTAACTATGTTGATGATCCTTTAGTATATACAGGGGTCGCAGACGTCCTATATGTCCTATAAATCCTATATTTTTTTAAAAATCGGTAAAAACGTCCTATATTGTCCTATATTTTACAATTGTCCTATATATCCTATATTTCTACATTGATTCGATCTATATTTTCTTCTAATTCGTAATAACGGCGCCGTTTGTTGTCATTTTTTAATATTTCTGATTCTTTGGCGCGATCGTAGGTGAAAAAGACCTGACAAAAACGATGTTTGCAAGGGCGGCGCGGCGTTTTATCTCTTGTGACGTCACGTGCTGCATAACCTACAACTCAACTCTACTGGACCGGTGGGAGTTGTAAACATGTGAACATTTCCATAACAATCGGTCTTGAATTTCTGATCTGATTTCTCCTCCAACGTAATAAATTAATTGGCCATAATGCAGAGAGAGAGATGCAACAACAAAACTCTGCCTCGGGAAAAACGGATAAAAACAACTTGGGATTAACTTGCAGGACTACTAAAGAACATTTTGAGTGCTCAGTCAATAATTGATAAAGGAAACAAAAGGGTTAAGATTTACTGTATGATGTCGGATGGCGATTTTTTTATTCCGAATCCTGTACGGATTCTGCGCCGCGAATTGTTTACATCAAACCACTCCAAATTATGGCAACCATAGGCAGTTAGTTATCTTGCTCTTAAAAAATGGCAGGGCTGCCATTTTTTGGCGAAAATCGCCTTCGCGCAGAATTCGTACCGGATTCGGAATATTAGCCACGATTTTTTCATAAAAATCGCCAAAATTGAAAATTACGTCAATACGTTGTGTTGTCAAATCCAAATGATCACTAGGGTTGCTTTAAAGCCAAGTGCCAGGTTCGCCACATTCGGCGATAAATCTCAAGATTTTCGCCGCCAATCCAGCCGACACTGAACAGTAAATCTGAATCAACAAAAGACTGCAAACAGGGATACAAAGAAAATACTTAAAGAAATTGGAACAGTTAAAAATGCTGAAAACAAAAGACTTATGATTGCGAATAATGTAATTAATAAAACTTGATTTAGGGATGGAATATTGAGGCAATAACGGATCACGTATTCAGGATCAGGCGATTTCTTTTTTTTTAAGGTGTGTTTTCTATTCTCTTAAATTCAATATAACGAGTATATAAATGTATAACGAGTTAATTTTGAAGTTCAGTAGCAACTGTGTGCAGTTATTTGATGTTTTATATTGTCCTATATTTTTTTGAAAAAATCCTATATATTCTTATTTTGTCACTTTGACCCCTGTATATAACCAAACAAGTATGTGTTGCACCATTTCTTACTATCACGCGAATCTTTAGTTTAGGGGTCCCCATACTTTTAAACATAGCGATCCAGATTTTAGAACCTGAAACTACAGCGACCCTCTTCATCCTCGATGCGTTGAGTATTTTCATAGACCAATGGCGCACGTTCTTTCCGAAAGAGATTATTTTTATCAAAAAGGAACTTATATAACGAAAAAACATTCATTATGAAATATAATCTTACAAACACATATCTGCAAAAAATCGCCAAGTTCTTCCTTCAATAGCTATGACCGTGAAAAGTATTGAGATCTAAAGTAGAGCCACGTTTAACTTTGTTGTAAATTACTGGCAATTACAATTAGCAAGATGTTTTTCTAAAAGTTAAAAATTCTTGTTATAGTTCTAAATATCCAGCTGCAAATTGTTTTGTGACACTTGCCATTACTTATTCTGAATCACTTGTTTGCTGTGTTTGTGCTGTGACTCGCAATGGCCAAATCACACTAACATTTTTGTAGCTGGATGTTTGGGCCTATGAAGGGGAATTTTGATTTTGAGAATATAATCTTTCTAATTTTCATTGTCCATAATTTACAACAACTTTAAACTTGGCACTACTTTAGATCTCAATACTTTTCACAACTATAGCTATTCTACTTTAGATCTCAATACTTTTCATGACCATAGAACATGGCGCTTTTTTACTGAGATATTTTGTTGGTATTTCACCATATTCTGCGTTATTAATTTTGAATTTATTACTTATTTGCACATCGATAGTTAGTTTTAAAATGTTTAGTGAAACTTGCAAGAAAACTTTCTGTGTTTGAAAAGGTTAAGTAAGTATACTTCTTTTTTGGTAGTTATTATACAGCCGATCGTAGATACATTTTTTTGTTGGCGGTCAACTACTTGAATTATAGGATTGGCTGACTATATTATTCTTTTAATTTAAATTATCAATTGGTTTTAAGAAAGTTGTTCATTTATATATCCATTTATATATTCATTTATATATCAATATTATATAACCAATACAATTGGAGACTTGAAACTTAAGAATCTTCCTAAAGTAACTTTCTACTACCTGTACAAAAATTCAGTTGTCGGGTATACTGTAATTTACAGATACGAGGGGGTCAAAATTCTACGGTTTTACTTCAAATAAAAGGTGACTGGCAGTGAACTTGGCGGGTGTCCTGCAGCGCACCTAGATAAAAGCATTTGCGAAGAGTGCTCTTGATTTCGATTGTTATTGATGATGGTAATGAAATTCAGGTCCATTCGAGAATCATCCATTTTTCAAACGCAATGAAATCAACAATTGCTACTTGTTTGGGTAAAAAATATGTTTTAATTCTTGTCATTGCCGAAAATCTAACTTTCTAAAGGTATGAAGTCGAAAAATGGAGTATATCTTCAAAGCTTCGGTTGAAAGAATTATATGAGTTTGTTAAACGAGAATTGCGTCAATTTACTACGATTAAAATTTAACTGTGGTAATTAGTTTTCGGATAGGTTTATAAGTACCTCATCAGCTTTTGAGGAATAGTAATTTTATAATAATATATATAAAAAAAAATATGTATTGTCTCTTTGTATTGCAGTGATAATAGTAGTTAATAATATATAATTATACATTTTTAATTATTATGATTATTTAATTTATCGGAAATTATGTTATTGAAATTGAATATAACTTAATTACAAGGCTCCACTAACAATATCCCACCTGAATGCTGTGTGGTTGGAGTTCTTGCTTCGAAGCTCAAAGGTGTTGGATTCGAATCCTGGGTTTTATTATCGTTCGGAATCTACGATGATCCAGCTTCATTAGCCGTTACTGTTCACAAAAATATATCGCTGAACATACAAATCAACCAACCAATAAGATTGTTAATCTGTATGATTGCACTATTGAACGTTATGCAATTTTTTTTAATTTTTTTTCTTTAACATTCATTCTAAATTATTTTATTACATTTGTTTTATTTTTGCAGGGAACATCCTCCGATATTCCAGAAAGTGGATGTAACTTCTTTATACATATTTAATCTTGTTCCTTACGGTGCCCCTATGGAATGGTTAGACGACTTGCCTGTAAAATACAAGGCACTGATCGAGAAGGCTCTTTACTACCCTGTTAAAAATCTGTTGGAAAATACTCTTTTGCATGCATTCAATGATCAGTTAAAGAAATTAACAGGTTATCGAGTCAGTCATATCGGTCCATTATTTGAACAACATTATAATTTAGTGGATGGATGAAAAGAAGTGAGCGCTCTTAAGAATAAAGTTGAAAATTGTGGAATGAAAAACTGATTTGAAAAACTGATTGAAATAAAGACCAAGTGTGACATTTAAAACTACTTGGATCAATGATTATTTTTTTAAAAATTTACTGTGCTTAAGAAAAAGCTTTATATTATTATATCGTAAATTTTTGTGCTTCTTTTTAATTTTGCTTTACAAGTTTGTCCTTGTCTTTGAGAAAGTCATTTTTTTTATTTTCATTAAAATGATTTTGAATTTAATCAATATGCCTTTTTCTTTGGAGTAAGAATCTTTAATTTGTAGCTTCTACATCATGAGCACTGTCAGATTATTTGCATCAAGGTGTATATCGCAGACATAGGCATGTAAAGCTCTTGGAAGTTTTTGTTAAACTTTTTAATTTTTCAAAAAATTTACTCGTATTGTTTTAATGAAATGTTACTTAATTGTCATGAAATAATATTTTTTTAAATGAATGATTTTCAAACGATATTATCACTGCTTTCACTTGCAGGATATCCCTTTTCTCTACATTATTTTAATTTAAAAAAATCAAGTGTGTGATAGTTGCACTTATCTGGCAGCGGCCGTGTTGTAACTACAATGTAGCGAAAAGCGGAAACTTCTACAAAGGTTCCGTTTATCCCTCTGTCTGTGTTAAACATTCCCAGGAGGAAATACAGATGTGTTATTTACAAAATGAAAGGTCTCGTTTACTTAACGTCCTAAATTCCATCGGAAGTCAAGCAAAGGACCTGAATTTCATTTGCTGAAACTACAAATTTCCCAGTTTTCAGGCATTTTTGCGTTTGTACACTCCAACGAGCATAATAGAAATACATAAATAATAAATGAACAACCAGAAGGGCTTGAAAATTTATTGGACGAGTGCGTGAATCAAGTGAGTGAATCCGCTTCTTAACTTTGAGTTAGGGTAAATTTATGTGGATGTTGGTGACAAATTTACTTGCCAAAAATTCAAGTAAAAATATAACGTCAAATTCATACATTTATAACGATGATTTAGGTCAGATTGTCTAAGAAATATTTCTAAAATGCCTAAAATCTATATATTTAATAGGCAATGCGTTTTTTGGGGTTAGTCCGTCCGCCTAAACCGCTCAACCGATTTCAATGATCAAGGTGTCATTTTAAAGGAAATAAGCTGTAGATTTGCCAAAACGTACCAAAATAATTTATTAACACTTTATTAATTAGTTAAATTTCAATATTTTTCATCATTAAGCTACTACAAAGCCTCAATGATTTTGAATATATGATTGGCAACATCCTTACGTATGTAAACAACAAACCGGCTGCTCGGGGGTTCAACCAACCAACCAATCGTTGCTAATTTTAAAGCTATCCTTATATGTAAACAACAAACCCGTTGCTAATTTTAAAGCTCTTTTTAAACTCTTCGTTTCAAAGTTGATTTTTTCTGTTTTTCTGAAGCATTTTTGTATTAGAGTAATTATTATTTTGAAATATTTCTATCCAGAAAATGCCTCGCGTTGGACGTCGTTCTCCCTTACGTATGTAAACAACAAACCCGTTGCTAATTTTAAAGCTATCCTTACGTATGTAAACAACTGACCGCTTCTAATTTTAAAGCTCTTTTTAAACTCTTCGTTTCAAAGTTGATTTTTTCTGTTTTTCTGAAGCATTTTTGTATTAGAGTAATTATTATTTTGAAGTATTTCTATCCAGAAAATGCTTCGCGTTGGACGTCGTTCTCTAACGGGGCGACTTATCAGAATAAATAAAAGATATTGGGACTTCAATGTTAGGGCATAGCTAATGAAGTTTTAAGTCAGAATGTTGGCGGATAGTATATTTAACTTTCTATTATGAAACTTGCAATTTAGGTGTTTTCTCTATTAGGCCTTACATTAAATTTTTTATGGCTGGCAAACCTATTCGTGAGCAGCAAGATGTTTTAACCACAAATTCGAGCGGCAGAGCCGCTCAATCCGAACGCAGCGAGGCGTTTGGGGGTTGGCGAGCGTTAGCGAGCAGGGGGCGAAGCCCCCTAGTGCACCTCTTAACTTTAATTCCCTTGTTGATTCATAGATAATTCTCCCGAAATGTACATTTTAGGCTTCAAAAATTTCAAATATTTACGATTTTGCAAAATGCCTATTTGGAATATTTTTTGAAAGCTGATAATTTCCATCTTCATAACAAACAATATGAAAATTTATGAAACATGAATTTATTTTGTAAATAGTTATGCTTAAGCATGAAAATTTGACCGAAAGTATTATTACCATTCTAAATCATGTAAATACTGTAGTAATGTATTAGTTTGTTTTTGAACTCGATAATTATCGACTGGTGTTTTTAAGATAAATTCATATTAATTTTTAGTCTTAAATTTATAATAAAATAAATGTTTTTGCATAGCTACTATTTTTGTAGACTGAAAATCGTGCCTTTTTTTCATACTTAATATAAAACAGACAAAATCAAGTGTCAGAATAGTGATAGAACTGAAACGTTCTGATACCTCGAATTTGAACTCATGCGTAGCAGAACCTCGACACCAGGGGTGTAGTGGGGCCAGTACTGCGTACCGCCACTTTTTTTTAACAAATTAATAATTAAAATATATTTACGCATGTATTGGGATATAAATTAATGAGAAAATAAATACTTAAATTAAGAGTATTTTGCTTCTTTTTGTACCGTAAATTATGTAAAATATTGTGCAGTTGCATTTTATAATTAAAAAATCCCAGCTACAGTTGGTGTTATCGATACAATCGGGAAGCTTGCGTACAGGCAAAATTTTTTTAGAACTACAACCCTGCTCGACATCCTTATCAGATGACTAGACCTTCAATGTACTGAATGCTCGTGCTTAGTGATCAAGCTTCGGCTCTCTCTCCGAGTTATTTTTACATTCCCTATTAAATTATCCATTCGACTGTACATTTCTAAGTAATCTAGTGGATTTCGAACTAATTGCATAATTGTCGTAAATTAAATTTTATTAATTAATATTTGCCATTACACACGAGTTCGAAAGTTTATCCAAGGTAAATCGTATGTAAAGCAACTCATATATACTGATGCGAACATGTTCTGTACTTTAAAGAAAAAATTTCCGATAGTGGTTAATTTATCAACAAAGTGCGGAACTTGTTTGCATCATCTCAGTACTCTAAGAACCCTTTTATCTTATGCAGTTGAAAATAAATTAATGGCATTTTCTGCCGATTTCACACTTCATATATTAATGGAAAACTCGACAAAGAAGTATACATGGAAATCCCAAAAGGTTTTGAAGACCGTTTTGAACCAAATAAAGTATGTTTGTTAAAACGTAGTCTTTACTGTTCGAAAGACAGTGGACTCATTTGGTACCAAACTTTAGATAAGAAACTAAAAAGCATGGGTTTTACTGCTATGAATGCTGATAAATGTGCATACAAATTTGTGTCAAATTGTTGTGAAATTTATTTACTATTATATGTAGACGATTTGTTAATATTAACTAATGATGCAAAGTATTATTATGATGTTATTACTGAATTATCAGCTTCTTTTAAACTTAAAGATTTAGGTAAGTTATCTTATTGTCTTGGTATTCAATTTTCCCAAACTGAGGATTCTATTTCTATGTGTCAAACTAAATATATTCATGATTTACTTGTAAAATTTAATATGGTAAATTGTAAATCTGTTGTATCACCATTAGATCCAAACCTAAAACTTAGTAAGGATATGTGTCCTCAAAGTGAAGAGGAAATTGAGGAAATGAAAAATATTCCTTATCGTCAATTGATTAGACTTGATTGTGTTTAATTTGTTAAGTTGGGAATTTATGATGTGTTAAATTGATTTTATGTGAAATGTACTCAGTTGTAGAGGTGTTAACTTAGTGTTCTCTTAATTGAATTTTATTTGAAATGAAAATTATCGTTATAGGGGGCAATTGTAGGATAATAACGCCCATTTTCATATCATCTCTCTAACCCTTCTACGATCCCCCTCATATTAGTAAATGGTACATTCCTCTTTAAGTGATGTGCGCATATGTACTGCGCATTGCGCAATGTATATGTAATCCAAGTGTCAAGGTTCATTCGCGTAAGACATTCCAATCTGTTAGGAGTGTGTCTTTATATCTCCCCTTTTATGTTTTACCTAATTAAATAAATGCTACCTATAATCATTTAACCATAATTAATAAACTTTCTATTTTCTCGAACCAGTGCATACCATTTCTTTAATACTCTGCAACAGAAAATATTAGAGAAAAACCCATAGTAACAGAGCCACGCAGAACACTGTAGTCAAATATTACGAAAACAATACTATGATTTAAATACTTGAAATTTCTATTTGTGTTGATGCGTGTCAAATTGTGTTTCTCTTTTTATGCATATTTTTACTCAATACTAAAAGAAGAAAAAATCCAATAATATTAGCATATTTGCTATTATTCTATCTATTCATATATATTATAATAATAGTTCATACTTTCACATCAAAATAAATTTCTTGGAATTGATGAAGGCATAGTATTTTTTATTAAGAGTGGAAATAAAAATCGCACTATGTCCTGCACTTGACGACGTTGTCCCACACGTGACATTTGTTTATAAAAAAATTACCTGGGTATAAGCTTACTTTTTCTCCTAAAAACATTTATGAATAATTAATATGAACCTAGGAGATATATAAAAAAATGCTGAAGTTAAATAACTAGTAGAATCAGACACATTTTTGTTAGAAGGACATATATTGAAAAGTCTTGTCGAATAGCGTTCCTGAGCGTGACAGTTAGGTTTAATTAAAAAATTTGAGATTTAAAAAGTTTATCACAAAGTCTTGTGCTTATAAAATCACCCTACTCAAGTGCTTTCATCCGACCGTAACAATTTCTAAGACTTCATTCTTACTAAAAAGATCTACAAGCAAATGTAGTTGAAAAAGTAGTATGAATGTCCTTTCACGTGACGGTGGAATGGACCCAATAACTATTAATAATTTTTAATGCTATATCAAAATTAACTATTGAATTGGGAAATTGTTAATTCATAAAATATTGGTGAGCATTGTAAATGTTATCAAGTAAGATTTCTGGATCTGGAGTTTTATATGTTTTAAACTAAATTATACATATACAATATAAAACTATTAATACATTGGATCGGTGTATTTTTTTTTAAATAAAAATAAAATTTATACTGTCCTAAAAAGTATGAATGGCATGCATTTTTTTAAAATTTTGCTTTTGAAGAAAAGTGCATGTTTTAATGCTAACTTTCGTATTATATTCCTTTTAGAAGCTGAAATTCCTTGTATTTCTTTACTTTTTTGATAGTTTGCGTTGTAATGTATTTTTGTTTCAATAAATTCTCGTATTATGTCGCCAGCTGTAAACATTTATTTAAATAAAACTAATCATCAACTGATAAGGTGTAATCCTCCAATACGTATTAGTGATAATTTTATAAAAATATTATTTGGTTTCATGTTCTATTGTTCTAGTTCACCTCAAATGAGTTTAAAGCTCAAAAATGAAAATTTTAATTATTTATTGTGTGTGGAATAATGTTTTCAAAAGTAAAGAATAAAAGTAATAAATTAAATATTTTAGACAGTGAATTAAATATTTTAGACAATGGCTTGGAAAAGAAGTTATGGACAAATATTTGCAAATTTATGAAAACATTATTAAATTTGATATCGCCATTAATTGAATCAGTACTTATGTTGCCCGGAATATAAATCTTTTGCATGCAGGGTTTTGCAGATATTGATTGTTAAAGGAAAGGAGTTACAACAACTTACACATATATGGTCCTTGTGCTTAATATTCACCTGTCCATTCTTTTATTTGAAAATAATTTAATATTAAAATGCATAAAAAATAATAATATTCGGCTAGAAACTTTAATAGAAACACATAACTCCATTTGATTGGTTACTTATAGAATTTAAACGTCATATATCAAACCGCTGAACGTAATGTCCCTTTATCATTGTGAAACTCAATACAATTTAAATTACAAAATTCGTAATTGAATGGCAACACAAAATAAATCAAAAGAAATCCTCCAACACCCGGAAGTACTTTCAAAAAGATTATTTTGGTACACAACAATTTATTTTTATTATAAGTTCGAATTACTGACCATATAAGTTCATAAATACAGTGTTTTCATTCTTTTTTTTTTTGTACATATATGCTTTCACAATATAAATAAAATTTTCTTTCGAAGAAAATAACATGAACAATCATTTTCGAAAATAACATGAACAATCATTCTTGAAAATAACATGAACAATCATTCTCGAAAATAACATGAACAATCATTCTCGAAAATAACATGAACAATCCATTCTCATTTTTTGAAAGTCGATAGGATTCACCGATTTATTGGAATTATCAAACGTGAAGTCTAGAAATCAAAATTTCCATGTCCATATTTCCAATTTTTTACATCGTCGTTGAAATTATCTGTGTGCTCTTTGAATGCTCCTAGAAGACTCAAAGCTCCATCTTTTTTGTAAGCCTTTATTTTTTCCATTATTTCCTCGTACTTATCGTTGTGAGAACTGGACTGACCAACAAAATCACCGTCAAAACCAGAAATAGCATTAAACCCTCCGAAATTTCCACTACCGAAACCTTTATGGTCTTTCCACGACGAATGGTGCTTACCGTAGACATTGGAATCCTGGAACGGCCATTTGCCGTATCCATGGAAAGCCGACGGATTGTAACTAAACCCATGTAGAGGTGAAAAATTGTTGAAACCATGGTTGGATGTTAAAGGCTGGTGCTTCTTGTAACCATGGAACGGCTCTACTTTCAATTCATGTTGTGATGGAATATGGTGGAAGGCATGCTGAGGAACATGGTGATGGATTTTAATCTCTTCATTATGAGACGGAACGTGATGGAATTGGTGTTGAGGAAGATGATGATGGATTTTAATCTCTTCATTATGTGGCGGAACGTGATGGAATTGGTTTTGAGGAATATGATGATGGATTTTAATTTCTTCGTGATGATGAGGGACATGTTGATTGAATTTTATCTCTTCAAGTTGAGGAATGTGGTGGAAGTTAATTTCTTGATGGTGAGGCACATGATGATGAAGTTTAATTTCTTCATGGTGAGGAATGTGATGATGAGAAAAATGCTGCTGTGGTGGATCCGCTTTCACGTCGACATGTGCTGGACTCTGATTGGCTGTCCCCGCCTCGTTTGTCTTGACCTGAGCTCGAAATCCGCCCTTGTCTGCGACGTAGTGGACTTCCCTGTACTGCCCTTTGTCATCGGTGTAGCCGTAGCTGCCCCTCACGTTGCCATTACCGTCACTCTCTTCGTGACGGTGCTGGGCACTTTCCTTGTCTTTTATTTGGTAACCAAATCTGTAAGGCTGGGGAGCGTGGTACTGGAAGAAGATTATGAGACGTGAGGAAAAATTATACAAAATGTTTATAGTTATCCTGCAAAAATGAGTATATTTTTCATGAGTCTATGACTTGGTTTAACTTTGCCGTTCACGTTTGAAATATGGCACGGTTACTATTTAAAAAAAAAAAAAAGTGACTAACTTATCTAATAATTATTTAATTCGACAACATACAAATTTTTATTATCACACATTTAAATTCTAAAAAGGGACATATTTAAATGATACTATATGCTAGGAATTTATGAACAGATATTATGAATTGGAGATGACAGCTCCTAAAATTTCAATGAGCTCTGTTCATTTTTGGTATAATCATTTTATTCTAGAAAGTAATGTATCAATCTATATACATATAGATCGAGCGTAGAACCCTCAATTTTCTTTCGACGGTGAAAGTTGTTTTTGACGTAAAATACGGTGGTTAATAAAAAAGTATGTACGTCTAAATGAATTTCTTTAGCATTTGAGTTAACAGCAAAATATAATCTGCCCTGAATCAGAAGGCATTGATGAACTCGAGTATTGGTTTGCAGAATGATAAGCATCCTGAAGTAAAAAAAATATTTAGTTCGACTGAAAGATGAAAAGTTAAGAATGAATTCGAATGGTTTTTGTGGAAGACATCGAAAGCTGACTTTTTTAAAAAGTCTAAAAATAGTATCGAATCGATTTTAATAGAAATTAAGGTACAATTTATATTATATATGCTGCATTCATTTCAACTAAACATTATATTTACTATGAAATTTTTTATTTAAAAGTCTATCAGGGTCTGAGTGTTTTAAGCGGATTTTTTAAATTATAAATAATTAATTTTTATACGAAGACTATGCGACAATATGAATTACAAATTCCAAGCAAATAATTTGCAATTTGTTTCCCTGGATTTTGATAAGTACTTATTTTCTTGGATTGCAATTATTTATATTACACTTGGTTTTATACTATTTTTTTCCTGATATATGCAAATGGAATTTATTGTTTATTTATCATGAAGTTTTTGATTAACTCATATTTCAAAATATGAGTTGTGAAATCCTAGTGCGTACTTTGAACTAGTGTAGGCATAAACTTTAGAAATAAAGTTTTTAGAAATGATTAAAGCAATTTTTGAGAAAGGGCACATTGTTACAGAGAAGGGCTATGTTTTTCATGCTTGACATTGGTTCACAAATGATTAATAGTTCTTTTAGGTAATTGAAAGATACACTTTACAAAGAAGAATATTGCCTAACACTTTATGCAAAATGATATTTTTATCTACTTATAAGCAAGGGACTATAAAATTAAACAAACAGGACAGTCACTGTCACACTGCTTCTACACATTCTGTATTCCAGTACATAAAGTCTAGATATTTGTACATTAAATAACTTAAATCTCCCTCTGCTATAAGGGTAGATGACAAATCATGACAAAAATTCTGTTAATTTTGACTTTTTCCGATATAAAAGAATGCCACCAATAAGGGAAGTTTTTATATAAACTTGGTGGGAATACTTTTCAACAAAGTTCCTCCAGGTTCCATATCGATATCACAAACCAAGATGTGAACTTCTCATAGAGTTATTTTGGAGTCACATTTCCAGTCGAATTTTTATCGCTTGGAACTTGACTGTATAACTAATGTTACTAATATTATCGAGACATTCAAAGTGATTCGTCCATATGTCTGTATCATTTATAGTTTAGGCTTAAGAAACCGAAAATTGAATTCTAGTCGCCATTTGCCAAGGTACTAGGTATTTGCCAAGACCATTGCCAAGGTACATATAAGGTACTTCTGGTTGCAACTTTCCTTTTGAATTTTTAAATAAGATTGCGACGATAGCTTTAATTTTACACATCGCAGATGTCTTCAGCAATTGTAGCTCTATATGAGAATGTAGACCTCGGACACATCAATAGTCTTTGTATTAAGGTTGTGTAGGAGCTAACCTGGTATGTGAAGTTAAAAAAAAATAAAGTTATAGTTGGCTGCTAACTGAATATAAATTGCGAGTTTTTTGCAATATGTGGCATATATTTAATACAAAGGCCTATTCAAAATGAAGGAATTTGGATGCTATACACCATTTTATTAGTGGTTATTTATTAATATATGATTGTTGTATATTTTGTTGTTTGTATATTATAAGTTGATTTTGGAAGTAATTTGTAATTTTTTTTACATGAGAAGTATGCAACAATAAATATAAGGAGTCAAGCAAAAGAATTACCATGCCGGTCTTGTTTTTAAAAATTTGAAATAAATTTAATTTCGTTTCCAGTTTTTGAAGAGTGATTTTAACTTAAGAGTCTGTGAGCAACTTGGAATATTTAAAAAATTACACAAGTCTGGTTATTTTTAATATTTTTATGTGTATACAATTAGATAATTTAAAAAAAAAATGTAGAGCTTTTTTTTTATATAAATTAGATAAAGTATCGTATTACCGCTTCTCCAATGATACCATAGAGATGATTTGCAGAAACAATACCAACAAAAACGATGATCAGCAAAACCTGAAAAAATTTAAACGAATTTTATTTTATTTATAAAACATTTTACAATTATTTTTTTAACTTACTGAAGCATACAAAGTATTGGTTGACATTTTAAGATTTTTTAAATGGAGTACGCATTTGCTATGAGAAATTTCTTGCAAGGTAACATAAGAACAATGAGTTAATTTTTAATAGTTTACTATGTTAATTTAATTTAGTTATTAGTTAAAATAGTTCTCAAAATGGCCTGCCTATACAAAGTTCTTTTATTTTCAATTTTTTGAGAATTTGGCTTTCAATTATAAATATGAAAAACCCCACGCAGTTATGTTTGTCAATCGTGACCACATTCACATTGTGCTTGAAGTATTTTTTAATTTTGTAATAAAGTTAACTGTTTTTGAATGCTAATTCAAAAGAAGAAATTAACTCAAGTAATTAACTTTCAGTAGAACCGATGATACAACCCGATGTCTCAGAACCTTTATATAACTATACTAAAAAAATTTTGAATGAAGTTACATTCTGCTTGCTTATTGTGTACAAAAGAGATTATAAAAAAATAATATAATTACAACTTTCTTTATTGTTGCTATAGATTTTATTGGATACAAATTCGAAAAACAAAAACTAAAAAATGTAAAAGTACTGTTGAATCACTTAATTTCCTGAATATTGCATTTAAATTTGCCTGCATTCCATAACTTTATAAGCGCATTAAATCATTCTTAATTTGAATCAAAGTAAATTTCAAATAAATAACCATAATAAACAAATTCAAAAATAACGTTTTCGAACTATTTAAATTAAACTTATCGAAACTTACACGTTATTTCACTACAGCATCTTGGATGGTTGATGCCACTACATTAATTATCACACATTTACAAACACCAATTACATCCAAAGTACACAAGCTTACAAAAGCGACACCAACACACATTAGATTTAACACAAGGTATATTACTTTTGCTATCATCTTGGACCTCAGATAATGATGATAATAATCCAAACAACCAACTGCAGCCACCAACTTTCGAATGGTTGAAATACCCTTTTGATAATGCCACTGCTAGTTGCTTTGACCCCTCTCTTATATAAAGATCGAAGATTAAGATCAATTAGCAGTAATTCGTAAATATTCCGTTGCATGCAGAATGGGTTACAGAGTAGAAAGTGTCCTGTTGCTCAAGCGTATCGGAGGAAATCTAGTTTTCACTTGTGAACGAAAAGCCGAAATTTCAATTGACATGGAAAAGGAAACGGTGACAGCAAGATTATAGTTAACTTTAACGGCAGTGCGTGAAATAAGAGGGAATGAATTATGTTCATATCAGTCGATCTTGTGCTATTTTTTGTGATTTAATGAAAAAAAGTCGATTAATGTTTTTGTATGATGTTTAATTTATTTCCGTTGCGGCTCTATAAACGTAATTTAATTGATTTTTTTATTAATAACAATACTTTTTCTTATCACTGTTACCAAGAGATTTTGAATTATTGATTATCTGCTACAAGTATATTAACTTTTGGAAATGTGATATCTATAAATATTTTGAATAATATTTTATAGGTATTTTCACCTATCTTTCACTAAAACTTGGAGCAAGACAGTGCAATCTCCAAGTTCACTGCCAGACACCTTCTACTGGAAGTAATTCGGAGCTGGATTTTTTTGCGTAGTTGTTGAATACTTTAGTAAGAACCCTAAATTTCAAATCTCTATTTTATATTGGTTGTCCAGGTAATAAAATTAAAAAACGACAGAAAATGGCCTATTTTATGACCCAGCAATATGCATACAAAAGATATGTATACTTATTAAACCTCCAGGATTTACTTGCAAGTTTTGAAAATATGAACACTACATATTTTTAAACTAGCGGTTGATGTACAAATGAGTAATAAACATAAAATTAGTATTGTTAAAAAAAAAAAAACATCTCTTTAAAAATACGTCAAGTTCTGTAGACAATAGAGTCGTGTTGAGATATAAAGTAGAGTCAAGTTAAACGTTGTTGTAAATTACAGGCAGGGAAAATTAGTAAGATTTTCTTCTCAAAATCAAAATTACCTTTCATAGTTTTAAATATCCAGCTACAAAAACGCTTATGCGACTTGGCCGTTACACGTCACAGCACCAACCCAGCAAACAATTGATTCATAAAAAGCAATGATCAAGTGTCACAAATCTTTTGTAGCTGGATATTTAGGACTATGAAGGGAAATTTTTGCTTTGCTAAGAAAATCTTACTAATTTTTATTTCCCGTAATTTATTACAACGATAAATTTGGTTCTACTTTAGATTTCCATGCTTTTCACGGCCATAGCTATTTCATGAAGAATTTGACCCCTTTTTACCGATATGTTTTTATTGGGAATTCACTTCTTTTTTACGGTATTAATTTTGGGTTTATCACTTATTTGTACCCCCGTGTCTAGTTTAAATATGTTCAGTGCTCAAAAATTTAAAATTTGCAAGAAAACTTCCCGAGTTTGAAAAGGTTCAGTATAGATATTTGTATGATACTTTGCCGGGATTGGATAACTTTTTTAAATGTGTAAAAGTTCTATATTTCAAAGCACACTTTGTGAGCCAAACATGTAGTTACTTTAACCACCATAACATTTCTTTAAATCATCCTATAACATTCTTAGCTAATTATTGTCGCATTTTTTATATTACCTAGTCCAAAAAAAAAAAAAAAAAAAAAAAAAAAAGCCTATTTCTTTAATAAGCATATTTTCAAAACACTATCTGTAAATTACATTGCATAAAATAACTGTACCAGATAAGCAGGGGATTCCCAATACGATATATTAGCTATTCTCAGAGGAGATAATGTTACTCACGAACTTTCATCTACTATATTTTTACTTTTTTATTTTAGCGGTTTGCCGATCACTGCGCTAACCAAATAAATGACTTTTTACAGAATTGTGGTTGATGTCCAAGGGTCTGCCTTCAGATAATGGATGTTGAGTTGACATCTTAGCTGTTCATAGGTTGGGAACTGGGGCTCCCAAACACTCCACTAAACAAATAAATGACTTTTACAGAATTGTTGTTGTAGTCTAAGAGCCAGCATTTTATTGCAAAACTAACCCGATTTCCCCTAAATCCCTTAACCCCTAAACTTATCTAGCTATTTGCCGAACATATATATTTTACTTATGTTGCCTTGGAAAATGCATTTAAGTAGGCACTCAACATTTTAGCTGTTCGCAGATCGGTACCTTGTCCGATTCCATAATTTTTACTTGTACAGAAAGTTTACTGCTATTCAGGGATCAATGTTAACATCATATTTTTTACACGGACTTCTCCATTTTTAAAGATGTTCCGCCACCTATTGTTGTGATCGTCATCGATTTCAAAAAGACGTCAACTAAAAAAGATGGATGATATTAATTTTGAGAAGTAAAACATTTAATTTTAAAGGCTCTGCCCCTTAAATATGAAGATAATTTTGCAAATTTTTAACTAAGTGTTTATTCACTGTCATATTTTATAAATTATTGACAAATATCATTTTCAAAATATCGAATTTCAGAATATTAAATAGCCAGTTATGAATTGTAGTTATGTGAACAGTATATGTTTACGTTTTAAATTACGTCATGTGCCTTGGAAAGACAATAGAAATAATGAATGTAATGAAAATGTACTTATAGCTTGCAATTTCTATGAAATTTTTTTTTATTCAATCATAGATAACTCATTAATTATATGATAGTTTCATATAGATAAAAGAAAATTCGGTCTTCAGATTTGTGATTGAAGAAAAAAAATAGCATAGTTTTTCAGTATTGTACTGATGGATTAGTTAAAAATATATATCGCATTTCAAATGAAGAAGGAAAATAAATAAAAGCTAAGAATTATTATTTTGCAATTTTTTAAAATGTTCCTGTATGTACTTATAATCTTAATATATATACTTTCTATATTTATTTTTAAATACTATCAAATGAAAGAAGAAAATAAATAAAAGCTAAAAATTATTATAATTATTATTATTTTGCAATTTATGAAAATGTTCCTGTATGTACTTATAATAATAATATATATACTTTCCATATTTAATTTTAAATACTATCAAAAATGTACTCATGCACTTCATACTATTTTTTTTTATCTCTGATTCGAATAAATGTAGGAAATTGCCCCTAAATTTTTCGCCAGGACATGTATATCAAAAGAAATTTACAAAACTTCATGGCTTTAGTTCGACATTTTATGACCTTGCTACCATTGTAGTGAAAGGAGTATCCTGCAGAAGTTGAACTGATAGTAAATGTTATTTGAATTAGTTACAGATTCTTCATAAAATTCTGAAAATCCCTCCATTTTTCCTGAATAACAACATAGTTTAGTAACATACAATTTTATCGAATAGTCTCGCATACATTTAAGTCATATAACGCTAATTACAATCTTAATTTTAAATGTCGATTCCTCGATTCTGATTTATATTTCTCTTGCAAAGAAGTATTATTATTTTTATTCGGTCTGTTAACTTAAACTCAACGACTATGTATTGTCAAACTATTTATTTTGCAGTTCGAAATTTCGTAACGCATTTGGATGCAAATGTTAAATGAAGTTAAACAGACTCACAGTTTTACAAAAGCACGCAAGTTTGTCTTTCGTGTTCATAAATTCAATTGGCGAAACGAAACGGTCTATTTCTCCTCAAGTGTAGTATTTCTGTCGTTGTAAATATTTAGCTTGGAAATTACATCAGCTGGACATCAAAATTAACTTGTACAAAGCTATGAAATAATATTACTTATACAAATGGCTTTATGTTAGCTAAATGAACAACTTCGAATTAATTCATTAATTTTTTTTCATTGAGATATTTACTAATCCCCACATATTCAATACTTAATGTTAACTATTACAGTTAGTAGAATCATTTTTTAATTTCATATAATATTTTTTTGCAGTGTCTTCAAGTTATAACTTTATAAAGGTTATTATACTCATTAAAATGTCACCATCATTAGTAATTATATATCAACCTAATGCAATGAAAAGAAGCAAGTGACAACAAATACTAATAATTATACTAAATTCAAGTAATAACAAATACTGATAATTTTACGCAATACTAATAATAGGTTATAATAATAATAATAATTTACATAAATAAAAATAAATTTGTTTTTTTGGTTACGTGGCACTGGCGTACGTGGCTTTGGCGTAATTCTAAAAGATCACCGTGGCTTTAGGGTACAGATTTCCATTGCACCTGTTTTGACTCTCCCTTCCTCCCAAAACACTTTTCTCATTGTAACCTCTTTTTAGTGGGAGAGGGATAGGTTGAAATACTGAACCAGTTTATTTTCCAAATACTGTATTCTATCACTAAATACTAGTGACCAAATATGGTCTCTCTTCTAAGTTTTGAATGTAGCGCTATTAGAAATCGTTCTGTAAAATATTTATTAATTAAAAAAAAAAAAAATTAAAAAAGAACTAAATAAAAATTTAAAATTCGATATTTTAGAAGGCCAAATAAAAGGCCAAAACTACTTATGTGGAAAATTTCAGAGCTTTTTTTTATAAAATAGTTATTAAAAAAAATTAATTAAAAAGAACTAAATAAAAATTTGAAATTCTATTTCTTAAAATTCCAATTAGAAGGCTAAAACTACTAATGTTGAAAATATCAGAGCTGTAGCTTTAGTAGAAACCATTTTGTCAAATATTTATTATATAATTAAAAAAAACTAACAACAAATTTAAAATTCTGTTTTTTAATAGTTCAATAAGAAGGCCAAAATTACTTATGTGGAAAATTTCAGAGCTGTATCTCTATTTGAAGTAACTTTGTAAAAAAAAAATCAAAATATTAATTAAAAAAGAACTAATTAAAATTTTAACAGTCTGTTTGACATACATAAAATTAGAAGGTCCAAACATCTTATGTTGAAAATTTCAGAGCTCTACTCCAATTTTAAGTAGGTTTCTATAGATCCACAGAGCCACAGACAGACAGACACACATCTTGTTTTATTATTATAGATTTCTCACCGTTTGAGATGTCACTTCAATGTTTTTATCAATTTTTAAGCGATGTGTGACTTAAGTGCACTTATTCGCGGATTATCTTGAACTTTAATATAGGATATTTCTTTTATGCAAGCTTTTTATCTTTGAAGATCTTCCGGATCTATATCTATCATAAAAATTCTGAAGCTCATCGTTCTTTCAATAATATAATGTACAAGACTTCAATAAATTAAAGATTTCGCCGATTTTTTTTCATTGACAATTCCTCATTTCATAACTGAGTCACCAACTCACGAATAGATTTAAGAACTCCATTTTAAGCCGATCAGCTACAAGCTAAAATTAAACAATTGATGCTATCATGTCTTCGTGACAACTGCGTACACTTCAGTTTTGAAAATTTACTGCAAGTTTGTTGTGGAAGACGTCAGAATTAATTTTCATATTGCGTACGGAAACTTTTTTTGCATGGCACTTAGCAACACGAACACTAAAATACGCGTTTGTGATATTTCATATATACTAGCTATATATAATACTAATTTCTTTCATTTCTAAGTAATGAAATTAGAACATTATATAGGTTCATATTATATATTGTTAACAATAACAAGAAATAAAATGTAAGTTTTCCAATACAAATAGAAAAGTTCTAAGTTATCAATATAACTTGCATTAAAATACAAATCGTATTTTAGAAAATAATTCTATACGAAATTATTCAAGACAAAAATCATTCGTTTATCAACTTCTTATAAATAATAATAGTCTTCTCGGAGTAACTGGATAGCTGTAGTGATTAACGTCTTTGGCTAGTAAGCTCTAATCCAAACCCCAGCCATTTCAAATATTTTGAAAAAATTTACAATTTCATAAAATAATAAAGTAAAATTGAAATAAAATATGTCTTCCACGATATCTCAAATAACTCGAAAATCTTCTCACAAAATCCAACCATAGCAAAAAAGGACATCATCCACAGAAAAAGGGGAAATAGCTCCCCAAAAGTCGTCCGAGTCGAGAGTCCCACGAGTAAAATTGACACGCCTCCTTCTCTTTCTCCCTAGCAGGTGTTAAAGTACGCCAAAGCCACGCGATGTAACGGAATTGTACCCTAAAGCCACGATATTTTAGCTGTACGCCAAAGCCACGTACGCCAATGCCACGACACCGTTTTTTTCTAGAAAAACTTTGCAGATTTACATAATTTATTTTATTTTAAATATGCATAGTGAATATCAAAGACAATTCATAAATTTAATTCCATGGAATATAATATAAGAACATCTAATCAGTATTGATCTTAAAGGGGTGATTTTGTCCTCCTTTGTTGTACCCATGTTCAACCATTTCCGAACCAACCCTCTATTGAAGTTACAAGTTACTCCAGAACATATATTTACCTTATCAACTTCCTTACTTTACAAATAGATGTTTACTCGCATATGTATAAACACTTATTTGGAAATAACATTATTCGCCTTATCAATAGTGTTCCAAGATAAGTCGACACGAATTTAGATAACAGCTCTTCAAAGCTTCCCAGTTTAGTTAATGTGAATGAGTTCGAATTCGAATGTAAGAAAATCCACTATCGTGATATTGGTATAATTATATGAAAACGAATTTTGAAGTAAGTGAGACATAAGGATATTTAATCATTACTAACTTCCTTTTCATAAACATTTGATCATATCGATTCCAAATTGAACCAAAAAAAGTATTTTGAGTAATTTTGTAAATCTTGTTTGAAATGTAAATTTTAAATAGTTTATATAAATGTGCAGTTGGTTTTATATGCAACTTGGACTTACGCTGTTTTACAATTATGCCATAACTTTTTAGTAACGATGAGTCATGTGGTACAAAACTTCCGAGTGGTATAAAATGTTTCGTGAGTGTTTCATAACATGTTTTATTTCTATTTCTCTGGATAAGAAACATGCAAGAAAAAAGCGAACAGAATTTTATGAGCAATTCATTGGAATGCAACTAATGTTTAGTTTGCAGCTTCACTACGCTGAATTTGTGTGCAATTTTTTTAAAGCTGATGAGCGTGAATGTTTTGTAGACTTTGTTTTTATAAAGAACGCACATTATTAAAGTATTTCTAATATAAGCGACTTTTAATTTTCAGGGTTACATATTTTGAAATTTCATCATGTATAATTTCATCACAACTCATAATTCTGAAATTTCATCACGCTTTTACATAAATCATTTATTCTGGAGTTTGGATTTGTTTAATCAAAAAAATAATTTGATCTTAGCTTTTTATACCAAGCATGACTCTCTAACCCTATTGATTTTAGAAATAAATATTTAAATGCACTTACTACTATTATCATAAACCTATTTGAAATACTTTTTTAAATGACGGACACATGACTTTATATCCTTATTAATTTTAGAAGTTAATATTTAAATGAATTTATTATTATTATAAATTTGTTTGAAACACATTTATGGATGCTGATTGACAAGAACTATGCATCCTTATTTAGTTTACACGTAAAATGAATTGTCTTTGTTTTTATTATTCTAAATTTATTTGAAGCACATTTGTTGATGATTATTGACATATAACTATGTATCCCTATTATTGATTTAGAGGTAAATATTTAAATGAATTTATTGCTATTCTAAACTTATTTGAAACCTTTTTATTGATGATGATAAATATGACTATATATCCTTATTGAGTTTAGAGGTAAATATTTAAATGCATTTATTATTCTAAATTTATTTGAAACACATTTGTTGATGATGATTGACTTGTGACTTATAGAATTTAGTGGTGAATATTTAAATCCATTCAATATATTTCTAAACTTATTTTGAAGCTTACATTTTTTTCCTTTTACATAGTTTATTTTTATTCAGGCTTTACTTATAAAATCGGCTAATTTTATTTACATACATTTCCCTCTTTATTTTTATTCATTATTTTAAATGTGTTTTTTTTTTTTAGCTAATGCAGAATAATTTTACTGAATTTTTTTTTTCCGATTTCATTTGTAAATAGCTTTTATCCCATTTTTTTTTATATAGATGATATATTCTTTATATGTTTTTCTTATGTTCGGTATTAGGTACAAATTGATTTTGCTTCTGATGTGGTTACCAATTTGGATTTTACTTCTAGTTTACCCATATCAATTAATGGCGCAAGTTTCTTGCCCTGACGGGAGCAAATGCCCTCAAGGTGAGTACTTATTTATTGCTAAGCTATGTTAAGTGAAGATTTATTAAAATTTGTTCCCTCATATCAAGTGATTTCACGTAACTCTGTTTAAATCAGAGAGGATATGAAATTATAAGTAATAGGAAATGAAATTATGAAGTTTTGAATTATAACATTGCTCGTGTTTGTTTTGAATTTATCAATATTTTACTATATGAGAACTTACAAATTGTTGAATTTAAAAATTAAATTCAGCGTTTGCTTCCAATACAAAATATTACAATTGGAGTTATTTAGTTTCAAAGGTTAGAATGAATTATAATAAAATTATATGATGAAAAATTTTCTGAATGTTTTTTTTTTTTTTTTTTTTTTTTTTAATTATCATTTATCTCTGAATAAATTTCGAATCATCACTAAATATATTTTTGTGCTTGAAGCATGAAAGTGAATTTTTAAGTGAAAACATTGCTATTAAAATTTAAAATTAAGAACAAGTCAAACCTTCCATGCATAACTAAATCATTTCTTAAACAATAAGTATCTTTAAAAAAAAAATTCTTAAATTCTAAAAATTAGGTGCTCTTCAAATTGAATTTCGTACTTAAATTTTGATTCATTATCCTTTAACTTGAACAAAGCAGCATAAAAGTATGTGAAGTAACATGTAGTTAAAATGTATTGAATGATTTTTGCAAATATTTATTGAACAATTGAGAATTAATGTGATTATTTAAAAAATAAATTAAATATTACACAATTGAAAGTAAATACTGAGATGGTATTAAAGTAATTTAACCATTTGGTAATTAAATATTCTACTATGCTTTTATTTATACATTAAAGAGTACTTCAATCAAATTCATTAAAAAGTTAGAGATATGGCAAATTATTCAATGGAAAAAAAAATTAAAAAAAAAAATAAAAACTCTTCACAAATTGTTGTTTTGAAAAATTATCAACACATTTATAATTTTTGATATACTTAAAGTTTAAAATCAAAACATATAATTTTGTTTCGTGAAACATTTCACATTACTAAAATTCAGTGATACAAGTTTGTATAAATTTGTAAACAAAATAAAGGACGCAGGTCAAAATATAAGCATAACAAAACATTGACAAAATTGGCAGAAGTTTCTTCCACTTCTGTGCGAAATGATAGAAAGTAAACAACATCACAGTGACACAAAGGCTTTTTGACGCACTCTCTGCAAAGTCATTTTGTTCATTGGTCAGAAGTTTTACAGAAATAATTGCTACACTGACCAATCCAGTGACAATCAGCGTTTGGAAAATCTCCATGATCAACACCAATGGGAAAAGCCGGACTGCCATCAAAAATTTTGTTTTCTTTGGCTTGAATATACGAAGAGAGCAACTGGTATTGTCTTGGGAATCCAGGTTGGCGTCCTCAGGATTGCTATTGATATCAGCCTCTTCCTTCAAGTCAGAATCCTTTCTTTCTATAAGTCAAACATATATTTTTCAATGTTTACATTTCATTTGGAACTCAAAACACTGGAAATGAAAATTAAGATTGTTATGTTTCAAAAAAATTTATAGTTTGACATCTAAGTAATAGACTTGAATTTTTTTTATTAAATATTATCAAGAATTGAAAAATTTTATACCAAAATAGGATTAGTAACACACTGAAACGATTAATAGTTTTTATTTAACATCTTCCTATAACGGCTATCATTTGATTTCTGACATTTTAAAGCCATGATTCTACCGTGTGAGAACGTTGCGAACACAGAGTATTGACCTCACTGAATAAAATAATTTAAATTTATATTCAGGAACTCTAGTATTCATTCGTGAGGACATTCTCATGTGCGAATAAATCATTGTTATAGAGGATGACTTCATGTGCAACATCACCCTTTGACTAAGAAAAATTCTCATTATTGTTTTTCGTCTCTTGTAGGTAATAGGTAGCATTTTGAATGGTGTATCTTATGGATCCTTTATAATCATAAGGCTTCAGATTTACTGTACGGTGTCGGATGGATTGGCGACGGAAAGTAGTCGATTTAGGTCCGAATTTGGCAACCCACTGACTATGGATACACAGCTTTACACACAGCTTTTTGACGTCATTTTCACGACTTGGCGTCTTTTTTGAAAAGTCGCCATCTGATACCGTACAGTAAATCTTAACCATTATAAATATTGAAATTAATTTTTATTTAAAAAGTATCGTCGATTTGTCACTGTCCCTCTGTTTGGGCCACTATAACTGCCTAACTGTTGCTTTAAGAAATTGATACCAGGTATGACAGCTAAAATAAAGACTACATTGAAAAATTTTGAAGGGAAAATAAGTCCCTTTTTCTACACTTTGAAAAGGTTTTACAAATTAGTTTATAAAACTAAAAAAAAAAAAATCCACAGTTATTTTACTTCCGAATATTTTTAATAAGCCTTTTTTCTAATGTTATATCTGGATAAATATTTTGCCTGATTTAAGGCTTTACTTGAGCAGATGTTAGAGCCTTAAAAAACAATGTTTATTGAATAAAGTCGTTGGGTATATTTACTTAATAGAATCAGTTATATATACTTAAATAAATATTTCAAATTCTTTTACAAAGCCCCTAGTTAATTAATATATATTTTTGTGATTATTTTTATCCACACTTTCCTTACACTACAATCTATTTTGGTTTCGTAAAAGCTCCACGAATTTAAATTGCATAGGGATCCTAAAGTTTTAGTGGGACATAAAAATCATATACTTTACCTAATACCTGACGCTCAAAGTAAAAACATACTTGGTCTTGTGTGTCATGTTCCATCTTGGTTGTTTAGGTCTGTAAAAACTTATACTACTTAGATTATAAGGCATTTCAAAGCCACAAAATATTTTAATAAAATCGAGTTAAAATACTGTAAGAGTTTAAAATATTTAATTTGTTAAATATTAGTGTGTGAGAAGAAATCTACCCTATAGCTTTTTAATTAAATATTTGATAAAGAAGGAAGAGCGTTTAAATGTATTCTGTGAGCATTATACCACTATTGTTAAAAGCGCTATTTTCTGTGTAGGTTTTTTAAGTAAATAAAGCATGGATAATTTTGAATTTTTTTCTGAACTTTATGAAATTTTCCTCTGTTTATTAAACCTTTTTTAAGAATCTAAGGTTAACATACGGACATTATGCTGGCTTGGGTATTTCTTAAATCTCAAATAAAAAAACACCAAAAATCTCTAAAAGTCGTATTTTTTAAGACAAATTAATTAAAAAAAAAATAATAATAATAATAATTTTTGTTTTGTTAAAACGTTGATTTCTGATGAATTTCTGGTATACAGCAAATATATAGACACAATTTAATACTAAGAAGGTAGAAGCCGTTTTCATTTTAAAAAAGGTACATCGAAGTTTTAAAGCGATATTTTGAGATAAATGTATTTTTAAATGAAATTGAAGCTTGGGCAAATCTGTTTTTACAATTTTAAAACTAATTTTTTTAGTTAGGAACTGGAAGTAGTATATTCCAAAATCATATCTTAAAAGAATCAGAACAGTTTGCAATTTAAATAAATGAAAAATTACGAAAAATAATTTTGTAATTTTTAGCCTACTTTTTAGCCAAGTCCCTTAAGTCACTTAAAAGTGATTTTGAGGAAACACAATTTTAAGCATCTCAATTTAAGAGGGATCTCCATGTTGTGACTGCCCCCTTTTTGTTCCACTTTAACTGCCGAACTGCTGTTTTAAGAAATTGATAAAAGATATGAGTGTAGTAATAATATATCATCAACAAATTTCGAAGGGAAAATAAGTGTTTTTTTTTTGTTTTTTTTTATACTTTTAAAAGGTTTTATAAGCTAGTTAATAGAACTTTAAAAAATCTACAGTTATTTTACTTTCACATATTGTTAATAAGCTTTTCTTCTAATGCTGTATCTGGATAAATATTTTGCCTGATTTAAGGCTTTACTTTAGCAGATATTATGGCCTTAAAAAGAAAACCACACTTATAGGACAGGGCCAAGGTGGCAATACATTGTTTATTGTATAAAAGTACTTGTAACATTAAATATTTTCTCACAATTTTCATTAAAATTGAATTGATACTTTCCTCTTGAAGACATATTAACTTTGGTGATAATATGTCCAATTATTTTCACAAATAATGGATTTAAATCATTATATCCTATTGTCATTTAGTAACAAAAATTGGTTGCTTTGGGTTTTGCTTTAAATTGAATCTAATTGTTTTATATTAAATAATTTCTAAAATTTTCTAAATTTTATAATAAAATAGTGTTGGATTTTCATTACGTATGTTTCAGCAAACATTTAACACTATGTACAGTATAACGTTTCATTTTTTAAAATTACTAAAATTTATCTTCGTGCCATCAAAACAATATATTTAATGAAATTAAGTACACATTTTTAAAGTAAAATATAAATATAAAAGAAATAAGTTGATTTGTTGTAAGAAAACCAAAATACGATCTTTTACCACTACGTATGAAAAACTCAAAATTGAAGATTTGAATATAAAAAATGTATGATTAGAATAATCAATGAAATAAAATATTTTTGTTGTCAAATTATACTGACTTATCATCATAAATTTTTTTTTAATTGGAGCCCACAAATATTGCTTGCTTTTGTAAACAATATATATTATGAAATAACTATATTGGCTCTAGTACAAAGAAAAAAAAAACTGAATATCTTATCAACTGATATATTTTAAATTCCTAAATGAGAAATTAAAAATGAATAAAACTTTGTGTGTAACTGAGAATTTTCATAAAATGTTCATGTTGTGAAAGAATGTATTAGCTAATTATAAAAAGTAGTATAATTCAACATACATAATCTAAGAACTAAAATTCATTTTAATATTAGTTCTATAAAGCCACAATTACCGACTTTAACAATACATCATTCTGATACAAATTTTAAAAGATCAATTGAATACTTACATTCCAGAAGTGGCTTGATATGAACTCAATAAAACACGAAAAAGGTTTGTGCAATCGAATAGCAGTTTTCTGATAAAAACTGTTCTTCGTCGAATAAATTTTGTATACCTTCTATACTTGATAAACGAAAACAGTTTCTGGAAATAAAAAGGATTTCTACGAATAAATGGAGGATATAGATCGCGAAGCCTCCCAAGAGGAAAATATACTCGTTTAAAATTAGTCAAGCTTTTTCGCAGAGAAGCTTTGTTTAGACAAAAAGTTAATTTTAGATTTATGTATGTTGAAACAAGCTTTGAATGTCTTTTTACGTCTTCATATGCTCGTAATTATTTATTGCTCAGTGAATAAAATAATTCGTTTAATTTTTGACAACGATTGAAAATATATACTTAACTTACAAGATTATCTTTTGAAAAAAGTTACAAAACAAGTAATTCAGAAACGAAATAACTAAGAAATGTGAGATAAGAAATAAATATTGATACATTCGAAAAATAGATGCTTTAGATTCGATAGTTATGCTTGTAGTCGCTAAGTGTAAGTTCTTATTAATTATTATTAATTAAAAACTAAAGAGTTTGTATTATTTATACATCGTTTATTTAATGACTTTGATGGAATATGAAATTATATTATGAGCTAGTAATTCAACTATTTAAAGTTGAATAACTAAGTTAATACCTTTAAAAAGGTATCAAATATACCAGAAAACTACATCTATAATAATAATAATAATAAAAAGTTCGTGTGGTTGTGTGTGGCTCTCTAGAAAGTAACTTTCAATGCGAGGAGAATTTTGAAATTTTAAACACAAGCAACATTCTACCTTTCATTTTGCTTTGTACAGTCAAAATGTTAACATTTTTATTAATTTATATAAAAAAAATTAATTTAGTGCAAGAAAAATAACATTTCATTGTTTTCAGTTTCAAAAGCACCCATATGCTAACACTAATAACTCAACTACCTTTCCAAAGTTATTTTTTATTTTTCTAAGGGGGTGTATTAACGGGGAAGGTTACAAAAAATTGTGATTTTCGTAGGGAGGGAATGGGGAATTTCATTTACTGGGTCATATTTTTAGTTCCTCTTTGTATTAATGAGGAGAAATTCTAAGATTTTATAGATAGTAAAGATGAACCTTTTAGAGAGCCCTGCTCGCAAAGCGTCATAAAATTTGATCTATACATATTTTCGGTCTTCAGAACGCTGACCATGAAGCTAAAACATTTATATGTGCAAAAAAAAAAAAAAAAAAAAAAAAAATAATAATAATAATAATAATCTATAAATTACACCGGTGTATTTTTTTCTGCTCCAATTATGAGGTCCTCGAACTATTTAAAGTTTTATTTTGTATTTTGTTTCATTGTTTTTTGAACTAAAAGTAATCTCTACACACTTGTAAGGAATCGATTAAATTTCAATAGCACTTTCTAGTATTTTCCATCAGCACAGAGATATATTTTGAGTTGAGATTCTCGCTGCCCCCCCCCCCCCCCTGTCTCCCCTGTCTCCCCTTTCACTTTACCTCTTTTTCCCTCCCAATGTTGTAAATAGCATTCAATGGTGGCTGATTACAAGGTTCACACTCTTTGACACACACACACACACACACACACACACACACACACACACACACACACACACACACACACACACACACACACACACACACACACACACACACACACACACACACACACACACACACACACACACACACACACACACACACACACACACACACACACACACACACACACACACACACACACACACACACACACACACACACACACACACACACACACACACACACACACACACACACTCACACACACACACACACAGGGCCCGATTTAGAAATTTTTTTAACTGTAGGACCAACATTCAGAGAGGAGCCCCCAATAGCAAATATTTATTTCTCTACGTCACAATATTACTAGATCAAGCTACATTCGTTATGACTAACTTTTTACAATTAAAACTCATAGTTTACTTTCACACGCGATTTTTTTGTTATAATTAGTATGATCTTAATTTCCTCAAAACTTTTGAATTAATCAAGACCCCTCCATGAATACTGATTTTAAAGCACACTTTCCTGTATTTTAAACTTACATTTTATCACAGGGTCCACAAATTATATAATAATAAAGATTACTTAATTTTATAACAATAATTGTAAATAATACAAAGTAACCTTTCCACTGTTTCCACGATCTCACCAAAAAGGAGGGTCAAAAAAGTCCACGGAAGAGCCTACAAACCAACCAATCACAAAGACTCTTTCATTTCATATTATACGAAGTTGTATATGGTTGGATGGTTGGTGAACATCTCTTTGCAAGAGGCGAGAGAAGGAGAACAGCTACGCCAAGCCCTTGTCTCCGTGTACATATGAAGAAATTGTTTATGATTGGCTGAACCGGAAAGATTTGTTTAGTTAGGTTTTATTAGGTTAATCTATCTAACTTAACTCTCGGTGACTATAAAAAATATGGAATTTGCGGATGTGTATCTAAATTTTTTTTATTATTTTTGTTCAGTACTTCCCATTAAAAGACCATTATATTTACAATTTTCAAAAAACTTTAAAAATTTGGGGGCCCTTAGGCCCGGGCCTAGTAGGCCTAATGGTAAATCAGGCCCTGCACACACACACACACACACACACACACACACACACACACACACACACACACACACACACACACACACACACACACACACACACACACACACACACACACACACACACACACACACACACACACACACACACACACACTCACTCACACACACACACACACACACAAAATGTATATAATGTTCTGAATTATAGAATGCTGTGACGGATTTACGATCATTCTCGAATTAAGGTCTTTTATTTCAGGCAAGCACTGCTGTTCCGTTTCTTTCGGCAACTTCGGGTGCTGTGATGTGTGGAGGTTACTTCTTCAAGAAATCGACGTCGCTGGACGAGAACATTCTCTAGGAGTACCATCCTCCTTCGGCCGAAATCGAACCCGACGCCCTTGCAGATCTTCGAATTGCGGTGGAACATGTTGCAGAGGTTTTTGCTGTGAACACCGCAATGCCGAGTGTTGCGTCTCTCAGCATTTGTGCTGCGGAGTAGGACAAAAGTGCTGTGGAAAGGGGCAGTGGTGCTGCAAATGGAAACTGTCGTGTTCCTCTGCGTACGGTTACTGTTTATCTCCAGCATTGAATAGGACGTCGTTGTTACCAAACTTTAATGCCTTTTTATATTTGTGTAGCTTTATATTCTTGTGCATATGGCGTGGGAAAGTTGGATGTACTGTACAATGACTGTGGCGTCGATTTCAAGAAAGTTTAAGTTGTTTAGAGTTTTATTGGAAGAATGCTGAGTCGATCTTTGCAATATGATAGGGGTTGTAGCTAATTTTTTCATATCGCTAAATCGATCAGATAATGAAGTGCAATAATTATGTTTATTTTTTCTTAGTAGCATATGCTGTTGTTTGTACACCGGACAATATAGTTTGGTTGAATACCAATATCGTGTGCTACTAAGGGTTCTCATCTATCGTTCACATATTAAAAAAATTTCTGTATGAAACAATGTGTTCTTGCGATCACAATTAAGATTGTCTTTGGGAAAAATCCTCACAAAATTCTAAAGTATATATATCTCTCTATATATAAGAATAAGCCCTCACTCACTGACTCACTCATCACTAATTCTCCCACTTCCCACATAGTCACAACTCTGAAAATCTCTATATACAAGGCAAAGCCCTCACTCACTGACTCACTGACTCACTCATCACTAATTCTCCTACTTCCCACATAGTCACAACTCTGAAAATCGGCACAAATATCAACAATGGTAAAAATAGAAAAAGTAAACTATTCCGATCTCGATTAACCCACTTTAAGGGGTCGAAAAGGGGTTAAACGTTCCAAACGGGGGACATTCGAAAATCCTACTTCCCAAATAGTCACAACTCTGAAAATCGGCACAAATATCAACAATGGTAAAAATAGAAAAAGTAAACTATTCCAATCTCGATTAACCCACTTTAAGGGGTCGAAAAGGGGTTAAACGTTCCAAACGGGGGACATTCGAAAATCCTACTTCCCACATAGTCACAACTCTGAAAATCGGCACAAATATCAACAATGGTAAAAATAGAAAAAGTAAACTATTCCGATCTCGATTAACTCACTTTAAGGGGTCGAAAAGGGGTTAAACGTTCCAAACGGGGGACATTCGAAAATCCTTCTTCCCACATAGTCACAACTCTGAAAATCGGAACAAATATCAACAATGGTAAAAATAGAAAAAGTAAACTATTCCGATCTCGATTAACTCACTTTAAGGGGTCGAAAAGGGGTTAAACGTTCCAAACGGGGGACATTCGAAAATCCTACTTCCCACATAGTCACAACTCTGAAAATCGGCACAAATATCAACAATGGTAAAAATAGAAAAAGTAAACTATTCCGATCTCGATTAACTCACTTTAAGGGGTCGAAAAGGGGTTAAACGTTCCAAACGGGGGACATTCGAAAATCCTACTTCCCACATAGTCACAACTCTGAAAATCGGCACAAATATCAACAATGGTAAAAATAGAAAAAGTAAACTATTCCGATCTCGATTAACTCACTTTAAGGGGTCGAAAAGGGGTTAAACGTTCCAAACGGGGGACATTCGAAAATCCTACTTCCC
The DNA here is from genome assembly GCA_963978545.1 of Linyphia triangularis. NCBI lineage: Eukaryota > Metazoa > Arthropoda > Arachnida > Araneae > Linyphiidae > Linyphia > Linyphia triangularis. Next base: position 64,231,743 of record OZ021728.1, read on the forward strand.
ACATAGTCACAACTCTGAAAATCGGCACAAATATCAACAATGGTAAAAATAGAAAAAGTAAACTATTCCGATCTCGATTAACCCACTTTAAGGGGTCGAAAAGGGGTTAAACGTTCCAAACGGGGGACATTCGAAAATCCTACTTCCCACATAGTCACAACTCGGAAAATCGGCACAAATATCAACAATGGTAAAAATAGAAAAAGTAAACTATTCCGATCTCGATTAACTCACTTTAAGGGGTCGAAAAGGGGTTAAACGTTCCAAACGGGGGACATTCAAAAATCCTACTTCCCAAATAGTCACAACTCTGAAAATCGGCACAAATATCAACAATGGTAAAAATAGAAAAAGTAAACTATTCCGATCTCGATTAACCCACTTTAAGGGGTCGAAAAGGGGTTAAACGTTCCAAACGGGGGACATTCGAAAATCCTTCTTCCCACATAGTCACAACTCTGAAAATCGGAACAAATATCAACAATGGTAAAAATAGAAAAAGTAAACTCTTCCGATCTCGATTAACCCACTTTAAGGGGTCGAAAAGGGGTTAAACGTTCCAAACGGGGGACATTCGAATATCCTACTTCCCACATAGTCACAACTCTGAAAATTGGCACAAATATCAACAATGGTAAAAATAGAAAAAGTAAACTATTCCGATCTCGATTAACCCACTTTAAGGGGTCGAAAAGGGGTTAAACGTTCCAAACGAGGGACATTCGAATATCCTACTTTCCCATTTGGTCACAACTCTAAAAATTGGTACAAATATTAACAATAGTAAACATAGAAAAAGTAAGCTGTTCCGATCTCGATTAACCCACTTTAAGGGCTCGAAAAGTGGTTAAACGTTCCAAACGAGGAAAATTCGAATGTTCTACTTCTCATTTCGTCACAACTCTAAAAATGGGTGAGAATATCAATAAAGACAAACGAAGAAAAAGTAAGTTATTCCGATCTCGATTAACCCACATTTAAGGGGTGGAACAGGGGTTAAACGTTCCAAACGAGGGATATTCGAATGTCCTACTTACCCTTTCGTCACAACTCCGAAATCTGGTGCAAGTATCAACAAAAACAAACGTATAAAAAGTAAGCTATTCCGATCTCTATTTACCCATTCTAAGAGGTCAAAAAGGGGTTAAACGTTCCAAACGAGCGATATATTCGAATGTCCTACTTCTCATATTTTCACAATTCTGAAAACTGGTGTGAATATCAATAAAGACAAACGCAGAAAAAGTAAACTATTCCGATCTCGGGTGGATCAAGGGGTGGAAAAGGGGTTAAACGTTCCAAACGAGGAATATTCGAATGTACTACTTCCCATATGGTCACAACTCGGAAATTTGGTACAAATGTCAAAAAAGATTAAACATAGAAAAAGTAAGCTATTCTGTTCTCGATTAACCAACTTTAAGGGGTCGAAAAGGGGTTAAATGTTCCAAACGAGGGATATCCGAATGTTCCTCTTCCAATGTAGTAATTTTTCTGATATTTTTTTGCAAATGTTAAAAAAATAAGTCATTCCAATATCGATTAACGAATTTTTAAGGGATGAAAAGACGACGTAACATTGAAACTATACGAGGATTAACTTAATGTCTAATTAACTTAATTCCAATACAGCTACTACTTTGAAATTTAGAACTAAGAGCAAACATAAACATAATAAACTATTCCAGTTTACTATTCACAATTATAAATTTCGTTTAAAATGTCAACAAAGGAAAGTTCCTATTTTGATAAATCAATTTGTCGGGATCGAAATGGGAGCAAACGTCTGAAGTGTAGAATACATGAATGTCTTTTGATCGCTAAAATGCTAATGGTAAAATTTCGTAGCGCAGCACTGGTATTCAGCTAGTATATATATATATAAATTTAAAAAAATGAATGTCTGTGTACGTTTAACAATGTGTTGCCATTGTCTTAAAATCGAAATTTTTTGTTCCAACGGTAAGACAGTTGAGCACAATACTTTGACATATTAAGTAATTATACAAAAAAAACTGTATTACTCTTTGCAATGAGTACGCATTCCAGTAGTAGAGGATATTTTGACAGTCTGAAATAAAGATTTTGGGAATTGAAATCAGTCTGAAGTACTATTTTTGGTAAAAAAATCAGGAATCAAACTTTATATAAATGAGATATTCTCTATATCTGCTGCAACAGTTTCAAAATCTCTTTAAAGTGCCCTATATTCTCTCATCTGTACAGGACGGTTATTTATTCGAACTTGAATGTGACTTCAATGTACAATGCTGACCAGAGGCATTGAAAGAGCTAAGGAAAATGAAAACTGGAAAAAAAAGTTGATTAAATAAGATATGCAGTTAAAAATTATGTACGACATATGTTGTTAGTAATCGCTCTATCTTCGATGGAACCATGCTTTTTGAAAATTTTATTTGTATGTTGCATAATTGAAATGAATTTCATTTGTTTATACACTGTTAAAAATTTTGTTCCACCTTGCACCAAAAATTGGTTCCCATTTAGCTGCCACCAACATTTGGTGCTTAGTTTCACGATTTAATGGTGCAACCTCGGACCGTAAGCACCATTAAATCGCGAAACTAAGCACCAAATGTTGGTGGAAGCTAAATGGGAACCAATTTTTGGTGCAAGGTGGACAATTTTTTTTAACAGTGTACTTTACCCCGTTTGTTTGCTTATCTTCTACTATATATTCCGATGCGTTTTAGCAATATTGTATAGCCCCAGTAGTTTTTATACAATACTCCCAATGCTTGACATTGCGCATTATAGATATATGTTTTACATGATAAGTGTAAAACATGTATCTATAGTGCATAATTTAAAAATTTAGACTTTCATTCTTTAATTAGCACACTGATTTATATTTACAAAGACACATTGTTTTGATTTCTTATACATATTGTTGTCTAACAAAATACATTTTAAAACAATTATTAACTTTGCTACACTGCTTCAACACTTTTGAAAGGTTTGATTGTTGGAATTATGTGCATGCGCAATAAATGCTAATACTCTTCCACAGTTTCACCCAGACATTTTTTAATTCAAACAGTTCCTAGTTTTCATAGAAGTTTCTTAAAGTATACTTTAAGAAAAATGTCTCGCAACACAAAATGGCTTCTAAATCGACCAATAAGTCGTAAGTCATTGAATAAAATTCGCAATAGCCATAAGTCAGTGTGGTGGAGTTCCCAACCAATTTTGAACAAAGATGAGTCAATGAGCATCGACCAGCCAGAAACATCTCAAACAATGGAAGAGAAATATGAATTCCATTACAGCAAACGGATTAACTGCTTAATGTGGACTGACTTTAAGCAGAATTTTCATCAAAAAGAACCAATGCAGTTTAATAAATATGGAATACACCAATCAGTTAAAGAGAATGTCTATACAATCCGTAATGAGGAAAATATTCAACTCGGTCAACACATTTTGAGTAAAGAGTTGTCAATGGAAGTTGATCCACCCAATGAATATCAAAATATTTAGACATTGGAATTTGAGGGAATTTATTAATTCACGAGTTACCAAGTATTACCTACAAATCATTTTCCAATCTTATTGTATCTACTCTAATTAAAAGGATATTGAATTAAATTAAGTCTGATTTTCTTAAAAGTCAGGTAAGTCGTTGTAGGTTTTGAAGATGCCATAAATTTCAATTGCTGTGCCTACCTTTTTTCTTGATAAAGGTGCATGATAATAAAGCTATAATTTCATTTCATAAGTGGGTCGATATATATTTTCAAACATTATTTATTGCAACTTATCTCAGTATCTTTTCATACCGTTTAACGTTTAATGCTTTTTATTTTTTCAATGGGTAACGAATCAAATTATCAATTTTTAAAGACATGATATTTTTTTACAAATAAAATCTTTCTAAAAGAAACTGAAAAACTTCTAAAAGACACGAACTAAGAGTAAATAAGAACTAAATGCAATATTTAAAAGCTTACTTAGTATTTTCAATTTTCTTTCTAATTGTTAATACAGAAAATACCCAGTTTTAGAGGAAATTATACGGTATAATCACCTCATTAAATGTGATGTTATAACCTTCTTACTGCGATATTAACATCACCGTAAAGTGTTACGGGTTACTTCAAGAAATATAAAACTCACAGTTTACACAAAAATTGGATCATTTTATGTGAAGGTTACAAAACACGCTTAAATGGTTATTGGTGTCTATCGGTAATGGGCTTAAAGAACAATATGAGTAATTTTATAATGAGAAAGTGAAATGGGGGTTTAAGGGGTAATGGAACAATGTCACGCTAATGAGTTCACTCTTTCTGTGGTCAAAAGTGAAAGTAATAAGAACAAATTCAAGGAGCGTGACTAGTGATAGGCTTGGAAGAGTTTTTGTTTGAAAAAGAATGTGATACACATAAATACACAGAAGGTTAATAAACATAAAAATAAATTTCTGAAATGGTGTAACAGTAATGTTCAGCTTCTAACAATTAATATCAGCAGTGAGAATCTTATAGATAGGTTGTCCTGGTCTTTCTGTTTCAATGAAGTCAATATTTTCAGACAAAAGTACGAATGCTTAGGTGATGTGCGTTTCGTCAATAAAAGGAAACGGGTTCCCAAATCAAAATTCAACCCGAAGTTATAACCTGAAGAACCGAAAATGATAATCAGTTTGATATGTGCTAAGACTATAAAGTATAAACGCTATTAAATCAACATTACATTCTGGTGATTTGTTCACAATCTTATTTGCCTTAGATTTTAGCAAAGTGTTGTAAATTTGACTTTGGTCTTTCAGTTCCAATCAGTTTATTCAAGTAACCAAACATTTATTCAAGTAACCAAGCATTTATGCAAGTTATGACTTATACCATATTATCAATGGTTTACACCCTTTAACTGATTCATACTGTAATGCTATAGAATTTGAGATTGTTTTTATTAATATACTTTTTAATTTCCATTTACTATCTATCTGAGATTTAAGTGATCATATTCTATGTAGATCAGTGTTCACCTCTATACAATACAATTTCTCTAAGCATTTTAGATTCCTAAATATTTTAGATGCCATTCCTACCGGAAATGTACAAATGCCACTCCATAAGAAGTTCTTGATATCAGAAACAAACGGCTATATCTGTGTGCAGCTATGGAGTTTAATTTTATGTGTTAATTTTTTTCGCAGTTTATGATAAACTAAATGTGTAGAATGCAATAAAGAAGTTAATATTTTCAACAATAAGATTTCTTTAGGATTAGGATCTGGCTTAAGGGGGTTTGTGACTTAAAATTTTAAAATCTTTATTTTTAAAGTTATTTTTCTGAAATGTTTGATACAGTATTGCGTTATGCTTTAAAACAAAAATAACTATTTTAAACTTTCAAATTTAAAAAACTGCAAACTGTTAACATTGCCTAAATTTGATATATTTAAAAAATCGTTTCATTTTTGCATTAAATTACTTCTTGTAATTCATATCAAAATTTGTCTTCGTGATTTTTCAATAAAATATTTAGAAAAAATTAAAAAGAATATTTTCTACAAAAACTTTATAAAACCCATAGTAGGAAAGTTAAAAATAACTTAAAAAAAAAAAAAAAAAAACTTATATCAAAATACACAATTCCTGAAGACAAATAAAAAAAATATATCTGAAAAATAATCATGGAAAGTTTCACATAATTATAACAAGTAGTTTTTAAGTTATATCAATTTAAACTCAAAATTTGACAAAAAGCCTTCACCGAGAAAAACAGTTTCAAAGTTTCAAGACGACATGTCCGAGATATAGTCGTCATGTAACAAAAACTTAAATATTTAAAGTTCTACTAATGATAAAAACAAACATTTTATGTCATTTTATTGAAAAATATGTTTATTATTTTTTTACAATAATATATATATATATATATATATATATATATATATATATATATATATATATATATATATATATATATATATATATATATATATATATATATATATATAGAGAGAGAGAGAGAGAATTCTTAAAATTTTGAGTCTTAGTGTCTTTATACGAACTAATCTTATTGTTATCCCAGACGCAATAAGATGCGATACTGTTTGTGTTCACATAAAACATAAAAAAGAAACATTATAATTTTTTGAGTATTTCATCAAATTTGTTATTACTGAAAGTGTTTGAAGTGCTTTACAATATCTTGCTGAAAATAGGTATGTTACGTAAACAGGAGAAGTACCGAGCCATCTAACCCTATGGAGTGCCACGGAAAAAAATGTAATTTCCTTTAACTGAACATTTATGAATTGGAAGAAGAGATCTGTAAATTTATTGTTTTATATATTAATCACACCCTTCGAATATTACTTAAAAACCTCAAAATGTGATCCGAAGTAATCCCGTTTCGTTGCACAGTATTTTTCTTTATCACACACGTTTTAGAAATGCCTTTGTAAAAGGAAAGTTAAATTTTCAAATTCCCATTTTTAACTTGATATTGAAGATCACTTAAATGCACTTTCAGTGTTGTCAAGTTTATTTTGGAATTCTCAGAAAATAATTATGTTTCTTTTCTAATGTGACCACATAGACCCGCATCTTGTTATGTCTGGGATAAAAATAAGATAAGTTCGTGCAAGACAGAATGTACTTCCGTTCCAGAAAAAGGAAATAAAGATGGCGTGTATTTGTAAAATTCTCTTTCCGGACTCTTCCAACACGCAAACATATATGTAAATTTTATTTATCGAATGATTATCAATTGTTGGTTCATTAAATATGCATTCCTGGTAATGTCTGTTTTTTTTTTTTATATTTATATATATTTTTTTATTAAAGTTCGTTTACATTTAGGCAATATGCTGATGAGTGAGGAAGCATTTTTGTGCAATATTTTAACTAAGAAATGGTTGATGCAAGTTCGATAAAGAAAAATTATGGAAGAACCTTCATGATTTATACACGCTAACAGTTGAGGAAGTTATGACTTATGCATACATTTTTGTATTTTAAGATTACTTTTACAAATATTCTATATGACAAAATTGTATTACATTCTGATTCTAACTTTCTTTAAATTTAAAATTATATTACTTATCTTAAATTTATAATTATTTATCTGAGTATTACATGAAAATAATATATTGATATTCATGGATGAAGGAAGGATTATTTACTAAAGTGTGCTAGTTTACTTAAATTTTCTACTCCAGTTTTACTTTAAAGAATGTTATGAAGTGCTTCATGAAGTGTTTATTAAGAGTTAAGAATTAATTTTCAGTCCTAATAAATAAATTAAGATTCGTATTAAACTGAACAGTGGTTCCTCTTCAGGAGGAATTTACTGGTTATCGACTATTTGTAGAAAAAACAAAAATCAAGTGATGAAGACGTGTGTGGGTGGACATGGGCGCCCCCAGACGGGTGCAAGGAGGTGCACTTGCAGCCCTCTGGGTCTTGAAAAATTTAAAAAAATGATGAAAATTCAAAAAAAAAAAAAAAAAAAAAAAAAAAAAATGAGCATTTTTTTTCCCCTATTAATTTAGACTTTTGTTTCTTTCCTATGTCGTTTTTCATAGCTACTTGCTTGACGATTTTCTGGAGCTTGTTGTCTATGATTATTAGAGGCTGATGAATAAAAGTATTTATTCCTTTTATTGTATAATCATTTCCTGTGCAGTTCTCCAAATTCTAGGAAAATGTTTTGTTTTTTAAGCCATCAAATATACAATCTTGAAAACTATTTTTAAAATTTAATGGAAGATATTCCAATACTGTCTTCGTGTTTCATTTTGAATTTTTTTCATTAAATCCGAAACTTAGAAGAAATAAAAAAAAATTTACTTCTCTGTATGTTTGCATCTTCGAGTTCCTCTATTTTAAACACTGTCTCTTAAATGCCGTGAGTTGGATGATAAAAAAAAAATCGTTAAAAATATATATTATAATAATTTTACTATTTTTTTTTCCTCTCTTTAACAGGGTTGCGCTTTCAAAAATATGTACCATGAATTTTTACTAGTATTATCAAAGAGTATGATTTATAATGCATGATTATTAATTAACATTTCTAAAACAATTAATGATTTTGAAAAAAAATCTAGTCTTGCACCCCCTTGTAAATGTTCATGGGGGCGCCCATGTGGGTGGAGAGGTGGGGAGGGGGAAGCGTTCAAATACACTCCTTTGCACTTTCCTTTCGATGTCTTAGATTTGTAACACAATAAAATTAATATCGGAGTTATACAGTAGATGGCAGCACAAAGCGAAGAAGGTGAGCTCGATATTATGAATGAAAAAGGACTTGTGATATATATTACGGATTCAATTAACAATATTAACATGAACAAAATATTTTCCTAATAGTCTTTATTTTCTTCATTCAGGTCACTCTAAAATAAAATTGAAAATTCAATAGAAGAACGGACTTCCGATGATCTTGGCGAAATTGAATTGAAGGCATTCTAAACTTTTAGTACCTCTCTCTAATTTTAACAACTGTTTACCAAAACTATTTTTATCCTTTTAAGTCTGAGATTAATATTCCACTTGAAGGAAAATGGTTTTATTTTGTTTGTTTTTTTAATTATTCTTTCAGATCGAATACATTCCAAGTTCATTTTAAGTTCAGTTGCATGAATTATTAATAATAATAATAATAATAATTCGAATAGCAAAAACTTGCCCTTGTTGAAAAATATTATTTTAACTACACAAAAACACATTAAAATGTGTGATTTTTCTACGCCTCCCCCCCCCCCCCTTCTCCCAACATACACACACAATTGAAAAAATTTATGTTTCCAATTTTAAAGCAAAATGTCATAAAACATTTGCAACGTACCTTATAAGAAATACGTCCACCACATATGTTATCAAACAGAAGCACTAACTTTTATACATCGTTTACAAGTCAACAAAATATCAAAACTCATATTCTTTTAAGTAAACGTAATGCGATAATTAAGGGATACTTATTACGTAGAAAATATATTTTTTTTTCCAAACAATTTTTAAAATATGTATCATAGAGTATTGATTAATAATTTACAACTAATAATATATTATTAATACAAATTATATTAACGACTACTTTTCTGTATGAGGAGTTTTCTTATCCGGTTTTCTAATAAGTAGTTTTTTCCAAAATGTGATTGTTTCCTTTTTGCCGGTCTATTTAACAAAGTATACCGTTTAGCGGGGAGAGAGTGATACATTTTAAACTTTTCTTACATATTAACTAACATATGAAAGATTTTTGAGCTTGCGTATTTGAATTTCCCTAAGTCTAGTTTCAATTGTAATTGAAGAACTGAGAAGTGAAGGGTCTAACTAAGTAACTTTTCTTAACTTTTGAGAAAATACACTTTAACCTTTTCCACTCTTTTATGTCCCCGTCTGGGGGACATCACTCGTTTTACCATTGCCCTCGTATGTCCCCGTACAGGGGACATCGCATCTGTATTGGGCAAACTGTGATAACTTAACCAAAACATTTCTGTTCGAAGTATTTCTAAGTTGATTTGCTTCGGTGGAGGTGCCGGCATTAAGTTCCGCCCCCAAATATTGTTTATATAGTTTGTTCATATTATTACATTTCTTAGATTTTTAACCTTTTTCACTCCGAACCATTCTGGACCGCTACCAGCAGCTCAGCCCTAATGTTACCCTTGCGCCAGCAAATTTCAACAAACCCAACCATCGACACTTTCTTTATCGCTCCTTTCAAATGGCGCACAGAAGTGCTCGGACCGTCGTGAACCAACACTTCTCACGTTCTCTTTTGACACAAAACCCCGCTGAAATGTTTTTTTTTTTATATATCTTGGTAATTTTACCATATTTTGATTTGATTTCTTGTGCCATTTCAAGAGAAAACTTCAGGGAAACATGTATTTCTCAAAAAGTTGTGCTGGAAAAAGTTAATTCCCCGTAATCACTAATAAACTTTAATGTCCCCTGAGAGGGCACATCCTAGTGATATGCTAGAATACGATGTCCCCTGAGAGGAGACAGAGGAGTACAAATGGTTAATGCCGTGTAGTGTAGTATACTTGAGTATTCTTAGTTGGTTGGTTGTTTTCAGATTATATGGCACCGTCAGCAACACGAGGGCTATAATGGGCCGAAAAACTCGTCATTAGACAAGCCAACATACATTTATAAACACCCATGCCTTACACGCGATTCGAACCCGCAACCTCGCGGTCTAGAAGCTAGCACGCTAACCACTACACCATTTGATCGGCTAAGTATTCTTAGTAGTATCAATAAATTATTTTGACACGTTGAAAAATAACATATGCGGCCACATTCCCATCCTAGGTCAAGGGGTGTATTCAGGGGCTATATTTTAAATTTTTTGAGTTAAAGATGGTAAACCTTCTAGTTAAATTGGAACACATTTCCATAAAAAAAATTCAAATTGATCGAACATGAAAAAAAATTCCGAGTTATTTGCTAACTTTCTAAAGCATAATTACGAGTACAAAGGGTTAAAGTTTCTTATTTATATTAAATTCTATGAAAATTATTTGTTGTTCAAATACTAACCTTCATTCCAGAGGATAGTATTTGAACAAACAATAAGAATTTAATAAAAATAAGATACTTTAAAGTGGATTTTCTCCAAAGTTAAGAAAAGTCACTTAGATCCCTTTGCTTCTCAGTCCCTCAATTTCTTTTCGTATTTAATTGTTTTGTTTTAGTATATAAATATTAAAGTATATAAATATTAAAGAATGCAACATGTTTTTAACTTGCTTGATTCTCTTAAAAAGAAAGCACACAAAAACTGGACATATTTTGATAAAAAGACTAGTGTTGACTAGATGACACATAGTAAAAATTACAAAAAGAATCAAATTGATAGCTACATATTAAAATAAAAAAAATTTATTGCATATTTTTAACAACGTTTAGAGTTAGTGCAAATGATTTATGTAAAAACGGCTCTAATTTTTTTTTTGTATATATAATATAATCAACTTGTGCTCTTTTTAAAAACACAAAAAATCTATAAAATATTACCGTGGCATTATTAACTACTCTCTAAAGGACATCTTGGAATAAAACTATTTATTTGTAAGAAAAAAAAATTCCGGAGCCATAGTGTTGTTTTAAACATGAAGGTGAGAAAAATACCATCTTGTTTTATGGCTGCATATTTAATTGTCAAAACTGATTTAATTATATACTAATGTGGGACATATTTGATGAAAAGACTAGAACGGAAAGAGTAATTTCAGTATAATGTTGGTACATCATTCTCCAAAAAGAACCGTTTTACGGTATGTGTTATATCTGAATACCTTTTTCAGTTCTATGCAGATGAGAATGATATAGATATTAAAAAGATATCTAAACTGATATTTATTAATAAAAAACATTAAAAGCATGGAATTCCATTATCGAAATTGATTAATTGTTCATCAGTAATAGCGACACATCCTTTTTAACATCGCTGAAAAACTAGCTAATCAGAAATATATGAGTTCTTTGACTTTGACAATGTTAGGATTAATATTAGGATTATTAAAAAAAAAACAAAAAAAAAACGTTTATTTCTTAACATGATATGCTACAGCATATATTTTTGTATGTGCGATTAATAAATTGTACGTGTTTTTCGAATCTTATTTAACTCAAATAATATTTGATGATGCAATGATTATTGACGAAAAATGCAGATTTCTCTAAAATACCTAATAATAATAAATATAAGAGTTAGTATCTTTTCCAGCGCATTCAAATTCACCTAATCAAAGTGCTAAATCTGTCAATAGATTTTTTATGCTGAAATGTTACATAATTATACTAAATAGGTAAAGTGAGTGGGTATAGTCAAACAGTATAGTGGATAAAAGTAAGTAGATATACATTGGTGATGCTTTCTCTTGTACTTTTTATTAAGGAATTTGCCCTTATGTACAATTTGTAATCGATTTTTCTCATATATAATTTCTATATAAAAATAAAAATTAAATAACTACCTTATTTTGAGCAATTTTGAAAGTCTTTCTTATAGTTTAAGAAATTAAACTACTTAACAATTTTCATAGGCTATATATAAAAAAGGTAAGAATGAAATTTCTTGTAAAATATTAAAAAATATCTTAAATTCAATTATTATAGATCCATGTTTAAAATATGAAAAATCGATTTTTTGCATTTAGAGTGCAAATCTATAATTTATTTATGGAACTGTAAGCAACTTTGTCCCTTCTGAAGATCAATAATCATACTTTTGAGATTATAAAGCAATTCAAGTACCTGGGCACAATGATCTCAAGCTGCAATGACATAAAAATCGAAATAAAAAGCAAACTACCCATGACCAATAGATGTTTTTATGGCCTTAGAAAGCAACTTAAATCGGAATTAATCAGTTTTGAAATAAAAGTAAGCCTATATAACAGGGTGGTTCGATTTTTTTTTTTAAACGCATTGTATGAAAAAAGTTGTTACATATCTTGATAAAAAAAACTGTAAAAGAAATTTTGGAAAAAAAAATACTAATAATATCTTCCTTTCGCGCATTCACCTCAAAGTTAGGAGAAAAAAAAGAAAAAAGGACAAAAAAACAACTATTTTTTCTAAATTTTGTAAAATTTATAAACGTTATATGTTTGAAAGGCAATAGTTTGCAATGTGTAGTGAAAGGGTGGTATAACACGGAAAACACTATTCTATGCATTTTTAAAACATATATTAATGATTAAAAATATTCAATTAAAAATTAAAAATTAATATTAATTATTAAAAATTTTGCAATTATAATAATTAAATTATAAATATTTTTTTTTTTTTCTTTTAAATTGTTTTTTTTTTTTTTTTTGTAAAATGGATACTAATGTTATTTCTTACATATTTTTGTTAACATTTCTTTATTTACTTCATGCATTCATTTCAAAGTTTTGAATAAATGCAAAAAATACATTTTTTCCATCAATTTGTAGAATACATCAATCACTACATTATCGAGGTGCATTAGTTTGCATTGTGTGGAATGAAGTAGATAGAACTTGGAAAAAATCAAATTAGATCATTGTTTAATAATAATCGTTCGCACATAATCTTTGAAACATTGATTAAAAACTGTACTTTGGCGGGATTGAATGTGGGTTTCCTTTCTCTTCCTTTGAAGCTCATAAACATACATGCTTAATTGCTTACTCTTTGGATCATAGCCGCACATGACTGTGATTGGAAGTGATTGGGACTGCCATTACTAATGGCTGGAAATAATCACCAGATCAAATTGCACGTTTCAAGACCACTGCCAGTGGGATATATGCTTCCTATACATAAATAAACTACCATTCAGACGCATATTTCAACACGTAGATAGTACTACAACAAGACCAACATCTTTCAGTGGGAACATAGGTCAAAAATTGAAGACCCGTGAAAAATTTCCACTGAATGATTTTTTAAGTGTTGAATGTCCAGTTCCTCAAGTTGAGATTTAAGTACTGAACTCATACCAGTTATATCTTCTTGATATTTTTGCAGTTATTAGATCAGGCCAATGATTTGACAGCTCGCAAATCCGATCCCCTTTAACACTCCACATGGCTAACAACAGAAAAACAGAGTACTTAGACTGTATGCGAGTGAATGTACATTATCGAATGAATTCAATCAAGTGGTATTCTTGATTTTAAATTGTTACATGCCACATTGGTTTCGAATAAAAAAAGAAGGACCTGATTCTGAAGGACCTAAGATCATAAATGAGGCAAATTGATTGTCTCGATACCTCCCTGAATATTTACTGGAAGCTATAAACTCGGTTATTGAACGAAATGTTTCCTTCCCTCATCCATAAAATTGGATTTTTGTAATGATTTTGAACGAAAGGAGAGATGTAAGAGTACTGGTACGCTGGTATCTGAAATGTCGAGAATTTTTCTAGGGAAAGACAATCAGACATTTCAATGCAAACAAACTTAACTTTATTGCCCTGATTACGTGAACATGATTAATTGGAATGCTTGTAATAGGACTCGTCCTTTGTCAAGGAAAGTAACAAATGCAGAAAATTTAGTAAATACTGCCCACCCGAGGTAGCACAGCTGTATTGGAGGAAACAGGAGAAGATTGGATTATTGGACAATTCAAACCAAGCATAGTTCCCAAATACTCAATTGAAAGGGGAAAAAAAAAGAAGGGGAAAAAAAAAAAAAAAAAAAAAGAGAGAAAGGGAGAAAAAAGAAAAAAAAAAAAATGTCAAAACCATCACATACTTTTGATCTAAGAACTTTCTTATAAATAAAATATCCCAACTTTAATTCCCAATTATGTGAGTGAATACTGGGCACTGAACAAAGCAGAAGAACACCTTTTACGGATTTTTACAAGACATTTTTTAAGGAAATGGTTTGGATCAATAAAACAAAATAACGAATGAAAAATCGCATGTAATAATGAAATCTATAAAAAATTTGGTGAACCTCGATTTAATGAAAATAGTAAAAGCGTCTCGTATTATATGGCTGGGGGATATATATAGATATGATAATTCATCCCCAACCAAAAATCTACATTTTCAAACATAGAAGGCAAACGACAAAGGGGACGACCACCCACCAGATGGATTGATAGGGTTGAAAAAGGACAAATGGGAGTGAAACGATGGAGGGCTATTACACTGGATAAAGTCAGATGGAGAAGATTTGGAGAGACAGCTTTGGCCTGTAACAGGATATAGTGCTTGGGGTGAAGAAGAATCAAAGCAATCATAAATTAATTTCTGACCTATTGAAAATCAATATGACAACCCCATTTCAACATTTAATGAAAGTATTACACCAATATTAGTATAACCATAACATATTCAAAGCTGCTTAAATTCTTTGAACGTTGAGTGAAATTTTTTAGTGGAATATTAAACCACCAAGACTTAGAAAAAACATTAAACCACCAAGACTTAGAAAAAACATTAAACCACAACCAATATGAATAGACTGATTAATTTTTAAAGGTGAAATACAAATTTAAACTGGCTGAAAATTTAGCACTGACTAATTTCTTGATTTTCAACTTCAGAGGACTTTTTTTACATTGAGTATCTGTCTTGCAACATTTCCACGAACACTGTCCTAAACTCAGACAACTGTAAGGCTTACGGAATTTAGTTAAGGACTGAATAGAGCGCCGGAGAAAAAGGAACGTGAGATCTTTTTTTAAAGAGAAACGCTCCACGTGTGTATCAAGTTTTGAAGAAAATCATCAGGCAAACAGACAAGTGAGGCCAGGCATGTTGAAAACCATCACTCCTATAACATTTTTAAAACCGATTTTATACTGTACTGTCTGGGATGTGAAGATCATATCTCTAGCCAGGAACTGTGATGCTGAGAAATGCAATAAATGGTTCTCATTGCAGTAAATCTTTTTATCGTGTACAAAAAATAAGCTAGGGTACATTCCTGTCTCTTTGAAAATTGCATATTTAACATTTTTTCATTTACAAAATTGATGTAAAATACTGGATTGCTCTAGACTACAGTTTCCTATAGTGATATAGTGAGAAAGTAATAAGGTCTATCTGTTCGTTGGAAGCTAACATTCCCAAACAAAATATGTTCTACAGACACACATGCGATGTGAACAGTAAAATATATAATCGAAGCGAGTTTCTTTACAAAAATAAAACTGTAAATTGTGACCGAAAGTAACAGAAGTGATGATTGATAGTCAATTTTATAATTCGTTTTGGCTAATGTGACAGGCATATGTACTATATTTCAATTACAGACAACATCAGTTTGAGAGCAATCATAAAATTAAATTGATTACTTTATATTCAATTATAAGGGCTTTAAAGTTCGAATTTGAAGGGTCTTTCCATTTTAATGTGAAGTTTACATCTTGTTTTCAAGATATATCGGATTAGAGTTTCGATATTTTAAATATTTAGTTGACAAGTTTGTCACCAAACTCGTCGACTTTGCGACATTTATGTTTATGAACAAAATTAAATTACCAAGTGTTTAGTTATCATATGTTGTGAATTTTTAAGAAGGTGAGATTTTAGTCATTAAATATTTTCAACTGTACATCGTGCTTGATTGCTGAACTTAAAGTACAGCAAAAAGGAAGTTTCCAGTGGAGGACGTTTAATGACTGTGTTGCCACAATCTAATTTTGTTTATTATATACAGCAGAATGTGTAAAAATATATATTTGTTAAAGAGAAAGTACGAGCCAGAGCATAAACAACTACATGCTTTATTTACAAATACATCGAATTTCAATCACAACCATGCGAGAGATCGAGACGTTTGACAACTTCCTCCACAACAAAAGGTGACAAATAAGTCTTCACAGCAGTTTATTCATTTAAAATTTCTCCGTACCATTTCAGAATCATGCATGTGGCATGAGCTTCTGAAAGAGCTTTTCTACAATAATAAAACAAAATGTTTGGCCTCGAAAATCTTTGGTATGCTCTTCGTTATATACTCCTTTAAAATGGATTTTTTTTATGTGTATGATTGATTCATGTCTATTAAGCGAAAGGTATGTCTTTAAAAAACTCATTTAGAAAGAGATCAGTGTGAAGCATAGGTATCTGATAAATATGATATTTATGATACAGTAATGTATAAACTGCTATGAAGACGCTGGTCACTTCTCGTGGCTCTGACACTGGTTTAATGATAGATCAGTGACTACTGATCTAATGCTAGACCAGTGACTAAGATGGCGCAAGTGTTGCTGACGTCAGCTATAGGCATTGATTAGCTTTCCATAATCATAGGCGGCTGATCAGGAATACGTGTCTTGAAAGTATTAGGCTACCCAATCAGCTTGCTGAACAATCGGAATCAGATTAGAAATCTGTTCGCGTAGAATCTGTAACGAGGAAAATCAAATGTTTTAAAGAAGCGTTTTGTTGTATGAAATGCATTTTTACAATTTTAAGACAGAAATTTATCAAACTGGGTGATTTCAAGGGCTTAGAGTACAATACTGGTGACATGAAAAGAGATCATGCATACAAGTCATAGTAATCATATTTTTAAAAAAATGAATAAGAAATATTAGTGATGATAAGTGGAAAAATATGCAGTCTTACATCATAAATTATATATGAGTGAAATAGATTTAAAATACATAAGAATCTGCTTTAAGTAAATTTAAAAATGAGTTAAACTAGTTCAATATAGATGGGTCTTGAACTTATTTTCATCATTTTGTATTGACATTTCTTTAAATATTCGAAGAGAAAAAACAACTCTTAATTACGTTAAGAGTATCTAGATAGATAAAATCGATAACAACTTCGCATTTTTATCCGATGTATGAACGTATTAAAGACGTTTTTTATTCGTAAAGCTAGAAACTAAATTTAACCACAATTGTTGTAGTCACGTTTATGTCATAACCTAACCAGTAAACAAATCCTATTTCGTGTGACTCTTTCTAGACATTTTAAAATTAATCTAGTCGTATTCTAGATGTATTTGTACTGTCTAAGTCATACTTCCATTTTGTGACCTGGTTAAACAGTTGCATAATATCAAATAACATGTGCACCGCCAGGGAAGTGCACTAACACTTTGAAATGAATCACTGGGAAACAGATGTTTAAAGGGGTTTTAAAGCAATCAATGGAACAAAACATTATTGCATAACTACTTTTTTACAATTTGTTGGGAAATTTAATCAAACGATCAAGGTTTGAACAAAATTTTACCCCCGTTTACCCATAAGTGTGTGATCTACATCTCCCTGAAAATAACTCTGCCAGCTCCCAAAGCAAATACATGCGTCTGTATAACCCGAGTAACATTACTTGAGGATTAATTGTTTTTTAATTGCCATGATAATTCACTCCTAATGTCCATTTTTCCTACAATTCTTCATTTATTCACAATTGTTTAACGAGCACAGCTATCTTCAAATAGTTACAAATTTTAATAATGTTCTTTTTGCAAAGCCAAGATTCAGGCACTGACCACCGTATAACGAGCATACTCTGCCAATGAATAGTATTTTGAGCATACATTACCTATAGTGTTTCATAAATTAGAACAATTATCTAATTGCCAAGGTCCAGACATTGTCTATCGGAAGTATCCTCCCTGGTGGTGGGGCTCAGGAACATCCTCATGGAAATGTAAGTACTCGTGAGCGTTTGAGTGGAATCCAACACTGGCAGGCTGCTGGTTAGCGGTTCCTGGCTCGTTTGTCTTGATTTCTGCTCTGAAACCTTTATCGTCAGCTACGTAGTGGACTTCTCTGTGGATTCCCTTCTCGTCGACAAACCCATAGCTGCCCTTCACGTTGCCATGTCCGTCGCTGGCTTCTTCTCTGTGTTGTTCACCGTGGTGATCCTTAACGTGGTAGCCGAAATGGTAGGGCTGGGGTTCGTGGTGCTGGATGAGAAAATAAGTACCGAAAATTAGAGATCGTATTGAATCGTAAATTGATTTAAGCTCATAAATTGCTAATTTAAGAAGTTAATTTCTTTGTTTAATGGAAGTTGTTCGAATTAAAGGGTTGGACGGTATTCAGCGTTTTGAAGATAAGTGTCACAATTAAAAGGTTTGTGATACTGAAAAGAAGATAAGTATAAATTTATTTGATGCTAATGTGACGTTTTGAAAATAATTAGTCTAGGAATAAAGTAATCAGGTTAGGTATAGAATGGGAATAGATTCATTAAGAAAAAACTCGTCAAAATTAGTAATATTAAAGATCCCTGACTGATTTGTCGGTTATTTTATACGCTCAACGACCTATTTTTATGTACAATGACGGGTAATGAGGCCGGGACCTACAGCTTAATGTGGATTCCGAACCACAAAGAACATCCTTGCCTAATCCAGCATTCGAACCTGGCACCTTTGGCATGCGTGGCCAGAGACTGATGAGACCATGGTGATTCCTGACTTAGTTTCATAGTATTTATGTTAAATTAGGAATGGCATGTCTGCATGCAATAATGATTTTTGATAAATATTTCTAGGTTAATGTGGACAACAAATAATTTCTAATTTTGCTGTATTTCTGCTAATTTTGAACACACAATCAAGTAGGGAAAATCGTATGAAGCACCATGCATTTAAATAACAATTTCGGCAAATTACTTGAATGGATATTTTTTTCTATAAATCATCTGATAATTAGTAGCTCATCTAAATGAATTATGGAATTAGTGACAAAAACAAATGTGGTCTTATTGTGATAATATAAAAGAGATTTGATAATTTATTGTACTAATAAATTGTAGGTTTATGCGAATTATCCATGATAATGAAACAAAGGTAAATGTTAAAGCTGTCCGTTCAACTAGTGGCTTTCAATAACAAAGGAAAAATTATACGAATCAACAAATTAGAAAATATTATAATAATGTGAATTAATGTTAAAAATAAAGTTTGTGATGCTATAAAGAAAAGCAGTGTCGGGTATGATATTACAAATTTGATACTTTGAGTATAAAGTGTAATGTCTGTCATAAAATTGACGTAGCAAAAAGGCCTTAATGTTATTTAATTGAGACTTCAAATTTAGGATATAATTTGAACTATTTTTTCGGTCATTTGTTAACATAGACTGCTGGGATGCTAAGTTAGATCAGATGATCCAATCTTGCTATGATAGAAGATACAAGTCAGGGAAGGTTATGTCGAATGAAAAACTATTATGAAGTCCTGAGATAATTAGTGGTAAAGGTAAGGTCTATGGTTGTGCTGAGTAGAAGATTTGTATAAAATTTGGAATCCATTCTTCATTAACAGAAATAGATAACTATAGTGTTATATAAAATTATATTTAAATTTAGTCGTGTCAAATTTTGAAGTATTGATACATCAGTATTTTGGTTTTAATTTAATTTCATGGATGGAAAAAAAGCATGAATTATTTTTATTGTATAATTTTTCAAATCAAATAATACATTTAAAGTCCTTAGGGTAGTATGTATTTTTTTTAAATACTATTTGATGTACTGTTACAAATAGATAACTATAATCAGATGTAACTTTCGGGTGATAATGATGAAACTTAAGACTCGATAGTAAGACACGGAAAAAAAATTGTGATGTATATTTGTGTTTACGTTGAGGACAATAAGTTGTCAAGATTACTCTATTTTTGTAATTGATACATCAGTGTCATTTAATGTGCAATCTAGTGATATTAATTGATATGTTAAAGAGCTAAGTTCTTGGTTAAACATCATATGGATGAGGTCAGTAGACTAAGTTGACAGTAGACTAAGTGCATACAATGTATCGATGTTTTGATCTACTGAACCAAAGCATTGTCAATATTGCCCTATTGCAATAGCACGGAAGACTACAAATTAAGGCATCTTGTTACTATAAGTGGTAGGGGAAGATTCGGTGATCCGGAGAGGAGAAATGGCTCAAAGTTTAAATTATGTTATTACAGGATAAATGAACAAGGAAATTGATTTGGAATAAAAAAGTTTCATTTGCAAAGTGACATTTTAGATATAATTCGTGAATTGTTTAAATGTGAAGAGGTATATGTCGCTTTGTTATATTTTATAATTTCAAAGAAGACAACTTTGATTAAAAGAAATGTGAAATAATATAACCCATAAAAACAGAGTTTAAAAAAAATCCTTGATATGTACTGCCAATTTTTATATTCATTAACACAGCGGGAAAAAACATTTCAATCAGCAAAATGTGCAGAAAACTACGTTTCAAAATTTATTTATTAAAAATAATTGCGAATTTAGGCTTTCACATCCAAATATCATTTGTTAATTATGATTGAAGTAATTTTAATATTTATTTATTAAAAAAAAAAAAAAAAATTGGCAACAGGAAATAGTTTCAATAATGATCAGTTCAATGGTATTTTCACGCGAGTGGTTGACGGAAAGTTGGTTTATTAGTACCGTAAAAGTGATCTTTTACTGACAGTAACAGCCCCAAAATTTGATAGAATGCATTGTCATATACATCGAACCTATCTGCCAGGTTTCAGTTCGATTGGATGATGGCAAGTGGGTAATTAGGCCTGCCAGATTCCGCACCCATCGACAAACATACACACAAAATCGAAGTTATTAAAAAGGACTCAAAATTACAATTTTTATTTTTATTTTTCTACCAAAAGTGTATGTTGACTATATTTTTCTAAAACTGAAATTTTTTTTAAAAAGTAGGATTCAGTTTCAGAGAATGCCATGTCATATACCTGGCTACTTTCATAAAATTTATAAATAGGTTTAAAGGAATTAACGTAAATATGTTATTTTTTTTTACTTACGCTTTCCTCTTCAGCATCATAACCATAACGTTCGTCAGCGAAAGCTAATGCAACCACAGCAGCAAAGATAAATACCTAAGAAAAACACAAAATCAGAAATAAGAAAAGAAAAAAACTCACAAATTCTATAAAAAAAAAAAAAAAATGAAATATAATATAAATGTACTATTTTTCCGTAATATAAGTAAGACAGTTTTTACGTTATATTTTATTTTGAAAATTTATTACAAGGGTTCATTACTATTTTCTGTTCCTTCTTGATATGGTAAACTTAAATACCTTTAATGTATATGCGTCTAAATTTTAAATTAAATTAAAAAATTGTCGAATTTTGTTAAAAAAAAATCAACCTACTCTACAATCTGATTATTTGAGATAGGAATATAAATTTTACATTATATAATTCAAAGAAATTTCGTCCCTAATGTTAAGTTCTAAAATTAAATTTCAATTACCTTGAACAGAATAAAATAATATTATTTTTACTCGTTTTCAAATTTATGGTTATTAATTATGAAAGTTTGTAGTGCATGCAGTTAATTAAAATGTTAGTTTAGCCAAAATCGTTTTTCGAAATAACTTTATTTGTATAATCCAAATGACGGTAAATAGATAACATATTTTAATCTTAGAAATATTCGTTTTTACGCTTACTCATCAATGATCTATTTTTGCTATTAATGATGGCAATAACCATCTTAAAATAGTAAAATAAATAAACCTTCTTGTTCCTCCAATTTATTTTCACTACGTGACATAATCACCAGATATAAGAAGCACGATATTTTTTGCTATTTAAAAACTAAATAACTAAAAAAAAGTAATAGTAAGGAACATTTCCTAATGAGTTGTGAATATTCAAATGTTACACTCCAATGGGTATAACTTCCCTTTATAAGAGAGCACCTAAGAATAGATTTTCAGAGAAAAATCACGCTTTTGGTCCCTTAAGTAGCTTATGGCATTATAAAAAGCTTTGTCTGGAATACTTTGTTTCTTGACAGCTACTTAAGGGAATATTGACTAGAAACTGTAATAATCACATTATTCCCATACTTTCACAGGAAGTTAGCATAAGCTGGATTAAATTGGACTAATCTAGTGTAAATATAACTCAGTCGAAAAAGAAATATTTGTCTTATGAGTTATTTCATGCAGGGTATCAATAATGTTTAAATAATAAGGTATTGTTGAAGATATATATCAAACTATGTATGTTTGCTTATTAAGTGAAAGAAACTAAATGTATATTTTGCAAACTTAAGTGGAAGGATTCAAAAAGTAAGTTAGAAAATTTATTCCACTTGCTATGTATGCTTGTAAAGTGAAAGAATTTATGTATTTAGTTAAGTTGTAATTTAATATCCATTTGAATGTGGGCCTTAGTAAATAGGATTTATATTTAAGAAAAGAGATTTGCTAATTTTTTGGAGGATACTTTATAAAGGTAACGAAGAAAATATGTTCCATAAGTTACGTATGCTTATAACGTAGAGGAATTCAAAAGATAATGTAGTACATATATTTCAAACTTGGTACAATGGAAGAAATTGTGCATTTAATGAAAATATTAATTTGAAATACTCATTTGAAAATGTGAATCTTGGTAAATGAAGGCTAGTGTTCAATGAAAGAGATTTTTGATAATCTCTATTAGGTACTTAAAAATACGGAATATATACTATGAAAATTGTCATGAGATTATCCTTGGTTCTGTATTATGAATTAACCTGAAAAACATTGTACAGGTTTTTTATTAAGTTTTTCATTAATTGTTAGTAGTTACGGTTTTAAATTAATTCATAATTGACACACACACAAAATTAAATGTATGTTAATTCTTCTTAAAAGATACACTTATAAATAGTATGCATATAACAATATTGAAATATCTTATATTTTTGGTTTTTATACCGTTTTTTTACACTCTAACTTTTTGGTTGAATGTTTCTGATATCAATTATTTATAAAACCAGTCTTTTAATTGTTAATATTCCATTCTAAATATTTTTATTTTTGATATGGTGTATGATATTTCTGAAATAAGATTTCGAAAACATGCATCACTATAATTAATAGAACTATTTCCATTTTTATGGATACACAAACATTAAAATTATTTAAAAATAGCTAAAGTACACATAAAAAAACTAAAAGGATAAACATAACTAAGGAAGATAAAATAAATTCATTTGTTGATTACTTATCTTCAATGTTTTTTTTCTGTTTTTTTTTTTTATAATAAACAGATTTTCTTAGGTTTAGATACTTTGAGATTAAGTTAATTATTTTATAGATTCAAAATGTCAATTTAAGATTACAACCAAGAAAATAAACTTTTTTCAATTTAACGTAAACAGTATTTATTTTAAATAGGCTAAAAATTTACAATCGAAGTAATTAATAGTTACTTAACAGTTGGAAGAAAATAAAATTTTCTATAGTTTCTGCACCAGAAAGCAGCTTTTAGGACCTTTTGTATTTTGTTGCTTCTAATAATCAGTCTATTTTTCAAATCTATCATCAAATCTATTTTTTCTTAGACCAGATGTATATTTTTCTTATATCATTTGTAACAAACGCTGCTCATTTTTATAACTTATAACCGTAATTAGTAACGACAACATTTTTGTAAATTGACTAAACATAGTTATATCTAAAAAAAACTTTAGTTGAGTGTGTTTTAAATGATATTGGGTACATTCAGTTGCACATTGACTAAACATGGTTGTATTTAAAATAAAATAAAAACTTTAGCAGATAGTTCTGCAAATAATATTGGTTTAAGGTCCAACAAGTTCCCTTACACCAGAACAGAAAAATCAAATTCTGTACTCGATGTTGATTTAATCCTATAGTTATCCAAAAAAGTTTCGTATGAATCCAATGTACGCAAAATCCATCATAAGCCCAATACAATTTCAGCAGTACATTACCTTGGAAAACATGACGACTGGACACTTCAAAAACTTTTTAAAAAATCCAGAACTCAGGAAGTGAGTAGAAGAACAAAGTATCACTTGATGTCGAACCGAAGAGCTGAAGACTACTTTGATGTAGTGGAAAGTCTGCCAAGATCTTATATAGGAGCAGCACTTCATCAAGTGACATCGACGCAGGAAAAAAAGAGGGTTAATTTTTCTCTTCCTTTTTGGGGTCGACACCGCATCCGTGCTTCAGTGAGCACCGCAACAAATGGTGCGAGACTGGCTGGCGAGCTTGTTTACTTTCTCTCTTGGTGAGAGCCGAGGATCTTTGTTTTGATAGAGAGGTACCTACGAGTCACTTAGTAACCTAGGCTTCTCTAATGTGTAGTTGGAGACACGCAGCAGTGCACATTGATCAATGGATCACTTTCGCTCGATGCTTGTTCTCAATATCTGTTCTTGTATGTGTTCGAGAAACGCGTTTCAATGTTTCGCAATGTCATTAATTAAAAGAGAGAAAAAAAAATAAACCTGATTTCCAATTTTTTTTTTAGATAAAATACGCAATTAAGAATATTTTGTTTAGCTATACAGCTTCTTTAAAAACAATATTTCAAGAAAGGGCAAAGAGGTCTGAAACAAACAAGAAGCATATAGAAAAAGAAACTATTTTCTTTTGCAGGAACACTAGCAGGTACAACCTAGACATGCAAGCACAGTTTTGCACGTCTCGGTTGTTTTGTCTTCTCAACCACCATGCTCATTTTTAAATTTTTTGAAACACTGGGCATACTCAATTGTAGAAAAATCAAATAACAGATGTGTGAAAACGAAAGGTTTTCCGCATTTTGAGGTCTGGAGATCTGAAGGTAGTTTTAAAATGTCTACCAAATTAGATAAATACCAAATGTCAGTTAATGATTAGAAAATTAACATAAAACAATCAAAAGATTCATGCGTACTTCTTATTCAGGTACGAAATCCATATGACAAATTGGTCGTTTTATGCAAATAGTAGGTAAGAGCCACGATACGTCAATGTTTCCATATTAACATTCATTTATGTTACGAAATGCCTCCCCTACAAACTATAACCAGCACTATAAGAATAAACTTCGGTTAGAATTTTGAGGTTTAAAAATAAGAGTGAAATGAAAATTTTGAACGATTGTGTGATGCATAAATAAATAAGTTTGAGCCCTATGTCGATTTATATTATGTTTGGAGGTAGTACGACAACGAAAATAAGTAGAACTGGAAAAATGTTTGGATGACATACCGTCCAAACGACCACCGATCAAAAGACAGTAATTATTTCTATGTATAACATATGCTCTTGTTCTTCTTACTCTTAAAGTAATTTTGCCTTAGGATAGAATATTTTGAATAACAATGCAAAACTTCTTGCGATGAACAATAAGTACCTCTTACACTTAAATGAAGTAATCTTTCTCCATATTAGTCCAATATATATTGTGTCTTGATGGCAAGTGTGGCTGCTTCAAGTACTACAAGGTAAATAAGTGACATACTGGGGATACCAAATTGCATTCCATGAACGCTTATCCATAGGATGTTCATTTATAGTGGCGCAAGGATCATCTTGCCATAAAATGAGATGAGGTATACCCTATAAAGAAGTACAGTTAGGTTTAAATTGATTAAATTGTATAAGGAGAGTTTATTGAATTTGAAAGTTTAGAAGTTAGATTAGAATCGCAACCATACATAAGTACTTTTCAAGGTTGAAAGATATTTTGGGGAAATCTATAGAAGAGGTTTTAGATTTGCATCCAGTACTAAGGAGGTTTGCGAGTTAAACTTGAATGGTTAAAAGAACTTCTTATCTATCCAGGTTTTGTTTTGAGTTGATACTGGAGTTATGGATAAATACTGTTAGGAATTCATACATGATGCCGCTGCCAACCTGGTTTCTGAAGTACTTATTTTTATTTTTATATTCCTCTTTTTCAAGTTGTAACTTTTATTGTATTTTTAAATCCTTTATATTAACTTCTATTTTGTTTGTGGGTATGTTTGTCGAAGGAGGGTAAATCGGCGGTGGCCTAATTAACCCCCTTGCCGTCATCCAATCGGGCTGAAAGTTAGCAGATAGATTCGATGTCGAGATGATAATACATTCTAACAAATTTTGGGGCTGAAACTGTCACTTAAAGGTCTCTTTTACGGAATACTAATAAACCAACTTGCTATGATACAATCACGGTAGAATAGCAGTTAATCGACCATTGAAGAAACTTTTTCTTGTTGCCAATTTTTTTTATAATTAAATAATAAAATTGTTTTCATCAGAATAAATTCAAGATATTTGGATGTGAGTGGGACGTTCATTTTTAATAAATAAATTTTTAAATTTAGTGTGCAGCACATTTTGCTGATAGAAATATTTTTTATGTTTAAAATTAAATTCAAACACCAAACACACTCTGCTTACAGAATCGTGTTAATGAATATAAAAATTGGCAATGCATGTAAAGGATTTGTATTAAAAACTTTGTTTTTATGGGTTATATTATTAATTGTCTATTTAGTGTGTAAATAGTAAGAAGGTATTTTTTAGTTTAAAACACATTTTGAATAAAAGTTTTATGAAACGTTTGACTTGTTTATACATTTTTTACTACAGATTTATTAATAAATAGGGAACTTGCGAGTATAATATAGATTATACTGAGTATTGAATGTAATGTTTTAATTTCCTAGAAATTTCTCAAAAAGGAAACAAAATCCTATAACCATCTGATTACTTTGAAAAAATATAGCAATCATGATAAATGGGGTTATGACTTACAAGCTCCACTGTTGGGTGTTCCAGGTGAGACCTAAAAATATTTTTTTGAAAATGCCAGGTCTCACCTTCTAAAAATATTCTTTCTGTTGAAATATGATATTAAAAATTAAGTCATTTCACAAAATTTTAAAGGTTCATACAAAATTTGAATTTCTAACTAATATGCAAATTGCAGAATTCTGTCACATCATATGCCATGGCTGAGAATGAAAATGCTATGGTTTTACCCATATTGATAAAATTAATAAATCATCCGGAGAAAGCTTTGATGAAGAATTCGCTGTAGAATACATTCAGATGATAGTACAAAACCCTAAGGCAATAAAATAAAATATGCAATCACAGCTCCATTATTATTCCAAGAGTTGCTGTTGTGATAAATCGAAGTAAGACCAGCATTAGAAGATCCACAGTTATAATATCATCTATAAAAAATGAAGAAGCTTTTCGTTCCTTTTCCATTATGTATGACTCATCAGTTAAGTCTCTAGTGCTTTAAAAAAGTAGAGTCGCTATGTACCTAATGAACAATTAAAAACACAGTTTGGAACATTAAACTTAGTTATTCATTGGAATGGCAAATTGCTATCCAATTTGGCATGCGAAACCAAAGAAAAGTTTAATTGTTTAGGGGTATTAGTTTCTTCTTTTTAAATTTGAAGAAATATATGCTTCTTGGCGTTCTTAAGCCATTATTGGGAACTGGCAAAGCAGAAACTGATGCGGTTTTTGAGCTCTTACAATCGTGGAAGTTTGAATCCCAAGGAATTGGTATATGTTTCATTACAACCACAACAAATAGAAGATTTAATGAATACTTTACTCTCCTTGAGCAAATAATATGCAGAAACCTTTTGTAGATAGCATGTGAACATAACAAATTTAAGTTTGTTCCAATGCATGGTGTGGTGTGTTTCGGAAAATCTACTTGCCCCAAATCTTTTTATTTAAGAGATTCTCGGAAAATTAAACTCAACCATCATGAACCACAAAAACAATTTACGCTTTTCAAAAGCAGATAAACATTGTAATAAAACTATCTAGAGATTATTAAAGATAGCTTTTAAATCTTGCATCATTAATACACATTGTAGACTTTCAATTTATCATTTGGAAACCACGCGCTCTTCACTGAGCTTGTTGGATGGCAAAAGCCATTCATTTCTTGAAAATCAATTTATTGTTTTTTAGTAATGGCCACAGTGGCATTAATTTCTTGAGAGTTTCAAGCTATGAAAACGATTTGATAATAGGTTTATTGTGTGTGAGCACGGGAAAAGTTTACTTGTTGATCTGCCTTCGATGATACAGGTACTGATTCAAAGGTTGAGAGAATATGGTAACAAAAAATTAAACCATAAATTAGTAAACATTATTGCACGTCATTCTTAGTACTTAAATGGAGAACCTTAAAGATTAGCTTGTTTTCAGATCTTATTTCTTACAAGCAAATATCAAGGCTAGCTTTTAACATGGAAAAGGTATTGAGATTGAGTTCTTATTCATTATAATTGTTTCCTATCAAATTGAATAATTTGTGTAATTCATATAGTTTCTTTAAAACAACTAAATTTAAAGGCAATTTCCTCAGTGTACGAGTTTAAGATTGGCCTAAAACAGCGTTCGCCACTAACTTTTAGAGGCGGGCCGTATGACTTATGGTTGGTTGTATTCAGATTATCTGGCGCCGTCAGCAACACGAGGGCTATAATGCGCCGAAACATTTCGTCATTAGACAAGCCAACATACATTTACAAACACCCATGCCAACACGGGACTCGAACCCGCAACCTCGCGGTCTAGAAGCTAGCACGCTAACCACTATACCGTTTGGTCGGCCCGTATGACTTATGTTAGAGCTTTTCGCGGGCCGGATACACCAACTTATGTATATTTAATTATTATCGATTTAACAATATGTAACATTTCTAAAAACTGAAAAAAATATTGAATTTTTTATCTTAGTAAATTTACAATTGATATTGGATTCTTTTTTCTAATAATTTAAAAAAATCATTATTAGTAAATAAAAGTCTAAGAAAGATGTCAATATTTTGTTCCAACTTGACTATGGGTCTTGATCTAACTTTCAATAAAAGTATTTAAACTGCACTTCCAGATTACTCTGTTTTAGTCGATATTTATTGAGAGACGATGGCGGTTGAAATCGTTCAGTTTATTTTATGCTAGAGTCGATGTCTGTTGCAGTATTTGTCACAGCCAATCTTAATAAATTGTCCAAATGAGATTCAGTTTAGTTATTCCTGTATTTATTATTGATTAAAATCATCTTGCTGAAAGCTTCTTCATAAAGTTTCTTTGGGCACGATGTGGAGAACTCTGTTCTACATAGTAAACAATTACTATTCTGGACAAATTACAATCATGTAAAAAAAAAGTCCATACCGTGAAATTTTATTTTTTATTCTTCTGTACTGCCGGCGGGCCGCAGGAAAATCTGTCGCGGGCCAAATCCGGCCCGCGGGCCGCGTAGTGGCTGACGCTGGCCTAAAACATCGTCCTATAAAAAAGCTGCAATATTTTCCGAAAACTTTATCTTTTGTGAATGAGGTTTATGAATGAGATGTTGCATTGACGCTTGAATTTAAATTGTGAAACAAAGAATAAAGAGCATTACAGATTTTGTTACAAGACGCACAGATGCACAGGAAGAAGTTTACGAAGTACAATCGCCAAAATCTTCTTAAAATGTAGTAGATTATTATTTTTTTCCCTCGTTGGTGTTATTTAACATTTAGAAAATACTACTTTACTTAAGTTCACTTCATGTGAAAAATTACACACAAGATATAAAGGACAATTAAGTAATAATTTCTTGTTTTCAGTATTATCTTCTCTTTACTCCGGTCCAAAATAGCTTTTAATACAAACTTTGAATGAAAAGATATATTTGTAACATTCATAAATAAAAAATAAAAAAAAAATTATTTGGACATTAATAGCTTTTGACGTAGCTAATAAAAAGCCACATTTTACATTATTTTGTTAATTTTTATATTAATTCAATGACCTTGGAGGACCTCTAAATAAAATCTACTAATAATTCAAGGTGTATTAATTGAAAGATCATTTTTAGTGGGTGAGAGTTTACATTTTTAAAAGTTGATTTTTCCTGGTCACCCTATTAATAGTGTATCGATGGAAAATCATTTTGTTTAATTTTTTTATTTTTTTATTTCAGTTTTCTATTATTTTTAAAAAGATCCACACCATAGACTACTTTAAATTAATAATGTGACAAATCAGTTTTATCGTTGGCTATTGTTTCTAGTTTATCTGCAGCTATAAAGAAAAAAGCTATGACTTACTGATTGTTGTTCATCCCTAAATTTCATGCTTCCCATGAATCTAGAAGGTTCAAATTTTCACAGGAGTTCCTTATAAACTCAATTAGGGAAATGATGTTTCTGATATTTTGTGTTTAAGAAAGTAAAATCGTGAAAAGAAAGAGTCTTGAAAAAAGAAAAAGGAAATCGTGAAAAGATAGATAATATGTTCCTAGCTTATACTCAATAAATGTCAAGTAAGACGTAACAAAATTTCAATGTCGAAAACGAAACTCAGTTTTTATTTTACAGGTTAAAAATCAGAATTCTTCTCGTAGAATTGCAGGGATGTAGGGGAAAAAAATTTCAGCTGTTTCATTTTAAGAAACTTGATTATTCATCATTTCGCAAATGTAATAATAATTCCAATGAGAAAAAATTCCCACTACTTAAATATTCTACACTGCGCCTTCATTACTTTACCATCCGACTACTCCATCGAACATGTATGGGGATGAATTTGCTGAAGAATATGTATCTTTGCCGTTAAGTTTGCAAATTGTAATTTTTAATTTTTTTGATAATTTAAATTGTTACAACTACTTTATTTATCTAAGTTCAGTTCTGAATTTATCCATTTTTGATAAAATATTCTTCTATTCTTGTAAGTTTTATGAAAAATGGATTTCCTAAAGTTGTTAAATAATAAATTTTCTTAACTAACAGACAGTTACAGCTCATACTTACTTTTAAAATGCATTTTGTTTATCAACTTATAGTCAACTAAAGACACTTAAAAAAAAAAAAAAAAAAAAAAAAAAAAAATCTTCTATGAAGGCTATATTTTGTAACTTTTGACTGAAGTCTAATGATAAAATTATTAAGAGCTTAGATAACAGAGCTGTCGAATATTTCAAATCCAGGCAGTTGTTGGGGAGTTCTATTTCGTTTTGGTAAACAACTCAACAGTCCTCCAACAAACATCAACAGCAGGTGAGGATTCCAGTCAGGGGAACTTGTATTGCTAATTTGTATTCATAAAAAGGGTATTGTTATCCGTAGGAAGGAATGGGGATATTTTTAGATCGTATTGTCAGGTAGGGTCAGTGAATAAGGGTCCCACGAAAATATGGATCATAAATAAGTATACCACATTTTATTAAATTCCCAGATGCCGAAAAAATAGCATTTCTTATGAAAACATGTTATTGTTGACCGATAGAACCCGTGGAAAACGAAGGGGACAGGGATTGTCTAACCAAGTTACAGATTCCAGGTGGTATGGAACGAGACAAATATTATTGCAAAATTCTTAACTCGTAAACAAGCGATGTATATAAATATAAAAAATCATTCTGGGGACTTCATTCGGAGTTGAGTTTTGAGTAATCAGATACCACAGAGATCAGGAGTGTGGGTTCTCAGATGTTAATGCCTTGAATTATACACCTTTAGATAGTGCCTGTTCGGAGGGTTAATCATCAGAGCCATGGGTAGACAACTAAGTGGTAAGTGTTCTCACTTATATTACTCCTCACAGTCAAGTCCGCAATAATAACATTTGACTAAAATAGTACCTTATTAATGCAAGTTCTTAAATGGTTAATTGAAACTTAGCTTAAAGTTATCATGGTTAATTTGAATTCCAATAAATTGTTAGTTAAGATCATCATAGTAGAAATTGTATTAACAATCAACTGTATTGTAACTTACATAACAAGAATCTGTAAATATATTAAGTGTAAATAAATGTCCTTAAATTAACCACCAGCATTGATTCAGTGTGTACTTCTTTATGAGTTTAATTATTGATCACTTACGTTACGGACAGAGAGCTATTGTAGCTACTCAACACAGTGACAAAGGTAAAATAATCAGTTTTTACTACAACACAAATTTTAGGAATCTACTTTTAGATTAATTGATACTTATCTAACACAAATGTAAATGTATCCTATCATAGAGAAAATCACACAACAACTAAAAATATGCCAGACTTTCATGCTGTATGTTTGCAAAACTTGATTTGTCGAGTATGGTATGTGGTGACATCTTTTGTATTTACGGTTTTTGAGAATGGCAACATCTAGTTTGTTGTGATATTATTCTTTAACATTGCTCTTCTTACCATTTTGTTGTTACTAGCGATTTTGTTTAGCGGTTCTACTTAAACCATGAAATAAATGTAATATCACTTTAAATCCCAACCCGCCCTATACCGCCTTGTAGAGAATTTCCCAGCTAACCGCCTTTCGGGCGGTTGCAGGGGTAAACGTATATTTTCAAGTGAGGGGAACTGCCCTGCCTTAGTTGTTTAAAGCGTGACGGTCCTCAACAATAGGCTATTGTGGGGCATGTAGAGGGGAGACATGGATTTAAAGTACTCAATGTCAAACTGCCCCACCCTTTGGACATGGAGTAAGATAGTCAGGGACTCTTCTTTTATGCGAATCTTGTCATGTACTTAGCGGTGGCGTTTGTTTCATTGATAAGACGCCAACTAAATTCTCTGACATATCAAGCAGATGACCCAACGCACACTCCTATTGCAGGCTGTATACATATAGTAATGATCTTTTAATGGTCGACAGTGACCCCCCACAGCAATCCCAGGAGTGGCAGACAGGAGAACGAGTCGGGCGAGTTCATTTCCAGTTTTTATGAATGGAAAGTCATCGGGGTTTTGTGAAACCCACAACGCTGACTCCATGGGATTTAAAGGGATATAAGATTTTTGTCTTCTATTTTGTTTGTAATTGAATACCACACTGATAAAGTTAGGCACCCGGTGTACCACATTGGAACTTTAATCGTATCGCTTTTACATTAGGCTCAGATCACCATCGCAGTGGAGAATACAACGGAAAACGATTCCTCCTAGAACTCAAAACAAACGGAGAGGTCTTTTTCCACGCAGGTTGCTGCAGTCTTAGTCAAGCCTCCACCTTTTCGATCTAGCACGCCAGGTTTGTGGTTTGCTCATATAAAAGCTCAATCTCACACTGTCAAATTAACCGTTAAAGAAACAAAATATTTCACCGTTGTTGGTACGCTGGAACAGAGAGTTTTAAATGCGGTAAGTGACATTGTTACTTCGTCACCGGAAAATACTCCGTACCAAATATTAAAAGCTGCTCTGATTTCGCTTTTAATTGATTCAAATAACGTTCAAATTAAAAAAAATCTTGAGTGGAATAAATTTAAGCATTGAAAAACACAGTCAATTTCTTCGCGAAATGCGTCAATTAGCTGCTAGTAAAGTGAATGATTATTTTTTTAAATCACTTTGGCTAAATCAACTACCGGAAGCACTCGCAAACTATATTGGCACTTAATTCAGAACCTCTCGATAATCTAACCACTATGGTAGATAAAATTCATGAAACTTTTGAATTCTAAACTATCTCACGCATTTCTCAACATAAGTCGCAGGCGATAGCTGGCGAAATCAACATTGCTTCCTTGGCTGCAAAAATTAATGAGATAGCTCGCGAAACCCACGAACTTAATACCAGCTGTGGCAGATCGCCAAATCAAAAAATTTGTCGTATCAAATTCCATAGGTCCAAGAGCAGGGTTGACATGTGTTGGTATCATAGAAAGTTTGTACCAAGCCTTGTCATTTTGAAAATTCATCTGCTACGGAAAGCTAAGTGGCACATCGTTGGCGGCGTCAAGCGATGGTCGCCAACATTCAAGTCGCCTATTCATTTTTGATAGCACAAGTGGGCACCACTTTTTAATCGAAACCGGAGCAGAAATTTCTGTGTTACTTCTTTCTTCTAGAATTAAGCACATTAAGACCGATCAGAACTTTTCTCTATATGCTGCTAATTCGTTTAGAATAAATATCTATGGTTCAGAACATTTGTATCTAGACCTCGGCTTAAGCAGCAGATTCCTTTGGACTTTCATCGTTGTTGATGTTGCCAAACCTATTATTGGTGCTGACTTTTTAAAACAATTTGAATTGCTGGTCGATGTCAAACGAAACATCTTGTCGATACTATGACTTCACTAAGTTCAATAGGTATAATCATCAGTGATCCATCTTCAAGACTGACAACAATATCAACTGATATCAACAATTTACAAGTTAAAATACTTTTTGAGGAGTTTAAGTGTCTAACATTTCAATCAACTGAGATGAAACCAGTCATTCCTCCTGTAACTCATCATATTGTTACCAAATGTTCACCTGTTGCTGCCAAAACACGTCGCCTCGCTTCTGATAAATTAGCACGTAAAGAGTTTGACTGTAAACTACAACAAGGGATATGTCGACATTCAAAAAAGCTGTTGAGGAAGCCTACTGTATTTTGTTCCCAAAAAGACCAGCGGATGGATGACTACAAAGGTCTAAATGTAATCACTCAACCTGATCGCTTATAATTTGAATGGATGCAAGGTATTCTCTACGATCGACCTCGTCAGAGCCTACAACCAAAATCCAATGGCTTTAGAAGATATAGAGAAAACAACCCTTACAACACCTTTTGAACATTTCGAATTCGTAAGGATGCCATTTGGATTAAGAAACGCTGTTCAAACTTTTCAGCGTTTCTTAAATTCTATTTTACTAGGACTCGATTTTTTGCTTCGCATACATCGACGACTTGTTGATAGCCTTCACAATGACGAAGAACATTTCTTTCTTTTACGTCAAGTTTTCGAAAGACTGAAAGAAACTGGTTTGATTATCAACATAGAAAAATGCATATTTTCTCAACCTGAGGTTATTTACCTCGGACATCAAATTAGTGCTTATTGAACAACAGAACGAATTGAAATTATCAAAGAAGTTCCTCGACCAGCAACAGTAAGAGACTTGAGAAAAGTTCTTGGAATTATCAACTTCTACATACGTTTTATTCCAAATGCAGCAAAACATCAAGAAATTTTGAATTACTATCTGAAGGGATCCAAGAGAAAAGACCTATCTAAAATCCAATGGTCTGAAGACTCAATAGAAGCTTTCGAGTTGGCCAAGCAACAAATTTGCTCTGAAGTTAGCTTTTGTCACTCCTGTCCACACTCTTCACTGGCTTTAATGGTTGACGCATAAAATGCTGCTACAGACGGGGTTGTTCAATAAAAAGTTAACGATGTGTGGAAACCTCTGAGTTTCTTCTCCAGACGTCTCACACCAGCATAAGTTCGATATAGTACTTATGTTGGAGGACTTCTTGCTGCATACTCTACAATGAAACATCTTCAGTATCTTTTAGAAGGACGAGAATTCATCTTGTTTACAGACCATCGTCCCTTGATCTATGTTGCACGTCAAATCTATTTTGCACATCATTTCTTCAGTTACGTCATCTTAATTTCATTCTCCAATTCACTTCGTATAGTCAGCATATTTCGGGCAGCATTTAAGCATAGTTCACTTTATTTCAAACCATTACAGAGATAAGAGCGCGCCATTGTCTGATCCGCTGTTTTCATGAAAGCCGCCAACACGTGGCAATGTTTACACTGCTAACACAGAGAATTAAAGCCGTTTAAATTTATACTCGTTTTTATGTATTAAATCTTAACTTTAGGAACTGATTTTAAAACTGCGAATTTTTTATAAATGATAATTTTTTTCCATCTAATTAACTGCTTTTAACAACAAAGTACAAATTTTGAATATTTATCAAGAAACATTGTGTAGCTGGAATAAATTTTTGAAACAACAGCTTCAAGTTTGATTTTTTTTTCTTTCTTTTTTGTAAACATTTAGACCTAAAAGTAAAAGAAAAATTCGCGTGAATCAGGAACTCGAATGCTATTTCTGAAAATATAAATTCTTATTAATTTATTAATAATCATTTGTTTGTTGTCATTATAGAGATGAAACTAAAATATTTCTGAATGAAGGGCAGCATCAATGCACCGCATACTTTTTTTAGGAGCCTTTGTTATATGTTTTTAAGATTACAATTTTTAAAACTTAAAAATATTAAGTAACCAGATTTCTGCTTAACTGTTATATTTTCGTAGTATGATTTTTTTTATTGGTTTATAGTCAAATTTAGGTTGTCAGTGTTAAAATGAAATAGTATATATACTTTTAAAATTCTATAAATCACCAAAAATTTTAACAAGTTTATAGCAAAGAAAGAAATTTATGAAATTTTTTTTTAATATATTTATTAATACATATATGTTACGTTACAATAAATGAATATAATGCATATAAAAATAAATATGCATAGAAATAATGTATCCTTACATGGTATATAACTGGTACAAATATAATATTTCTTAAAAGCCAAGTGAGTGCTTGATTCCCCCCCCCCCCCTCTCTGATTTAATAACACGAAAATTCATTTCAATGCCAAATAAAAAAGGTTTAATTTAAAAACCAACACCGAGTTTGAGTATTTTATTCCCATTTTATAATTTATGTCAGTTCTCATTAAATTTGATATTTGTTAAATTTTTAGATAAATGGAGTTACAAGCCAAATTAAGGGTTTCCAGTTTCGTTATCTGTCTTAAAAATTAGTTTTGAAAAAATATTGATGAATATATTACAATTTTGAAGTAGAAAACTAAGTTTGAACACACAATCATCACATTTCAATACAAAAATACAGTATATTTAATAATGAGAAAAAACTTTCATACATGTAAATTTGTTACCACTAGGACAAGAATTTCTAGTGTTCCATTTAGTGTTAGTTAGATTTCCAAAATCATTCACCCATAAATTTATTTCATCCATTGATTTAAAGTTGCTTCTAATGATGATAATATCTTCATTTTGCACGATAATATTTTCAAAAGATGAAGGCAAATTCTGAATGGAAAGCTGCATACTAACATTTGATAGTTCGTCATCCATTATCATAAACTAAAAATAGATCCTAACATTTACAAGAGACTGGTTATTCTGTCTACCAACAGAAAATTAAATAGAATAATACGAATTCTAAATAAAACACCCCATTGCTCATTTTGCGATCCTTTTTATAGCCCTCAAAACATTTCAAGCCCATCCTTGAACAACCTAGAAAAATCAACCCTGTTCCAGTCGTCCATTGCTCGAAAGTTCATCCATAAGATTTTTTCGGGCTGCCCCTATGATTAAAGTCTAACTATAATTCAAATGTAAGCAAAAGATAAAATAAAAGCATAATATATATATTTATATTTGTCCATCCACAAAGTAAAAAGAAACATAATATTTTTTGACTTAAAGCGTTTTCCATGAATATTAATTCTTACGAAACCGAAAGAATTCATAACTTTTTCTAGTTCCATTTGTGTCCAGCTTAAAGTTTATTTTCATTAAAACAAATCAATTTGAATTCTTTGATATTTCTTGTTAAGATTATTTGCCACTGTTTTAAAGAAACTATGTTGACACACAAACTTCTTCCTGAAATTAAATTCATATATAATAAATTTCTATAAAATGAAAAGTCACAATTAAATGTACGTGTATAAATAAGGTGTGTGTGTGTTGGGGGGGGGGGGGTGCTTAACTCCACTTTGAATAATGCTAAATTTCATTTTAATGGCGCATAAAAAAAGGATTCCTTATTAAAATAGACAACAATTTTTGAAAAATTGAGCTTTGTTAAATTCTCACAGATGGCGCCACTATTCAAATTTTTAATTCATTATTATTAAAAATAGGTTCGTATTTATTGATACTCATAATACAATTTTGAAATCACAATCTAACTAAGTTTGACTATATAATTATCACACTTCATTAAAAAATTATAATAATCAGGAATAATTTATCAGCAAACACGATTTTCTCCTATTGACAAAAATTGACTTTCATTCTGTCGCAACCAGCACTCTTCATTTTGACCGCCATTTTTTGAGGGCGTGGCTTCCACTTTGTCAACGCCCTATTCTCCGACTGACAGGAAAATTGACCAATAGCGCGCTCTCATCTCTGTAATGGTTTGAAATAAAGTGAACTATGCTTAAATGCTTTAGGGCAAAGACAACATTATCGCTGACACTATGTCCAGACACGAAGAAATAAAACTTCCCGAAACTCTGGATGATGCCAAAACTGCCAAAGAGCAAACTAATGACGATGAACTGAAAAAGCTAATTTCTTCAAACACAAACCTTCGACTCGAGAAGTTTCCTGTAATCGGATTGGAAGAACAAATCTTTTGTGACATTCCGAACTGACATTTCATTATCCTTTCTTAAAATGGTTTTGATTCCATTCATAATTTTTCCCATCCTAGCACTCTTGCTATAGCGGCAGTCGTCCCGAAGAAATTTATTTGGCCATCAGTCAAACAGGACTGTAGAACATGGACTAAGAATTGTTTGCAGTGTCAAAAATGTGAGATACATAGACACATTCATGCCCCTTTGGGACAATACCTTCCCGTTTCCAAGAGATTCGATGAAGTTCATCTTGACATCATTGGTCCACTTCCCTCATCAGATGAAAAACGCTATTGCGTTGCTTTAATTGATAGGTTTACGCAGTGGCTTGAAGCAATTCCAGTTCCTGATATGCAGGCCGCCATGGTACCTTCGGCTGTATACAATGCTTAGGAACACCTTCTGTTGTCATCACCGACCAAGGATCACACTTGGAGTCAACTCTCTTCATGGAACTTTCACATCTCTTGGGAATCAAACGGAAACGCACCACAGCCTACAATCCTGCATGTAATGGATTAGTTGAACGATGGCACTTTACACTGAAGACAGCGTTCACTTGCCATGCCAACAAACAGTGGACCCGAGTGTTACCTAAGGTTCTTTTAGGATTATGTTCGATTCTAGTCAAGAATTCAAGTCTACTCCTACAGAATGTGTTTATGAAACAAACCCCCGACTTCCTGGAGATTTTCTTCACACAACTCCAAATTCTCATCGGAATTTGTAAAAGAATTGAAACAACATTTCGCAGACATCAAGGTCGTCTCAGCTTCAAAACCTCCCATCTTTATTTTAAAAGATTTTCATTCCTGTCAAAAGGATTTCGTTCGAACCGACTCAATACGTGCACCATTTCAAGCTCCATATGAAGGTCCGTACGAAATTAAAGACAGAACTGATAATTATTTCACACTTTTGGTAAACGAAAAAGAAAAGAACATTTCAATCAACAAACTAAAGCCATGCTTTGTAAACAATCAAAACAATATTTTGCCAAAACGAACGAACCCACCTTTTATTCCTGCTGTTACTCACAACGAAGAAACAATTCCAAACTATAAAATCCCTATTGCACAAACCTTGCCTACGACGCGTTTTGGGAGAACTGTAAAATTTCCTTCCAAATTTTAAGATTTCGTTTAGTGCCTTCGAAGTGTAGGAGTAATGTGGTGACATCTTTTGTATTTAGGGTTTTCGCGAATGGCAACAACTAGTTTGTAGTTATATTATTGCTCTTGAACATTGTTCTTTTTACCGTTAGGTTGTTACTTGCGATTTTGTTTAGCAGTTCTATTTAAACCATGAAATAAATGTAATATAAGATGTTTATCTTCGATTTTGTTTGTAATTGAATGCCACACCGTTAAAGGTATTTAAAATGTAGTACACACGTGTAATACAAATAACTGAATTATGAACAAAGACAAACTTACATAAGAAGGGCCGTTTTCAAGTATTTAATATTGCACGGAAGCGTAAAAGTAAAACTAAAACCAAACTTAATGTTTTCATTTTTTATAGATGTTGAACATTGCAAGTAATACTATTAAAGGTTATGAGAAAAAATATCTAAATGGGTGCATAATTTAAAATCGTAATAAAATAAAATCGGTTCAATTACAAATCGTATTTGGTTTGCTAATCTTTTATAAGTACTGAACAGACTTTTTTTATGAGTGTGAGAATTTTTTTTATCGGGCTTTAAAACAATAAAGCCATCATTGAAACTGACTTGTCATCTTGAAAGTTAATACATTTATGAATCTATATCATACATTTATAACTTACCAGCAGTATAAAACCTACTTTTATTTATAGTTTAATTTCCTATTGTACATAAAATATACATAAAATACAAATAATATGTGTGTAATATTTAAAAAATACTGAAAAAAATATTTTTAGATAAACAAGTATCAACAAGTATACATATTCTGGTTAAACACAAATTTTATTTGTAATGAAAAATTCTTAAAGTTTCAAAGAAATTGTAGTCACATATTATTGTCAATTTTAGGGTTTTATTTAAAGATATAGATGTAATTATAAGGTTAAGAAGTTTTATGTTAACCCATAGCTAATTTATTACCATCAGGTAATTTTTAGACAATCATTTCTGATACTACTAATGCATATTCTTAAAAGTTAAAAATATTTTTCAGTTTGTTTAACTGATTTTTAAATAAAAAAACTGGATTGAGATTTTGATGCTGCTTTGTCATTAATTATCCCTATCAATTTTAATTAAGCAAAGTTAAAGCGTCTACAAATTATCCCGCTTGTTTCTCAACATCAAGTACAAGATATAACGGAATATAATCTTTCTCTGTCTTATTGATTTATATTGGAGCAGTTTTTGTTTATTTAATTCTTCGTATTTAAGTGAAAATTTTTTCCTCAATTTCGGTTAGATCTACCAGTAGAATTTCTAAATATTTACCCATTTCACCAAGACAATTCAGCAAAGAAGAGCCACAACAAGATCTTCTGTATTTAAAAGCTGTTAATATGTTTATGTTTTAACAAAAAGAAGAGGAAGAAAGGCGCGTATAAATGAATTGCTCAGTGAAATCAAATTTTGGGCGGTTTATAAGATAATTAGGGTTTTTGGGATAACAGATATGAATAAATTGAAATGTAGATCATTGCCAAGACCATCAATTGACTTAAAAATAGAAAAAGATTTCAAAACATGATTTATCGGATTTTGGGCTGACTCTCTTCCACTGCTAGATTGTACATGTACGTAGGTGTACCATTTTTGGCTTACACTACACTTGCTTAAAATTAACTTACCTTAATTCAGTTTAGTCCAATTTAATGACTGTATGAGGAACTCTGTCTAAAACGTTTAATTTAACTTATAACCCGTGCTTTTTTTGTAAGTTCAGTTTTACCTGGTTAGTAGTTTTCGAGTTTTCTTTCGGAAGTGATATACGAGAGCCTTGTCGCTCGCCTTAACCTTATAACAATACCACCTACGATTAGACCTGCACAATTTTGAACTTGGTTAGATGACCAGTTACCAGCACTTAAGTTACCAAACTTAATCTAGTAGCTATCTCTCTGGAGCTTTCTATGATGCTCGTCTTATGGATAACTCTGTAGTCTGGAATTTTTCGTGGATTACATCTAGGCCTCATGCATCTCGTTCTCTCCGCTCCGACGTAAAATTAAACATCAGCAGTAGCCCGTCTCACTTGTCACAGCATGGTCAATGAAGGGAAGAAGTAGCCCCTGAGAGCTCGCTCCTCCTTTTTACATCATAATGAGATGATCCCTATTATCCATGGTCCATTGCACTTGAGGGTCCTCCCTCCAAGAACCCCCCCCCCCCATCTTCGCCTCTGCCCAATCCAAATCAGGCCGTAAATTTCGCTCTGACCACTTGACCCTGTACTGCTGAGTCTTGAACAAAACGAGCTAGGAAGGCTAGTCCCCTCTCATAAAAATTACATCTAGGGTAGGTCTCTACTTGAACCCCCAATACATTTTTCACCGCCCTCGGAAATTTTAGTATGCATTGCAAATACTAGAGTCTTAAATTAAGACTCCATTTGCTTCTGAATCCCCACTTTTATTACTTTCTTTACGTGCGTGTTGGGGATGGAATAAGGACCTACCATTAAGGTTTTTGTCAAATTTGCTCATGCGCATAAGGTAGCTGCCATTGAAAAAATCATGTTTTTCAGTAATTGCTAAAAAACGGCTCTAACAATTTTGTTCAAAATCACTGTGGTAATGCATCTGAAGGTGTTCTAAATATTCCCCCCTCCGAAGCTCTTATAAAAATGCGATAAAAGCGTAAAAAGTGGGAAAACGAGTGCCTTTAACACATTCGACTTGAGAATATGTGCCACAATCGCAATTGTGTCTATTAAATTTTTTAAATGACAGTTGAAAATAATTGAAGAGAGAATACTTCCGTTACGTTTTAAAAGAAGACTCTTGTTTCCGAAATGGCAGTAAAACCGGATAACTTGCACTAGACATTCGACTTGAGAACATCTACCACAGCATCAATTGTGACTTTTTTTTAACTGAGAGTAAACAGCAGTTGTGACTTTTTTGTAACTGAGAGTAGTGAGAATAATTGAAGAAATGAAGAAAGAACACTTTCGTAACGTTTTAAAAGAGATATCTTGTTTCTGAAATGTCAGAAAAACCGGATAAATCCCATTAGACATTCGACTTGAGAATATCTACCACGATTTCAACTGTGTCAGTTATATTTTTAATCATATAGTATAGAACCTAAGTTCTTTGACTCGCTAGGTGAGCTTTATTCTTTTAAAAGATGAGTTCAATCAAATATATCAAGGAAATAATTAAATATATATATTTTCTTTCTTATTTTGTAATTCTTAATACTAACTATTTATAAATGAATGCATTTTGTTCTCTTAAAATATAGTATTCTTTTAAACGGAAAGAGGCTGAATGAAGCATATTACAGTCTAAAAATACAATGTTAGCCAATTTCATACGCTATCATTTCAAATCCGATAATAAAATAATAAACAACAATTGGAAATACACGAAGAACAATAAAAAAAAATTCTGTCGAAAGAAAGTTAAGAGTATAGAATTTAAAGTAATTTTAAAATTTCTTCAACCTGAA
Source organism: Linyphia triangularis (assembly GCA_963978545.1). NCBI lineage: Eukaryota > Metazoa > Arthropoda > Arachnida > Araneae > Linyphiidae > Linyphia > Linyphia triangularis. The sequence goes on from OZ021728.1 coordinate 64,274,773, forward strand.
GTAAAGAAAAAAGTTCACGAACAATGCGGTTACATCAGCTTCCTTGATGGATAAAAAAAACAAATGTTAATGTTACTAAGGAAGAACCTTGACTGAAATAGAAAAAAAATCCTTCAAATTCTTGTTCCCATTATTATAAAGAAACTGAATTGTTTCCTTAATATTTGGTAAAATGCGTAATAAATGCCATATTGCTTTGAAAATCAGGGTATATAATTTTGTGGATATATTATGTTGTCTAAGGAATGTAATCATAAGGTAATGAAACAAAATTATTGTGTGTGTGTGTCTTTAATGTCACATGTATTTAACAATCAGGATAATTAGCATCTCTACGAGTGTTATTCAATACCGCATAGAGTTATCTTTACATACTATTGTTTACAAATATACAGTTTTTATAAATTAATAAAAGGGTATACAGGGTTAATATAGGGTTATAATTTTGGGAATAATCAGGGAATAAAATTTGGCCGACCAAATGGTCTAGTGGTTAGCGTGCTAGCTTCTTGACCGCGAAGTTGTGGGTTCAAGTCCAGTGTAAGGCATGGGTGTTTGTAAATGTATGTTGGCTAGTCAAATGACGAATGTTTCGGCGCATTATAGCCCTCGTGTTGCTGACGGTGCCAGATAATCTGAAAACAACAAACCGAATAAATTTTTTATTCAGTTCTATATTCAAGTGGCCGTAAATAATGTTTTTGGAAGGGAATATTCTTCTAGAAATGTGAAAGTAACGATAAATCTTAATTCAGAAGGAACATAGCATTTTGATATTTTAATTGATTTATTTTGTCATGAGCAATTTTACATACTCTAGTATCTCCCGAAAAACGATTAAACGCTATAAAAAATACCCATCCAAGTAAAATGATCAGCAAGGAAAAGGGATGACAACTAATGGTTGCCACCAAAATGGTGAGTATAATTTTCTTGCTGTAACTGGCATATCAATGGACTTGTGATTATTAGGAGAAACTCTTTTAGACAATCAGTACTTGGCGATCGTGTTTTTTTTTTTTTTTTTTTTTTTTTTTTTTTTAATAATCTCAATTCAGATGTTTGAGCTTTTTTGTACACATAGATCAGAAATGGAATTATTTCTAAAACAATTCGAGCCTGTCAAGTACTGATTGCCTATAGGGATTATTCTTCCCAATAATCAAGTTAGCTCATTGTGCTACAAGTACAACTAAGAAATGAGACGTAGCCGCTTGGCGTCAACTATTAGATTTCATCACTTTTTCTGGCTGAATCTTTTACTCGGCGTGTTTTTTTTTTCTTACATAATTAAAAAAAAAAAAATTTTTTTTTTTAAACGTTTAGTTGTTTTTTTTCGGCGAGATATCAATCATTTTGTTGCACTTATTATGTTTGAGATGAGTAAGATACTTTCGATGGAAGTCCTGGGACGAATAATCATACCATCATACCAAATGCAAGTGGCAACAAGTAGAACAGTATTATTGGCCATTGTCTAAAATAGCGGTTATGGAAGATATGACCAATTTTGGCAGAAATTTGAGTACAGTTCCAAAATACAGAATTTCTTAAAACTAAACATGTAAAAAAAAAAGGACCACCCTTTTTTTTTTCCTCCATCCTATTTTATAAATACGATATTTAAATTTTAAAACTGTCTATCAATATATCAAAACTTCAAGAATATTTAATCCAGCATTGGTCAAGATTGGCTAATAACCAATATACAACGCTCGGTATACAGTATTTCACATCTTGATTAGTCAACGTCGATCGATATTGGTGGCTACTGGTGGCATAAACAATTACTTCAAATTCGCATACTACTCTTTGTTTTGAGAGCAATTAATACACCATATGATATTGTTGAGAGATATTAGAAGTATTGTAATTATTATATATTGAGAGAGAGAGAGAGAGAGAATATAATTAGATATTGGTTTATTTTGTGCGTTCAACGACCTATTTTTGTGCACCCGGCTAATCAAGCCGGTATCTACAACTAACGTGGATTCTGAACTACAAAAAATATCCATGCTTAACCCCAAGATTCAAACCCGGCATCTTTGGTTTTCAAGGCTAGAGCACTAACCACACAGCTGTCAGATTCGCATATTTAGGTGTATTATGTAACGTAGGGACATTTAGATTTGCAATAAAAAACCCAAATCCGGTTTTTTTTATTTGAAATAGGGATAATCCTCTCTACATTAATGATAAATCTCTCCTCATAATTAAAAATATGTTGAGTACAAATACATACTAAAAATAAGTACTAATAAAAATAAGTTTGACATTTTAAATACATACGTATTTGCTTTACATCTATAATAATGAAATAAGCTGTCGGTGTGTCTATGGATCTGTGGCTCTGTGGATCTATAGAAACCTACTTAAAATTGGAGTAGAGCTCTGAAATTTTTAACATAAAAAGTTTCTCTTCTAATTGTACCTATGTCAAACAGAATGTTAAAATTTTAATTAGTTCTTTTTAAATGGATTTTTTTTTTTACAAAGTGACTTCAAATAGAGATACAGCTCTGAAAATTTCAACATAAGTAGTTTTAGCCTTCTAATTGAACTTTTGAAAAACAGAATGTTAAAATTTTAATTTCTTTTTTAATTAATATTTTCACAAAAAGCGACTTTTAATAGGCCTAGAGATCTGAAAGTTTCAACATAAGTAGTTTTGGCCTTCTAATTTTGCTTTTCAATAAACACACGTTAAAATAATGTTAAAGGGGTGTTGTATTATAGTATTTCCGGGGATTTTTTTTCTGACAGTGTAGAGGCTTCTAATATTAAGGCTTTACGTAGCAATTAGATTTTAGTGAGTGGAGCTAGCTTATGTTTAAGCAGCAATGAACCTTTCAACGAGTGAAGAGAACTCGATTTTGCTTTCACTTTAAACTTTCATTTTAAATTTGAAAGATGTTTTTATCTTTATGAGAAAACTTTAAGTGATCTTCGTTGCTGTAGTCACTAAGGTGACAGGCTTATGATCAGAACGTTCGAGGTTAAGAAAACAGCTAGACACTTTGATGTACAAAAGTGTTGATTTTAAAATGTAAGTGGGGTTGTCCTATTCAAAGTTTAAATACGTGTTTAAAGTTCTTTATAAGCATACAATTTACTTGAAAATAAGTAAATTTTACTTATTTATAATTATATTCTTTAATAGTTAAATTTAAAGTATTAAGTTAAAGTTCATAAGCAAGAAATTAGTTTAAATTGAAAATTTGAGAAGTTTTAAAATGTTTTATCAGTAGACAATAGTTTCTTTATAGTTGTTTATTGCACATTAACCCTTTGCACTCGAGAGGTGACTCTTTACCACATGATTGGATCCAGCAACTCCAAAGGTGACTCTAGCTCACCATTAGGTTTGATGCGGAAATTCGATGCAAATTCTGTTTTTGTTTAGTTTCTTTGAAGCGGATCTGCAACCACGAACCGAACAAAATCTAAAAAGGCCTCGTGTGCAAAGGGTTAATTTAAAGAATTCTTATTTACCACTGTAATATAAATTATATATATAATTATTTTATAGTAGTACCTTCCACTTTAACTAACTGTAGAGTTTTTTCTGAGAATAAACCTGCCTGAATGAAAAGAATTAAACACAGTTTATCAACAAAACTTTTATAAAATACTCACCTGCAATCAGTCATAGTTCCCAATAATTTGGCTAGCTTCTTAATGGTAAAGTCCTTCGCGTAGAAATAGCTTAGTTATCCATTTCAATGGTTTGAATTTCCGGTGAGGTAAACTTTGTTTTAAACGCTCTAGAGTCTCGCTTCAATTATTGGGCAGTGTTACTCGTTGCAAGACGTTACACATCAATTAATCATTTTCTTTTATTTTTAGTGTATTCATAAGTTTTTTTTTCCTTTCTCACTTACTCTTAGAATTAATTAGTAAGTTTAATTTCAATATAATTGCTGCTTCATAATTTTCCATTACACATTTGTATATTATGTGTGTTTCATAGGTGAAACGATATTTCAGAACAAGCTTATTTCGACTTATTTCTAACATATACTTCTAGCTTAAGATAAAACAAACACATAACACATTTCTTTTACAGTTGTGTAAATAGGATAATAGACAGGGAACTTATAGGGTGATAATAAAGAAACTTTGCCGATACATGGAACTCTAGCTTTCGTTTAGTTCAACAGATCGAGATGAGATTTTAGGTATAGTTATTCAGAGGTATGAGCTCGGGATTCAGTGAATAGAAAAAAGAATAATAATAATAATAATAATAATAATAATAATAATAATAATAATAATGCCACTCACGGTTACGGTTATAGTTACAGAAACTCGAAATTTTCGAATGGCAACACGTACTTTTTCCTGTCGAAAAATTCTGAGCGCATGCAAAAACCCTAAAGAGCGTTGAGAAGGTATGTGTATCACAAAAAACGGACTCGTTATACACTCTAAAAAACAATTCTGCCAACGAAACGAACAACGGGACCACCTACAAAAGCACGATCGGAGTACACGGTGGAAATTTGCATTTGACATAGGCAAAAGTTCACATGGGTGCCCTCACAGTCAATTTTATCGGTTTTCTACGCTGAATATTTGGCGAGCAGCCACAGTGCACCCCGATCGTGTTTCTCTTAACCGTTCGCAGAGCTGTTTTCTGGAAATAATTGTATATATGATTTAAATTTACTTAAAGAAAACTAATACTAATGTTGAGTTAACTTTTTTTAGTTTATATAAAAACACTATTATATTAAAAATAAATAAATATATATATATATATATATATATATATATATATATATATATATATATATATATATATATATATATATATATATATATATATATATAAATATTTTTTAAATCATTGCCGATACCAAACATTACCAATTTGACAATCTGAATATAAATACGTATTGACAACTTTCTATCATACTTAAAAGCTGATTTCTTGCTTATCCTACAGTTTTTTATAAGCATCGTCGTAGGCCGCTGTTTTTTATTTTACTGATTAATATCAAAATCTTTTTCAATTAAATATTCAGTTTTTGCTAAAGGCAAAAACACTAACCTTCATCATTTTATAAAAAAATTCTTTTAAAAAATGTTAAACTACATGGTTAACATTATTGATTGATTGCATATAAGTATGAATTGTATTTTTATTGCAAATAGGACTTACAAAAATAACGCGCAAGCGGCTTAGATGTAGCATACATGCTTAGTAAGCTTACGTCACGTCTGTTTGGTTGTTTCCATTAGATGATTCTGTTTCAGAAATTCAGAAAGTAACTTCCGGAATAAGAGGCAGTTAAATATATTTAACTTGTAGAAGTACTACAGATTTTATGAAAAACTATTGGTAGGATTAGTGTGTCATGACATTATTTAGGTTTTATAAACAAAGTTGTTAAGAAAAATTTTATCTTATCAATATCTAAATGTGTTACAGTTCTTGCTGAAATACTTCACATATAAAATATTTAACCTTATAGTTCCAGTAGAGCACAGTACAATTGATCTCTTATTTTAATGACTAACAGCCACTCCACCCTCATTCCATACTATAAATTATATCACTCATTACATTAATTAATCATTTCCTTAAAAGAAACACAATACTGGACATTCATAAGTATGTATTTCTAAAAAACAATGATACAAATCTTCACGATTTCTAAACAAACGATTACAAGTGGTACACTTCTGAAAAACTTGAAACAAGCAAAATGGTACACCAATATCAAACTTTTGCGAATAATAGGCATGCAAATCATGCATTTCCAAAAAATGACAGGCAGCATACATTTCTGGAAATCAATTATAAGAAGAGGATATTAAAGGAAACTATGCAAATACTCTAAAAAGATGCAAAAAGCGTAAATCTTCGAAAACTGTAACAAGGATCACACATTTCTGAAAATCGATTCTAAGAAGCATATATTTCCCAACAATGAAAAGCGCCACATTTCTGAAAAGCAATGACAAGAAGCACAGCTATCCAAAAACAAACACAAAAAGCATACATTTCTGGGAAACAATCACAAAAAGTGCTATTGAAGAGGTGATTAGGTTCGAATTTGTGTCAGGACATAGGAGAGTGTTGGTACCGTCTCCATAAGACTCCTCTGCTGATGGCGGAAATCATCCATTTCCTTGTCTAATATCTTTGGTTCTGCTCAACCATTGCTACATTCCTTTCACAAATAAATAACTTCATTTAAGCTGACTGAGCAGCAGAAAATTGACGATTCGATGATTTGCGTTCTCTTTTGGAACTTTTTTTTTGTAGGAGGAATTTTTTCTTTTGTGGTAAAATAATTTTTTGGGGATAAGTTGGTATTGTCACTTATGAAGGATTTTGCATGGTTATCGATTTCCGAAATTTAGGCTACCGAGCGTTTGGAGAAAAAAAATCGAGCTTAAAAATTAGTCATAAAATTATAACTAGTTCAAAAAGAAGCAAATTACGAATAACCATTCTTGCTTTGAAAATTGTATCATTCGCTTGCTTCGCTTGATAACATCCGTAACCAAAAAACCGTGTTATGAAAAATGACGTCATCAATTAAATGGGAATATTCAGTTGTAAATTTCTATGCATACCATATGTGTTATTCTGTCCTGACAAAAGAAGAAATGGTTAATTAATCTTTGAAAGATTCGTTCGTTTTTTTAAAACGAAATCATATATTTTTTTTTCAATTTGCCCTTGGGTATTGGAAGAATATTAGTATTGGGAAGAATTGTACTACATTGGCTGGAAAATATTTAATATTGGTAAATTAAGTGGAAAATGTAATTCTTTACATCCGTTTTAAATCAAGATGTCAGACAAAGAGTTTTAGTATTGACATTTATGTTTTATAGTCTCAGAGTTTCATTATTTTTAAAGAAATACTTTTTTTGAGTTCAAAAGTCATGGACAAGATTTAAAGAAGAAATAAAAGTTTTTAAATGTAATGTTAAGTAAATTAACAAAATTAATATTTTTTTATTTATAATGATTTCTTTGGTATTAGTCTTAAATTTTATGTGGGATAACTTCTTAAAATATTAATATAGATCCTTCAAATAATAATAATAATAATTAAAAAAATAGAAAAGAAAAAAAAAAGGAAATTGAAGTTTTTAATTGAATTCTATTGACGCAGGTTGGTGTTTTACTTAAATATATTTATGCGGTTAACTTTTTAATTTTTTAGTAAGCTTGCAAAAATCGCGTTTAATGTATCATTGACTGATATAATAAGTTATTTGCATGGCCTGTGCTGTAACAGCCAGAGTGTTTATCATTTGTTCAGGAATTAAAATCGAAAAAAAGTATAGCCTTATTTAAGCCATTATAAAATATAAAAATAAAAAATGATAAACGATAAAACTCATGAGAACAGTTAATTTTGTAGTCTATATTTCAATTCTAAAAATTATGGATTCCCTTATTTATTCATTAAAGTACAAGGTAAACAATAAAAATTAATATTTTGAAAATATTATCTATAAAATTATCTAAAACATAGATATTACGCAAATATACATTATCTAGCTAATATGTACACAATAATTGGTATAAAACTAAGATAAGTGATTTTGGAAATTTCTAATATAAAACATTATTCCTTTTGAGGCTTTAATTTTTTAATAAAAAGTAAAGTTGTAAAATAAAATACACAACATTTATTAATTCTAAAATAAAATATTTTGTTTGTGTAACAAGTTTAACTCTTTTACAACCAGATATTCTTTATCGTTTGAGTAATAATGGGTATCAGATGATCTGGAAAAAAAGGTAGGAACTATTATTACGTTAAACATATTAAAAAAAAATACCAGTTTCAAACAATATTAATATAATATAACGTATTAAGATAATATTAAGATAACGATAATATTGTTATCTTTATACTAATATAATATAAAGATAACAATAAACAATATAATATAACGATATTTTTCTTTGGAAGCTTGGTCTTTGGTAGTAAAATATTGTATTGCCAAACTGAGTTCTCTATGAAAAGATGAATGATTTAAACTAGGCATATTTATTATAAGCTTCTTTACTAAATCGAAGTCTATTATGATTTGTATATAGTTAAGACGCTTCTATTATCTAAATTACATCAACCATATGTGGGATGATTCGGTGAAATGTGTATTGGGCACCGCTAATGCGTTGGGTTAGGTAAATGTTGGTTGCATGTTGGGTAAAACTGTTCGCTACTTGAAAATAGATCTGAAGGTGTATCAAACAAGTTCTCCACATTAACTGGTAATGAACATCACACACACACACACACACACACACACACACACACACACACACACACACACACACACACACACACACACACACACACACACACACACACACACACACACACACACACACACACACACACACACACACACACACACACACACACAACGCAAACGTCCATTAGAGTGGGCCAAAAGAAAAAAACCTTTTTCTTCTTGAAACATAACTTGGTTTTAGGGCAGATAACCAAAAAGAAATATATATATATATATATATATATATATATATTTATTTATTTACATCTAGTAGTTGCGCGTCAAACATACACTTACATAAATATACGACTTTCATAGTTTTTCTAATAAACTGAAAAAATCGAATAACAGCAAATAGTTTTAGGCATATTTGAATATAAAAAAGATATATAGATATAAAAAAAAAGAGAATACCTTTACTATTTATTAGTAGCACGTATTAAATTTGAAAAGTTAAAATTTTTGCAAAGTTTGAAGAATTTCCATTGAAACTCAAAGATTTTTTCTGATTGAGTTTTATTTTAGTTGAACAAAGTATAGGAAAATTAAATAAAGGAAAAAAATAATATATTGTAAAATGGTATTGATAGTTCGTATTACACTTAAAAAATACATTTTTTTTTTTTTTTTAAATTGTTTTGTTTTATTGAAATAATTTTTTATTGTGTAAACTTTCAGATTTTTTTAAAATTTAAGCGTTATACTGAGAAAAACTTACTTCGTGGTTTGCTTAGTAAGTATAAAAGTAAAATTAATTTTTCATTGATGTCTCTGTAAAGTGAAAAATAACATCAGACTACAGTTGCCAAAATGTCACTGATAATGAGGTTTGTGAATATCCTGTTTTAATTATCTGTAACTGTGAATGAGCATAAAAAGATACACATCATTGAACTAAAACTTTTGAAAGGAAGCTGATTACATAAAAGGAACAACAAAAATTACTCTAAGGCGTGAAAAGGAGGTTGTTGAACATAAAGGAACTCATACCAATGATGATTTATTTTCATAACTTTCTTGCTCAAAATATACAGATAAAAAAGAAGATGATAGAAGATTCTTCTATCAAGAAATTTAGCTTAAGGTTCAATTAGATGGAACAGCAGCTAAGTGGAACTTGTAAAGTTCCCATGTATCACCAATATTTCAGAGATGGTTTTATAAGAACTACGCTTCTTTCACAATCTTCAATACCAGATTTTTTAAACAAATTTTATTTTAAACTTCCAAAAAAGAAAAGAAGAAAAAAAGAAAAAAAGAAAAGAAAAAAAAAAAAGACAAGTAAAGAAATATTACCAACTGAAATTTAGTCAATTAGAAGAAAATACTTTTTTGTTTCAATGAAAAATTTTCAATTTTTGCAAAATTTTTCCTTTTTTTAAATATACTATTAATAAATAGAAAATAATTAATAATAATAAATAGTAAAATGTATTATTTTTTCATTTATATATCTTTTCTACTAAAATATGCCTATAGCTATCTGTTATTGAAATTATTTGATTTTTTTCCCATTTATTAGAAAAATTATGAAAATTGTAAATTTTCACAAAGTTTAGGGTCGATGCGGTCCCCTTAGCGAGTTTACTTGAAAAGTTTATAAAACATTTCACAAATTCTTCTCTGTACAGATTTACAGCAAAAGAATAACGACATAATAGAATAAAAATAATCAAAGCAAAAGAATAAAAAGACTAATCAGTTTCTGAAAAACTTTCAAAGTTGAAAAATATTTTTTTTGTTTTTGTTTTATTAACACATTGTGCTCAATGTAAATGAATAATTTTCAGACCATTCACTATGATTCGAGGAAAAAGTAATAACAGACTAAGTGTAAAATACATTAACATTTAAGATGGAACATCATTCTGCTCCTGCCCCATGGACCTAACGCTTTTTTCTTTCAACCACAATTTCTGCCAGAACATTGGTTTAAAGTACATGCAGTCTTATAACAGGCATAAAATAAGTAATGAAACTTCTTTAAATGATTTGAATGCAAAATAGCTAGTTGTGTTTTTATTATTAAACTTAGAAAGTTTTCTTGAGCTAGTTTAGTATTATTAACTTTTATTGGTGATTGCATGCCTGTTATAAAATGTAATGCTCTTCAAAGCAATATTTCCCTAGAAACTGTGGGTAAAAAAAAATAAAGCATTAAATCTATGGGGAAAAGACAGACTGATGTTCCCTTTTAATCTAAATCCTATTTACGTGTATTTTGTAAGAGACATTTTGTTCCCATGATAACTACTAACAATGCCTGGATTAATCATTTACATAAACAAATGTGATTATATGCCGTTTAAAAAATCGTTTTGTATTATGTTCCATACGTGAATGCCTTTTCACAAACATGACAGGTCATTCAAACTTTGTGTAAAAAAAAAAAAAAAAAAAAAAATAGGATTATCAATGTATGAATATAAAAAAGTTTTTTGATAATTTAGCATCTAAAAAATTTCAGCTTTGAAACCATTGTATATTAACCGAAATAAATGTGCAAAATGTTGTACCTAGAAAACACTTCTATTACCTGTCGCATACATGATAGATAAAAATTTATTTTTCATACTTTTATTTACGCTCCAATAGGCCTTGAAAGATGTGTAAATGTGATTAAGAGCATAATGTTTAAGGAAAAAAATATTAAATCCATGAAAATATTTAGTTTTATAACCTATTAAAAATTATTTGCAGAGGGAACGGATAAGTACCAAACTGACATTCCCTCTTAAGTAAAATTTTTGACTAATACCTTTAATGTCTAACGTTAACACTATTCATTTTAAAACTATGCTCACTATTGTAGCATTTACTTCATGAATGTCCAGATAAATCGACCGCCTTCCTTCAAGGTAATGATTTATTACCAGAAGCTCGTTACAGCATCCACGGAATAAATCAAGCTTTAATTATTTTAATAACTCCTTACTTTAATGTCATTTACAACGTATAATAAATTGCAGCAGATGTCGAAAGTAAAGATGTTTGAAGCGGGATAACGTTAATCATTTGACGAAGGTAGGGCCCGAAAGAATGAACCCAAAAAACATGCAAATAAGATTATTTTGATTAAACGAAAATAATTGAATAGCTCTAGTTGAATTTCAATTGTTTTTAAATGGATCACATTGTGCAAGATGCTTTGTTGGTAATATTTGGTTAGCTTGGAATAACGTTGATTGTTCTAAGTTAAAGTTGGTCACACATGCAAAGTAGGTTATGTAGGTTATTCAGACTTAGTTGATGGAATTAAATACCAGTAAAAGAGTTTAAATTAGTTTTAAATTTCTAATTAATTGACCATGTATATGTTTTTAAAGCAATGGATCTTTATACCATACTTTGTATACCCAAACTTTTTGGGACTGAAAAACTTTCCACAATTCTAAATGTGAGTGTTAGAGGTCGGTGATATATCGATACGACGATATTTTTATCGATATTTAAAAAAAAAAAAAAATAGTGATACAAGTCACCGATATATCGATATGTTAAAACATTTTTAGTTTTTTGATGATCATAGTAGTTCTATGTGTTTTCTCGATTTTCTTTATTCCCTTTTCAAAAACTTCAAAACTAAGGTTTGGCCTTGGCTGAGAGACAATTAAAATGGCACCCTAACAAAAAAGAAAACATGATGTAATAAAAAGATAAGATCATTTAGTAGTAGTCATTAACATAGCGCCGTTTCTGTTGCCAGCGTGTGCCTGTAATTTGCATCTAATTTTAAATGTTAAAAACATCTCTATCAGCAAAATATACTATAAACTACTTTTTAAAATTTCTTCTTTAAAAATAAATGAGAATTTATGCATTGACATCCAAATGTATTTTATTTATTCTGATGGATAATATAACTTATTTATTAAAACAATTTTTATAATTTATTTATTAAAGCAATTTTTATATTTTTTTATCCAAACAATTTTTATAATTTATTTATTATAACGATTTTTATAATTTATTTATTAAAACAATTTTGGCATGAACTCATAAAAAGTAGAAATTTGCCCCAAAAAACTGTTTCTGGCAAAATTAAAAATCAGATTTAAAAAAAAAAAAAAAAAAAAAAAGAAGGGGAAAAAAAAAATGCATGGATATATTGATATTTTTTCTATGCAACGATATAGCATTGCTATTTATTTTGATTGATATTTCCGACCTCTAGTGAGTATTCTATGGCATACATTTTGTACAAGAGCTTGGTGTGGAGTTTGTAAGAATATTTTTGTATAGGTTCCATTAGAAACATTTTTAACTTTAGGGTACTGACAAATTTGATTAAAGACTATATTTTGAAACATAGAAGCTGTCTGTGATATTTTTAATTAGAGTTATGCGATTTGAACTTTCAGTTGAAACTTTTGTTCATATTTTAGTGTATTTACTAATTTTAAACTGAAATTGGGTTCGATATGTTATTTAAATTCATTATTAATTAGTACTTTTATTCAAACATATCTTTAAAAAAATCAAACTGGTGTTGATTTTAAACTGTATAAAAATGATTATATCACAAATAGAAAATGAAAACAAAAGCTTCTTAGAATGTAAAAATTTATTAATATACATACATAAATAAATACATTTTATCTTCTGATGTTTTTCTAGCAACTCTGTACATTTGATTGCACAAAATTGAAGAAATCAAATGCTTGGCTGGGTTTTTGGCTGGATATTTCTTGGTATCTGTAATAAATAAAACAAAAGTTGATTAAAAATATAAATTTCTTTGTATAGTATGAATATGTATGTTTACAATAGAAATCTCTTAATAAAAGTTAAGGGGGTTTGAGACTCCAAATTCTAAAATCTTTATTTTTAGAATTACTTTTAGAAAATTTTTTAATGCAGCAATATATAATGAATGCTTTGAAACTTAAAAAACTATTTTAAAATATATTTTTTTAAATTAAAAAACTTTAGAATTTTGATATTTCCTGAATTTGAGATACATCTAAAAAATTTTTTAAAAAAAGGACTTAATTTTTGCCTAAAATTACTTCTTATGATTCATATCAAAAATCGTCTTCATAAATTTTTAATGAAGTAATGAGAAAAAATTAAAAAAAAATATTTTATGTAAAAACTGTATAAAATCCATCTAAGCTATAAAAACTTTAAAAAAAAAAAAAGTAAAAAAAAAAATAATAATAATAATAATTCCTGAAGAAAAACTAAATAATATATATGAAAAATAATTGTGGAAAGTTTCATAAATTTATAACAAGTAGTTTTTAAGATATATCAATTTAAACTAAAAAAAAAGGGACAAAAATCCATCACCGAGAAAAACAGTTTCAAGATTGCATGTCTGACATAGAGTTGTCATGGAACAGAAAGTTAAATATTCCATGTTTTACTAATGATAGAAACACAATTTTTATGCCATTTTATTCAAAATGTTTTGTGTTATTTTTTGCAATAATATATATACATTTCTTTTTTTAGAATTTTAAAAATTTTGAGTCCCAGACCCCCTTAAAGAATATTCCTTTATTATAAAGTAGTTTATTGTGAAGATTATGGATGTGATAATATAATTTTTTTATATTGAAATTTTTTTTCAATTGCGAATGAAATATAGTTTTTAACTAGTTTATTGTAATTTGTCAGTTGACATTTAAAACTTTATATTTCTCTTATAATGTTCATATTTTTCAATATGTTGAAAGCGTTTGAAAATTTAAAATGTATCTTAATATATTTTTGGATTATATAATAGAGGTATGAGTCCCAAAAACACTAATTAAAATTAAGTATTTACACTGAACACTTATTTAATAAATATAAAACTGGTTATTTTTCAGTTTAACTCGATTCTTATTTTAATCAAACTGCAAGAACATTCGTGTTATAAGTTAATGGCTTTGAGAGTATAGAATTAAGTGAAAATATGTGCTTTCCCATATTCGGCGTTTAGTCAATAACTTAAAAAGTATTGTAGTATAAACCATTTTAATTTAGAAATTTTTTAAAGAATCGTATATGATATTTAAAACTGCATTTGAAAGAATCATACATACTGAAATAAGTTCACATACGTGAAAAGATATTATGTTAAAATGAAATTACAAATATATTGTGATATACCTTTAGTTACAATAAAATGAATTATATCATGTTTTAATGTTTGAAACACACTTATTTAAAAAAGTGAACAGAGTAGTATACCTATACGAATCAATTCACATTGAAACAATACATAATAGTCTTATAAAAAACTATTAGTTCAAGTAACTCAAACACTGCTAGAGGTAAAAAAAAATATCAAATATTGTCTTGTTCGATACGCTAATCAAATAAACATTCACTCTTTTATTTTTTAGACATTTTTAGCGTCAATAGTTGTTTCTAAAACAACGCGCACGTCTCGTGATTGTTCCGGTGATCGACGATTGATGTCATATTGCTGTGATAGCACGTGAAGAAGCATTACCTCTAATTATCGACATTACAAAGGTTTTTAGACATTACAGTTGTTCTACTTCCGGTTCACTTGAGCGTTAAGGTAAAACGAATTGGAAATTATACGGAGGGAATTGCAGATAAGTAATGCGCTGTATGACTTTGTTAGTAAGTGGATTTAAGTAGGATTATTGGATGATGTTTATCATCGTTTTGGATGAAGAGGTATTCCCAGATTATTGGACTATCTATAAGGAATAATGTAAATCTCAGGTAAGTATTGGTTCTAATTTCTAAAATAACATGCAGAATATTCATATGTTGAGCTTTTTATCTTTTCTCATTAAATAAAAAATACTTATTTTTTCAAGGAAGAGTTTGTTTTGCTTTGGTTATAATGTGTTTAATTTCCTATTGTACATTTTATAAGCTGTTTGAGTTTGTTAATGACTGCTTAATAATTTTGTGGGCAAGTTCAAAAAATTTATTTATGTATTTTCTATGATATTATTGTTTTATAATACGAATCATTGAATTTTAAAATGTGTCTTAGAACTTTAAACTATTTAACGTACTGCGGTAGCACTGGAATCAAAATATTTAGTTATGCAATTATTGTTCGACAGTAATAAGTATTGAGAATTCCACATGGGAATGAAGTTAAAATTAAATATGATTTTATTTTCTAAACTATATAAAAGTTATCAAACTAATTTCCGTTTTACAGGTAGCTATAATTATATGGTTGGCTGTGACAATAACATTATTTTACCACTTTAAAACACTCTTTTGCCACTTTTAAAGGAAAATCTTACTCATCCAAATAAGAAATTAAAGTATTTGTAAAAGTCTATTAACTCTAATCTGATTCCAAAAGTTTATATATTTAACTTGCACAATTACTACAAATAATATCATCCAAATTTATCAGATATAACTAAACAGCATAACAGGCATAAATATCAATTGGAAATTCTTTTACAGCCTGTCGAAATCGAAATGACATTTAACGTCTTACTATTATCTTTCATTTATAACAATTTCGAAATTTAGACCTAGAGAGCATGTTCATAGACATAAAAAATGTGCTAAACTAATTACATGTTACATGAGATATATTACAATAACAAAAATTCCATTACAATACCAATTATATGACTTATTCATTATGAAACACTATTTATAAAGTTTGAATTCAATTTAAAATGTTAACTCAGTTCTTGTTGCTTATATATAAACAATACTTTTGTTTCAATTGCAAAACCCTCGTCTTGGAAATACATTAAATAACTTCATTTAGGAGTACTTACATTCATTCTAGTAAGTCGACTCCATAATGACACCTGCTGGGTTTTGGCTTGCGGTTCCTGGTTCGTTGGTAACAATCTTTGCCCTGAATCCCAAGTGGTCAGCGATGTAGTGGACAATTCGGTGAATTCCTCTTTCATCTACAAATCCGTAGCTTCCCTCTACTTTGCCAGAACCATCACCTGTCTCGTGCCTGTGTTGCTCACCATGCTTGTCTTTGATTTTGTAACCAAAGCTGTAGGGTTTAGGCTCGAGTTTTGGTTCAAAGGGCTATAGAATGGTGAGTTAAATAATACAAAAAAAAACTATCGGTAAAATATTATAACATAAAAATTATCAGAGCTTTCTTTTTTTATTACAAAGTAAATTCGATAACTAAGTTAGTTGTGGTTAAAGAAGTGTAGAGAAAAAAATCGATTTTGTAACAGATTCTGTAATATTAAAACTAAAGTTACGAGGCAAATGTCTGCAGGAAAATAAGTGAGTAGAGTATGAAAAAAAAATATATCTTCTTTAAGTAATATGAAGTAAAGAATTTAAATTATAAAATATCCATAAATTCTCCCAACCAGACACGATATGTGAAATAAAAACTCGTGTCGTAAAAATTCCTAATATAAAAAGCATTTTTTAAAACCTAAACTATAAACTATACAGAATTACATAAGTTTAAATGTATTAATAAGATTATTAGGGTTACTATAAAATTAAATCGATCAACTCAAAATTTGACAGGATAGAAAGCATGAAAAAATTCGACATACTGAGTTCTTATAAAATTACTATATGGGAAGCTGGAATGTTGGCAGAAATAAGGATATCGTGTAGAAAGTAGGTATTCATTGTCAAATTATCTCCCGAACTTAACAACTTCACGTTTATAAAAGCTTTCATTACCCTGGCCAACCTCAACAGAGGAAGATTTCAGTCAATAAATTTCTATAAGTTTTGGACATTAATATCTGGGTTTTATGTACCAATACGATACATGTGTAGAAGCGAAATTTTCTTGGCAGTTTCTAATAAAATCTAAATTATTAATCCTTGATTGTTTTAACATTGGAATTTTAAAAACAGAGTCTTATTATAATGAATAAAACTAAAGCTGATGATTTCTCAACATTAGCTGTTCTTTTTTTTTCACTGAACTTTTATTTAGAATCAATATTATTTTATATGAGTTTTTTTTTTTTTGTTAATATTATTTTATGTTTTAAGACAGTCTCGCACTCATTATTCACTAAAATAGTAGAAATGTTAGTGTGATTTTAGGATAGTAAATAGTGTTATTTCAAAGTAATAATTAAAATAGAAATTGTAAGAACAATTCATAATGCAATTTTATCCATAATGTTTTAAAAACTATTTATTTCATATAATGCTTTTTATGTTTTCAAAAATAATAATTACTTCACATTTTTATTCAAATTAGTTCTAAATTTTACAAAAAATTAAAGAGTTAACTTACACCTCCATATTCTTCTGCTTTTTCATAGCCAAATTGCGCAACAGCTAATGTAATAATAGAAGCTATAAATAATGCCTGGAAATATTTCAAATAATTTATATATAAGTAAGGGTTGCGATAATAGATAATGTTGTACGTACATGGCAAAAACATATTTATTTTAACGAAAATTGTACGTTACAAATTTGTAATCCAAAATAAAGAAGGCATTTATATAAGGAAATATTATGCATATAAATCATATTAATTGAATATGCTGTGTAAAGAAAGTTCATTCATTAAGACTATAAAATAAATACTATTCAATCACATTAAAAACATTATTAATGAAAGTTTTGAATTAAAGTATAATATTTTGTTAGATGCTGACTTGATTTGCGCAGAGCACATATCGTGTCAGTCGCAAGACCATTCATCAACATTAAGGGTAGTCGGTAACACCTATACTTCTAATGTAAAAAGGGTTATTTTCTACCCTCCTAATTTTGTACATCTCTTAAGTAACAGAAGCTTGAGAGATTGTGAATTTTTTTCTAAACAGTATGCAAATCATCTTTAATAATACGAAGTTGGCAATTGGACAGTATGTTCGTTTGATTTTTTTTTAATTATCTTAAATTGAAAAGGAAAAAAAAAGAAAAAAAAAAAAAAAAAAAAAAACACTGAAAATCTAGCAAAATCAAATTCTTCTACGACACAATAATTATTAAAAAAAAGGGGAAAAGAAGAAGAAAAAAAAAAAAAAAGAAGAATTAACTAAAATGTTACTCTTCAGATAAATATCTGATGTAAGGCACATATATGGTAAAAATCTCATAAGGAAGCTAGTAGGCCATTTTTCAAAAAGGTACATCGAAGTCTTAGAAATGATATTTTGAAATAAATGTATTTTTATGTGAAATTGTGGCATAACAAATTTGTATTTACATTTTTAAAAATAATTCTTCTCCTGAACTAGAGCACTACAGGCCAAAATTATATGTTTAAAAAAGCAGAATAGTCTGAAATTTAAATACATGAAAAAATCAAGAAATCAATAATTTTGAAATTATTAGCCGACTGACTACCTTTAATTCCACCCGTTTGGTATGCGTATTGATTAAATCTACTAAAATTCAAATCCATATTTTGTTAAATATCTGAAGATCATACTAGAAACTTTAGAAGTGTGCATAATCAAAGAAATACTTGTGCATGATTAAACTTTATGTTTTAACGATTGATCATCGTGAACGGTTAGTTCACAGATCGTAAAAACAAAATTCATGAAAATTTTTGTACAGATAAAAAGTTATTAGCTTTTCATTTTCCAATGTTTTTTTTTTTTTTTTTTTTTTTTTTTTTTTTCCTAACAATCCTTGTGTTTTATCTAAGCAACGAGTTTTTTATTATATCATTCATTGATACAATACAAGTTAAAAAGTAATTTTTTTAGTGTATCAAAATATACAATTTTAAAATATACTAAAAAAATTTTAACTTTTTTTTTTAAATTTGATTTTGATGGTTTGTTAAAAAATTATAAAGATTTTCAAAACAAAATATTTTAAATAAGAAATATCTGTAATTTTATGAAGGAGTCTTAATATGTAGTCATGGTTGTAAAAAGGATCCAACGTCAAGTAACTTAACGGAAATAATTAGTTTCAATAACATTGTTAAGGCTGAAAAAAAGAAATTAAGTGATAGCAGAGTAATTTTTGTTATATTTTTGGAAGCTATGTGAATTATTTATATTATTTCAAAACATTTTTTGTATAAATATGGGGAAAATATAAAAATATACATTATACGATTTTACGAAAGTTCATAAATTGTTCAGAAATATCAAATTCGAATATCTTAGATAAATATAATTTAATGATATTATAAAACTAATATTTGAATGAACTATTTTACATGTATTTTTAACATGTCCGTGAAAATTCCTATTTATTTAAAAAGAACATAGATAATTACTTTTTGGTTTAAATAAATATTTTAAACTAAATTTTGTTACATATATTCCACCTTTTATAAATAAATTTTTTGAAACTTTACATTTGCATTTAATATTTCTCATAGAATAAAGATTGGTTAAATCACTTTTAAATGACTGACAATTTTAAGTTTAATTGATCTTCAATTAATGAAAAAATTGATTGACTAACATCAATTTATAAAAAAGTATCACTAAGATTTTAATAGCAATATATAATATGTAGTTTTAAAATATAGAACTTTCAATACATGGTATTTTAATTAAAGATATTGCAATATTCATAGAAACTTAAAGTTCTTTTATAAGAAATTATACATTCTTTCTTATACTAAGAAAAAAATGTGAGTTTGTATGCAACGTGTTCTACTTGCCATTATTCCACTTTAGTGTTATTGATTTTAAGTCAAATGGACATTCAATAAAATAAAAATCGTACTGTCAAATATTGTTTTAGTAATTTAAAAGTATTAAATAATACAATTTTAATATCAAGTTTTTCCATAGAATATAGCGGCTCAATAGTTCGTGTGTAAATTGTTAGAGTCCAATTAATAAATAAATATCAAAATTTATATTTCTGTTTGCTAGTATCTTTATAAGTAGATATCACTTACCTTTGCCAACATTGTGAGTTTGTGAAAAGTAATCCAAAAGTACTTCTAGTTGAGACACTGGGTAAAAATGTGCTTGTGATCAAATGCAAACCAACATTCTCTTTTTATATAATACTAAGAATTGTGACTGACCATGAAAGTGAAACGTGAGAAATGTTACCTGGTTGTTTTTTTCCTCGATTTGCGAGAAATAGCAAATAATATCAAAAATAGGTTAAAAGACATAATAACCGACCTTCTCTACATAATAACTTTTATAAAGTACCTCCATTTCGACCCATGTATAATTCAAGTAATATTCGCAATCGTAATGAAGTTTCGGTTCAGCGCGTAAAAATGGATCTCGCCACAACATTTTACACTTAAATTGAAGTGATTGAGAAAGAATGGAGGTAATGTTTGCGTGGAATAAATATTTTTTTCAGGGATGTCAAGTTGTATGAACTTCCGGGTAATATTTGTATACCGTGGGTTACGATTGACTTGGTTTACAAATGCATTTGTACGACCGAGTTATACATATATAATTTTAAAGAAATCCCATTTTATTCAAATTTTAAAATAATCATTTTATCTTTCATTTCCAACATAAGTCTAAAACACAGTGAAATATGAAATATCTTTACAATAAGGTTACGAGATCATTTTGTCTACTTTGACTGTCTGCTTAGGGAGTCTGTGGTTTGAAAGCTAGTGATCCTTAGTGATTAGTGATAGAAAATTAAGAATGATTCTAGCATGTTAATTGGTTTAATAAAAAAAGTTAAAAAATGTCTATCTGAGACATTGATTTATTTATATTTTCTTGTTAGTTACGATTTTCTTACTTCTTAAATTTTAACATATAAACTTATATAAAACAAGACTTTGTATTCCCTTAATCTATATTTATAATTATCTTGCGAACCGCCCCAATTCTGCTGTATTTCTGTGAGCAGAATGGCAACGACTTCAAACAACCAACCACAAATCTTCTAAATGTGCTTTATGCACGAGTTTCCAAATTCAGCAATCCAGCCAATCCCAATATATCTTTTAAAATTTGACTTCTGGCAGTAGCCATCAACTTGAATTGGCTATATTTGGTTTTCTTATTACTGATACAAATTATTGCCTATTTAAACCACATTAATTTAATATTTACGTTGATGTCGGAATAAATAGATGCAAGATGTGTACATTTCTTTTGGATTAAAATTCTATATAAACCAGGTATATCCGAAAAATTATCGGTTAAAATTACAAGTCGGGTACGGATTGTACGCCAAAAATCCCGCCAACAAATGTCAGCCGACCCCCTTTTTTTTAATAATAAGTTAATTGCCTATGGTTGCCATAATTTGGCGCGGTTTCATGTAAACAAATTTTGGTGCAGAATCCGTACCTTACTTTAAAGTTTTTCCATATTTATAAGTGAACGTTTTTCGAATACATATATACCGATAAAAACTGAACACAGAATTTCCACTAAGAATTTTAAGGTTTCTATGCTGAAAATTCACAGCAGTTTGAATAAGAATTTTAGCATTCCGGATAAACCACAATTAAAAAAAAAAAAAAAAAAAAAAAAACTTTTTATAATAATATATTCATTCAGTTTATGATTTACCATACTGTATCTTATGGCGACATTTAAAAAAGTCTCCAAAAATGAAAATAAAGTTGAAAGGCTGTGTTGCTAAATCCAAAAAGGAGTTAAAATAGCGTGATGTTAAATCCAAACGGTCACTACGGTTCCCTGAAAACCAAGTCGACGGCACCAAATCATAAACTTTCAAAAAGTCACCAAGAGGCACCGAATAATAAATTTGTGCCAATATGTATTTCTAATCAGTGAAAATTGAGCCATTACGTAATTACATTACTTTAAAATTATTAAAGTAAAGAATAAAACCCCCATCAACTTCGAAATCTCAAATAAAATTAAAATTATTCTGGCCAAGCTTGATTTCAAACAATTACGGTCGATTGAATGCCGGGTAATTGGCCTTTTACTGTAATATTTCTTAAGTATCGCACAAAGACCCCATTGGCGACTTTTTGCTTGGTGACTACAAGAAAACGCCAAGCAAAAGTCGAAAATGGTGTTTTGGTTGTTTACCGTACCCGTTCAGACACTGAATTGTTGGGCCAAAACAAATTATAACCGTTAGAACTGCAAGGGTTGCCAGATTGGAACCCACGGGATATAGTGTAGGAAGGAGGGGTAGCCAGGATAGTAAAAAAGCGCCAATCCGATAAATTCAAACCGGGAAAATCGCCAATGGGATACTGCTTCTGTTCCCAAAAAAGAGTATGCAAACATATAATTACTTATATTGCTGAGTTAAGAAATTTCGATGTGCAATTTAATTATTTTGGCACTTCATGCGAAACCAATCCGTATATTTGAAATGCTCATTGAAATGCATGATATTTTTTAGATATGTGCATGAAACTGCTTAAACTTATTGCTTTCCAAAAATTGTTTTACTACGTTACCACACTGTTCCTTCTTAACGCGTCTTATATAAGTAGTATGATGTCGCAAGTACTGTAGCTCATCATATATAATTCAATTTTTTTCAGTTTCATGGCATAATATCACTCTTAAAGATTTTTCTTGATTATGCAACTGATTAGCTGTTTGCGAGCATTAGTGGACAGGGGCGGAGCCCCCTAGTATTTTTTAATAGAGGTTTTGGAGACAAACAAAGTAATGAAGTAATTTCATACTAGGGGGCTTCGCACCCTGTTCGCTAACGCTTGCCAACCCCCAAACGCTTGTGGTTAAAACATCTTGCTGGGCTCGAATAGGTTTGCCAGCCATAAAAAATGTAACCAAATTTTTATAAATTTAATGTAAGGCCTAATAGAGAAAACTCCCAAATTGCAAGTTTCATAATAGAAAGTTAAATATACTATCCGCCAACATTCTGATTTAAAACTTCATTAGTTATGCCCTTACATTGAAGTCCCAATATCTTTTATTTATTCTGATAAGTCGCCCCGTTAGAGAACGACGTCCAACGCGAGGCATTTTCTGGATAGAAATACTTCAAAATAATAATTACTCTAATACAAAAATGCTTCAGAAAAACAGAAAAAATCTACTTTGAAACGAAGAGTTTAAAAAGAGCTTTAAAATTAGCAACGGGTTTGTTGTTTACATACGTAAGGATAGCTTTAAAATTAGCAACGGTTGGTTGGTTGGTTGAACCCCCGAGCAGCGGGTTTGTTTACTTAAGGATGTTGCCATTCTTATATTCAAAATCATTGAGGCTTTGTAGTAGCTTAATGATGAAAAATATTGAAATTTAACTAATTAATAAAGTGTTAATAAATTATTTTGGCACGTTTTGGCAAATCTACAGCTTATTTCCTTTAAAATGACACCTTGATCATTGAAATTGGTTGAGTAGTTTAGGCGGACGGACTAACCCCAAAAAACGTATTGCCTATTAAATATATATATATATAATTATAACTCTTTTAATAGTATATACCTTAATTAGAGCAGTGTCTTATTGTCTGCCAAAACTTGGTGACAAATAACAATTCTGCTTCAAAAATAAATTATAATTTTCAGCCAATCACAAACTCAACATTTTTTTTTTTTTTTTTTCGTCAGTCATTGCAAAGACCACCTCAGTAACACATCAAGGCTAGGCAATATCATTCGACATTGGTCATTCCTGATGTCGACCGTTATAAACTGGCTTCCTTATCTTCGCCAATCTCGACCAAAGCTGGATGAAATATACCGGAAACTTTGAAATGTTGATGCACAGTTTTAAAATTGAAAAATTTTGTTCATAAGAAAGGACATTGGGCCAAAAAAAAGTTTTTTTTTTATTTTCAATCGAGTATTTTGAAACGATGCTCGGGGTTCAGAAAGGATTGGCCAGTCTTCCAGAATCTTTGTTTTCGACATTAACCCGTTGACGGTCATGCACGTATATATATACGTCATTTGATTCCCAGTTTTTTGAGCAATACACAGCATTTTTATATTTATAAATAAAATTTATAATAAAATATTTTTTAAATATTTTTATTAGGATGATATTTTATAACCTATCTAAGAAAAAAATAAAAAAAGAAGAAAAAAAAAAAAATATATATATATATATATATATATATATATATATATATATATATATATATATATATATATATATATATATATATATATATATATATATATATATATATATATATATATATATATATATATATATATATAAGAATATATATATATATATATATATATATATATATATATATATATATATTAGAAATATAATTTAAAAACTATTGCAGGGAAAACAACTGTAGAATTTCGCCCATTCCCATGACCGTCAATGGGTTAAAGGGGCTTATACACGAGACGAGTAAAACGGTGAGTAGGACCTTTAAAATTGGCCATACAAATCCATGGCGAATTTTACTGTCAAGGTCTTACTCACCGTTTTACTCGCCTCTTGTATAAGCCCCTTAACCAATAGTGTTGTGCTACATGGGAAATCTATGGCATAATGATGCAAAATATCTATTGTATCGATCAAGATTTTATATATAGTGCAAATATTTCGTGAATTTGTATTCTATTTTACTCTGCAGTTATCCAATTCATTGGTATTGGGCTGTTGTTGTGAATGGGGCTCTGGTGTATTGAATATCAATAAGAGTGAAATTTCACTTCCAATATATTTATGCTGTTTAAAGCTTAAGTGAGTGAGCTTTATAACTAATTTTGTTCGCTGTGTCAGAAATTGTAGAATGCTTAAAATAGAATAAAGAAGGTTTTTTTTTAATATTCCGCTTCATAATACTTCTCCGTTTTACCATTTGCCTACATTTTCCTACAAATTTATTTTGCTTTTGTATTGAATAGTTTATTTGTGTTAAGTACAGCACATGTTTTATATTTATGACCATAGAAGTAACGATGGATATAAAATGTAATGTAATAAATATTATTATGTGTAGGCCTGCTGTTTTATTAAGTTAAAATTCATTTGAATTTGTTTCTTGTCTCAATAATAAGTTCTTGAAAGTATAACAGTAAACACAGTACCACGAGCTAAAGTGTGGGCACAAAAAAATGCTGTCGCATTGAGTGAATTCCCTGTTATTTAAAAGAATAAAATGAAAAACCCAAACAATTTTGCTAATTTATCACAATCGACATTTGATTTGCAAAAGAACATTTTATGACAACCACTTCAATTCTCTCATAACCATTCATCAATCACTCTACGAATGTTTCTGGGAACGATTTTCGTTTTCGCTGGAAGCCCTTTGGCTGGAACTGCACCTGGTTTCGAACAGGTGAACTACTTCCAAGGATGGCCATCAGTCTCCTTTCTTTCATTTCTTGATTACCCTTATTTGTCCACCACTTTGTACCAACTGCTCTCACTGCTTATTTAGAGCATACAGACGCCTACTAGCATTGTATTCATCAGCTTCTGTTATCTCTTAAAGAGTACGGCAGTGCAGTTACAAAATACGAACTTTGGGATAATTTGTCTGCCATATAGAGCACATAGGAATGTACTTCAGGAATGTTTTGTTGAATGTTTTTCTATAATAAAAAAAAACGTTGTGTCACCTCGCATTTTAAAATATTTGTTAATGGTCATTAAAGTTTGTAAATAAATTTATTTTAACTAAATTTTTTTGTAAAATATTTATAGTTGGAAAAGGTAAATGTAGTCAGGTTTTGGAATAATTAGTTTTTGAATTAAATGTTCTTAGCACTTATATTATAGCAAGCAGAAAAATGATATTTTACATACTTGGAATGCACATTTTTTTTTTCGGAATTAATTTTTAGGTTTTTAGCCCATCACAATATTTGAAATGTTATCTATAAAATGGTTTAACTTGGTGGGAAATGAGCTTATTTGAAGTATTTTTAAATATTTTTCGAAAAAATAACATCACTGAAAAAACCGTCTGATTTGTATTTTAAACGCTATTTTCTCAAGGTGCTGTTTTTTCATACAAATGTGCCTTTCTCTCAGGATCTACTTAATATTTTGAATTTTCTAACCACGTATTTTTTTATTGTGTGTGGAAAATTTCATAAAATATTTCAAAACATCATAAATCCTAAACAAAAATTTATTTTTACAAAATTATAGGTCAGTCTATGTAAAAGTATTTTAATATTGACTGTATGAACTTTTAAACCAATGCTATGGGTAGTTTCTGAGAAGAAGGTACATAAAAAAGGCCTTTTTAACATG
Organism: Linyphia triangularis; assembly: GCA_963978545.1. Taxonomy (NCBI): domain Eukaryota; kingdom Metazoa; phylum Arthropoda; class Arachnida; order Araneae; family Linyphiidae; genus Linyphia; species Linyphia triangularis. The sequence goes on from OZ021728.1 coordinate 64,301,071, forward strand.
GACTAGATAGATCCTTACGATCCCCCTTAATTAAGGACCTTTCTGGTGCAATGACATTTTCCTTCAACTTTATAATGAAACTTTTATCAATTTTTTCTATTTCAAAAATGTTGTGGGGTTGTACTCACTTCAGGGGTTATAGTAAGAAAGCTAGGTCGTCATGAGAGAGTAAAAACACACATTGAGTAAATTTATGCATCAAATTAATTCAGAAATATAAGAAATCAAAAATGCAGGTGTATAGAGCTCAACAGGTATAATTTGAATTAATGCGTGAGTGTTTTGTCAAACGCATTAATTATTCAATTAAAATGCTAGTGAAAGTAAAAGAAAATGTGATTTTTGTAAAACATATGCTGTACTTTTTAATTTGAAATTAGCATTGAAACATTTCTTAACTGGCCACATTTATCAAATTGCTACATTTAATCCACTTCACCTTATAAAAATATGTATTTTTTGGTCGACTACTGTTATCAATTCTTTCGTCTGCTTAGGTCAAACTTAAAGAATTCTAGTAGCTACTATTCAGCTAGCTTCATTTGTACAAATATTATGCCTGGTATATATACGGAGTTATTAGGATAATGTGTAGAAAATATAAATGTTTGAATACATTTTCCCATCTAAAGAATATGGAACTGGTATGTATTCACTCCATCTTTAATGAAACTCAAAAGGTACATTAATGTGTTCAAAGTTTCTATTTGTTGTCATTTTGGCATTGACAATGCAACATGCTTTGAATAATGAAATAATAATAAATGAAGAATGTATCTAATCAAGGAAAGAATACTGCTAAAACATGAATATAAATGTTTTATTAAGTGTCGGTCCACACTTGTAGCTCTTGTGCATGAAAATATAATACAAGTAATCAACGTCAAATCCAAACTGATACTCACTAGTTTGTTCATCTATATACTGGTTTGCAATTTAAGGATGAATAAATATAATAACTCCAATAATTAAAAAAAAAAAAAAAAAAAAAACTTTTCTAAATTAACAATTTATTTTTGACAACTTATTCGTGTTTTAAACTTTTGTGTGTTCTATGTCGAGTAAGCAAAGCATTTGTGTATCAACAATGGAAAGCATAAGTTCCACCTAATTCTTTCGTTGAATAGTCTTGCACTTCCTTTGATTAATTTTTACTTTCAATTAGACTATATGAGTAAAGGAATATAATTAAACTATAGCGTATTGTTGTCGAAAAATCGAGGTCGATTTTTTTTTGGGGGGGAGGGGGATCTTCACATGTATGAAGGTTCAGAATCCAAAAAGTGGTTATAGAAAAACGGTTTATGTTCAATCTCTTTATATATAAGGCAAAGCCCTCACTCACTCATCACTAATTCTCCCACTTCCCACATGTCCACACTCTGAAAATTGGTAAAAATATTGACAATGGTAAACATAGAAAAAGTAAGCTATTCCGATCTCGATTAACCCACTTTAAGGGGTCGAAAAGGGGTTAAACGTTCTAAATGAGGGATATTCGAATGTCCCACTTCCCATTTGGTCACAACTCTGAAAATTGGTGTATATATTAATAATGGTAAATACAGAAAAAGTAAACTATTCCAATAGTGATTAACCCATTTTAAGTGGTCGAAAAGAGGTTAAACGTCCCAAACGTGGGATATTCAAATGTCCAACTTTCCATTTGGTCACCACTCTGAAAATTGGTACAAATATTAACAATGGTAAACATAGAAAATGTAAGTTATTCAGATCTTGATTAACCCACTTTAATAGGGTCGAAAAGGGGTTAAACGTTTCAAACGAAGGATATTCGAATGTCCCACTTCCCACATGGTCACAACTCTGAAAATTGGTGCAAATGACAACAAAGCCAAACATAGAAAAAGTAAGCTATTCCGATCTCGATTGACTCTCTTTAAGAGGTGGAAAAGGGGTTAAACGTTCTAAACGAGGAATATTCGAATGTCCCACTTCCCATTTGGTTACAATTCTGAAAACTGGTACAAATGTCAACAAACGTAGTAAAATTAAGCTATTCTAATCTCGATTAACCCACTTTAAGTGGTGGAAAAGGGGTTAAACGTTCCAAACAAAGGATATTCGAATGCCCCATTTCCCACATGGTCACAACATTGAAAATTGGGGCAAATAACAAAAAAGCCAAACATAAAAAAGAAGTAAGCTATTCCGATCAAGATTAACCTGTTCAGGACCGTGATCGCGTATATGTGATCAGACGATTCTTCCCTCACGGCCCGCGATATCGTATTTGTGATCAGTGTTTCCGTGCCAGCCGGCCCATCATCACACAGACGTGATTTCAGATTGGAACGTTTTATTTGAATTTAACGGGGCAAAATGCTTAACGGGGAAAAATGCCCGGTCCCGTGCGTGCGTAGTCTCTTTGAGCGCGCGGGCCTGGGGAAGCGCTTCTTTCTCCTTTCGCCGGTCCTGAACAGGTTAAGGGGTGGAAAAGAGATTAAACGTTCCAAACGAGGGATATCCAAAATGACCCACTTCCAATGTTATCACAATTCTGATATTTGTTGCAAATGTTAAGAAGGGCAAATATGGAAGAAATTAGTTATTAAAAATTAGTTATTAGTTAAAATTATAAAAAATATCCTATGGGTTCTAAACGAGGGGTATTCAAATGTCTCATTTCCAATATATTCTCAATTATTAATTTTGGAAAACATATCAACAAAGGAAAGTTCCTATTTTGATCATTCAAATTGTCGGGATCGAAATGGAAGTAAGCGTCTGAAGCGTAAAATAAATGAATGTCTTTTGGTTGTTAAAATGCACATGGTAAAATTTCGTAGCGCAGCACGGGTATTCAGCTAGTATATATATAACTCTACTTCTGATCGTGCTAACACGTGCAAATCTATTATAATGTTCGTAGTGCCAATGTGACTCGACAATTAGTATTCCATACAAATCACACATCTCTTTCTTTGGTATAATAGACTATGAATTTTCTTATCCTAAAGAAAACTTACACGACAAAAAAAAAAAAAAAGACAAAAAAAAAAAAAAAAAAACCTTGTTTGCTTGGCTTCTATGGTTATTTAGAGTGGCGATATTTTGGCAATAACAAATTACAAAAAATATTTTTAAGATCAGAAAGTAAAATTAATATTTAAGACTTGACACTTTATATCTGCTGTTGTTTATTATTTTCGCTGACTACTGGTAAGGCAACAATTCTTTATTGCCACAAATTTAAGGGAATTAAAATCTTGATTTTCAAATTCTCAAGCTTACACCTACTTGAAATTTTGTTAGGATTGAATTGACCCTCACCCACATACACCATTCAAAATTCATTAGAACTGATTAAGGAATTTTTGACTTTTATAAAGTACAATGTGTAACCTATAAGGACGAGCAGGCACCAACCAGTGTTCTCTATTTTTGAATTAGCTTACTGTTTTTGGCTGAAATTCTTACTTTGAAGATTTCAACCATACTTTCTTCATTTAAAAAAAAAAAAAAAAAAAAATATATATATATATATATGTATTTGTAAAAAAAATAATAATTCATATGGTATATATTCTGATTTAATGAATTGAAAGTTATATTAAAACACAACAATACTACAAGCTATAGGACATATTTTGAGAATGTTCAGTTCATTTTAAACTGTTTAAAGTGTTTAAGAAGAAACAAATGCAGTTTTTTACTTTCGAAATGTAGTTTCTTACTTTCTAAAAGGCAAAGAAGGGCACTATACTGTACAATAATAAACTTTATGCTAAGTATAAATCTTGTGATCTTTTCCGAATTCTTTCGAACTAACATAAATATATTATTTATAAACAACACTGGTCTTTAAAAAGAAAAGTTGAAATGTCTTAGAAACTTTGTCACATTTTTAAGTTACAACTTTATACAAAATAATTTGTAAATCTTTTTTTTTATCTTTTGAATTTAGATATCCAGAGAATTAATGTTCATTTCCAACTAACAAAAAAGTTTAATGATATATTTTATCATAATTCTCATTTGTAAAATAAATAAAGCTAATTAAGATTACATATTAAAAACTTTTGATACGTGTTTTTTTTTTTTTTATACCGCACAAAGATATAACTGTAAAATTATAAATCTTCTAAGATCGTTTAAGATAAAGAAATAAAATTAATCACTACATGACTATTATTTTTTAATTAATTAGTTCATTTCATTATTAATGGATCTAATTCAGTTTTGACTGTAAGATTAATGGGTAAAGAGGATTCTAAACTTAATTACTTTTTGAATTACAATGCATGGCAGTCCTCATTTCAGAAATAAGATGACTCTTTAATTTAATATTTGATGAGCAACCATGATTTAACTTTTCTGAATTAAAATATTCGTATTCGGATTATGACTTATCTATTATTGTTTCATATGTTATGGTCTTATTAAAAGGACTATTAGATACTCTACAGTTGTGTTTACTAAAATTATGGTTAGTAAAATTATGGTTAATAAAATTATGGTTAATAAAAAGTAAAGCTATTTGCTTGTACAAAGAAAATGGATTTTGAAGTATTATAAAGTTTTCCAATGAAATTTTCTGCAGGTAATCAGTTTTTATTTCGAAATATATAGTTTTCCGCAATCTTATTTTCTTTGAAAATAAAATTCTTAAGAAATATCATTAAATGAAAACTAAATACAACTAATGCGGGTCTTCGTTCACAAATATCATGAAACTTATTATGTGTTAAACTTATAACTATCTTATCAGAGGAACAGCCGTACCTTGGGACATTGGATATTAAAAATAGGAAAGTTATAGGATTTCAGTGAGTGTGGAAACGCGTTAACTGTGCCTGTGTTTTAAATGGAATCACAAGTTTAGGTAAGTAGCTGGAGGTATTTTTCAATTTTTATTTTTAAAGTAAAATTTTGTTGTAGTAGTTTACCATATTTCACTATTTTATAGTTAATGCTACTGACATTTAGTGATCACATTCCTTTAGCTTTGAAACTTGCAAAAATATTTTTCAATTTTACATCAATCTTTCCATACATTGTCACTATCTTAACCCCCATGCCTTTTAAATAACTAAAAGACGTACTAGGAGACAGAATCAGATCGAATTGGTCAACCCGAAATTTGACGATAAAAAAAATGGAAGGATTTGAAGCAAATGGTATAATTTCCAAATTACACACTCCAACAGTGGTATATGGTACTGCCTAAAACAATGAAATAAAAGGCCAATTTCCCGGCATTCAATCAACCGGAAAGTTCAATCGACCGTAATTTTTTGAAAATCAAGTTAGGGGAGAATAATTTTAATTTCATTTGAGATTTCGAAGTTGAGGGGTGTTTTTATTCTTTATTTTGATAATTTTTAAGTAATGTAATTGCGTAATGGCTGAATTTGCACTGATTAAAAATAAATATGGGCTCAAATTTATTATTCGGTGCCTCTTGGTGACTTTTTGAAAGTTTGTGATTTGGTGCTGGATGTGGCAACCCCTCGACTTGGTTTTCCTCGAACCTTAGTGACCACTTGGATTTGACAACACGCAATTTTAACGCCATTTTGGATTTAGCAACGCAGCCTTTCAACTTTATTTTCATTTTGGCGACTATTTTTAAAAGTCGCCAAAAGGCACCGCAAGGTAAATCATAACCTGAACGAATATAATTTTTAACATATTTATTTTTTAAAAATTGTGGTTTATCCGGAATGGAGAAATTCTTATTCAATCTACTGTGAATTTTCATCATAGAAACCTTAATATTCTTAAATGAAATTCCGTACTCAGTTTTTATCAGTATATATATATACGGAAAACGTTCACACATAAATATGGATAAAACTTTAAAATACGGTTCGGATTCTGCGCCAAGAATTGTTTACATAAAACCTCGCCAAATTATGGCAACTATAGGCAATTCACTTGTTATTAAAAAAGGCTGACATTTGTTGGCATGATACTTGGCAGCAGTCTAAAATTGATCATATTTCATCGTAATAGTAGTATATCCATTCGATCTATTGCTAATATATTACATTTATTCTATTTAACGGTTCAGTATGTAATAAAACCATTTAAACATGAAAATAGAATCCAAAACCAGACAAGAAAGTTCCAACAATATTATCTGAACGTGAAAAGAGATTTATTGTAAGAAAATTTTAGAAAAATACACATTTGTGTGCTTTGAAAGTTTCATCAGAATGTATGAGAAACAGTCTGACTTCACTTTTACCTGAAACTGCTTTAAAAGTAGTGAGATCAACTTGACTACATAACTGCTCAAAGATTTTTTATTTTTTTTGTAAATGCTAAGTATAGAAAGTTTTGCCTTTCCAAAGTAAAGGCACTAATAAATAAACCAGAAACATATTGAAATCGTGTCTTATTCGAAGATGAAAATAAATTTAACGTTTTTGGTTTCGATGGGTGCATAGTTGAGTGGAGAAGAAAAAATGATGAACTTAATCCCAAGAATTTGGGAGGAACAGTAAAGCATGGCTGAAGTGTTTGTGTGTGTGGGTGCTTGTCAACACCAGAACTTGGCAATTTGGGATTTAGTGATGGAATAATAAATTATAAACTCAATTTTAGTATTTTTAATGATAAATTAAAATTGTCACTTCAAAAATTTCGGGTATTACAACTAATTTACTTTTTATCAAGATAACGATTCAAGCACAAAGTATTCGATGATCGCCTCTGTTGCGTCTGTAATTGCTCACAAAATGTAAAAGCACCACCTCAGTTGACAGATTTAAATAAATAAAAATAAAAAAAATAAAAAATAAAAAAACAGATTTGGAGACAATTCGAGTCTAACGTAAGAAGACATGACCTTAAAATGAACTAAAAACGGGGATGATCGAATAATGGAGGAATAATGATACAGAAATTACTAAAAACTAGTGAAATCTATGCCCAGACGCTTAAAAGTAGTTGTAAACTCTAAAAGATATCGTACGAATTACTAATGTATTAAAATATTACATTAAATACCAATATATGTTTAAAACAAGGCAAGTATACGAAGACTTTTGGGAGATATTTTATTTGTTACTTTAAGGTTGGTGATCTTCCTGAAAAAAGTTTTACTATGCATTAAAAATATTTTATGTAGTTTTAATAAGATGAAATTAAAGATATTATTAAAAAAAATTATATTCTGAAATATTGATTTTTGAGATTGATAACGTATTGTAGTAATTTGTACCTGTACAAACACTTTTGAGAGCCACTGTCTATTTATAATAATTTGAGGTAATTTAGTAAACTGGTTTTAATTTTAGTGCATGTATAAAATTATAATTTTATTACATTTTCAAATATTTTCAAAGAGCTCGAAAATTTTATAAATATTCATGAAGGCATTTGTAGTAAATTATTAATTTTTAGGTTTTGCAATAAACTTTACGCCTTCACCCAATCACCACTGACATAAATACTAAGCTATATTTGTCAAAGACGTTTACAATTAATAAAATAATCATTAATTAAAGCACACAAGAGTTTCAGAACTACATGATACTTCACCCTGTAACATTAATCAATTTAAAAAGTAAAATACCCAAAGTTGGTGTTGAAAAGGTGTTAATTAAATTGTTGACCTATTTGCTCTTCGAAAATTATTCAGGACTCGTGCGTGCAATAAAAATACCAAAACTAGCTATAGATTGACATGACTATGCATGGGCGAAGAAAATTAATGGCGTAATTTAAATTTTATGTTATGAATTAATACTATCCCAAAACAATGCATGAATTCAAAAGCAAAATGAATTTTCAATACATTTTTAGCTGCTACCATTCCATGATTGTTTTATATTATTCCTATTTCTTATGCATATTAAATAAAATTAACAAAAAAATAATAATTGTATCGCAGATCCGAGTGAAGATAAGCAAAAGAGAGAATTGGTTTTACGAAAAAAGTTGTCATTGCTTTAACTTTATTCTGTTGAATATAAAAAATGCTATTTAACTTTGTCATGTGAAAAAAAATTATTAAATCATTGTACTGAAAATTTCGTGAAACATAACGTCAGAAGTAGTTCACATGTCCTGCTTATATAGACTCCTCTTCCCAAAATTGAGAAGAGGATCCGCAACCACAAGACATATGCCATACGATCACTTTAGGATTGCAAGTTATACATTTGGTATTCCGCCACGACCTTATTTCCTAATTTTTAGAATATGCAATTAAACTCTTTTTACCATATGGAGTAATTATATTATAGATTTGTACTGAAATGAAAGGATTTTTCTTGGAAAACTATAGGACTTACTTCTCTCCCCTCTGACCAATAATGTTCACCAAGCCCTGGGAAATTAGGGCCTCTTTCACACGGTGCGAAGTCTTCAAACTCATGCCTTTTCACACGAGTCCATACCTGCTGACGGTGCGCTCGCATCTTAGAAGAGTTTGATTATTATTTTCACACAGTGAATGCAGTATTTGGATAAACGTTGATTAAAAGTATTTAGTTATTTTTTAAATTTTACTTTATAATATAAGTGTCAAATTTAAGTATCGATAAAAGAATGTTAAGGTTATTATGTCTCCTTTATTTTAGAAGGAAACAGAGAGATAGGCGTTTGTTGGATCATTCTATTAACCAGGGCCGGCCTAAAGCGTGTGCGTTCGCACACATGTGATTTTGAGAGGGGCACCGAAATGAAAAAAATAATTTTTAAAAAATAATATGATAATATGGTACAAATAAAAAATAGTATGATAAAATTGTAAACTGATAAAAACATTTACTAAAGCTAGGTAGGCCCGCTGCTAAGTGTGTAATACAGGTTATTTCAATCAATTTTCTGTAATATTTTTTTAAAGTTTTTTTTTTCATGAATATTAAATCAAAACTTTTGTCGTAGTTAAAAAAATGTGTCTGTTATTTTCTAACTGACAAAACTATAAACTGAGAAATGAATTTAGGAGCTTGCTCCTTACACAAGTACAGTACTCCACGCCTATTGAAGTTTGAATCTGTTAAAAGAATTAGTAATAGAAAAAATCATTTTAAAAATTAAAAATTATGAAAAGGTATTAAATACTTTACTAATTATTACTACTTATTGGTTTTAGTTTTTATACCTTTAAAATGCCAACTTCAGGTATAAAGTTCCGTCAAATTTTAGTTATAGAGAATACATATCCTTTTCGGAGGACTTTTCCTGTACTCATTTTCATTGTAAGAAGCGCCAAAACTCATTCTTGCTCACACAGCACTTTGCTCTTAGACTGGCATTATAGTTGAACATACGGTTAAGATAATACCAGTACTGATTAGCAGTTTTAATATATAGTCGGCAGCTTTTACTTACCAAAGTGGGTTTCTCTTTCGATTTCCAAAATCCCGAAAAGTGATTTGAAACTTAAAGAGGAGCTTGGACCTTTTCAGTCAAAGCCGATGTATGTTTTAGAAAAAAAAAGTTTGAATACTAGTATACATTAGAAAGATTTTCCTAAACTTTTGAATTAGATTCACATTTTTTTACACTTAACAAGTGTTAAATATAATTTAACATATAAATAATAAAATATAGTTTTAAAGATTCTCATTCTTTGTTGATGCTGCTAGTCTTTATAAAAATTAAGATAAAAATATTTGCTATCAGAGTGTTTTAACATTTATTTATTTCTGTTTTTAACATAAGATTTTCGCAAGAAATGAAAAAGAAAAATAACTAATTACAGGTAGAACTATGAAAATCACAAAATTTTGACTTTTTTGAAACTAACCTTTCCTTTATCTCTTTACAGGTAAGAAAAGTATCCGCGTTTAGTCGCGACAAATTTTTTATAAATGAAATTTCGACTGTAATAAAACATTTTGTTCGCTTGATAACTATATTTATTTAATCTAAAGCAGCACCACAAGTTTAATAGCAACCACAGGAATCTATTGTACATCTCACTGTATAATTAATGCATTAACTAAGAAAACAAAACAAACAATGAACAAAAAATTTCAGTCTAATATCCCAAGTTTACATTTGAAACCCCTTCAGTCCCATAAAAGCCCCTCCGGTCAGAAAAACCGATCCAATTTGTACGTGACATGAATATGCAAAACGGGCTTTTATCTCAATTAACCCTTCGGCAATCTGTACGCCAAAAAAGGGGGAAAGAGAAGGGGAAAGCGAAAGTGTTTCTCCAGACTTCTTTCTTTTGATTTTCTTATTAGATTCTTCGGAACGCGTTCTTTTATACAGAAGACGAAGTTGGTTTTTATACGCTGCTTTTTTTCTGTATTGGTGAATATTGATAGACCAGATGGGTCGTCCGTCGTAATAACAGAGTGGCTTGTGTTGATATTAATGATAGGATGTCGAAGGCGTTTCTTGGCTTGAGAGTGGAATTTGATGAAAGGGTTCGCAATTGTTGCGCTAAATGCATTTTGCTTCCGTAGGTCTTTTCAAATGCCTCCTTTATTTCTTGATTTTTTACAAGCTCTACACATTCTGGAACCTTTTAAAATATGTGGTATTCACACTGGTATTTGCACATCCGATTTTAGCTTTAGTTATCGATGCAGGAATATTATATGCATGGAGTGTGTTTGTAATTTTTGCTGCTATTGTTTATGATAATAATA